>CM040126.1:280672649-281872649 GCA_022559845.1 Amorphophallus konjac | reverse complement strand
ATACAGTGAATTGTCTCATTCAGCGTCTCATATGCACATTTGAGTCAAAGTCTGTACAGCCCAAGTCTGTACACTGAGGACGCTTGTTAGCCTTCAAGGTCTATACATTGTCTACAGTGCATCCAGCAGGTCTATTCATTGGAGTGTCTTGTTCAGCGTCTCATGGCAAAGTCTGCACATTCTATTGTTCAACGTCTGCATGCATTACATGAAGTTTGTACACTACATCGTCTCAACTTGCGTCTCACTGAGCATCCATTCACAGTAAAGTCTATACAAACTTCATCGTCTTAGGGTACGTCTCATGCTTTTGCCAAAGTCTATACAGTCTGTTGCAGTATTACACTATATGCCTCACTCTAAGTCTACACACTCATGAGTGTCTCATCAAGTCCATACACTGGCCTTGAGCTGAAGTCTATGCCTGAGCAAGTCCATACATTGGCTGTTGTCCTTCAGAGTCTGTACATCGCAGTGAGTTGAAGGTTGCCTAAGTCTATACAGCCGTTGGCTTCTTATGTGAAGTCCATACATTGAGTAAAGTATATACAGCCATTGCTTGCGTCGCCTTACACGACCAAGTCTGTACAGAGTTTGCACTGCATCTCATGAAGTCTACACATTGGTAAAGCTAGTGCTTGCATTGTTCATCACCTGCCTTGTTCACTGCGTCGACGCTGCACGTTGGAAGCGTTGACGCCTTGGGCTGATGTCCAAAGGTGTCTTGATCAACATCAAGTCTGTACAGCATGAAGTCTGTACATTGGCTTTTGTCTTGAACAGAAGGCCTTAGTCTACACACTCTTCTGTTATCATAATACACTCTTCAGCAAGTATATACACTTAGCACGCATGAAGACTGCTAAGTCTATACACTCCCTCACTCTGTACACACTTGCTATATTGATTTCTGAAGTCTATACAATGCTTTGCATTCACAGAGTCTGTACAGGTTGTTCAGACTTAAACTGATGACTTATCCGATACTATCTCTGACAGGGATTCTTACCGAGATTGATGACCTGGCTCGTGATCCCAGGAGGACGAGGTATGCAGATGCTGACACGTGGATGAAGCTGCCTCGGTTCTGGCGAATTCCTTGGGCGGGAAAACGTGGAAGCCACGCGCCCAGGGGCTGCTGCTGCTGCTGCTATATATATGAGCCTTCTTCCACTGAAGAAGATTGATAGAAAGGAAAAGGAGCAAAGTCTATACATCCAGTCTGAGAGCAGCAGAGAGTATTCGATCCAGAGAAGAGAAGAGATAGAGAGAGCCTGCGATAGAAGAAGAAAAGAAAGAGAAGAAGAGCAGAAGGAGAAGAAGAGTAAGAGAGAGTTAGAGAGCTCGTGAGGGTTAAGAGAAAAAGAAAGTGAGAAAGAAGAGAAGAGGAAGAAGAAGCTTCATCTGAAGACTAGTTCCTACTGGACCGTGGATCAGATCCAGGCCAGTCAGCTCCGTTGAGAGCCACATCTGTGTTTTCATCTTTTATAGCCTTCTGATTGCTGTGTTATTTTCGTTTATTGTTTTCCTTTGTTTTCTGATTACCTTTGTACTTCCGATCCTCTGGACTGAGGTCGGGTCCCTCCTGGTCTGGAGGAAGAGAGGTCTGCGACCTCTAGTTTCCAAGTGGCTGGGAGTCACTTGGGTGTCCCTCCGGTTGGGAGGAAGAGGGGAGGCTGTTCCCCTGGTCAAGCTGTGTGGCAGCAACTGTTTGCAGACTGAGTCTGCTTGGTTCTAGCGTTTGCTAGTGAAGCCTCACTCCGGTTGGGAGTGAGGGGTGGATGTAGGTCTGGAGGACCGAACCACCTAAAAATCTCATCTACAGTGATCTGATTGTTTGCTTTGCTTCCGCTAGATGCTTGGATAGGCGCGCTCCAAGTGTTTGTATTTGAGTTGAATCGAATTGGTTCTATTCTGTGTCTATCTCTAGCATCCAAGTTTTTATTTGGCCATTATACATAGAAGGATACATTCACCCCCCTCTGTATCCGGGCCTAGCACCCTAACAGTTGGTATCAGAGCGGGTGTCTGCATATAAGGTCCAGCGACCTGCAGATCGATCTTGCAGTCTTAGGTGCTAATTTGTTTTAGTGCATCAATATTCTTGTTGCATTGAATCTATCGGCTATCTGTTTCAATGGCTTGTCCACCCGTCTTTAGTGGTTCTGATTTCAACCAGTGGCACAGTGCTTTACGTAGTTATGTTAAATCTGTTGATCCAGACCTGTGGAAAGTGATTTCACATGGTCCTCATGAATTACCAAAGAAAAGGTCCAAATGGACTGACAGTCACGAATCAATGTATGAGGAGAATCAGACAGCTATAAATCTGATGAAAGCAGCCACTGACAAAGCCTTTCACTCATGTTTCCTTGATTGTAGATCTGCAAGGGATATGTTAGAGATGATGAAGAGAGCCGGGAAAGGAAATCAAACAAGCTGCATGATGGCCAATAGAAGAAATCAAAGTGGCAGCGATCAAGGCAGCAATCAAACTGAAGAAGATGATGATGATGAGGTAAATCTCTTCGAGAATTTTTCTCTAGAAGATTGGGAGAATGCATATGCTGAATTATTTGAATCTCATGAACTGTTAAGAAAACAGTATAAAAAATTGAAGAAGGGTACTGGTTTAGATAGTTCAAGCTCTCCTTGTAGAAATTGTGTTGAATTGAAAAATATTCATGATGCATGTATGTCTGATTTTCAAATATTGAAGAAACAAGTCTCATTATTGAAAATTGAAAATCAAGATCATATAAATGTGATATCTGAACTCAAAGAAAAATTCAACTCAGATAATGATAATCAGACTCTTGTTGACTATCATAACCAGTATGAAAAATTGCTGAAAAACTTTGAAAGTGTGAACTCAGATTTAAACAAGCTGAAATCTGAAAATGATTCTCTGAGAATATCTGTTAATAAAAATGATAAAAAATTTGAGAAACTTGAGCAGGAGAAAAACTTGCTTGCTGAAAAACTTGAAGCCATCAAATCTGTGAATGTGGAATTACAGAAAAACATTGAAAAGAAGGAAAAAGATTTGAAGGAATTCAAGGCTGGAAGAAAACTTGAAACTAATTCAGAAGATCAGCTTCTAAAAAATGAATTGGTTCAGAATGACAAACTTAAGCAAGAAAATGAGAAATTGAAAATGCTGAACTCCACTATGTCTGAGAGACTTCTAGCTTTAGAAAGAGGTAAAAGTGTTTGCTTTGAAGATTCTGATAAACTGAGCAATCTGAAAAATGAAATTGAGAAATATAAAACTGCTAACAAAGTTTTGAATGAAGCTATGAATTACAGTGAGCAAGAGATTGCCAGTTATGAGTTACAAATCACCTCTTTAGAAAATGAAATCCAAGACTTAAAGAACTCTCTGTCAAAGTTTGTAAGTGGACAAGAAAATCTAGACAGGTTGTTAGGAGTTAAGGTCAATACTCAAAGGGAAGGGTTAGGCTACAACAATGTCAATAAAAAGGCTTTTGAAAACAAGCTGACGACATCATTTATCAAAGCATCAGATGTAGCCACCACCTCAGAAAATAAACAACCAAATGTTCAGAAAAATCAGAAACAAACTGAAAAGTTGAAAAAGGTTGATGGATTCAAGCTGAAAACTGTTTTCATTAAAACCTCTGAACAGGAAAAGCTTTCTACTTCATCCCCAATTCAGTACAAGGCTAAGAAAACAGGAAAAGAGGATAAAAATCAGAAAAGGACTGTAAATCAGAAAATAAATGAAAAGGGTTCATCAGTGTTTGCTGATGACAGTCCTCACACACACTCACATGCATCTAAAAAGAAGATTATCTGTCATTACTGTCATAAAGCTGGACATCTGATGCATGAGTGTAAGTTGATGGAGAAGGATGATAATAATGCTAGGAGATATCATGATAAAAATTCCTCATCTCAGAAAAGGAGAATTGAGTGCTTTCATTGTGGTAAACTAGGACACAAAATTTCACAATGCTGGTTTGTTAGTGATAAGAATAAATTTCATGCAAACGATCATGCTCTTAACAAGAACAAGTCTGTTCCAATAAACCAGCATATGACATACTTTAATTGTGAAAAATTGGGTCATAAGAGATTTGAATGTTGGCTGAATGATGGTAAGAAAAGTTCTAATTCATGCTTTCACTGTGGCAAGATGGGCCACATTGCAGCCCACTGTTGGCATGCTCAGGGTAGACAATTCAATTCTAAAACTGTTAAACTCCCTGCAAATGGAAATGTTTTTGGAAGTAATGTTTTTAGAGGCAAGCACAATGAGTGCTTCAAATGTGGGAAGTATGGCCATACAGTCAAGGACTGTTGGCATATTCAGGATAGAAATATTAATCTCAAACATGCTAAATTCCCTGTAAGACAATTTGCAAAACTTTCATGTTATAACTGTGGGAAGCCAGGTCACAGGGCTGCAACCTGTTGGCTGGCAGGATATCAAAACCAAACTGGTTTTGGCAAACAGAATTTTTATTCTGTTAACAAGAAATCTCATGCTTATGCACATAGAATTCATGCTAACAAGAATGTGCATAAATCAGATCTGAAAACTGCTCCTAGAAATGTGCTGAGAAAACCTGCTAGGAGTAATACTGTTTTGTCAGGACCCAAGACTTCTTGGGCACCTGTTTGTGCAAAATAACCTTGCTATGCAGGTGTGCCTTGGGACTGGAATAAAAAGGGGTAATGATCCAAGGCACTCAAGAAGAAAAACCCCATACTGAACTTTTCAGGTAAACTTCCTGTTCTTCTTGTTTTTAGTTTTAATGCATAGCAAGTTAAATCTGTTTTTGCATTTTCATTCATCATCTGCCATGCGCATTATTTTCTGATCATGCATTTGCTGAGAGTTCTGTGCAAATATCAGATTAAAAAGGGTTGTTTGTATCTGATGCATACATAGGCTAATTGCAATTGCTTGATAATTGTGTTATGCATAGACTCTGAAAATAAATTGCATTTCAAATTTTCTGAAAAATCTGAACTGCTTATGAGTGTGACTTGAAACTTGTGTGTTGCAATAGCTCACTGAAATTCTGAATTGCATATAAGACTGCATGTTGAATAAATTTGCATGACCTCAATGGTATATAAATGGTATGGTACCAAAAGGCAGGGAGGCCTATCTGGAGGTTCTTACTATGTGTGAGCTGGTCTCTTAGACCAAGTGCTCCGCCTAGTACCATGGTCACTTTGCTGATAGGACAGTCTGAATGTGCATGAATCATTTGTATCATATGTTCAGTTTCTCAGTGCAAACATTGCATGTTTTCAGGGGGAGTTAGTTGCATATCCTTGCATAGCATTCAATGTGAGTCTTTGCATGTCCCTGCATACATATAGTGCATTACATTGCCTTATATTGAAAATGCCAAAAAGAGAGTTTGAATGCATATTGTGAGGGGGAGTCAATGCATTGCATATAGGTTGTCAAATGTATACATGTGTCAGAACTCATTGCATATCCTTTCTTACTGATTTTGTTGACAAACCTTAATCATATTCTGAAAACTTTGAGCTTCACAATCTCTCTTAACAATTGGTATTCCTCCTATCAATTGGTATGATTTGGGTTCAGAATTCCATCAGTCCTTCATGAAGATTTCAATGGGCTATCTCGATCATAAATCTGAAAATTTTGAACTAGAAATCTTCTATTATACAGCTTTATGAATGTCTGAAATAACTCATGTGGTTTAAGTTTAATGTTCATGGAGTTTAACTTTAAAATGTCTTAAAAATATCTGAAGCATGTTTAATAAACCTTAACCATTTGTTTCATGCTGTGTCTTGTGAAAAATTTCTGAAATCTGCACTTTTGAATACATGACTTTAATTGGTTAAGTACATGAAACTATTATTGATTTGAAGCAAATGAATGTCTCTGAAATGTCTAAAGGGTTATAACTGTCAGAGCAATGACATTGGTCACTGAGAAACACAAGTCCAAAGGACTGTGTCATGAGGTGCCTTAGTTAACTCTGCATAAAATTCATTGAAAATCAGGTAGAGCAATGGCATGCACACTGAGAAATACAACTCACTCATTAAAAAATGATTTGTAGTGTGTCATGATGTGTAAATGCTAACTCTGTTCACATAAAGCATGACAGTTAGTCACACTAAGAGCTTAGGGATATTGGCCTCTAATCAAGGTATATCCTCTAGTTACAATGTGTGCACTGAACTAGAGTGCTCGTAAAATTTGTAGCAAGAAAATTGTTGAACAAATTAAAATATCTGAATATTGATGCTAAAATCAAATTACTACAACCCTAGACAAAATCATATGACTTCATAATTGCTTGATTTCAATACTGATACATGTAATTCCGAAAGAAGTCAATAAATTTGATTGTGTAAGAGAAAGGGAGTTTTATCAAGATAAATATAAGGGCTTGGTTCATCTTTATTAAACCATAGTTTTAGATATCAATACAGAATTTTATTGATAAACTCTGCATACATCAAGTTTAAACCATGCTGTTCAATAAAGCTCATTCATAAGCCCTTATAATAGAAGACTTTGAAAACTTGTGTTTTAGATTTATGAGATTGCTATCTCTCTGAAAATCTGACTGAAGTTATTGAGATTGGAGCTTCTTTGAAAATCTGCTACTTGAAACTCTTCTGGCCAATATCATTGATTCATTGACCTGAACCTCTCCTTGTTATCCATCTCATAAGATTCCACTTATTGAGGGGGAGCTTCCATGTCATACGCAACATGCTGCATAGAAACTCTTAAAGGGGGAGCATTGTGTTCTTGCATTTTGGTATCTCCTTCTGCATCTGCATTCATATTGATTATATCAAAGGGAGAGATCTTTACCAAAGGGGGAGTATTTTATTCAATCATTGCATGCTGGTTTGCTTTCACTTCTCAAACTATTTTCTTTTTGATGAAGTCAAAGGGGGAGAATAGTTTGAGTCATCAGAATGACTTTCATAAGAATGTATTACATCATCAGAATGACTCACTGTGTATTGTTGCCATCATCAAAAAGGGGGAGATTGTTGTGCCCCTGGCCCCTGTGACTTGTGGTTTTGATGATTGACTTTAGGGGTTTGTGATGATTGGTTTTAATGTGAGTTAATCACTGTCAGTCACCATGCTTTTATTCAGTCATTCTATATTTAGTCATTTTTTCAGATCATAACTCAGTCATTCTTATATTCAGTCTGTCATTCAAATGTTCATTCAGTCTTTCATATGTTCAGTCAGTTTATCTGCTTACACTGTGAGTCATTGCATTTGAAGTTCAGACTGTTTATCTGCTGCATACATTTATAGAGTCTGCACATTTGCATCAGGCAGCAAGTGTGTACAATGCCCTGTGTAGGCACTTCTAAGTCTACACATCATGTAGCTTGCTGGCATAGTCTGTACACTCATCTGTCTGCATGTGTCACCAAGTCCACACATTACATCATGTGTTTGTTCATGAAGTCTACACATCGGCATGCAGCATCTCTTGAAGTATGTACATCCTCTTCAAGCATTTCAAAGTCCATACATCGCTCGGAGGTCTTTCAAGTCTATACATTGCTGAGCGTCTCACTGACTGTCTCATGCAAGTCTATACATCCTGCACCGTCTCATGCAGCATCTCAAGCCAAGTCCATACATAGTTCATCAGCACTTAGAAGTCTGTACATCGGTCCATCTTGTTCAGCGTCTTAGTGCATTTAAAGTCTGTACAGCGTCCATCTCAGCCAGCGTCTCATGCTGTATCTTAGGCAAGTCTATACATCGCCTTCAGACTTTCAAGTCTATACATTCCATGATCTTCCAAGTATGTACATCCACAGTGTGACTTCAAAGTCTGAACATTGTCTCACTCCGTCAAAGTCCATACATTTATCTTCTCTTCAAAGTCAGTACATTGGCGTTGGGCATCAAAGTATATACATCGCCTTCTGCAAGCTTTATTACAAGTCTGTACATCGGTTTGATATCAACAAGTCTGTACATTGGGTTCAACTCTCCAAGTCTGTACAGCCACATTCAATAGGTAAAGTCTAGACATTCTTCAGCTGGAACTGTGCAAGTCTGTACATCGTTACTTGCCAAAGTTTGTACATTGGCATCTGTTCCTACGTTGCACTTCCAAGTCTGCACATTGGGTTCTTTACCTAAGTTCATCTTTGAAGTCTGAACATTGGAAGTTTTACCTACGTTGCACTTCAAAGTCTATACACTCGTTGTCTTCCATTGTTTCAAGTCTGTACAGCCTTTCCATTGGAAAGTCTATACATTGGTCGCTGAATGATCTTCAAGTCTATACAGACCTTGACTCGCTCAAGTCTGTACATCGGCCTGCTATCTTTGACAAAGCCTTCACATCGCGAAGTCTATACACTCAACTCCTTCACACTTCAACAAAGTCTGTACATCGGCTGTCTTCACATAGGAAGTATGTACAGCCGTTCACCTCGTGAAGTCTAGACATTTGATGTGCATGGTCTTGAAGCATTTAGGAAGTCTGTACTTTGGTCTGCTTTGCATTGCATGAAGTATGTACATTGCACTGTAGCTACATTGTTTCAACTGAAGTCTGCACATCAGCCTGCATGATTTCAAAGTATGTACATTGCACAGCATGCATCAACTCCAAGTAGGTACATCGTCTGTTCATGAAGTATATACATTGCTACAGTAACGCAAGTTTATACATAGTCCGTCTCATGCATTGTCTTAGGCCAAGTCTATACAGTGAATTGTCTCATTCAGTGTCTCATATGCACATTTGAGTCAAAGTCTGTACAGCCCAAGTCTGTACACTGAGGACGCTTGTTAGCCTTCAAGGTCTATACATTGTCTACAGTGCATCCAGCAGGTCTATTCATTGGAGTGTCTTGTTCAGCGTCTCATGGCAAAGTCTGCACATTCTATTGTTCAACGTCTGCATGCATTACATGAAGTTTGTACACTGCATCGTCTCAACTTGCGTCTCACTGAGCATCCATTCACAATAAAGTCTATACAAACTTCATCGTCTTAGGGTACGTCTCATGCTTTTGCCAAAGTCTATACAGTCTGTTGCAGTATTACACTATATGCCTCACTCTAAGTCTACACACTCATGAGTGTCTCATCAAGTCCATACACTGGCCTTGAGCTGAAGTCTATGCCTGAGCAAGTCCATACATTGGCTGTTGTCCTTCAGAGTCTGTACATCGCAGTGAGTTGAAGGTTGCCTAAGTCTATACAGCCGTTGGCTTCTTATGTGAAGTCCTTACATTGAGTAAAGTATATACAGCCATTGCTGCGTCGCCTTACACGACCAAGTCTGTACAGAGTTTGCACTGCATCTCATGAAGTCTACACATTGGTAAAGCTAGTGCTTGCATTGTTCATCACCTGCCTTGTTCACTGCGTCGACGCTGCACGTTGGAAGCGTTGACGCCTTGGGCTGATGTCCAAAGGTGTCTTGATCAACATCAAGTCTGTACAGCATGAAGTCTGTACATTGGCTTTTGTCTTGAACAGAAGGCCTTAGTCTACACACTCTTCTGTTATCATAATACACTCTTCAGCAAGTATATACACTTAGCACGCATGAAGACTGCTAAGTCTATACACTCCCTCACTCTGTACACACTTGCTATATTGATTTCTGAAGTCTATACAATGCTTTGCATTCACAGAGTCTGTACAGGTTGTTCAGACTTAAACTGATGACTTATCCGATGCTATCTCTGATAGGGATTCTTACCGAGATTGATGACCTGGCTCGTGATCCCAGGAGGACGAGGTATGTAGATGCTGACACGTGGATGAAGCTGCCTCGGTTCTGGCGAATTCCTTGGGCGGGAAAACGTGGAAGCCACGCGCCCAGGGGCTGCTGCTGCTGCTGCTGCTGCTGCTGCTATATATGAGCCTTCTTCCACTGAAGAAGATCGATAGAACGGAAAAGGAGCAAAGTCTATACATCCAGTCTGAGAGCAGTAGAGAGTATTCGATCCAGAGAAGAGAAGAGATAGAGAGAGCCTGCGAAAGAAGAAGAAAAGAAAGAGAAGATAAGCAGAAGGAGAAGAAGAGTAAGAGAGAGTTAGAGAGCTCGTGAGGGTTAAGAGAAAAAGAAAGTGAGAGAGAAGAGAAGAGGAAGAAGAAGCTTCATCTGAAGACTAGTTCCTACTGGACCGTGGATCAGATCCAGGCCAGTCAGCTCCGTTGAGAGCCACATCTGTGTTTTCATCTTTTACAGCCTTCAGATTGCTGTGTTATTTTCGTTTATTGTTTTCCTTTGTTTTCTGATTACCTTTGTACTTCCGATCCTCTGGACTGAGGTCGGGTCCCTCCTGGTCTGGAGAAAGAGAGGTCTGCGACCTCTAGTTTCCAAGTGGCTGGGAGTCACTTGTGTGTCCCTCCGGTTGGGAGGAAGAGGGGAGGCTGTTCCCCTGGTCAAGCTGTGTGGCAGCAACTGTTTGCAGACTGAGTCTGCTTGGTTCTAGCGTTTGCTAGTGAAGCCTCACTCCGGTTGGGAGTGAGGGGTGGATGTAGGTCTGGAGGACCGAACCACCTAAAAATCTCTTCTACAGTGATCTGATTGTTTGCTTTGCTTCCGCTAGATGCTTGGATAGGCGCGCTCCAAGTGTTTGTATTTGAGTTGAATCGAATTGGTTCTATTCTGTGTCTATCTCTAGCATCCAAGTTTTTATTTGGCCATTATACATAGAAGGATACATTCACCCCCCTCTGTATCCAGGCCTAGCACCCTAACAGTTGGTATCAGAGCGGGTGTCTGCATACAAGGTCCAGCGACCTGCAGATCGATCTTGCAGTCTTAGGTGCTAATTTGTTTTAGTGCATCAATATTCTTGTTGCATTGAATCTAGCAGCTATCTGTTTCAATGGCTTGTCCACCCATCTTTAGTGGTTCTGATTTCAACCAGTGGCACAGTGCTTTACGTAGTTATGTTAAATCTATTGATCCAGACATGTGGAAAGTGATTTCACTTGGTCCTCATGAATTACCAAAGAAAAGGTCCAAATGGACTGACAGTCACGAATCAATGTATGAGGAGAATCAGACAGCTATAAATCTGATGAAAGCAGCCACTGACAAAGCCTTTCACTCATGTTTCCTTGATTGCAGATCTGCAAGTGATATGTTGGACATGATGAAGAGAGCCGGGAAAGGAAATCAAACAAGCTGCATGATGGCCAATAGAAGAAATCAAAGTGGCAGCGATCAAGGCAGCAATCAAACTGAAGAAGATGATGATGATGAGGTAAATCTCTTCGAGAATTTTTCTCTAGAAGATTGGGAGAATGTATATGCTGAATTATATGAATCTCATGAACTGTTAAGAAAACAGTATAAAAAATTGAAGAAGGGTACTGGTTTAGATAGTTCAAGCTCTCCTTGTAGAAATTGTGTTGAATTGAAAAATATTCATGATGCATGTATGTCTGATTTTCAAATATTGAAGAAACAAGTCTCATTATTGAAAATTGAAAATCAAGATCATATAAATGTGATATCTGAACTCAAAGAAAAATTCAACTCAGATAATGATAATCAGACTCTTGTTGACTATCATGACCAGTATGAAAAATTGCTGAAAAACTTTGAAAGTGTGAACTCAGATTTAAACAAGCTGAAATCTGAAAATGATTCTCTGAGAATATCTGTTAATAAAAATGATAAAAAATTTGAGAAACTTGAGCAGGAGAAAAACTTGCTTGCTGAAAAACTTGAAGCCATCAAATCTGTGAATGTGGAATTACAGAAAAACATTGAAAAGAAGGAAAAAGATTTGAAGGAATTCAAGGCTGGAAGAAAACTTGAAACTAATTCAGAAGATCAGCTTCTAATAAATGAATTGGTTCAGAATGACAAACTTAAGCAAGAAAATGAGAAATTGAAAATGCTGAACTCCACTATGTCTGAGAGACTTCTAGCTTTAGAAAGAGGTAAAAGTGTTTGCTTTGAAGATTCTGATAAACTGAGCAATCTGAAAAATGAAATTGAGAAATATAAAACTGCTAACAAAGTTTTGAATGAAGCTATGAATTACAGTGAGCAAGAGATTGCCAGTTATGAGTTACAAATCACCTCTTTAGAAAATGAAATCCAAGACTTAAAGAACTCTCTGTCAAAGTTTGTAAGTGGACAAGAAAATCTAGACAGGTTGTTAGGAGTTAAGGTCAATACTCAAAGGGAAGGGTTAGGCTACAACAATGTCAATAAAAAGGCTTTTGAAAACAAGCTGACGACATCCTTTATCAAAGCATCAGATGTAGCCACCACCTCAGAAAATAAACAACCAAATGTTCAGAAAAATCAGAAACAAACTGAAAAGTTGAAAAAGGTTGATGGATTCAAGCTGAAAACTATTTTCATTAAAACCTCTGAACAGGAAAAGCTTTCTACTTCATCCCCAATTCAGTACAAGGCTAAGAAAATAGGAAAAGAGGATAAAAATCAGAAAAGGACTGTAAATCAGAAAATAAATGAAAAGGGTTCATCAGTGTTTGCTGATCACAGTCCTCACACACACTCACATGCATCTAAAAAGAAGATTATCTGTCATTACTGTCATAAAGCTGGACATCTGATGCATGAGTGTAAGTTGATGGAGAAGGATGATAATAATGCTAGGAGATATCATGATAAAAATTCCTCATCTCAGAAAAGGAGAATTGAGTGCTTTCATTGTGGTAAACTAGGACACAAAATTTCACAATGCTGGTTTGTTAGTGATAAGAATAAATTTCATGCAAACGATCATGCTCTTAACAAGAACAAGTCTGTTCCAATAAACCAGCATATGACATACTTTAATTGTGAAAAATTGGGTCATAAGAGATTTGAATGCTGGCTGAATGATGGTAAGAAAAGTTCTAATTCATGCTTTCACTGTGGCAAGATGGGCCACATTGCAGCTCACTGTTGGCATGCTCAGGGTAGACAATTCAATTCTAAAACTGTTAAACTCCCTGCAAATGAAAATATTTTTGGAAGTAATGTTTTTAGAGGCAAGCACAATGAGTGCTTCAAATGTGGGAAGTATGGCCATACAGTCAAGGACTGTTGGCATATTCAGGATAGAAATATGAATCTCAAACATGCTAAATTCCCTGTAAGACATTTTGCAAAAATTTCATGTTGTAACTGTGGGAAGCCAGGTCACAGGGCTGCAACCTGTTGGCTGGCAGGATATCAAAACCAAACTGGTTTTGGCAAACAGAATTTTTATTCTGTTAATAAGAAATCTCATGCTTATGCACATAGAATTCATGCTAACAAGAATGTGCATAAATCAGATCTGAAAACTGCTCCTAGAAATGTGCTGAGAAAACCTGCTAGGAGTAATACTGTTTTGTCAGGACCCAAGACTTCTTGGGCACCTGTTTGTGCAAAATAACCTTGCTATGCAGGTGTGCCTTGGGACTGGAATAAAAAGGGGTAATGATCCAAGGCACTCAAGAAGAAAAACCCCATACTGAACTTTTCAGGTAAACTTCCTGTTCTTCTTGTTTTTAGTTTTAATGCATAGCAAGTTAAATCTGTTTTTGTATTTTCATTCATCATCTGCCATGCGCATTATTTTCTGATCATGCATTTGCTGAGAGTTCTGTGTAAATATCAGATTAAAAAGGGCTGTTTGTATCTGATGCATACATAGGCTAATTGCAATTGCTTGATAATTGTGTTATGCATAGACTCTGAAAACAAATTGCATTTCAAATTTTCTGAAAAATCTAAACTGCTTATGAGTGTGACTTGAAACTTGTGTGTTGCAATAGCTCACTGAAATTCTGAATTGCATATAAGACTGCATGTTGAATAAATTTGCATGACCTCAATGGTATATAAATGGTATGGTACCAAAAGGCAGGGAGGCCTGTCTGGAGGTTCTTACTATGTGTGAGCTGGTCTCTTAGACCAAGTGCTCTGTCTAGTACCATAGGTCACTTTGCTGGTTAGGACAGTCTGAATGAGCATGAATCAAAATCATATGTTCAGTTTCTCATGGCAAACATTGCATGTCTTCAGGGGGAGTTAATTGCATGTTTTTGCATACATATAGTGCATTGCATTTCCTTATATTGAAAATGCCAAAAAGAGAGTTTGAATGCATATTGTGAGGGGGAGTCAATGCATGGCATATAGGTTGTCAAATGCATACATGTTTCAGAACTCATTGCATATCCTTTCTTACTGATTTTGTTGACAAACCTTAATCATATTCTGAAAACTTTGAGCTTCACAATCTCTCTTAACAATTGGTATTCCTCCTATCAATTGGTATGATTTGGGTTCAGAATTCCATCAGTCCTTCATGAAGATTTCAATGGGCTATCTTGATCATAAATCTGAAAATTTTGAACTAGAAATCTTCTATTATACAGCTTTATGAATGTCTGAAATAACTCATGTGGTTTAAGTTTAATGTTCATGGAGTTTAACTTTAAAATGTCTTAAAAATATCTGAAGCATGTTTAATAAACCTTAACCATTTGTTTCATGCTGTGTCTTGTGAAAAATTTCTGAAATCTGCACTTTTGAATACATGACTTTAATTGGTTAAGTACATGAAACTATTATTGATTTGAAGCAAATGAATGTCTCTGAAATGTCTAAAGGGTTATAACTGTCAGAGCAATGACATTGGTCACTGAGAAACACAAGTCCAAAGGACTGTGTCATGAGGTGCCTTAGTTAACTCTGCATAAAAATTATTGAAAATCAGGCAGAGCAATGGCATGTACACTGAGAAATACAACTCACTCATTAAAAAATGATTTGTAGTGTGTCATGATGTGTAAATGCTAACTCTGTTCACATAAAGCATGACAGTTAGTCACACTAAGAGCTTAGGGATATTGGCCTCTAATCAAGGTATATCCTCTAGTTACAATGTGTGCACTGAACTAGAGTGCTCGTAAAATTTGTAGCAAGAAAATTATTGAACAAATTAAAATATCTGAATATTGATGCTAAAATCAAATTGCTACAACCCTAGATAAAATCATATGACTTCATAATTGCTTGATTTCAATACTGATGCATGTAATTCCGAAAGAAGTCAATAAATTTGATTGTGTAAGAGAAAGGGAGTTTTATCAAGATAAATATGAGGGCTTGGTTCATCTTTATTAAACCATGGTTTTAGATATCAATACAGAATTTTATTGATAAACTCTGCATACATCAAGTTTAAACCATGATGTTCAATAAAGCTCATTCATAAGCCCTTATAATAGAAGACTTTGAAAACTTGTGTTTTGGATTTATGAGATTGCTATCTCTCTGAAAATCTGACTGAAGTTATTGAGATTGGAGCTTCTTTGAAAATCTGCTACTTGAAAATCAGAATGACTTTCATAAGAATGTATTACATCATCAGAATGACTCACTGTGTATTGTTGCCATCATCAAAAAGGGGGAGATTGTTGTGCCCCTGGCCCCTGTGGCTTGTGGTTTTGATGATTGGCTTTAGGGGTTTGTGATGATTGGTTTTAATGTGAGTTAATCACTGTGAGTCACCATGCTTTTATTCAGTCATTCTATATTCAGTCATTTTATCAGATCATAACTCAGTCATTCTTATATTCAGTCTGTCATTCAAATGTTCATTCAGTCTTTCATATGTTCAGTCAGTTTATCTACTTACACTGTGAGTCATTGCATTTGAAGTTCAGACTGTTTATCTGCTGCATACATTTATAGAGTCTGCACATTTGCATCAGGCAGCAAGTGTGTACAATACCATGTGTAGGCACTTCTAAGTCTACACATCATGTAGCTTACTGGCATAGTCTGTACACTCATCTGTCTGCATGTGTCACCAAGTCCACACATTGCATCATGTGTTTGTTCATGAAGTCTACACATCGGCATGCAGCATCTCTTGAAGTATGTACATCCTCTTCAAGCATTTCAAAGTCCATACATCGCTCGGAGGTCTTTCAAGTCTATACATTGCTGAGCGTCTCACTGACTGTCTCATGCAAGTCTATACATCCTGCACCGTCTCATGCAGCATCTCAAGCCAAATCCATACATAGTTCATCAGCACTTAGAAGTCTGTACATCGGTCCGTCTTGTTCAGTGTCTTAGTGCATTTAAAGTCTGTACAGCGTCCGTCTCAGCCAGCGTCTCATGCTGTATCTTAGGCAAGTCTATACATCGCCTTCAGCTGGAACTGTGCAAGTCTGTACATCGTTACTTGCCAAAGTTTGTACATTGGCATCTGTTCCTACGTTGCACTTCCAAGTCTGCACATTGGGTTCTTTACCTACGTTCATCTTTGAAGTCTAAACATTGGAAGTTTTACCTACATTGCACTTCAAAGTCTATACACTCGTTGTCTTCCATTATTTCAAGTCTGTATAGCCTTTCCATTGGAAAGTCTATACATTGGTCGCTGAATGATCTTCAAGTCTATACAGACCTTGACTCGCTCAAGTCTGTACATCGGCCTGCCATCTTTGACAAAGCCTTCACAACGCGAAGTCTATACACTCAACTCCTTCACACTTCAACAAAGTATGTACAGCGGCTGTCTTCACATAAGAAGTATGTACAGCCGTTCACCTCGTGAAGTCTAGACATTTGATGTGCATGGTCTTGAAGCATTTAGGAAGTCTGTACTTTGGTCTGCTTTGCATTGCATGAAGTATGTACATTGCACTGTAGCTATATTGTTTCAACTGAAGTCTGCACATTAGCCTGCATGATTTCAAAGTATGTACATTGCACAGCATGCATCAACTCCAAGTAGGTACATCGTCTATTCATGAAGTATATACATTGCTACAGTAACGTAAGTTTATACATAGTCTGTCTCATGCATTGTCTTAGGCCAAGTCTATACAGTGAATTGTCTCATTCAGCGTCTCATATGCACATTTGAGTCAAAGTATGTACAGCCCAAGTCTGTACACTGAGGACGCTTGTTAGCCTTCAAGGTCTATACATTGTCTACAGTGCATCCAGCAGGTCTATTCATTGGAGTGTCTTGTTCAGCGTCTCATGGCAAAGTCTGCACATTCTATTGTTCAACGTCTGCATGCATTACATGAAGTTTGTACACTGCATCGTCTCAACTTGCGTCTCACTGAGCATCCATTCACAGTAAAGTCTATACAGACTTCATCGTCTTAGGGTACGTCTCATGCTTTTGCCAAAGTCTATATAGTCTGTTGCAGTATTACACTATATGCCTCACTCTAAGTCTACACACTCATGAGTGTCTCATCAAGTCCATACACTGGCCTTGAGCTGAAGTCTATGCCTGAGCAAGTCCATACATTGGCTGTTGTCCTTCAGAGTCTGTACATCGCAGTGAGTTGAAGGTTGCCTAAGTCTGTACAGCCGTTGGCTTCTTATGTGAAGTCCTTACATTGAGTAAAGTATATTCAGCCATTGCTTGCGTCGCCTTACACGACCAAGTCTGTACAAAGTTTGCATTGCATCTCATGAAGTCTACACATTGGTAAAGCTAGTGCTTGCATTGTTCATCACCTGCCTTGTTCACTGTGTCGACGCTGCACGTTGGAAGCGTTGACGCCTTGGGCTGATGTCCAAAGGTGTCTTGATCAACATCAATTCTTTACAGCATGAAGTCTGTACATTGGCTTTTGTCTTGAACAGAAGGCCTTAGTCTACACACTCTTCTGTTATCATAATACACTCTTCAGCAAGTATATACACTTAGCACGCATGAAGACTGCTAAGTCTATACACTCCCTCACTCTGTACACACTTGCTATATTGATTTCTGAAGTCTATACAATGCTTTGCATTCACATAGTCTGTACAGATTGTTCAGACTTAAATTGATGACTTATCCGATGCTATCTCTGACAAGGATTCTTACCGAGATTGATGACCTGGATCGTGATCCTAGGAGGACGAGGTATGCAGATGCTGACACGTGGATGAAGCTACCTCGGTTCTGGTGAATTCCTTGGGCGGGAAAATGTGGAAGCCACGGGCCCAGGGGCTGCTGCTGCTGCTGCTATATATATGAGCCTTCTTCCACTGAAGAAGATCGATAGAAAGGAAAAGGAGCAAAGTCTATACATCCAGTCTGAGAGCAGCAGAGAGTATTCGATCCAGAGAAGAGAAGAGATAGAGAGAGCCTGCGAAAGAAGAAGAAAAGAAAGAGAAGAATAGCAGAAGGAGAAGAAGAGTAAGAGAGAGTTAGAGAGCTCGTGAGGGTTAAGAGAAAAAGAAAGTGAGAGAGAAGAGAAGATGAAGAAGAAGCTTCATCTGAAGACTAGTTCCTACTGGACCGTGGATCAGATCCAGGCCAGTCAGCTCCTTGGAGAGCCACATCTGTGTTTTCATCTTTTACAGCCTTCGGATTGCTGTGTTATTTTCGTTTATTGTTTTCCTTTGTTTTCTGATTACCTTTGTACTTCCGATCCTCTGGACTGAGGTCGGGTCCCTCCTGGTCTGGAGGAAGAGAGGTCTGCGACCGCTAGTTTCCAAGTGGCTGGGAGTCACTTGGGTGTCCCTCCAGTTGGGAGGAAGAGGGGAGGCTATTCCCCTGGTCAAGCTGTGTGGCAGCAACTGTTTGCAGACTGAGTCTGCTTGGTTCTAGCGTTTGCTAGTGAAGCCTCACTCCGGTTGGGAGTGAGGGGTGGATGTAGGTCTGGAGGACCGAACCACCTAAAAATCTCTTCTACAGTGATCTGATTGTTTGCTTTGCTTCCGCTAGATGCTTGGATAGGCGCGCTCCAAGTGTTTGTATTTGAGTTGAATCGAATTGGTTCTATTCTGTGTCTATCTCTAGCATCCAAGTTTTTATTTGGCCATTATACATAGAAGGATACATTCACCCCCCTCTGTATCCGGGCCTAGCACCCTAACAGTCCTAAGTTGATTCATCATATGAAAATTGATAGAAAGCCTTAATACCTGTATAAATTCTGATCTATGCAAAATATATGTTATTGTTTGACAGTCATGCCACTCTGGTGGGATTGACCGACCGCACCGTCTTGGTTTCCGTGATTATTAGCCTCAATTCTTGTAATAGATGAGACTCTCCGTCGGATATTCCTTCCGTCAAACTAGGATGACTATTATGAGACCTCTATAAGACCCCGTGAGCTTGGGATTCCCACCAGGACGCCAGGCAGGTTGTACCCTAAAGACCTGAACACATGAACGTGGTTGGAATCGTGTTTTTGGGCCTGTTCAAGTTGGACTGATCTGTGAATTGTAACGGCCCAAGATTGGACCGTCACATCATCGTAACGGCCTTGTGTAAGACCGTCACGTTCCTGTAACGGCCCAGTTATCGACCATCACAGGTAAGATATTCTTGTATTCCCGACGTTCTTATATTCCCCTTGTTTATTATCATGAAGCAGTTATCAAGGTTGGCCTTGAATTGTGAAATCGTGCGTGATTCTTGTTTGCATCCTTGTATTTCTACCTAATGTTCATTCCAACGATGTTGGAATTTCTCTCAATCGTAGAAGTAAGTTCGTGAGCTTAAACCTTGGAACTCTTGGCCATTAAACATTGTAGATGTCTAGATTTCGTGGGATCTATGATCCAATCAAAATCAATGCCAAGGCAAACACATTAAAGGGCCCAGTCTGGTCCTGGGAGGCGCACCCGAAAAGTACTTGATCCCCGGGGAGGTGAATGACTAGGTGTGGCATTTAGCACCGGTACTATCTAGCGTGTTGGGTCTACGACATTCCACATTCTCGTGAACTTGCTATTCGTGCTTGAAAGCATGAAGCACTTGCTTGCATGACTCGACTTGACTTGACTTGATATATGGCCATTCACTTAAAGTTCTGATTACTTGCTCTTGCTATCGTGTCTTGCAATCTTTATCGTGCTAGTTATCTTGTTATCATGCTTAATTGTTTCTTCGCGTTATTCATGCATTCATAAAATGGTTAATTACTTAAACTATGCCTGATGATAGAGTGTAATTCCTACTGAGCTTCTTGCTCACCTCTACTTTCCAACCCTTTTCAGGTAACGCGGTAGATGGAACGCTTGCAATTGGGATCGGGTCAACGTGATCGAGTGGACTTGGTGCCTTGAGACCCGAGTCTTTTATTTATTGAGTCCGATAGTATAGTCGCCTGCTATCTTTTTTTCCCTCTTCTTTATTTCTTTTATTGAGTCTATTATTGTAATAATTGAGTCCACATTGTATTTAAATTTCCAAATATCAATAAAATTCTATTTTTCTCAAATTAATGGCCTCCATGTGTTCAAATAATTATTTGTTGTGTTTATTTATTTTCTACTCTATTATCATGACTGTTTCGCTACCACGTTCCGAGCACCGCTTCCCGCTGCTATCGGTTCGGGGCGTGACAGAAGTGGTATCAGAGCCTCGGTTGTTTGTGTTCTAGGTTCTTGTCTATAAGTATAGGTTACCCTAAGTTATAGGACCCGTGTCATCTCTATTGTCATCTGGTGAGATTGGGTAGTGTCTCAGGTTAAGTGATAAAATATGTATAAGATTGCGTAGTGCGACGCGTAACTGGTAATAACTTTCTAACTTTATAATTATTTTTGTAGGTATCAAAGCCCTTTTTGAAATGGAAGCAAAGGGGTCCCGAGTAAGCCAAGATTCGGTTTCGCTAGGAGGTGGCGAGTCCATTATAAAAAGATTCGAAGTAATAAGAAGAAAAGGCATAACATTTTACAAATAAAATATTTTCACTATCACAAAGTTGGTCATCTAATCAAGGAGTGCTGGCGAAGGAGCGAGCGTGTCTTCGTTGCGAAAATAAAGAACATGTAATGGCTAATTGCCCTAAGCTACTTCCACAAGCAAATTACAACTGATTTCTTTCAAAAGAAGAATTTTATATAAGGTATCGTTCTCATTCTTAACTATAGTTAAATTCTTTTGCATTCCATTAGTGGTATGATTAACATATTGTTTTGGATAAAAAAGATCTTAGTTTACATGTTCGAATAGTTAACGACGTCCGACGAATTTGGAGACCAAATTCCTTAAAGTGGGGAGGAATGTAACACCCCGGTTAAATAATAAAATATAAAAGAAAATTTTTGAAATATGTATTGGAATTACGGATATTTCCTTGTTATTTAATGACTTCAATGATTTTCTTAATTAAAGAATATTATCTATTTTTTTGTGTGGCCAAAATTATATCAATAATTATTTTATACAATTATCATAAAAAGACTTTCATATTCTAAGACGCAATCGAATTTTCTACGATGAATTGAAATTAATAAGAATAAATTAAATTAATTGAATTTCACCCGTAGGCTAGAGTTTTGACTAAATTCTAAAAATATGGAAAAATCATATCTTGTAGAGGACGAAGAGTTTAACAATAGTGTCAACTGGGTCGACTCCTAATAAAAATTTAATTAGGCTAAATTAAGGAGTTTTTAGCGAAAATCGTTGTTCTTGATAGCCCGACATTAATCGACCAAATTCGAGCCCATTTCCCAACCATTAGAGCCCAAACAAGGCCCATTTGATAAACAAACCCTAGGAGTTCGTTTCCCCTCTGTAACTCTAGCCTCTATAGCCTTCTATTGGCGACGACGGCGTGGATTAGGTAGAAGAACCGAGTTTCTCGCCGAGTTTAAACTCTTGGACCCTCGAGTCCAATTCGATCCCTAGAACGACCTATAGGTGCTATAAATTGAAAGCTTTCGCAGCCCTAGACCTCCTTTTGATTTTCCAACAGGTGGCGTGAGCAATCGTGGTCGAACCTAGGCGAATTTGGGCGTTTGGTGGTGGCGTGTATTAGGGTTCCGACGAGCGCGTCTTCCATCCATCTTCTCAAATCGGTAGGTTTCTCTCAGGCCAAACAAAAATCTAATGATATTATTTTGTTCGTCTTCTTGAGCCCTTTCTTTTGATACCTAATTGCCCAATTTTCGTTCTCCATACTGTTCGAATTTTATGTTTTACTCCGAGGTACATAAAAAGGGTAACTTTCATGATTTCTAGTTAATGGTTGAAATCTATTGATCTAGATCTAAATCAATGTATGCTATCTTGTACGATTTTTAATGCCCTTTTCAACGGTAGTATTTTCCCCAATTTTTTTTCACTCTATCATGAGAAATCGAGGTTTTAGTATCACATGGCGGAGTTCATCGTTGGCAGGTCTCGGGATCGAAGTGACGCACCTAACAGTGACCGTTACAATCGTGACGGTCGCTCGATAAACCATCACCTGCGTCTGACGGCCCCACGACAGACCGTCTCGTCCCCCTTGAGTTTTAAATTATAAGATTTAAACCTCTGTATTTTCTGATATGTAACGCACCTTCGATAGACCGTTATGTTATGCTCCTGTGTGATTTTGATGATAGCAGACATTATGAATTACACTGATGAATTTAAGTAATAATGTGACATTACAATGTGACATTGTGATGTGCCCCTTGTCTCAATTGCATTGATTGTATTACTGTTTGAATGAACTACTTGCTTAGCTGCTTTGAGTGTGTGAGTATTGCACAGCTGCTTGACTTCATGATTTCCTGCTTAGTAAGCCTTGCTCATCTCTGCACATTGTTAGCATGAATTCTGCTTACTGCCTTCATGAAATGGTTGCACTGTGTTGACCCAGCAAGCCACTACGTTGACGCATCCTCTGTGCCCGGGAGTAATGAATTGGTTGCATAGCGTTGACGCAATGGTAAAATAGGATCCTATTTTTGTCTGCTGATTTGGTTATATACATTGCATTGCATTTATACATTGGCCTTTAGACTAGCAAGTCTATACATCGCCTGTTAATAGCAAAGTCTTCACATCGAATCTTCATGAAGTCTGCACATTGGATTCTTGGTTCAAGTCTTTACATCCGTCAAACTTCAACCATTGCATTGTGCATACTTTGATGCTTTTACATAAGCATTAGATTTCCCAAGTATATACACTGAAATGACTTCATGCTTGTTGATGAAAGGAACAGGGTCGACGCAGGGAGCTTAAAGCGTCCACGCATCAGCAAGGTTGACGAAGCCTTCACGATATCTTCCACAGCGTCAACGCCACAATGAAGCAGCGTCGACGCAGCGGCTTAAGAGATGTCAATATACAATGGTCGACGCAGCAGTTCAAGTATCCTTTGTTGCAGCCTTGGAGTACGATGCTGCAGCTCCATGCGTCAACGCAGCACAATGAGAGCGTCAACGCAGCACGTCTATCTGCTGAATACCTAATCACTGGATCACCGATGCGTCAACGTAGCAGTGGAGCAGCGTCGACGCAACTGTCAATAGGGCTAGGTTGGTTGCTCACTGGAACGCATCAATGCATCAACGCCATGGGTTGGAAGCGTCAACGCAGCAGACTTGAGTTTTACTGGTAGAATGTCTTTTGAAGGCTGCGTCAACCCCTTGAAGCAAGTGCATTAATGCCACCTGACTCTAGTTGCTGAGCGTGCTAATGAAGGGCACGTGATCCAAGGTGCCTGGCTTACGGTCCCAGGATGGACGAGGGGCAGGATGCTGACACGTGTTAGATAAGGGGTGCTACCCTGCCAAGTGGACCAATCAGTGGTCACTAGGGCATTTTCTACTCAACCTTCGGAGGCTCTGTTTCTGATATAAAAGCACCCCATCATCCTCTCGAAAAGGGTTAACTCTCCACAAAAGAAGAGGAAGCTCTCCAGCGAAGAAATCTGAGAGTGTGAGCAAAAGAAGAGAAGAGAAGCAGCAGAGCGAATAAGAAAAAGGAAGAAGAAGAAAAGTTCAGAGAAGAAGAAATAGAGAGAGCTTGTGAGAGATTGATCAGCAGAGAAGATCTGGTCTCGTGGATCAAATCCAGAGCCAGTCTGGTTCTTGCATTTCATTCCATATCCGGTTCAGTTTGATTTGTATTTTTTTTATCATTGTTCTTCTGTTTACCCAGTTGGGCATTTGTTCTCTCCTGGTTGATCAGGAGAAGGGAGATCGTGGGATCTCCGGTTTACTTGCAGCAGGGCGCCGCGAGTGGGTTCCCTCCGGCTGAGGAGGAAGAGAGGCTAGGCCTCTGGTCTGCCAGCAGCTGGGTGCTGCTAGGTGTTTCCCTCCGGGATTGGAGGAAGGGAGGTTGATTCCACCGGTTGCAAGTGGCTGGTGCCATTTGTGGGTTCCCTCCGGCTGAGGAGGAAGAGAGGCTAGGCCTCTGGTCTGCCAGCAGCTGGGCGCTGCTAGGTGTTTCCCTCCGGGATTGGAGGAAGGGAGGTTGATTCCTCCGGTTGCAAGTGGCTGGTGCCATTTGTGGGTTCCCTCCGGTGTGGAGGAAGAGGGGAGGCTGTTCCCCTAGTCAAGCTGTGAGGCAGCATCTGTTGCAGACTGAGTCTGCTTGTCTAGCACCTGGCTAGTGGAAGCCACACTCGGGTTGAGTGTGGGGTGGACGTAGGCAGACGGGTGTCTGGCCGAACCACCTAAAAATTCCCTTGCAATGTGTGGTTTGCCTGTCTAATATCTGATTCGCTAGATGCATGCGTAGGCCGTTCACTGTTCTTATTATCTAGCGTTTGATTGTTATACACAGGGGGTGTTTGATTTAGTACTCCATTGAGGTTCTCATTTGTGAGAACTCAATCAGAAGTTTAATTCCACTTTCAGTTTTATATCAGTTTTTAAATTGGTCAAAGACTGCTATAAGGAATCACTATTCTCTCTATTCAGCTTTCCGATTGAAGTGCACATCCGTGAGACTAGGTTGCTGTTAGAAGAAAGCTTCCATGCTTTCCTTTGCACCTGTTGTCTTAGTTTGCATAATTTCATTAACTGAAGGATAATCGGGACAAGATTTTTAGAGGGAATTCATTCACCCCCCCCCCCTCTGAATTGTCAACAATTGGTATCAGAGCAGTTCCCTATCTCAACAGATTCAACGATCTGAAGGGGATCCTGCTATTCTAATCAAGTGCTTTTCTGCTAGTGTTTGCCGTTTGCTTGGATTTCTCATTGATTCATTCATTGCTTTAGAATTGTTTGATTGAATGGCTTCTTCAGTGATATTTGATGGTTCTAACTACAGTCATTGGATAGGCGGCCTAGTTGTTTACATAAATTCCATTGACTCCAATCTATGGAATCTTGTCTCGACAGGCCCACATAAATTACCTAAGAATCAGGCCAGATGGCGTGAAGAGGACATGATCAAGCATAGACAGAATGCTAGGGTCCTTAATATTCTGAGAGACTCAGTAAATGCTAATATGTTTCCTCATATTGCAAATTGCAGTTCTGGAAAGGAAATTTTGGACACAATTGCTGCAGCACATATGAACCAAAAAGAAGAGTGTCAGATGGAAAGGAGAAGTGATCATTCGAATAACTCACCATCCCAAGTAAGCTCCAAATCTGAAGATATCTCTTATGATGAGTTGATAGATTTGTATGATGAGCTGCTAGATAAATACAGGAAAGTGAAATCTGAACAGAATAATTCTGAATTCATGTGTGAGAACTATCATGCCTTGAAACATTCCTATGATATCTGCATGCTAGATGTTCACAATCTTAAAGAACAAAATGTTTCTTTAAAAACTGAGAACCAAACATGCCTAAATAAGATTGTTGAATTGGAAGATAAACTGAATGAAAAAAATAAGGTACATCTCAAGAACATGCAAGATTTGACTGAGGTTAAGTCCATGGTGGATAACCTGAAACATGACAATGTTGAATTTCAAAAGGAAAATGAAAGGCTAAAAGATCAAAATAAAAAACTGATGGTCTTGAACACTATGATGGGAAAGCAATGGTTAATCATTGAAAAAGGAAAAAGTGTTCAAAAAGAAGATTCATGCAAGCAACGCACTGTCTTAGAGGATTTGATTAAAGAAATTAAGTTTGATGATAGCTTCCAAAAGAATTCAATCAAATCCTTAAGAGAAAAGAATGAGTCATTGAAAAACATGAATGTTGCCTTGCAGAGACAGATTGTCGTTTGTGAGGGAGAGTTAAAAAAATCTGAATTGAAAATATCGTCCATGCAATCTGAACTTGCCTCCCTATCAAAAACAATCAAAGGGAAAGAGAAAATGACTGACACCCTGAGTGACAAAAATCCAGATCTGAATAAAAGGAAAATTAAAAACTCAAATCAGAATTTAGTGGGTTCATGCTCAACTTCATCAGCTTCTAAATCCACTGCTCAAGGAATTGAAGTTCAAAGTCAACTTCTGAAAAAGGGTGAAAAATTGAAAAAGGATAAAACTCCCTCATCCATGAATAACTCTTCTAAAATTGTGCATGACAATCATACCTCTCATTTACACTTGCATGCTCATGTCTTGAAAGCTTTGCATGCTGAAAAATCTCAGGCCAAAAGTGTTTCTGTTAAAAGGAAAGCTGTTAAATGTTTTTATTGTCAGATAAATGGTCATGTCATGCATGAATGTGATTTAATGAAACAAGATGATATGAAAGCTAAGAATTCTCATGATAAGAAGCATGCCCATCTGAAGAAAAAGAGTCATTATTTCAACTGTGGTAAAATAGGACATACTGCTTCACAATGTTGGTGTGCTAAGAACAAGAAAATATCACAGTCATATCATGTTGATTCGCATACTAAAATGAGAAATTCGATTGTTTGCTCTCACTGCTTGAGGCATGGCCATACAGTTGGAAACTGTTGGCATGTAAATAAAAATTTTCATGAACAGGCACATAGGTTCCATGTTAATAATGATGTGCATAGGAAGTGTCCTCAAATGGGTGCATCATGTTATTACTGTGGTGAGTATGGGCATTCTATGTCCAACTGCAAAGTAATGAGAATCGATGACCTTCGTGCACAAAATCTGCCTAGAACTTTTGTTAAGGATAACAAAGGACCCAAGACTGTTTGGGTTCCTGCAAGAACAAAATAACTGTTTTGCGGCAGGTGTGCCTTGGAAGGAAAGATAAAGGGGTTGAACAAACCAAGGTACCGAAGGAAGAAAACCCCAATTGTGAACTTTCAGGTCAGTTCCGAAAAACTATGATCAAATCGTATTTTATGATTCTCTCTACTGTTGATGATTGAATATCATGTTAATCTGACCATTTAGAACTCTCATGCATACACTCTCAAGTGCTCTGACATTTGCGCGGCTTTACATATTTCTGAACTATCACTTGCACTGTCAAATTTGTCTTTGGAACTGCTCACGCACACATGTTCATATATGTATATCAGCACTGTTAAACCTGCATTCTCATAAAAAAAAAATTGAGTTGCTAAAACTGCGTGTGCTACACTGCTATGCATGATCATCATGGATCAATTTGCTAAGTGTACATAGAACTGATTAAGGGGGACAACTCGTCTGAAGCTCTAGGAATTGTGTTACTGAATTGCTTATTCAGTACTAATAAGCTTGTTGGGGCTGTTTAAAAAAAAAAAAAAACCTGAACATTCATGTCTGATCTGTTAGTTTAAATTCTCATGTATGTAGATTTGCATTTGCATTTGCATTTAATTTGTTACTTCGTTGTGTTTATGCATATGCATTTTACCAGGGAGAAATTGATGATAACTCATGACATTCAATTACCATGCTGAACTTTTGTTGAGACCGGGTCTTGCTTCATATGGAAATATGTTCTGTCTCTAACAAATGTCGACATCTCATGTCGACTCCTATGAGAACATTTCTGCTTGTGTCTACTCTATATAAATCTGAATAGTTCTCAGCTTTGGCATCATCTGCTTCCTTTCCTGTGCTTAAATTCCATAATCTGAAATTGTTTGCCTAAGATGGATGAGCACACTATTAAATCTGATATCCATGATAGTCTCTTGATTTGGTTGAAAAACATGAACTCTCCTTGAGCATAACCCTTAATATCCCGTCCTGTGCCTTTACTGCATATGTGCTTCAAGAGCATTCTTCAAATTTTCTTCACTACATGATGTGTGGGTTTGTAGATCTTAAATCATTGTCTCAGAATGCATGTAGTCAGGGGGAGTTAGTTGAAGCTTCTCTTGTGTCTCATCTCATGCAATTCATGCACGTAGTCAAGAGGAACTTGTGAAAGCATCAGTTCAAAATTCCCTGCATGATCCTAATTTTTTTCTCACATGCATATAGGTGAAAAGTTGCATCTAGATAGGGGGAGCTGATTAGACTGTTCAGTCTCTAATTCAGAGAAGTAGAGAAATTTCAGTTGTGTGTATCCTCTTCAAATCTGAAATCATCTTTAAAGAAGAATCTTCTATTATACAGGCTTAAGAAAGCTCCTTGATATGAATTGTTTTAAATCTCTTGTATGCCTAAGTTTGAACATGGAGATTCTAAAAATATCTGAATAGGTCTTTAATAAACCTAAACTGATTGTTACATGCAATTCATGTAAGATTCTCCATCAACTGAAAAATTTGAAACCATGGTTTACTTTGGTTGAATTGCATGAGAACTGTATTGTCTTTAAACATGTCTTCCTGAAATGTTTTAATCGTGGCAACAAATAATTTTTTTTAAATTTTTTTTTTGAAAGTGACAGAGCAATGACTGAATTGCACTGAGAAACTGAACCCTCCACCAATGAAATGGAGAGGATCTCAAGTCATGAAGTGTTTCAATTAATCTCTGTTCAGATGGACAGATAAACATAGAGACAGTTTCACTGAGTAACTAGGGGTACGGGCCTCTGATCAAGGTGTACTCTTAACGTCAAAGGTGAAAACCATCCCTGTGTAGTTGTTCTGATCTGAAACAGACATGGTAGTCTATGCTTAGTAACAGGGGGTTCTGGCGTCTAACCCACGTGTGCCCTTAATGCCAAAGGCATAAATGTCACCTGCCTATTCACTAGGATATTTGTTAAAAGCTCAAATCGAAAAAGATTGTTGTTACATATGTTATTCATTTTTCTTCAAGGCATGAGCTTGTTTAACCTCAATACCTTCGACTGCTTTATCTAGAGAAACCATTGGTTTTAATTGACAAGGTTGAAAGGAGATTATACTAGAATGTGGTATGTGCAAATGGTTTTCCTTTATTAAAAGGCTGCTTCAGAAATGAGTAATTTGCCCTCATTGTCAAATCTGGTATACATTACTTTTAATTCATGATTATCAACTAGAGTAATGTCATAAGCTTTTATAATGGCAGATTCTGAAACAAAAATGCATGGATATATGATTTGGGTATCACACTGTATAACTGAGGTTCTCATTCTCCCAGATTTAGTGTTCTGCCCTCAATTGCATTCATATGCTGGTCAAGGTCTAAGAGGGAGTCAGTCATAAATTGCATTTCATGTCTATCTGGTTAAAGTCCTCTGCATAAGGTTCATCTCACACTTAATTAGATCATGCATCTGCACTCATGTAGCTAAATGCATCTCATTATGGAAAAATACCAAAAAGATGTGCTGAGCACTCACCTCTTCATCTGTTTAATCTCACATTGTTTAAGAGAACCCTGCGTGATTGATGATATAATGATTGCATTTGAATGACTTTGAGTGAGTATGTTTTGCTGATGAGGTGTTCTACTTCTGAAGGGACAATGCTCGTAAGAGTACCTCTTGCCTTTCTCTGCCTGAATGCAGTGTTTTTGATGAAGTCAAAGGGGGAGAAGAATCTGACATGAGTCAGTGTGAGTCAGTGTAATTCATAGTGTTGCCATCATCAAAAAGAGGGAAATTGTTGTGCCCCTGTGTGATTTTGATGATAGCAGACATTATGAATTACACTGATGAATTTAAGTAATAATGTGACATTACACTGTGACATTGTGATGTGCCCCTTGTCTCAACTGCATTGATTGTATTACTGTTTGAATGAACTGCTTGCTTAGCTGCTTTGAGTGTGTGAGTATTGCACGGCTGCTTGACTTCATGATTTCCTGCTTAGTAAGTCTTGTTCATCTCTGCACATTGTTAGCATGAATTCTGCTTACTGCCTTCATGAAATGGTTGCACTGTGTTGACGCAGCAAGCCACTACGTTGACGCATCCTCTGTGCCCGGGAGTAATGAATTGGTTGCATAGCGTTGACGCAGTTATGTACTGCGTTGACGCAGTGGTAAAATAGGATCCTATTTTTGTCTGCTGATTTGGTTATATACATTGCATTGCATTTATACATCGGCCTTTAGACTAGCAAGTCTATACATCGCCTGTTAATAGCAAAGTCTTCACATCGCATCTTCATGAAGTCTGCACATTGGATTCTTGGTTCAAGTCTTTACATCCGTCAAACTTCAACAATTGCATTGTGCATACTTTGATGCTTTTACATGAGCATTAGATTTCCCAAGTATATACACTGAAATGACTTCATGCTTGTTGATGAAAGGAACAGGGTCGACGCAGGGAGCTTAAAGCGTCCACGCATCAGCAAGGTTGACGAAGCCTTCACGATATCTTCCACAGCGTCAACGCCACAATGAAGCAGCGTCGACGCAGCGGCTTAAGAGACGCCAATATACAAGGGTCGACGCAGCAGTTCAAGTATCCTTTGTTGCAGCCTCTGGAGTACGATGCTGTAGCTCCATGCGTCAACGCAACACAATGAGAGCGTCAACGTAGCACGTCTATCTGCTGAATACCTAATCACTGGATCACCGATGCGTCAACGCAGCAGTGGAGCAGCGTCGACGCAACTGTCAATAGGGCTAGGTTGGTTGCTCACTGGAACGCATCAATGCGTCAACGCCATGGGTTGGAAGCGTCAACGCAGCAGACTTGAGTTTTACTGGTAGAATATCTTTTGAAGGCTGCGTCAACCCCTTGAAGCAAGTGCGTTAACGCCACCTGACTCTAGTTGCTGAGCGTGCTAATGAAGGGCACGTGATCCAAGGTGCATGGCTTACGGTCCCAGGATGGACGAGGGGCAGGATGCTGACACGTGTTAGATAAGGGGTGCTACCCTGCCATGTGGACCAATCAGTGGTCACTAAGGCATTTTCTACTCAACCTTCGGAGGCTCTGTTTCTGATATAAAAGCACCCCATCATCCTCTCGAAAAGGGTTAACTCTCCACAAAAGAAGAGGAAGCTCTCCAGCGAAGAAATATGAGAGTGTGAGCAAAAGAAGAGAAGAGAAGCAACAGAGCGAAGAAGAAAAAGGAAGAAGAAGAAAAGTTCAGAGAAGAAGAAATAGAGAGAGCTTGTGAGAGATTGAGCAGTAGAGAAGATCTGGTCTCGTGGATCAAATCCAGAGCCAGTCTGGTTCTTACATTTCATTCCATATCCGGTTCAGTTTGATTTGTACTTTTTTTATCATTGTTCTTCCGTTTACCCAGTTGGGCATTTGTTCTCTCCTAGTTGATCAGGAGAAGGGAGATCGTGGGATCTCCGGTTTACTTGCAGCAGGGCGCCGCGAGTGGGTTCCCTCCGGCTGAGGAGGAAGAGAGGCTAGGCCTCTGGTCTGCCAGCAGCTGGGTGCTGCTAGGTGTTTCCCTCCGGGATTGGAGGAAGGGAGGTTGATTCCTCCGGTTGCAAGTGGCTAGTGCCATTTGTGGGTTCCCTCCGGCTGAGGAGGAAGAGAGGCTAGGCCTCTGGTCTGCTAGTAGCTGGGTGCTGCTAGGTGTTTCCCTCCAGGATTGGAGGAAGGGAGGTTGATTCCTCCGGTTACAAGTGGCTGGTGCCATTTGTGGGTTCCCTCCGGTGTGGAGGAAGAGGGGAGGCTGTTCCCCTAGTCAAGCTGTGAGGCAGCGTCTGTTGCAGACTGAGTCTGCTTGTCTAGCACCTGGCTAGGGGAAGCAACACTCGGGTTGAGTGTAGGGTGGACGTAGGCAGACGGGTGTCTGGCCGAACCACCTAAAAATTCCCTTGCAATGTGTGGTTTCCTTGTCTAATATCTGATTCGCTAGATGCATGCGTAGGCCGTTCACTGTTCTTATTATCTAGCGTTTGATTGTTATACACAGGGGGTGTTTGATTTAGTACTCCATTGAGGTTCTCATTTGTGAGAACTCAATCAGAAGTTTAATTCCGCTTTCAGTTTCATATCAGTTTTTAAATTGGTTAAAGACTGCTATAAGGAATCATTATTCTCTCTATTCAGCTTTTCGATTGAAGTGCACATCCGTGAGACTAGGTTGCTGTTAGAAGAAAGCTTCCATGCTTTCCTTTGCACCTGTTGTCTTAGTTTGCATAATTTGATTAACTGAAGGATAATCGGGACAAGATTTTTAGAGGGAATTCATTCACCCCCCCTCTGAATTGTCAACAATATTACTATAATGGCCCTATTATGGACCGTCACGCCCCCCTTGAGTTTTAAATTATAAGATTTAAACCTCTTTATTTTCTGATATGTAATGCACCTTCGATGGACCGTTACATTCTTGTAACGCCCCTTACATAGACCGTCACATTCTTCTGGCAGGGCATTTTTAAACTTTAAGTCATGCGTTTTAACCAGGGACTTGCTATGTTTTAGTAAGACTTCTTGATCTGTAACAATACAGAACGTGATAATAATCTAGTATCATGATCATAAACATTACGTTTTAATTTCTACATGAAATTTGTTAGATAGTCCTAAGTTGATTCATCATATGAAAATTGATAGAAACCCTTAATACTTGTATAAATTTTGATCTATGCAAAATATATGTTATTGTTTGATAGTCATGCCACTCCTGTGGGATTGACCGACCGCACCGTCTTGGTTTCCGTGATTATTAGCCACAATTCTTGTAATAGATGGGACTCTCCGCCGGATATTCCTTCCGTCGGACTAGGACCACTATTATGAGACCTCCATAAGACCCCGTGAGCTTGGGATTCCCACCAGGACGTCGGGCAGGTTGTACCCTAAAGACTTGAACCCATGAACGTGGTTTGAATCGTGTTTTTGGGCCAGTTCAAGTTGGACTGATCCGTGTATTGTAACGGCCCAAGATTGGACCGTCACATCATCGTAACAGCCTTGTGTAAGACCGTCACGTTCCTGTAACGGCCCTGTTATCGACCGTCACAGGTAAGATATTCTTGTATTCCCGACGTTCTTATATTCCCCTTGTTTATTATCATGAAGCAGTTATCAAGGTTGGCCTTGAACTGTGAAATCGTGCGTGCTTCTTGTTTGCATCCTTGTCTTTCTACCTAATGTTCATTACAACGATGTTGGAATTTCTCTCAATCATAGAAGTAAGTTCGTGAGCTTAAACCATGGAAATCTTGGCCATTAAACATTATGGATGTCTACATTTCGTGGGATCTATGATCCAATCAAAATCAATGCCAAGGCAAACACATTAAAGGGCCCAGTCTGGTCCTAGGAGGCGCACCCGAAAAGTACTTGATCCCCGGGGAGGTGAATGGCTAGGTGTGGCATTTAGCATCGGTACTATCTAGCGTGTTGGGTCTACGACATTCCACATTCTCGTGAACTTACTATTCGTGCTTGAAAGCATTAAGCACTTGCTTGCATGACTCGACTTGACTTAACTTGATATTTGGCCATTCACTTAAAGTTCTGATTACTTGCTCTTGCTATCGTGTCTTACAATCTTTATCGTGCTAGTTATCTTGTTATCATGCTTAATTGTTTCTTCGCGTTATTCATGTATTCATGAAATGGTTAATTACTTAAACTATGTCTGATGATAGAGTGTAATTCCTACTGAGCTTCTTTCTCACCCCTACTTTTCAACCCTTTTCAGGTAATGCAGTAGATGGAACGCTTGCAATTGGGATCGGGTCAACGTGATCGAGTGAACTTGGTGCCTTGAGACCCGAGTCTTTTATTTCTTGAGTCCGATAGTATAGGCGTCTGCTATCTTTTTTTCCTCTTCTTTATTTCTTTTATTGAGTCTATTATTGTAATAATTGAGTCCACATTGTATTTAAATTTTCAAATATCAATAAAATTCTATTTTTCTCAAATTAATGGCCTCCGTGTGTTCAAATATTTATTTATTATGTTTATTTATTTTCTATTCTATTATCATGACTATTTCGCTGCCACGTTCTGAGCACCGCTTCCCGCTGCTATTGGTTCGGGGCGTGATAGCCCAATTGTTAGAAAGTACTATTGAAGTTTCTGGTTCTAGATATGTAACGGATCCATATTAGACCGTCTTGCTCATCTAATGGCCTAATGTATGACCGTCACATTTACTGAGTCCTTTTTATTTATTTCTGGATTCAGTCATTCTAACGGATCAATGATAGACCGTCACGATCATGTAACGGCCCATTGATTGATCGTCATAGTTCTTGAGTGTTTTAACCTGAGGTTTGACCTAAGGGTTGATATTCCAAAGTTCCTAGATGGATTATTGATGGTCTAGGACTTGTCATTTTGTTCAAGATACTGTTTTTAATTTATGGAAAAATAAGGAATGTACCGTTATGCTTCCGAATTATTTCCATGAGCATAACCTTGTTTTAAGTCATTCTTGACCTCGCATTTCTTCATTGAAGTGTTCATTTATTGAACTATTGTTATCATTAACTTATTTGAACTTGCTATATTATTGGCCATACTTTATTACTTGAAACATGAAAGTATCTTGATTTATACTTGAAGATGCGATCGAGCACTGATTGTGTTCAAGGGCTCTATGCCAGTCCCCTCGGCTGATTGTCGGAAACATACTATTATAAACAATGGGGTATGATGCTACTGGCGTCGCATTGTGCTAGGAGTACTTTCTCTATAAATACGTGAAGATCCACGGGCATCATGAGAATACTTGTACATGACTTTCTTGCTTGTTACATGATACTCCATAGAAATTCACCAAATACTTGCTCATAAGCAAAAGATGTTTGGGTGATGACTACATGGTATTGCTAGTACATTCTCGTTATATTCTTGTTCATGAAAGACCATATCATGTTCTTGTTACATTCTTGATAGTTCATACTTGCTCATTCTATCTTACATGATCATCGTGTTACTTTGGTTTAATCGCATGATTGATCGCATTCGCATGATTTTACCTTATTTCTTTAGAGCTAAAATGGTAATTACTTAAACATTTCTAATCATGTTGATGCGAAGATGCCTACTGGGCAAGTGTGCTCATTACCTATTTCCAATCTTTTCAGGAGATGGAAGTGAGTCGGGATCGGATTCGGAACGTTCAAATAGCGGGTTCGAGAGTGAATGTAGAATGAGTGAAGACTTAGGAAGTCTACATTGTTTAGATTGAGTCTATGTAATTTTCTTATTTCTTGAGTCTAGTATGGTGAAGAAACTTGAAATATTGATTGTATTTGAATATTTGATTTGATTGAAGTTGAGTAAATATTATGCAATTGCATTTATGTGTGTGATTGTCTCGCGCTCTGATCGTTCTTGCTTGCAAGAGACTTACCATGCCAGCTGTTCACGTTCCTCGAGCTAGTCTTCCGCTATAATAAAGGCTCGGGGCGTGACAACACAGATTACAGAGATAGCAGTGTGTGATTATGTAGTGAATTAAAAACCTATATAATGTACCTGTGAACGGAGATAGAAGAATTGACAATCACACAGGCAATCACACAAGGCACAAGAATTTTAGGTGGCTCAGGACTACGACGGGCTCCCTACGTCCACCCCTCACCCAACCGGGTGAGGCTTCACTACACGCTACTTTCGTAGCAACACGGGGATGAACCCCAACTACACACACGCTGCTTCCGCAGCAACACACACACGAGGACTTGCCTCAACACGCTGCCACTGCAGCACACGCACACACACGTTCGAGGAACGTGCCCCGGACACGACAAACACACGGAGACACGGCTCCGTACACACACAGAGATATTTTGAGTTTTACAAAATCAATGGATATACAATATACGCCCACAGCAGTATGTAGATGAAGATAGACTATGAAACATTCATAGAAATAAACATAAAGAGGATGTAGAAATATCTCCTTGGTTCTCCAATAGAAATAAGTAGATCTTTCTTGATGCTTAGGTTGGAGAGAGCTGAGTCCGGAGGTAGTCGGAGCAGACGATCTTCCTTCTTGAAGATTAAATGTCTGTTCCTTCAAATCCAAGCTCCGATCATACCTCCAAACACAAAGAACATATTTATCAATATGCTCAACACCATGTTTAGATTAAAGGGGATATCATAAATGAATAGATGAAAGATATATATAATGTTTCCCCCTTTGAATATCCCACGAATCCCATCAGAGGAAGGTAGAGTGCGTTGGAAATGATGAGTCGCAGAATGGAAGCAGCCGGCTTCGAGATTGAAACGCCCAACCGCGCAGATTGTGAAGAGCAGCAGCAGCGGCTTCGAGATCGGGCCTCAGGCTCGTGGAAGACGCTCTCTCCAGCTTCTTCTTCCTCCTCCAGATAGTGAGCACGCCTCCTTTTTGTTCTTCTTCCTCCCGACAAGAACAGATAGAACAATAAGCCCCAAGGGATGTTCTCCCATCGATGGAGATCAATGTCTTCATATACTAGAGGGAAGTTTGCAATAAAAGACATATAAGCCCATGAAAAAACCATCTCAAACCAACACCCAAACAAGGGTTGAAACCCTAAGGGTATTGGGGTAAAAAGCCAAGGTCATCGGATCACTTTAATGGGCATTTCATAAATAATCCGGACGAACCAGAGAAAGTGTCGACTCATGGAGTCGACACTTTTCTCACTGCGTTTAGTCCCGTTATATAAAAATATGAATTGGGTGAAAGTGTCGACTCATTGGTTGACACTTTTCACCAGCGGTTCTGTTTTCTTTGAAAACAGACCTCAGCCTGTAAGTGTCGACTCTAGGAGTCGACACTTGCAGCCAGAAGTGTCCAGCCAGTAGGCTGGCCAGAAAGTGTCGACTCATAGAGTCGACACTTCCTGTCTGGACAAGTGAAACAGCTTATCAGACAGAACAACCTGAAATAAGTGTCGACTCAGTGAGTCGACACTTTTTCTAACAGATCAGAAAACTTAGTTAAAATGCAATTGCAACCCCAAACACATTATGGACCAATAAAACACCATTAAATCCCATTCATAAATAATAGAATGACATGCATGAGGGGTCTTTAAAACATCAAATGAAACTAGATTTAGCAAGGAAGTTTAGGAATCAAAATGAGCATGATCCACCATGAAGCTCTATTTAATAAGGGGCATATAAGCAACTAAATTAACCCCAAGGCCAAGATACATGAAACAACCCAATATTGTCACTTGGAAAACCATATCAACCTGAACTTATACCAAGTATCCAAGGGATTTCAATAAGAGTGGAAGCTTACCATGGATGCAATATTTGAGGACATTCAAGAGCCTGCACTTACAAGAATTTCAAATTAGTACAATGCCTCTCTATGTTCATATAGCAAGCAATTCAATCACACCTTACATAAGTTCCACCTACAGTCCAAGGCAAACTGAAATTTTCAGTGGAACTCAAAACCTCAAGAGAGTAATAGTTTAAATTCAGCTCATGGATGGCCATTCATGTGGCCCACACAACAAATCCAACCATATCCAAGTTTAGTCAAAGGGAGTTCCAACACAAGTTGAACTACCCATATAATAACCAATATGAGTGAACCACTATAATATGTCAAAACATGTTAAACAATCAATGCATTCTATCAACAAAGTCTGTGAAACCCATGGTTGGGTTTGTGCATAATGAGCAGGGTCGGTGCATATAGTTTTAACCCCACAGATGAGGTCACTGCCATGTAGCACAAGGTCCGTGCAATGTTGTGTAGAACCCATAGATAAGGTCGGTGCAATGATGACCAAAGTCTGTGCAATGATTGACAGGGTTGGTGCAAAGATGAACCAAGTCCGTGTAATGAACAAGATCTCTACAACAAAGCATAATGTTTGAGCACATGGCAAATAAGGTCTGTGCAAGTGTGCCCAAGTATGTGCAAACGTAAGAGCAAGTCAGAACATACATAGAGGAAGTCTATGCATATAACCCCAAGGTCTGTGCAATGTTAAACATCAATGCAAGATACATCACACAAAAAGCTCAGAAATGTCCAAATCAATAAAGCACCCTTTCCACGCATTGTCAGATGTTTGCATAATCAACCAGGGGTCGACCCATGGGGTCAAACTTTGCAAACCTGAATAGACCCTTGCAAACTTGAATAGTGAAACTGCTTCCATGAAGCATGCTAAACCTGCAAGGTAAAGATATTAACATGTGAGCATGTTTATCATCAAGATGATCAGTGCATATATCCACAAAACTTACACAGTATATTTTCACTTTAAAACATACGCAAACCACACAATATATTGTGATCATCAAAACCATTATCAAAGACAAAGATGGGACGCACAGAACCCAACAAAGTCATTGGTCAATTAATTTTGGAACTCATGAAACACCTTTTGAATGACTAGGTATCAAGTGTATAGAGAAGGTTGACCTCACCATGAACAGTGTCGACCTCACTGCTCCACCATGCGGCCCGTGTGTTAAAATCATTAAAGCAGTGCCAACCATAAATCCTCAGGAGGTCTGTTGACATGTTTTCCCACCGTTCTTTCTTCTTACCTCGCCTTTTCTAAATCGAAAATGTAAAGACAAGCCAAGCGAAGGAAAGAAAGAAAGGGTGGGGAAGTGTGTGTAATCGTGATCGCCACCAAGACACGGGTATCGGGTAGTAAGATGTACCTTGGAAAGAGGGAGAAAGCACTCACCCAAAAACACAGCACTGTAGGTATACACGGTCCTAGAAGAATCGCTCAGTGGATAGAACGATCGCTCGACAGACCGCTCACAGTGCCGAAGAAGGAAGTGAGACGAAGACAAATCTGGCGACAGAACGGTTCCAAAACAGTCGCTTACATGATCTAAACGGCTCTTAGAGGACTGCTATTATCTGAAAATGGACGGAAGACGACCACCCAAAGCGTGAGACTCCAAAGTTGTAGGACTTGATCCTCCACCCCTTCCGGCCGGCCAGAGGGGATGGGCCTCGTGCTATGCTGATGCTGACCTGCAAAACAACGTGAAAGACAAGCAAACAACACCCAAATTAGCCCTAAAACGTGTAGTAACTATAGAACGAAATGGAAAATCGACATAATGACTTGGAGGGGGCGATACCTGGGAGGTTTTTAAACCCCTATAGGGCGTCAAAAACAAATGGGAGTGCATGAAATGACATGAAGCATTGTAAAAATATGGGAAGAAATGGGGAAAACAAGCATGCAATGAATGAACTAAAGACTAAACATTATGACTAAAACTCAAATCAAATGACTACTCCCTTGAACCGGAGGCTTAGGAGGATGTAGAAAGCCTCCCTCACTAGCTACAGTTCACTCAAAAGTTCAGCAGGGCTTCACCGTCGACGTTGGATCTCCCCCCCTTTCAAGCTTGGACTAGGGATACTATTTATAGAGCCCTAAAAAGTCCAATCTCAAAATTGGATTTTCAATCAAAATTAATCCGAAATGATAAAACAAAACTCGTAGATAATCCTCTTATCTTCCACCAGGATCAAATGGCACCCCGTTTGGTTGAGAAACCGAGGAGAAATGGGTGGGGGAAGGTGGAGGTTCAACCACGGATGGAGAGAGAAAGCCCACATAATCCACAGGTTTCAAGCATGTAAACGGTCACGATAGACTGCCCAAACCATTACACGGTCAAATTCTAGACCATCCCAGGCTGTCGGTGATAAATAAATAAAAATGGAAACTATCCACTTATCCATCAAACTGACCGGCTATCACGGCGTTGGACTCTTGAGGATAAAAGAGTCTACTGCTTGACCACTCAATAGTGGCACAGTCCAATACTAGACCGTTTACACATGTTGGTGATAAATCCAGAAAAATAGGATAAATAGATAATTATTTGAAAAACCAATGAGCTTAGGACTCTGGGATCTGGACGGTCTAACGACTGGCCGTTCAATGTAGTAAACAGTTAACTTTGGACATCACAATGACTTGTCGGTGGAAATTCAAAAAATTAAATAAATACTCAATAAATTGTTAAACGGTTCATAGAAAATCGCCCAGTCACTGAACGGCCGGTCGATAGACCGCGTACGTCCTGGACGTTTGAAATTGATAAAATGGGATAAGTGAGCCCATTTAACCCAAAATCAAGTGAAACCAAGGCCCACTAAGTCCTAATTCGAGAATAAAACTAGCCAGGGAGGGAAGTACCCATAAATAAGCCTAAACACGTGCCTGAAATAGTCCAATGAGTAATGGACAACTTGAGACATCAATCAAATGATGGTAAGAGGAATGACTCAACTCATAGGCAAAAAATGGGTGTCAACATATGCCCCTCCTTAACGTCCTCTTTGTAGGGGAGCGAGCGAAGGTGAAGCGAAAGCGAAATGGAACATGGAGATGGAGCGGAAATGAAGCAGAGCGGACTGAAAAGCGGGCGTTAAGATAAAAGACACCCGTTTCATTGCCAACGAGCGACATGAATCTTCCGAAAAAATCCAAACCAAACACAAGGAACGATCGGACCAAAACGACGCCAATATGGAGGAACTAACTAAAATGATTGGAAAACACACGATCAACCTAATGGGGGACACAATCCCTTAGACCAATGAGGAGACCGGAATAAGCAGCAAAAAGTAAAGAAACGGACTAAAACTCTGGACAAGGACCTTCAGTCAATCAAACCAGGTGAATAGATCAAAGAAAACCTTCCAACTCTGAGTGGAATAGTTCCTCTTACTCAAAACTATGAACGCACAATCATCCATCACAAATGATATATTTTCAGACAAATCATGGGTCATGAATGCTCAAACAATGCGTATGATACATGGTGGGCTAAAATAAAAGAAATCATTAAAATAAATGAAAAGAAAGCCAAAAAATAGAAAATACTCGAGAATAATATTGCTAGACTGGGGCAATTAGGGTCAAGACACTATCTGCAACCACGACTTGCAAGATAGAACCGTCGTCCCCTAATTTTCCCAACTTAATGGCCTATCCGATGATTAAACACATGAACCTGGATCATGATTATTTTTTTTATAGGGGAACATCAGATCCTGGAACACGTAGATAACCAACTGGTTCTCGAGATAATATAGCATAATATCATATAGTAATACAATAGGGATATAGGGTAGAAGGCCATACCTGACTTACCTGTGCAGGCGAAACGGCAAGCTGAAGTGGTGCTGCAAAGAATTCATGAACAGAGATTTTGCAATATTTTATCATGAAACAATTATTCAAGCTAAGAAAGAAATCAGGCATTTAGCCAAGAACATTCTTCACAATTGTTTCAGCACATGAACGGTTTAACACGAACTGCTCCAAGATGTAAACGGTCCAGATGGGGCCGCTCAAGCATTACAAATTTGAATATGAAGGTAACAGTACACGGCCCATGAGGAGGCCGCTCAATGAACTGTACGGCCATACCATGACCGTTCAAGGAAGTGCACCGTTAGAACTGAAATGGTCGCATAGGAGACCGTCCAATAATCACACGGTCTATCGATAGACTATGCAATCACTGTCGGTTTCAAAAAATAAAAACCCTTCTTTATCTTCTTCTTCCCTCCCACCGTAACTGACGGGGGAACTACACCACGTTCTCCACCTCCCCACCTCTCTTCTACTCTCACTCCATCCCCATTCTCTTCTACTCTCTTCCCCTCGTCTCCCTAGTCTCCCATGCGCTTCAAGCACCAGTCATCGAAGCGTTTTCTTCATCTCATGGCCGGTGAAGGAGATCGAGTGTCGCCGCCGGCGGCCGCCGTGGAGGAGACTCCGGTGCCACCACCCGTGGCATAGGAAGGAGTAGCAGCGCCCGTGCCCGAGGAGGGAGCGATCGTTGCCCATGAAGGGGATACCGAGGAGGCACCGGCGGAGCCTATGGCCGCGGTGGAGAAGCCACCGAAGACGGATGAGGTAGGCCACCTAAAACCCTCCCCATTTTCCTTTTGTAATCCATGCATGTAGTTTATAAGGGTAGAGGAGGGGCTCACGACCCTTTTATGGCCGGTTGGGAGGTCCTACGGGCCCTTATCGCCGGCGGGGAGGGCTTGAACGCCGTCGGGGATGACGGCCCTAGCGCGGTTTAACAGTGACCATTCAGACAAACCACACGGTTCAAATAGAACCGTCCAACCATGACACGGCCCATGGGTGGCCGTTCAAAAGGAACTGAACCGACAGAAACACACGGTCTGAGGAAGACCGTTCAGAAGATGAAATGCCTGAGAACAGAACGGTTTCCATTAAACCGTGGAAATATAGGACGGGCCACCTTGGTTCGTTTAGAACATGAAACTTTCAGAACAGATCGGCTTCCGTCAGACCGTCAAAATATAGAACGGCCTACCTTGGTCCTTTCAGAACATAAAACATTTAAAAATAGAACAGTTATGACAAGACCGTTGGTAACCACATGGTTGGATGATAGACCATGCAAATCCAAATAACTAGGGGTTTGAACGGGGAGTGATGCGGTCAAGTGAGAACCATGATTTTATTGGACGGCCAAGGATTGGCCGTTCCAAGGTAGGCACCAGATAGGGGAACGGTCCTCACTGGGCCGTCCATAGGGCAGAACGGTCCATGGAGGACGGTGGACTTTGAGAGGGGGATTGGGACGGTTGACACCCAACCGTTGAATGGGGAAAATGGTCCATAGGAGACCGTTTAGTGAGCTGAGTGATTTATTCAATTAATGAAACGCAAGATCCTAAAAATACAATTATCCTAAATTTATGTAGGGAAAGCGTAGGATCCGGATCTCCTGGCTACTGGTTCGGGCCGTGTACCTTGCACTGCCCGACTTCCAGCGGGAGAGACTGGCGGCGATGGGATTTGCTGAGTTCCTGAGCATTGAGGTCAGTCGGCTTGACACACCACTACTCTATGTTCTGCACAACCGCTGGGACCCAGTGAGTTTCACGTTCCTATTCCCGTGGGGCCACATGGTCCCCATGCTTGAGGACGTTGCGCGCATCATGACTGCGCGTGCATGGGACTCCGGTCAGTGAGATGACTTACCCCGACTACCGGGAGCTGGCTCAGGAGCTACTGGGACTAGAGCTGTTGCACCCAGAGCGGCAGTCCACAACTTTAACATGGGCGAGGCTACAGGACAGCCTCGGGCTACGGCGGGGATAGCGACAGGTGAGCTGCCCGAGCAACATTCACAGAGGTTGATAGAGCTGGCACGACACAGAGTAGCAGCTGCGATGGGACCTGAGGCGGACCGAGTGTTGAGAGGATTTCTGATGATGTTCTTTGGATGATTCCTGTTCACGACGAGAGCTGACGTGATTAGCTGTCGGTTCCTCCCCCTAATTGAGGACTTAGGACACGTCGGGGACTACGCCTGGGGAGCGACAGTCCATGCTTTCTTGTTCGACACCCTCATCTCTACTAGCCGGTGGACGATGCTAGGGGGCTTCTCCCCTTTACTCTAGGTACGACTCTAACTCTTAAACTTAGTGATGGGGACATCACCCATGATTCCCTCTGGCTCGACACCTCTCTCCCTCCCAAAGATGGGTAGGATGCGGCTCCACGACTGGACGGGCCCACCTCGACACTTGGGCTTGCTATGTGGGTTCTCTTGATGTATTTTCTCCTTTCAGTTGAGTCATTTTGATGTAATTTACCTTTGTTTGAGTCAAGTCCCTAGGTTATCATGTTATTGACCTAAGTTTGTGTCATCATGTTGGGCTAGAGTGTCATATGGGCCCATTTAGGTGGGCTTGGCCCAGGGGCGCCCTCCCCCTTCCCCCATCTCTTTGCTTATTTGTTTTTTGCACTTATCAGAGGGACTTTTTGTAAATGTTGGGATCCCTATAAATAGGACCCCAACTCCACTTGAGATGGCTAATGAAGTATTGAGTAAAGTTATCCACTAGCATTGTCTCCTCTCTCTCTCTCTAGCTCTCTCTTCTCTCTCTCACACTAAAGGGGGCAAACCCCTCTCTCTCTCCTCTTCTCTCTCTCTCCCTTGGGCAAACCTGCCCCTTCACCTCCCCCACTTGCCACATCAGCCCCACCCCATTAAACACAACCCTTCACCTCCCAAGACTCATAAACCCCATTTGCTCCCACCACTCCCCAAGCAACCCTTCCCCTTCCCCATACAACCTTCCATCTTCCCAAGAGAGAATCCACCACTCCCAAGCACCTCTTCCCCTCCCCAAGGTAACCCCTCCCCTTCCCTAGGCATCCATTAACACTATCATTCAATCCTCCACCCAATTCAAAGGCCATTCCCCCCATTTCCCCAAGCCATTTCGCACCCACCTCCAACCCCTAGACCCTTGCGTACCCACCCCCTCTCCCCTGCTAGCTCCGCCCCTACCTTCCTCCCTCACCTCCCCTTGCCACCTCCCAACCATTCCCCACCACCAAAGCAACCATATCCCCTACTCTTCCACCAAAGAAACCCCCCCTTTCAACCCTTTTCTCCTCAAACCCGTGTGCAGCTGAAGCCCTACAGGTCGACCCCCCTGTTGCAGTGCCGCCCGTGACCACTTCCCGGAGCTTCTAGGAGCGTAGCCTACATCGACAGAAATCCCTTCCAGTCGTCTTTGCAGGAGAGTTGGTTTCGTCTCAATCCGAGGTCAGAGCTGCCCGGGAGAGCCATTCTTCGCCAACTGTGCAGAACCAGTCCGGCCTGCCACCAGAAGTGACTTGCAGAGGTTCCTGCGATCTCCCCTGTGCTCACCTTAGCGCGCTGCATGGCCATAGAAAAGGTCCACCTGCCCTCTGTCCAACGCAGCCAGCGGGGCCTCATTCGGAGCTCGGAGCCATTTGTTCCAAATTATCTCCCGCCGGGATGCTGTTCAGGTCAGTCTGGGTCTGCCCCAACACCTCCCCGCTTCTCGGACCACTGCACTCTGCCCCGACCTCTGCCGGCGCTGTTCTTCCTTGCTGCTTGAAGAAGACTCGCCCACGGTCGTGCACGACCTGGTCCCGCATCATTTGGACTTCGGGAGAGGGCGTGGCAGCTTCATCCATCTGCTGTTTCAAGCTGGGTGCAGTCCGAGCCAGTTCGCAGGGACCCTGTTCTAGAGTCCGCCCCTGCCGGTGACGACTTCGGACCCGCCCCCAAAAATTCACACTCGTACCTGGGTCTGTCAGCGACGTATTGGTGCCAGTCAGATCACGTTCCGAGTCCGGGAGAGCTCACAGAGGCGACTACACCGACCCCCTGTCTTGCTGTCCCAGAACCGGGCAGAACCGGCAAGGTGCCCCGATGTCGCGATTCGAGCAAACCTCCCCTCCCCGCCTGGCTGGCTTAACGCCCCTCCCTGTGCGGAGGTAGTGTTTGATTTTTAATACAGAAATCCCCATCCCAAGTCCACCCTCATGTGTGAGGCGTAGTGATTGTAACTTTTAAACAGGGTTCAAGCTTCATCGCCGCAGTGTGCGGGGAACCCACACTTCCCCGCTCGCCCTCGTCTCGGAACGGGGTTGGTTTCCTCAAACCAACCAGGGTAAGCTCTGAACTTTACTCCTCTTTTAGTACTTGTTCATATAATATCCGTGGAATTGCTCCGTTGAGCAAGAGAGAGAGCGCCCGCCCCGTGTGTTCCCCTTACGAGCGGTCACCGTGGGCTGTGAGAGAGAGGGGCCTAGTGCCCCATTTGGCACCCGGCCAGCCCCTTAAGAGTGGGCTTCGTACCCTTGGGAGGGCAACCCTAGCCCTGCTGGCACTCTACCAGCTAGGGTCTTGATCCATCATCTCCACTCGGCATCACCGAGTCACCCGGGTTCGTGTGTGTGCGACGGCGGTTCGGTCCCGATCGTGAAACTTCGCTATTTTGTGATTGTGCTTGCGGAATAGGTCCAAGGATCTTTGTCCCTTTGCTGCAAACACCCTTAGTGTGTCACATCAAGTGGTATCAGAGCAAGTTTTAGACTTGTCTCTACAAGCCTAGGTCCTAAGGCCATTGCATTGTCATCACCCGTGAGTTGTTCATCTCCTCGTTGTGCATGTCTACCCGTAGTGGTGCCTTGTATCGGGCCGACCCCTCATCCTCGGCTCCCCCTATGAATTCCAATTCCCAAGGCAACCAAGACATCCCTAGGGAGGCACCCCAAGATCCGATGGATCGGTTTGATGCTGTCCTTGATACCATCATGGAACGGTTAGATGGTTTTTCCATCCGTCTGGAGAGACTTGAGGAAGCTAGGGTCCCACCTAGAAACCATGCCCAAAGAGCTCCCCCTCCACGAGCTGAACTTGATAGGGAAGACCTAGAGAATGACTTTTACCATGAGCATGAGAGGCCCCTACAACCTCGGCGCAATGAGAGGCTACCCCGAGAGGATGCAGACGATTTCCTCTTAAGGATGATTAAGGTAGAGGCTCCAAAATTTGATGGGGCCCATAACCCAAGTGCCTATGAAGAGTGGGAACATGGCATGGACCAATACTTTGATTGGTATCCAATGACCGAGGAAAAGAAAGTTAGGTTGGCTAAGATGCACCTTCTCAAACAAGCCAAAACCTATTGGTTAAAGGTAGAAAGCCAAAGGAGGATTAGGAGGGAAGAACCCATTGACAATTGGCTTGACATAAAGATCTAACTCAGGAGCAAATACCTTCCCAATTCCTATAGTCAACTACTCCTCGATAAGTGGCAAAGTCTTACCCAGGAAGGGAAGACTGTGGAGGAGTATATTGAAAAATTTGACTCCTATCTCCTAAGGTGTGGAGTCATCGAGGAACCGGCCGTCACTCTGTCCCGATTTAGAAACGGTCTTCTACCCCACATCAAACGGGAGCTCTTCATGAGGGACGTGCATAGCCTTGAAATAGCTTATCAAATAGCCCGTGATGTGGAGAGATTTTCTAGGAATCCTAGGTTTGCCTCCCCTAGAACGGCCGATGTCAGGAGTCCGGGTCCCCGACCCAACCTTCCGCCCTTATTAAAGACCCCTATCCCCAGTGGGGGAACTCCTACTCGGACTTACCCTCAACCAACGAATCCCACCCCTACAAGGGCTACCCCACCCAACCCTCTCCCCGAAGAGAGGAACCCCCCAAAGGAACAACCCCAGGGAGTAGCTCGGTAAAATGCTTTCGATGCCATGGTGATGGCCACATCGCCACCCAATGTCCGTCCAAAGGATTGTCCAGCCTTATCATTGAAGGAGGGCCTACCCCGTCCCAAGGAGAACATGAGAGCATGGTGGAGGAGTATGAGGCTGCCCTAGGTTGGGAAGAGGAGTATGAGGAACAACTCTATGAGACAAGCTTAGATCATGACCTTCCTCCCACCGACTCCCACTTAGGTGTGATTAGGTACACGCTCACCAAACCACAAGAGGAAGATTGGCGTAGGACCTCCATTTTTCACACCTACCTCAAGATGGGGAGCCATGCTAGGAAAGTGATCCTAGATAATGGGAGTTGTGTCAACGCCGTGTCTCCTGACACCGTTAAGCTTCTTGGGCTTACTACCACACCCCACCCCAAGCCATACCGGGTCTCTTGGATTAACAATCACTCCATCCCGGTCAACACTTGTTGCCTTGTCCCCATCACCTTCTCATCCTATCAAGGACAAGTTTGGTGTGACATTATACCCATGGAAGTAGGGAGCATCCTTCAAGGAAGACCCTGGATTTATGACGTCAATGCAACCATCCTAGGAAAGCCTAACACATGCACTTTTGAACATGAGGGGAAAACCATCCGCCTCAATCCCTCCCCACCTCGAAAGGAACCTCCCTCCAAGGGGCTTCTCCCTTCACCACAATCCAAACCACCATAAAACCCAGGGATCCCACACCCACCAACCCCACCAGCTTCCCAAGAACCTACCCAAGAAAAGCCAACTGGAAAAACCAAAGGTCTGCATCTCATCACGAGAAGAGAATTGGAGGAGGAGGTTGCCCAAGGAACACCCTTGTGTGCTGTAGTCATATGCCTTGGAGAGTCAACTCCCTCCAACCCCCACCCCGTGGAAATACACCCTCTCCTGGAAGAATTTAAGGATGTGTTCCCCGATGATCTCCCTGACCAATTGCCACCCATGAGGGATGTTTAACATGCTATCGACCTCGTCCCAGGAGCCACCCTCCCAAACCTTCCCCACTATCGCCTCAACCCCACAGAGCATGCAGAATTGAGGAGGCAAGTGGAAGAACTTATTAGGAAAGGGTTTCTCTGCCTTAGCAAAAGCCCTTGTGCTGTCCCGACCCTTCTCACACCCTAGAAAGATGGGACATGGCGAATGTGTATCGATAGCAGGGCCATCAACAAGATTACCGTCAAATATAGGTTCCCCATATCTCGACTTGACGATATGCTCGACATGCTAGCCGGAGCCACCATTTTTTCTAAAATAGATCTTAAAAGTGGCTACCATCAGGTTAGGATAAGGACAGGAGATGAATGAAAAACAGCCTTTAAAACCAAAGATGGACTCTATGAATGGCTAGTGATGCCTTTTGGGCTATCAAATGCCCCGAGCACCTTTATGCACCTTATGATGGAGGTCCTTAGACCTTATATTGGAGTTTTCTTGGTGGTCTATTTTAATGACATCCTTATCTACAGCCAGTCCAAGGAAGCCCACCTCAGCCATCTTAGGCAGATCTGCACTACCCTTAGGAAACAGAGTCTCTTCGCCAACTTGGGAAAATGTCATTTCATGACCAAATCCATTACTTTCCTTGGGTATGTTGTTTCCACTGAGGGAGTGTCCATGGACCCCGAAAAGGTCCAAGCTATCCTTGACTGGCCAGAGCCCCGCACTCTCCATGAAGTTCGGAGTTTCCATGGGTTGGCCACCTTCTATCGGAGATTTATCTGTGGGTTCAGCATGGTCACAGCCTCCATCACAGATTGCCTTAAAAAGGGGACGTTTGTGTGGACCAAGTCTGCTTCTAGGGCCTTCCAAGAGCTCAAGGAAAGGATGACCCAAGCCCCGGTATTATGCCTCCCCGATTTTTCCAGGGTCTTTGAGGTGACTTGTGATGCCTCCGGGGTAGGGATTGGCGGGATCCTCAGCCAAGAGGGACACCCAGTGGCCTACTTTAGTGAGAAATTGTGTGACGTCAGGGTAAAATACTCCACCTCTGACAAAGAATTTTATGCCGTGGTGCAATCCCTCCGACATTGGAGGCATTATCTCTTGCCCAAAGAGTTTGTCATATTTTCTGACCACGAGGCCCTAAAATATCTCAACTCCCAACAGAAACTGAATGCCCGACATGCCCGCTGGGTCGAATACATTCAATCCTACACTTTTGTGATCAAGCATAAGGCTGGGAGTGAGAATCGTGCCGCAGATGCACTCAGTAGGAGGGTCTCCTTGTTGGATACCATTTGGGTGGAAGTCATAGGGTTTGAGAGAGTCAAGAATGAGTACCCTGATTGCCCGGATTTTGGGCCTATCCGTACCACCCTGACCACCCAATCACCTAGGGAACACCAAGGTTTTATCCTAGAGGACGGGTTCATCTTCAAAGGCCATAGACTTTGCATACCGAGAACATCCCTACGGGATTTCCTAGTCTGGGAGTTGCATGCTGGAGGCCTGGCTGGACATTTTGGAGTGCACAAGACCATTGCTATGGTTGAGGGTCAGTTCTACTGGCCAAGTCTCAAGAGGGATGTAGCCAAAATTGTGGGACAATGTCGCATATGTGCCTCAGCCAAACAGATAAAACAAAACACTGGCCTATATACCCCACTCCATGTCCCTGATCATCCTTGGCAGGATTTAAGCATGGATTTTGTCTTGGGTCTACCTAGAACTCAGAAGAAGCATGATTCCATCTTTGTCGTAGTGGACAAATTTTCAAAAATGGCCCACTTCATCCCCTGCTCAAAAACCTCTGATGCCTCCCATGTGGCCCGCCTATTCTTCGATGAAGTAGTTCGCCTCCATGGCCTACCCAAAACCATCATTTCTGATAGGGATGTCAAATTCACCAGCTATTTCTGGAAGACCCTCTGGCACCTATTGGGGACCCTTCTCAAGTTTTCCACAGCCTATCACCCTCAAACCGATGGCCAGACCGAAGTCGTCAATCGGAGTCTTGGGAATCTCCTTCGGTGTCTTGTTGAGGATCGCCCAGGGAATTGGGATCTTATTCTACCCCAGGCAGAGTTTGCATACAACAACTCAGTGAATAGGTCTATAGGGATGAGCCCTTTTGAAGCCGTGCATGGGTACAAGCCTAGAAAGCCTACAGATCTCATTCCTTTACCTACACATCCTAGAGTGTCTATTAGTGCTGAGTCTTTTGCCCAACACATGAAAGAATTGCATGAGGAAATCCGCAAACAGATCAACAAAAGCAATGAGGTGTATAAGAAATCAGCCGATTCCCACCGACGCCACCAGGAATTTCATGTAGGTGATTATGTGATGGTGAGAACTGAGAGACTATTCCCTGGGAATGTCTCCAAACTGAGATCGTGTGGATCAGGCCCCTTCCAGGTTCTGAGGCGGATCGGCACGAATGCTTACGTGTTGGACCTCCCCGAGGAGTACGGAGTAAGTCCCACATTCAATGTGGCTGACTTGGTGCCATACAGGGGTCCCACGGTGACACCTAGTGAGGAAATTGAGCTTGTTCCACCCCTTGAGAGAGTCACCACCCGTGAGAAAGTTCCACCAGCCCAGAGGGGCCAACGTGAGCAAGTAGAGCGGATATTGGATGAACAGGTCACCGTCACCCAGAGCAAAGCATACAAGCGATACTTGGTCAGGTGGAAGGGCCGGCCCCCTTCGGATGACTCGTGGGTGAGCAGGGAGGATCTTCAGTAGCTAGACCCCGACCTCCTGGAGCGTTATCACAGTCGGGTGGACCATTTCTCGACAGAGTCGAGCTCTTCACAGCCCGGGGGAGTTGATGGGGACATCACCCATGATTCCCTCTGGCTCGACACCTCTCTCCCTCCTGGAGATGGGTAGGATGCAGCTCCACGACTGGACGGGCCCACCTCGACACTTGGGCTTGCTATGTGGGTTCTCTTGATGTATTTTCTCCTTTCAGTTGAGTCATTTTGATGTAATTTACCTTTGCTTGAGTCAAGTCCCTAGGTTATCATGTTATTGACCTAAGTTTGTGTCATCATGTTGGGCTAGAGTGTCATATGGGCCCATTTAGGTGGGCCTGGTCCAGGGGCGCCCGCCCCCTTCCCCCATCTCTTTGCTTATTTATTTTTGGCACTTATCAGAGGGACTTTTTGTAAATGTTGGGATCCCTATAAATAGGACCCCAACTCCACTTGAGATGGCTAATGAAGTATTGAGTAAAGTTATCCACTAGCATTGTCTCCTCTCTCTCTCTCCCTAGCTCTCTCTTCTCTCTCTCACACTAAAGGGGGCGAACCCCTCTCTCTCTCCTCCTCTCTCTCTCTCCCTTGGGCGAACCTGACCCTTCACCTCCCCCACTTTCCACATCAGCCCCACCCCATTAAACACAACCCTTCACCTCCCAAGACTCATAAACTCCATTTGCTCCCACCACTCCCCAAGCAACCCTTCCCCTTCCCCATACAACCTTCCATCTTCCCAAGAGAGAATCCCCCTCTCCCAAGCACCTCTTCCCCTCCCCAGGGTAACCCCTCCCCTTCCCTAGGCATCCATTAACACTATCATTCAATCCTCCACCCAATTCAAAGGCCATTCCCCCCATTTCCCCAAGCCATTTCGCACCCACCTCCAACCCCTAGACCCTTGCGCACCCACCCCCTCTCCCCTGCTAGCTCCGCCCCTACCTTCCTCCCTCACCTCCCCTTGCCACCTCCCAACCATTCCCCACCACCAAAGCAACCATATCCCCTACCCTTCCACCAAAGAAACCCCCCCTTTCAACCCTTTTCTCCTCAAACCCGTGTGCAGCTGAAGCCCTACAGGTCGACCCCCCTGTTGCAGTGCCGTCCGCGACCACTTCCCGAAGTTTCTGGGGGCATGGCCTACATCGAAGGAAAGCCCTTCCAGTCATCTTCGCAGGCGAGTTGGTTTCGTCTCAATCCGAGGTCGGAGCTGCCCGGGAGAGCCATTCTTCGCCAACTGTGCAGAACCAGTCCGGCCTGCCACCAGAAGTGACTTGCAGAGGTTCCTACGATCTCCCCTGTGCTCATCTTGGCGCGCCGCTTGGCCAGAGAAAAGATCCACCTTCCCTCTGTCCAACGCAGCCAGCGGGGGCTCATTCGGAGCTCGGAGCCATTTGTTCCAAATTATCTCCCGCCGGGACGCTGTTCAGGTCAGTCTGGGTCTGCCCCGACACCTCCCCTCTTCTCGGACCACTGCGCTCTGCCCCGACCTCCGCCGGTGCTGTTCTTTCTTGCTGCTTAAAGAAGACTCGGCCACGGTTGTGCACGACCTGGTCCTGCATCATTTGAACTTCGGGAGAGGGCGTGGCAGCTTCATCCATTTGCTGTTTCAACCTGGGTGCAGTCCGAGCCAGTTCGCAGGGACCCTGTTCCAGAGTCCGCCCCTGCCGGTGACGACTTTGGACCCACCCCCAAAAATTCACAGTCATACCTGGGTCTGTCAGAAACGTATTGGCGCCGGTCTCATCGAGTTACGAGTCCGGGAGAGCTCACAACGGCGACTACACTGACCCCCTATCTTGCTGTCCCAGAACCGGGCAGAACCGGCAAGGTGCCCCGACGTCGCGATTCGAGCAAACCTCCCCTCCCCGCCTGGCTGGCTTAACGCCCCTCCCTGTGCGGAGGTAGTGTTTGATTTGTAATACAGAAATCCCCATCTCAAGTCCACCCTTCTGTGTGAGGCGTAGTGATTGTAACTTTTAAACAGGGTTCAAGCTTCATCGCCGCAGTGTGCGGGGAACCCACACTTCCCCGCTAGCCCTCGTCTCGGAACGGGGTTGGTTTCCTCAAACCAACCAAGGTAAGCTCTGAACTTTGCTCCTCTTTTAGTACTTGTTCATCTAATATCCGTGGAATTGCTTCGTTGAGCAAGAGAGAGAGCGCATGCCCCGTGTGTTCCCCTTACGAGCGGTCACCGTGGGCTGTGAGAGAGAGGGACCTAGTGCCCCAATTGGCACCCGGCCAGCCCCTTAAAAGTGGGCTTTGTACCCTTGGGAGGGCAACCCTAGCTCTGCTGGCACTCTACCAGCTAGGGTCTTGATCCATCATCTCCACTCGGCATCACCGAGTCACCCGGGTTCGTGTGTGTGCGACGGCGGTTCGGTCCCGATCGTGAAACTTCGCTATTTTGTGATTGTGCTTGCGGAATAGGTCCAAGGATCTTTGTCCTGTTGCTGCAAACACCCTTAGTGTGTCACATCACTTAGCTATATGATTCCTATAACTGCTATATGCTGACTTTTGCTGTAATGCAATGCAGGTGTGGGCCTACGTGTACCTACGTGGGCTCGGGAGAGGTGATGAGACATATCTAGAGCGGCTGCCCATCGCCAGGCGGTGGACCACTCCACGCAAGACGAGATCCCTACGGAGATAGGTCCGAGGGATCCAGGATGATCTAGACACACTACCTTTCGCCTCGGTACGACTCTAGACTCAAACTCTTTAATTAAATGCAATCTATATACTTATGATGCTAATGCGACTTTCCTATTTGGTGGATAGGTTCGGTGGACACCCTACACGAGTGAGGGGCACGAGGGTCAGCCATGGGTTGTGGCGGCCCTCGCCTTCTCAGGCCGAGATGTTTGGCTTCACTACATTAATGTAGTGGAGCCACTCCACCACCGACTGGTGATGAGGACGATCGACATCCATCAGCTAGCGGTTGAGTTTCCGGCCCCAGAAAAGTAGGAGGAGCGCGTCGGGTGACACCCTCAAGGGTTAGCTATAGTGGTAGTCTGGACAGAGTGAGCCGCAGAGCAAGTAGCAGGCTGGGTAGTGCACGGGCGGTGGTGACCCCCCCAGGCAGAGAGCGAGGAGGCCTACTACATGGCCTATGCTTGGCACTACAGGGACCAGGTGTTCCGTGGTGCTCGCCGGCCGGTACGACTTCTAAACCCTAAATGCTTTCTATATGATTATGCACTAATGCTTGGACTTCTTAAATGCAGATTCACCCTGAGGGGAGGATTGCGGAGCTACGGGGGCTCCTCCACTTGACCATCCAGGAGCGGGATGAGGCACGACAGGCCCTGAGCCTTCTAGTGAGTTTCTTAAACCCTAAACTCTTAAATTATGCAAAGGATTATGATTATGCATGTGACTGACTGATCTGGAATTTTGGATGCAGCGAGCTGAGGGAGCCCAGCGCCAGGGGACCGACGCACCTTCTTCCTCTTCTTAGACCCCTGCGGACCGCGCCGAGCGAGATGCAGATTTTGCACTGATAGTGGCGCGAGCTGAGGCGGCCGAGGCAGCACTCTCCGAGAGGGTACGTAACCACTACACTTTCCTTTAATGCCTATGATTGTGTTTATGAAATGCATTTGACTAATCATGAAATGTGTATGCAGACGACCAAGTTGACCCGGCTGGGGGTGGAGCTGGAGCAGAGCCGAGCAGTAGCACGAGAGGAGGATGCCCGCCTCCGGGAGGAGATGGCACGGAGTCGACCGACAGACCTGGTCGAGACGGCACTCCTTCATGCAGAGCTAGAGCATCTCCGAGCTAGAGCCGTGGAGGCGGAGCGTTACCGGACGGAGGCATTAGAGCTGAGGGGGGAGCTGTGGGCATACATAGAGATGAGCCGGCGGTCAGAGCACAGTGGCACTCTGAGCGGCAGCACCCATGGTACCCACGGCTCCGTTAGGAGTTACTTTGCGGGTTCCTCCGACCAACGGAGGAACGAGGAGGAGGAGCGGCGCCGATGACACTACGAGGAGGCGAGCTCGGTGATGCCTCCACTAAAGAGGCATGAGGGAGCCGGTGACAGTGACAGGCCAGAGGGAGAGGGAGAGGCCTGACCTTTGTACTTTGACAGGACTTGTACTTATGGATATTATAGTGATATGGCATATTTTTGTTTTGATTTTGTGGATGAATGTATGAATGGATACAAATGCTTGAAACTAACTAACTAACAACAATGAATCGCAACCCAACACGAGTGAGTACGAGTGAGTGAGAACGACGACGCGAGTGAGTGAGAGAGACGACACGACGCAAGTGAGAGGGAGATGACACAACGCGAGTGAGAGACAACACGACGCGAGTGAGTGAGAGAGACGACACGACACGAGTGAGTGGGAGAGAGAGATGCCAAATAGTGAGTGGGAGAGAGACGCCCATCAGTGAGCGGGAGAGAGAGACACCGAATAATGAGTGGGAGAGAGAGACGCCAAATAGTGAGTGGTAGAGAGAGACACCAAATAACGAGTGGGAAAGAGAGATTCCAAATAGCGAGTGGTAGAGAGAGACGCCAAATAGCGAATGGGAGAGAGACGGCATGACTTGAGTGGGATTGGTGCAAGAGGGTGAAAAATGAGGCTTCAAGTTTCTACACGGTCGTTAATAGGACCGCCCCAGATGTACACGACCTTCCTTTAGACCGTTGATAGCGATTCGGCTAGAACTCACAGATGCAATTAAACGGTCCACTATTGTCCGTTCAAAGGATAGAACGGTTCAGATTTGACCGTGTGTAGAACAGAACGGCCTCTCTGAGACCGTGCAAAATGCCCAGATTCAAACTATGTAAAGAGTTGCTACACGGTCTCCATGAGACCGTTCAATGATCAGAGCGGTCTATCGATAGACCGCATACATGTACGCCCTGAGAGTCCGAACGGAACTCTCTTGGAGAGTCCTAACCCGAGGATAGGTGCCCCAACTCAGCCCAAACTCTATCTTAACTCGATCTAGACTTATCCAACCTCAATTCTAGTGGGTTTAGGCCTCTAACCAAGTTCTATAAGTAAGAGGGGATTCCAAATTCATTCTTCACACATCAACCCTCTTTCAAGCCTTGAAACCCTTCTCAACCTTGATTAAAACATCATAAAGAGGGCCTTTGAAGGGAGCTCTATGGGAGAGGTGGCTTACTAAGGTCCAAAGCCGGCTAGAAAGGAGCACAGCGTGCTACAACGGCTGACCACCATCCCGGGGCATTTGAGCTCTAGCCCTATGAGAGAGGTAAGTTGTTGGTCATCCAATTCAATTTCATTCAATCATATACCATTTACCTCAAGTAGCTTATCTCTTCCTCACTTTTCTCTTTGTCCTTTCGTCATTTCAGCTTCTCCCTAGCCCGAGATGGTATTCCACCTTGAAGTGGATGGCTCCCATGATCCGCGAGTTACCCATATCTGTGACATCCATCCTTAAATCTGGCATCTCCACTCTCTCCTAGTGCTAGTCAAGAACTACCCTAAGCTCTCTTTAGATTGGCACAACATTTCAGCCTTGATAGAGATATGGTATCCCCAGATCCACACCTTCATGTTCCCATCCTTTGAGGCCACTATCTTTCTAGAGGAGGTGGAGACCTATTTGTCTTTCCCTAGGTCCAAGGTGGGTGAGGATGATCTAGTCTGTCACACTGTTGCCCCTGTGGATCCTGCCCTTATCTTAGGAGAATTCATACCTAATAGCAAGGACATTCGCACCATAGTGGGCCCTTACCAGATCCATTTACTACCTCTTAGCCAGTTGGTGATAGCACATTGTAAGAATAAGTGTGGGTGGGATGATGCCATAGCTAAGGCCGTTTCCATTTGTTTGTGCGGGGCCATACTCTTTCCTTCTGCCGACCATGTCTTAGATATCCCCATTCTTAGCACCATCAGTGGTCTGTGGCAGGGTCTTTCCATCTCCCAGGCGGTCCTTGATTACTTATATGAGGGTCTTAGCTCGGCTGCTCTAGGGGGTCCATTGTTTGGCTCTATGATTCTCCTAGGGTGCTGGATGGGAGTTAGGATGAAGTTCATTCCTAGAGAGGTGTCACCTCGGTCAGCAGGATCTTCCGGAGCCATCCCTTGTTCATCATTGGTGGTTCTTTCAGGTTCTCACAGAGGTGGAGTGTAGGATGGTAGATAAGAAGACGAGGGAGGAGTGGCGCCTCTGCATCAACACCTTGCCCTTGGATCGGTTCGTGATGCACCCATCTGTCCTCCACGGCACTACTCTCAGGCGTCGTAGGAGGCCTGGTTTTGACTTGAGGCACGTGGCTGATACTGCCCTGGTGATGTACAGCCCGCACCGGTTCTTCCTTCAGGTTGGACTACCCCGGACTACACTTCCAACGCTACCCCATCTTCCTGCACTACAGGCGAGGAGGTTTGGGTCGAAGAGGATGAGCAAGCGGTTAGGAGCACCCTAATCTAGTGAGGGGTTAGTAGGGCGCTCACACTACCAGTAGAGGTGATAGAGCTCTAGGAGGGGTATCAGGCATACGTGAGAGAGCTGAGAGAGATTAGGCCTCGCGGGGATGCCCGTCTGAGGATTGAGTGATTTTGAGTTTTCCTGATGTTGAGATAGAGATTTATGCTTGGAAATGTTTTGCATTTGAATGAATAAAATGGATGATTGGCTTGATTTGAGTTTGGCCTTTCCTGCATGTGGTTCAATAAGTTTGAGATAGGATCAGGGGGAACATGGTCCATACCGAGACCGCTCAGTTAAATAAACGGTTAGAGACTAACCGCTCAAGGGCATTGAGCGGCCAGATACGGACCGCTCATAAGATCAACCGTAGGGATAAGAACAGAGACCTTTGGAAAGTTTAGAACGGTCTATCGATAGACCGTGAATAAAGTAAAATGGTCTAGTGAGGGCCGATGATTCCTGAAAGTGCTAGGGATTGGAACAGTCTGGACGAGGCCGTGTGAATGGTGGAATGGTCTGATGTTTGACCGTTGGAGAAATAAAATGATCGCCAGAGGGCCGTTCAGTGATAGAAATGCTAAACCTTATCTTCAACTTGCCGTTGCACACACATAAACAAAGAAATAGATTAAATCTGTTTTAGGCTTAACCCCTTGCCTGTAACAAGTTAGGAAATGACCAGTTCTTGATTTTTGGTGAAGGGGATAAGCCTTATTAAATAGGCAAATAACACAAAAGGAAAATGGATGCAATGTATGTCATAAATGCAAATCATGATGATGAAAATATTTTTGTGATTTTGAAAATATTTAATTTTTTTTGAATTTGAGACCATTTATTTTTTTTGGATTTTTGGAATATTTGATTTTTTTGGATTTTGAAATATTTGATTTTTTTAGATTTGTGACTATTTGATTTTTTTAGATTTTGGGAATATTTGATTTTTTTGGATTTTGGAATATTTGATTTTTTTGGATTTTGCAATATTTGATTTTTAGATTTTGGAATATTTGATTTTTTTAGATTTTGGAATATTTGATTTTTTTAGATTTTAGAGCTAGCTCAAACCTGACGACGAAGGACCTTCATATCTCATTAGGGGTTTCCCGAGTTCAACGTGCGTTATTGGTGACCGCCATGGCCGGGTCCAATTTTACTTAACGGTGTCTACCGAGGTCATACCCGGGGTACGATCCAGTCCTCGAAAAGTAAAAGAGAATTTGACAGGGAAGCCGGCAATAGGTATAGGGATTTTTAGGGCTTGAGTTCTTCTCGAGACAACCCCTCTTTCAAAGAATTTGGTCTGTTGCACCGGGGCTTTGTGTCCACCATCGAACCTTGATCCACTCTAGGCACGCATACGACCGGGCTCATGATGTCCCGCGGGGAAACTGTACTGCCACTCTTGCCATGCCTAGTTTCATTCTTTTAGGAGCATTTAGACTTTTGAGCTTTCGAGCTTTTGGATGAGCTTTTAACTTTTGCCTTTGATTTTGCCCCTTTTCTTTTCTTTCTTTTCTTTCTTTTGTGAATGCGGAATCAGGTCATAACCGGCTGCCCCTATTTGAGACCTTCCTATTTATCGGGATGTCTAGATCAGTTCTCGCCCCCCTTATTCACCACCTATCCCTATTTTTAGCCGAAAGAGGAGAAAAACAAGGATTTTCACTTTCCCCTAAGCATGGCCAAGGGAGAAATGGTGTTGTGCAAAAAAAGGACAACCAACCACGGGGGCCGTGTAGTGTGTGAATATTGAATCGGGGACCTCCCTTCACGATCAAGTAAAGGACCACCCCGCCACCGGGCCGTTGCTGGCTTGACTCTATGGATAAAAATATTTTAAACACAACCCATTCCACAGATTAGGCAATTATTCGCCCTCTACATTAACAAGACGGTATGCGTTCCCAGGATAGATTTCTTTGATTACAAACGGCCCTTCCCAATTGGGTTGCAGCTTAGACCTAGGACCTGTTGATCTGATAAATTTGTGCTTCAAAACCATGTTGCCAACTTAAAATTTCCTTTCGATAACCTTCTTTTGAAAATGTCGCGAGACACGTTTTTGATAAACAGAGACGTGATTGGCCGCGTTAAGCCTCTTCTCATCCAAGAGTTCCAGTTGGACTAGCAGCGCCTCTCAACGTTCGTCGCGATTAAGTTCTTTGTCTAGCTGCACTCTTAAGGAAGGAATCAAGATCTCGTATGGGAGTACCGCCTCCATCCCATAGGTGAGAGCAAAATGAGTTTGTCCTGTGGGAGTACGGACAGAGGTGCGATAAGCCCATAGAGCTTCTATCAATTTGTCGGCCCAATCAGCAAATTTGTGTGACTCGCATGTTTTCTTAATGATTTTAAGAAGGGTTTTGTTTGTGGCCTCGGCTTGGCCGTTGCCTTGAGTGTAGTATGGTGATGAATGATGTAATAAAATATTAAATTTCTTACAGAGGTCCTGAAGTTCTTGAGATACAAATTGAGGCCCGTTGTCGGTGACGATATCACTTGGCACTCCAAACCGTGAAATGATATTCTTGAGCATGAAGCGGCATACTATAGTAGCTTTGATCTTTGCATAAGCTTCAGCTTCCGCTTCAACTTCCGCCCACTTGGTGAAGTACTCAGTAGCAGTCAGAATGAAATATTTTTATTTAACCTGAGCATTAGGATCACCTAGTGGGCCTACAATATCAAAGGCCCACATGGAGAATGGCCAAGGAGCTGAGAGAGGATGGAGAGATGAAGCTGGAGCGTGGATCTTGTCGGCATGAAGTTGGCATTTAAGACACCTACGGACATAGGTGGAACAATCTTCTTCTAAGGTTGGCCAGTAATAGCCCTGCCTAAGAATCTTCTTCGCCAAAGCTTGACCATTAACATGCCCTCCACACTCACTTGCGTGAGCTGCTTCAACAACCATCCAAGCCTCATCGTCATCCAAACACCTCATAAGAACTCTGTTGAGAGCCTGCCTATAAAACTCTCCTGCAATAACCGTGTATCTAGAGGCAACTCTTCTAATGGCCTTACGTTGCTCAGCATTTGCTCCCTCGGGGAAGGATCCATCCTTACAATATTGCTCTATTTCATAATACCACGGCAATTCCGCTTCTTCTATAATCTCCTCAAGCTCAGTTAAAGAAACTTCCTTCAAATTCTCCCTTTCAGCCTTCTTCTCCACAGATTTCCTAAGGTGGTCAAACCAGGGATCCTGAAGGGAAGGAGCGTCTAACCACTGGACCACAATGGTCTCAGTGGCGCGATTGAGGGGGAAGGCGAGGGAAGAAGCCATAGATGCCAATGCATCAGCAAGAATGTTCTGAGAGCGCGGAGTGTGAATATAGATGAGCTTACGGAATTGCCTAGCCAAGAGCGTGACCAAATCTTGATAGGGCTTGAGCTTAGGGTCACGGGTGCGGTAAGTTTAAAGAACCTGACGTAACACCAATTGAGAATCTCCTACGATATTTAGGTACCGTGCGCCCATGATGTAGGCGTGCTTCAGTCCATCAAGGAGAGCCTCGTACTCGGCTATGTTATTCGTGGCAGGAAAAGAAAGCTGGTAAGCGATGGGGATGGTTACTCCTTCCGGAGTGAGGAGAACGGCACCTATTCCACGGTCTTGAGAATTGAGAGCACCGTCGAAGTGCAAGGACCAGAAGGGGATATGAGTAAGCACAGCCAGGTGCTCGTCAAGAAACTTGTCCTTGATTGAATCAGTGCGAGGGATAGGAGAATGAGCAAGATGTTCAGCAATCGCGTATCCTTTGATTGCTTTCTGAATGACGAAGGTGATATCAAATTGAGAGAGAAAGCTCTGCCAACGAGCTAATCTGCTAGAAAGGACATGTTTTTATAAGAGGTAACGGATTGGGTCCATTCTAGAGATCAACTTAATTTCATGGGCCAGAAAATAGTGCTTGAGTTTCTGAGCTACACATACCAATGCTGCGTAGGTCTTCTCCATGGCAGTATACTTAGATTCAGCAGGATTAAACAACCTAGAGAGGTAGTATGTTGCCCTTTCTCTTCCTTCATCGTCCACTTGCGCCAGGACAGCTCCTAGGGAGTCATCAATAACAGAAATGTATAAGATCAAGGGTTTCCCAGGGACAGGGGGTTGCAGAACCGAGAGATTAGATAGATAAACCTTAAGATCCTCATAGGCCTTCTAACATTGCTCATTCAATTTAAATTTAGCCCCTACATTTAACAAGTCATAGAATGGGCGGCATCTTTACGAATGTTGAGATATAAATCTTTGAATGAATTGCAAATGCCCAATCAATCCTCCAAGCTTAGTGATCTTCTTAGGCGATGGCATCTCCTTAACGGCCTTCGCTTTATTCGGATCAATCTAAATCCCCCGCTTGCTAACTATGAACCCTAGCAACTTCCCTGATGCAACTCCAAACACACATTTCTTTGGATTCATCTTTAACTTATACTCCCTAGCCCTTTGCAACACCTTAGCTAGAATGGCAGGGTGTTCTTCCTTGGACATCGATTTCACCAGAATATCATCCACGTAGGCTTCCATATACACATGCATCATGTCGTGGAAGATAGCAATCATTGCCCGCTGATACGTGGCACCTACATTCTTCAATCCAAATGGCATGACAACATAATAGTATGTGCCCCAGGGCGTAGTGAAAGAGGTCTTCTCTTGGTCCTCGGGAGCAAGACGGATTTGATTGTATCCAGAATATCCATCCATAAACGAAAGGGCTTCATACCCAGCCGTGTTGTCCACCAACACGTCAATGTGAGGAAGCGGGAAATCATCTTTCGGACATGCCTTATTTAAATCCCTAAAATCAATACAAATTCAAATCTTTCCATCCTTTTTCATCACCGGGACTATATTTGCCACCCATTGAGGATATAACACCACTCTAATAAACTTGGCCTTGTGTAATTTATCGACTTCTTCCTTTATCTTTAAGGCCATTTGAGGGTGGAATCTTCTTGGTTTTTGTTTAACGGGTGTTGTCCCTGGTTTAAGGATAAGTCTATGTTCAACCAGAGCGGGGTCAAGACCCGGCATGTCCTCGTAGGACCAGGCAAAAGAATCGTTGTACTCCCTCAAAACCTTGATTAGCTCCTCTTCAACCTGAGGAGGGAGATTACCAGAAATGATTATGGGCCTAGGGTCCTCTTCAGTTCCAAGATTGATCTCTTTCGTGGGTTCATTCACTGCCGACGACGGTTCGTCAAATCTCTTCAAACCCTGTGCTTACAGATCGGCACCATCATCCACGTCGCTTTTCTCATCATCGGTTGGGTCCTTCTTATCTATGATTCATATACACCAAATCCGTCATTGCTCCATACCCCATCTACTTCCTCATCTTCCTCTAGGACAATGGCGGTTTCTACAAACTCAGGACATTTGAGAAGGGCGTGACATCTTTGAGCTAAATCTTGAACAAATCTATTTGGAACAGATTTAGAATGACACATCATAGGGTGCGCCACAGATGTGGATGGGCTGACAACACTAGAGCTAGCCTCTACCCCAACTGACTCCACTAACCTAAGGGACTCTGCACACTGTACATCAAACCTAGGAGATAAGAAATGTACAGGGAAAGAAGCAGGGGTCTCATGCCCCTGGGAAGATGGACAGAGCATAGTGTAATCCTCCATTGAAACCTCCATTTTAAAATTGGCATTTTTTTTGGAGGCCAGAGGAGATCACGAAGAAAGAGGGGTTAGAGGAGGAAGGAGGAGGAGGAAGCTGCATGGGGAATAAAGATGGGAAGAGAACATCGAAGAATGGGTCAGAAGAAGAAAATCACATTCCGTGGAGGTTGGTTGTAGGGGTCCACCTGGTGGACAAATCAATAGGTGGGCACTTCCCACAAGCACACTGATGGGGACATCACCTCCCATGCCCACGTTTACCGTTCGTCTCCTCACCCCGGTTGCATCCGACATGGTTTAGTCATTTAATTTTGAGTCCTATGTAATTTTATTTCAGTCATTTGATGTATTTTCCCTTTTATTTGAGTCATGTTCCTAGGTCTTGCATTTATTTTCCTAAGTTTGAGTATCATTAGATTGTGTAATGTGCTATTGGGCCCAATTCTTCGGGCTTGGCCCATGAGCCCCCCCTACCCCTTCGGTTATTTGTTATTGAGTCTTTTGTAAAGGACTTTTGTAGAAATGTGGGTTTCCTATATATAGGACCACATTCCCCCCATTTCAACTTAATGAATGAATCAATGAAAAATACCATTTGAGTATCCAGAGCTTAGTTTAGTGGAGTGATTCCAACATTTTTTGGGTGAGAAACCCTAGGGGAGAGATTCCCCACCCTTCCCTCTCCTAATCCCTCTTTTTCACTCCACTTTCTCTCTCCTCAACACCCAATTTCAAATTTTCTTCTCTCTCCTCCTTTCCCAACCACCTCAACCCCCACCTACCATCATTAAAGCCCTCCACTTCCCCATGGCCTCCATTACTCCACCCCCCTAGTCCCAAGGAGATCCCTCACCATTCCAACACCATCCTCCACATTCCAACACCACTTTCCCCATTCCAACACAATCAACGCCTTCCCCACACAACCCCACAACTTCCAAAGCATATTTGAATTTGAAATCCACCCTTCCCTCCACTCACTTGTGCCCCCCCTCACCTTCTCCTCTCACCCACCTTCCCAAATTCGTAGCTCCTCCTCCCACCACCTGTTAGACCCCCTTCCAGACCCCATTCTTCCCTTCCCCCACCTTAGAACACCCCCTCCTAGACCCCCTCACAGCCCGGGCTTTCCCCACACTCATCCACCCCCATTTCCCCTCCCATATACCCCATTCCCCCCCATCATCATCAACCTACAGCTCTCAACTGAAGATCTACAGCAGAGCAGCAGCTTGCAGCGGCCACCACGATCACCTCCGGACGAGTTTGAAGACCCAAGAGCCATCGTCGGAAGCGTCTGCCAGTCGTCTTCGCAACCGAAGTGGTTTTGTCTTCTTCCGATCTCCGAGCCATCCTGGAGATCCATTCTTCCACAGCTACGCGGTTCTGCCTCGGCTAAGGACCCAAACCAGTTTAGAAGCTCATCCACGACGGACCCTGAAGGAATCAGTCTTCAAAGTTCCTCTTTGGCCTGTCTAGTTTCAGATTCAAGAAGCAGAAGTTCATTCAGCATCCGGGAGCAGAAGTTACCAATTTTCTACCCCGAACGCGCGGTTCTGCCTTCTACAGTCTGCACCAACCCGTCCTCACTCTTCTGGTTCCACAGATTGTCTCCGACCTCTTCTGGTATCCCCGTTTCTTTTGCTGTAAAGAGGACTCACCCACGGTTCTAACGGCGCTGACGGAATCAAATTTGGAGTTCGGGAGCGGCCAGGACAGCCTCTGCATCCTACTGTTGGTGACCTACCCATGCTAGTCTAAGAAACAGAGGCCCTGTTCAAGCTCCTGCCCCGACCAACAGCGACTCCAGAAGAAATTAAGAAAATGCTGAGGCATTCCCCTTCCAGCTACGAAGGTTTTCCCTCTGGTTTTGTCATCAACAAAATTCCTGATCAAGATCTACAGCAGCAACACCGACTCTCTGTCTCGGCTCGTAGACAGCAAGCAGATTCGGCGTTCACCCTTATTCCTCGTTCTTTGCTTTAGTTTCCCCACCCTGCTTGACCGACTGAAGGTCCCTCCCTGTGTGGAGGTAGTATTGATTGTAATTTCTATTAACCCCCACCCCAAGATCCCCCTCCTACGTGAGGTGTAGTGTTGTAACTTGTTTGGGCAGGTCAAGCGACACCGCCGCGGCGTGTGGGGATCCACTCGCCTCCCCGCTCGCCCTCGTCTCCGACCGGGACCGGTTTCTTCAATCCGGTCGAGTAAGTGCTCAAACCTTCACTCCACTTAGTGCTTGTCTTTCAATATTAGTTCTAATTCCGCTGGTTATGCGAGTGAGAGCCCGATCCTCAAGCCCCATAAACTTGAGTGATCACCGTGGGAATATTGCAACCGGTGCCTTTGGCACTTTGTCGGCCCCCTTAATTTGGGCATCCCCACCCTTTGGGAATCAAGTCTTGGCCTTGCTGGCCCTCTACCAGCAAGGGCCCAACCCCACATCCTCCCCTTGGCATTGCCAAGTCACCCCGGGCTTGGGTGAGTGACGATAGAGCGGTGGCCCAATTTGGCCCGTTTTGAATGCGATTGTGCTTGCTTGCATTAGGTCCGAGGTCGTGTCACATCAAGTGGTATCAGAGCAAGTCATTGACTTGTCTCTACAAGTCAAGTCCTAGGGCATGCTTGCATTCTTGTCCGAACCGTGCATTGTCAACCCATCATTGTTAACATTGAGTCTTGGGTCACATGGCTCCTCTCCCAATCATATCCCATGCATGCTTACCTAATGGAAAACCCGTAGAAATTGATTTCATTGACCTAGAATCTGAAAATTGGGTGTCCCCTGATATCGTTACCTCTCTTAGTAGGACCGGACAAATTGTGCACAATGGAGACCAAGTCTTTATTGAATTCCATAAATGGTTCGGGAAGATTAAGTATTTGGATGGGGCTTGGTGTCAAAAGGGAACATTGGCAGGTCCATGTATAATCCTAGGTAAGAAATGGTTAGATGAAAGGAATGCCAACATCGACCCAACACGTCGGACTTGCCTTGTGCGTCCGCCACACCTTTCGGGAACCTTTAAATTCAACAACCTTTTATTCTCCCACCCGCGGGAATCCCACCCTCGTTCACCACCCCGGGTGCACCATACTCCGGCCATCATCACCCCACCATCAAAAAACCTTCCCACTCCATTAGTTTTGGAAGAAGTAGTCCACCCGCTTTGCCACATGAAGACAAATATCCCTCGGGAACCTATCCCCTCCATAGAGAGCACCCATGTCCCAATTGAAGAGGAAGTCTCGCACAAGGATCTTCACCCTACACCACCCCCTCTAGATAAGGCCGAATTCATCTTAGAAGAGTCCCTTGTTAGGTGGCTAAGGAAGAGCCTAATTAGAGAGACCTCGACCCATGTTTGCCCTCCCATAGAACAAAATTTTCCCCTAGTGCCCATCTTCTCCTATCACACCACAATCCAAGCATCCTATCAAGTGGAGACCTTAGAGGATTTTCTAAGGGGCTTAGCATGGCAAATTGAGTTCACTAGCATGTTGACTCCTATGGCCGAACAACCTAGGAGCCTTAGCCTCCTACACCTATGCATTGGGTCTATCACCTCGGTTTGCACCAATGGTTGCTACACTAGCGACCTCCTTCTATTCCTCCCTACACCGGATGAGCCCAACCTTCTCCTCGATTTAGAGCTTCTTATCTCGGGTAGAAAGCCAAGCCCTCCACTCATGGCCGACCCACTTGTCAAGAACATTGGCCCAACTATCATAGGGAAGGATGACTTAACACCTTTTAAGGATCTTGAGGACATGGAGTTCCTCCCCCTAAGTGACCTATTTTACAATCCATATGATCCCTTCCAATGGGAGTCAAGGGACTCATATGACCCAACCATCTTACCAACCACCCACCATGTCCTACCCTCACTCACCATATTGGGCCAAACCCACCTCATCCATGACCCGGGCTGCACCTTGGGAGCCATAACCTTGGACCATATATCCCTAGGGAATAAGGTGGTGCCCCACCCCATGATGACCACCTTCTTAGATCCATTCGATCCTTTCCAATGGGAGTTCAAAGGTTGTCCCACACCTATACACATGGAAGTCACTTTTGGGAAAAGCATGCATGTGTCTAGGCTTTCCACACCCCTTGGCATGAACACTATGTTGGGTCCATTCATTCATATCACTCACATGTCAAGTAGAAAGCATGAGTGGGCCACATTCGGATGTCATGGTCCTCCTTCATTCATTATGGATCTTAAGCATGTCAAAAGCATCTACGGATGTCCGGGCCCCCCCACATTCATCACCACTTTACATGATAGGTTCACCTACGGTTGCCCCGGCCCACCTAGGCCCACCAAAGTCTACATGACAACATTGCATGATAAGTCCACAAATGGTTGCACCGGCCCACCAAGGTTCATCATGGTCCATCTGGCATCATGGCAGGATAGGTCCATCTATGGTTGTCCAGGTCCACCCATAACCACTAAAAGGATAGCATTCACAAAATTGCATGAAAACCTTTGCAAGCACATCAGCAAAAAGAATGAGGCTTATAAAAGGCTGGCCGACTCTCATCGGCATCACCAAGAATTCCAAGTGGGTGACCTTGTGATGGTAAGGATGGAGAGGCTCTCCTCGGGAGCCAACTCTAAACTGAGGCCACGTGGGGCTGGTCCCTTCCAGGTCTTGAGGCGCATAGGTGCAAATGCCAACGAGTTAGATCTCCATGAGGAGTATGGAATAAGTCCCACATTCAATGTTGCCGACCTAGTGCCATATAAGGGACCCACGGTGGTACCTAGTGAGGAGATTGAGCCTACTTCTTCCCTTGAGAGAGCACCCACCCATGATGATAAACCACCAGCCAAGAGAGCCCAGCGTGAACAAATTGAACAAATATTGGATGAACAAGTCACTACCACTCGGAGTAAGGTATATGAGCGCTATCTCGACAGGTGGATGGATCGGTCTCGTTCGGGAGACTTGAGGGCGGTACCACTTCTACACCCTCCAAGGAGGGAAGGACACTTACTCGACAGAGTCGAGTTCTCCGCACCCCGGGAGTATGATGGGGACATCACCTCCCATGCCCACGTTTACCGTTCGTCTCCTCACCCCGGTTGCATCCGGCATGGTTTAGTCATTTAATTTTGAGTCCTATGTAATTTTATTTGAGTCATTTGATGTATTTTCCTTTTTATTTGAGTCATGTTCCTAGGTCTTGCATTTATTTTCCTAAGTTTGAGTATCATTAGATTGTGTAATGTGCTATTGGGCCCAATTCTTCGGGCTTGGCCCATGAGCCCCCCCTACCCCTTCGGTTATTTGTTATTGAGTCTTTTGTAAGGGACTTTTGTAGAAATGTGGGTTTCCTATATATAGGATCACATTCCCCCCATTTCAACTTAATGAATGAATCAATGAAAAATGCCATTTGAGTATCCAAAGCTTAGTTTAGTGGAGTGATTCCAACATTTTTTGGGTGAGAAACCCTAGGGGAGAGATTCCCCACCCTTCCCTCTCCTAATCCCTCTTTTTCACTCCACTTTCTCTCTCCTCAACACCCAATTTCAAATTTTCTTCTCTCTCCTCCTTTCCCAACCACCTCAACCCCCACCTACCATCATTAAAGCCCTCCACTTCCCCATGGCCTCCATTACTCCACCCCCCTAGTCCCAAGGAGATCCCTCACCATTCCAACACCATCCTCCACATTCCAACACCACTTTCCCCATTCCAACACAATCAACCCCTTCCCCACACAACCCCACAACTTCCAAAGCATATTTGAATTTGAAATCCACCCTTCCCTCCACTCACTTATGCCCCCCCTCACCTTCTCCTCTCACCCACCTTCCCAAATTCGTAGCTCCTCCTCCCACCACCTGTTAGACCCCCTTCCAGACCCCATTCTTCCCTTCCCCCACCTTAGAACACCCCCTCCTAGACCCCCTCATAGCCCGGGCTTTCCCCACACTCATCCACCCCCATTTCCCCTCCCATATACCCCATTCCCCCCCATCATCATCAACCTACAGCTCTCAACTGAAGATCTACAGTAGAGTAGCAGCTTGCAGCGGCCACCACGATCACCTCCGGACGGGTTTGAAGACCCAAGAGCCATCGTCCGAAGCGTCTGCCAGTCGCCTTCGCAACCGAAGTGGTTTTGTCTTCTTCCGATCTCCGAGCCATCTTGGAGGTCCATTCTTCCACAGCTGCGCGGTTCTGCCTCAGCTAAGGACCTAAACCAGCTTAGAAGCTCTGCCACGACGGACCCTGAAGGAATCAGTCTTCAAGTTCTTCTTCAAAGTTCCTATTTGGCCTGTCTAGTTTCATATTCAAGAAGCGGAAGTTCATTCAGCATCCGGGGGCAGAAGTTACCAATTTTCTACCCCGAACGCGCGGTTCTGCCTTCTACAGTCTGCACCGACCCCTCCTCACTCTTCTGGTTCCAAAGATTGTCTCTGACCTCTTCTGGTGTCCCTGTTTCTTTTTTTGCAAAGAGGACTCACCCACGGTTCTAACGGCAATGACGGAATCAAATTTGGAGTTCTGGAGCGGCTAGGACAGCCTCTGCATCCTACTATTGGTGACCTGCCCCTGCTAGTCCGAGAAACAGAGGCCCTGTTCAAGCTCCTGCCCCGACTAGCAGCGACTCCAGAAGAAATTAAGAAAATGCTGAGGCATTCCCCTTCCAGCTATGAAGGTTTTCCCTCTGGTTTCGTCATCAACAAAATTCCTGATCAAGATCTACAGCAGCAACACCGACTCTCTGTCCCAGCTCGCAGACAGCAAGCAGATTCGGCATCCACCCTTATTCCTCGTTCTTTGCTTTAGTTTCCCCACCCCGCTTGACCGGCTGAAGGTCCCTCCCTGTGTGGAGGTAGTATTGATTGTAATTTCTATTAACCCCCACCCTAAGATCCCCCTCCTACGTGAGGTGTAGTGTTGTAACTTGTTTGGGCAGGTCAAGCGACACCGCCGCGGCGTGTGGGGATCCACTCGCCTCCCCGCTCGCCCTCGTCTCCGACCGGGACCGGTTTCTTCAATCCGGTCGAGTAAGTGCTCAAACCTTCACTCCACTTAGTACTTGTCTTTCAATATTAGTTCTAATTCCGCTGGTTATGCGAGTGAGAGCCCGATCCTCAAGCCCCATAAACTTGAGTGATCACCGTGGGAATATTGCAACCGGTGCCTTTGGCACTTTGTCGGCCCCCTTGATTTGGGCATCCCCACCCTTTGGGAATCAAGTCTTGGCCTTGCTGGCCCTCTACCAGCAAGGGCCCAACCCCACATCCTCCCCTTGGCATTGCCAAGTCACCCCGGGCTTGGGTGAGTGACGATAGAGCGGTGGCCCAATTTGGCCCGTTTTGAATGTGATTGTGCTTGCTTGCATTAGGTCCGAGGTCGTGTCACATCACACACAGAACAAACAAAATTTCAAGTGGCCTCTCAGTAAAGTACGGGTCGACCATCACTACCAGAAAAAGTGGGATTACAGACGGAAATTTCAGACGGAAATTTGTGACGGAAATTTCCGTCTGAAATTTGTGACGGATTTTTTCCGTCGAAAATCCCGTCTGAAATATGCAAGTACACACCAAATTTCAGACGGAAATTTGTGACGGAATATTTTCCGTCATAAATTTCAGACGGAATTTGTGACGGATACATTAAACTGTCACAAATTTGTAACCAAGAATTTGTGACGGCCACGTCCGTCCGTCACAAATGTATCTTGTCACGGATTTTCAGACGGAAATAAGGCTGTCACAAATTTTTGGGGCCCAAATCCGTCGCAAATAGGCCTTTGCGACGGATTTGGGCGCAAAAAATTTGTGACGGATTAATTTCCGTCTTAAAATAAGTGAGAAGACACATTTGTGACGGATTGTCAGATGGATTTCAGACGGACGTGGCCGTCACAAATTCTTGGTTACAAATTTGTGACAGTTTAATGTATCCGTCATAAATTTCGTCTGAAATTTGTGACGGAATATTTTTCGTCACAAATTCCGTCTGAAATTCGGTGTGTACTTGCATATTTCAGACGGGATTTCCGACGGAAAAAAATCCGTCACAAATTTCAGACGGAAATTTCCGTCACAAATTTCCGTTTGTAATCCCGCTTTTTTCTGGTAGTGCATGATTGGCGGGGAACGGGGAATAAATCCCAATCGTTGAAATAGGGAGGCAAGGCGGGAAGGAGACCAAGAAAAAGAAATGATAGAGCTCCTCTCTTCCTGCGGCCTCCGGTACACTGGCTCAACCGGAGAATGCTTCACCAGCTGTATCTCCAATTTATTCGAACAAACTTCTTCTTCAAAAAAAGATCTTCTCAAAACAACTACAAAAATCTTCCATATCGCCTACCAGCCCCTTCAGTGGCGGCGGTCGGTCAACAACAGCAAAGGCGGCATCACCTTCCTCATCATCACAGGGTGGCGGCTTCTTTAAAGTACCTGGCTATAACGGGCCTTTTACGAAATGCTGGCGATAGTCCCACGTCAGTGGCCTGAAGTCTCCTAGTATTGACAATTCTTCGGCTCATCTTTCTGCCTGTAGGGACGCGGTTAGTCCGCCCCTGCAACTGTGCGCCGAGGCCCATGCCCGGCTGATAGCCTAGCTTCAAAATCATGTGCCACCCTTTGGAATCTCTAATCTTGGACTTGATTTTGACGTTAACTGGTGCAGTGGCGGGCTTGCGTGATGCATATGCCCATGAAAAGTTCAAGTCCATCACAGACAAAACTGGCTTATTACTTGGCCATAATGTAGGCAGTATTTTATCGGCAATGGCATCCATCGTCTGGACCGTGGAAACACTTTTCACCTTGACTACCCACCCCTAAAATGGGAATTTGAGGCACTGATGGGCAGTCGAGGGTACTACATTCAAACTGTCTATCCATGGACGACCCAAAATAGCCTTAAACATCGGGTCTATGTCTAGCACATAAAATTCCACGTCCATTTTTGAAGGCCCTAGCTCGGCCTGAACTGTCACGACCCCGTGGCAAGCTCTTCTGGAGTTATCATACTCCGCAATAGTTGTCGGTGTCGGCCTTAGCATGTCTTCAAAAATGTTGCAGGCACATAACGTGCTCAAGGGAAACATGTTGATAGAAGCTCCCGTGTCCACTAGAGCTGAGTCAACGGCCACTTTGTTCAATGAAATTATAATACATAGTGGCATCTGACGTGCCTCTAGGGGTGCTAGCTCCGACTCAAAAAAAGAAATAGATGGCCCCTTTGTGATGGTGGCCAACACCGACGGTAAATTGTGTACGGCCACGTCCTCGCTAACCATAACTTTCTGCAAAAAAACCCTCAGGGCATCTTGGTGTAGCGTGGACCTCTTAATTAACTCCAAGACTGATATTTTTGCTGGCATTCTGTCCAGGTGTTGCAACCAATCATATTTAGTGCCAGGCAAGGGGTCAGTTTCTTCATCTTCAACTGCTGAGGAAGGAATTGGGGGGTTGGGTGCAGGTGCCCCAGTAGAGGGATAACTTCTATGAAATAGACGCCCGCTCTTGAGGGCGTAGTTTCATGCCGGCACGGCATCAGATGGACTCCCGATTGGCCCGGTAGGGTGAGTGGAAGGGATAGAAATGGGGGTGAGGATGGCGGAGGTTGGCCTGACGGGCCCTGGTGGAGTGGTGATGGGCGAAGGGTTAAATGTAGAGGTGATGATGGAGGGTGAGGTGGGTGATGGCGGAAGGATTGGCGGAGTGGTGGGGAATGTGGCGGGTGCAATAGGTGACCTGGAGGGAAGGGAGGGCCGGAGAATAGAGGGAACAGAAGGTGCGGGGGTGTTGGTGTGGTGGACGGCCAAGAGATGAGCGGGAGTCTCATCGTCATAGGACCACCCAGCATTAGGGGCTGGGCGGTGAACAATATTCACTTGAGCCGGTGCTGGCGGCTGCTGTTGAGGAGCGGGCTGGTGGTCTAGCATGGGATTTTGATGAATCCCGAGTTCAGGTTGCTGTTGCTGCTGTTGAGTTTGAGGTTGGGGTTGCTGAAACTATTAATGCTGTTGCTGTGGCGCCGCCTGCTACGGCCTTGCTTGTCTTCTCTTCCCTTTAATGCCTTCGATCAACTTATGCATCTGGGCCCAGTTAATCCGTTGCCCCTCATGCAAATCATACACTAAATCTCAGAACTGAAAGCATCTGTCTATAGTGTGCCCGGGCTGCCGATGATATATGCAATATCTTGATTAATCGGCGATCGGGTTCCAGTTCTGACGTTCCGGGGGGAGCTGTATGTCACCAATCTACATCAAGGCCGAAAATATGTCCGGCAAAGTTTTAGGGAGTGGAGGATAATGGGCTCTTTTCAGACCCGTTCAAGCAGGCCCATAATCGGCAGGAGGAGGAACATTGTGGTATTGGGGTGGCTGCTGAGGCTGTTGTGGTGGTGGTGGTGGTGGTTGTTGTGGCTGCTGGGGAGCTTGGAAAGGGGGACGGGGAGCTTGCGGAGTGGAAAACTAGGGGTTGCGTGGAGGTTGTTGGAAATGGGGCAGAGCGGACTGGTTAGGAAATTAAACAGCCTGCACCTACTCATTAGTTTGAACTCCCTCAGTAACAGGGCCCTGGGATTTTCTGGTGGTCTTGGATTTCTGGGGCTCTAATAGGGAGTGAATGAGGGAATCTTTGAACTGGGTCTAGATAAACCAGGCCCAACTGTACAACTGGTGCATGTTTGATATATCGTTCATTTCCAAAATATTCTGGAACGTAGGTGTTGCATTTGAAATCAACAATTTTACTTTTTCTTCTTCCGGGATCTGCCCGGGCACATGTGAGGCCATCTGCCTCAATCTATCTGCATAAGTGGAAAAATCTTCGTCTGGCTTCATCTTCTCTGCTACTAAATTAGTGAAGAAATACTTCGGGCCCACCCGGTCTTGGAATCGTGTTATGAACTTCTCTTTGACAATCTTGAAACTTTCTGCCTCGTCCAATGGCAAGGTGTAAAACCATTCTAACACGACCCCGTCCAATGACCGGCGAAAGAGATACGCCATAAGGCAGTCGTCATGCCGGAACTGCGCTGATTCATACAAAAACTCCCTTATGTGAATGAACGGGTTGCCATTCCCGTCGTACTTACGACATGTAGGGAGCTCCGACTGAGGTGGGAAGCATATCTCCCAGAAGTTAGGAATAGGGACATCAGCAAGAGACTGCGGGCTGACCCACTTATGGAGGAGGTCAATTTGCTACTGCATGGCAGCCCATTTATCGAGAAGTTCCTGTTCCCGAGAAGGAGGAGACACAGCAGGAAAAATAGAGCCAGTATACGAAGCTGATGGATAAACTGATGAAGGGGGTAGCCCATATGATGGATAATGGGCCAAGGAATGGCCCATATCCGCATGAGCCAACTGGGCGGACCCTGGTTGCAGACGGATAAAATCAGTCGGGGCCACAAGGGCCTGCGACACTGGTGAGATAGTGGTGTATGGATCAGAATAAGAACTAAAGGGGATATGGGTCTTTTCCTTGTCAAGAGGTTGTTGGGCCGAGGTAGAGGCTTGGCCCGCCTCCATGCTAGGAAATCGGAAGGTCCGAGGATGGACAAGAGTGAGATCAATGGGCGCAGCAGAAGCCGCCCCTGAACCAACAATAGGAGATGAAGTGGCTGCAGCAGCCACGCCATGAGAAGGAACTGAAGACGGGGCATCTGGCCCCTATAGAGCTTGCCGAATAAGGTGAAGTTGAGTGGGGTCTAGCTGGGCCATCATGTGGAGAATCTGATTGGCCAAATTCTGAGAAGAAGAATCAGAAAGGGAGGGTTGAGCACCCTCAACAACAATGGTTGGGAGAGGAGGGGAGGTCCCCTTTCCCCCATGCAAACGGGAGACCCTAGAAGGGTCCTCAAGAAGTCCCTGAGGGAGAGAGTCCTCATGGGAGTGAGAGAAATTGCAGGAAGACATGGTGGGTGATGAATCGAACAGAGGATTGAAATAAGAATAGAAATGGGAGCCACCCCTAGGAGAAGATCCTGAGGGTGTGAAGCAACTCCACATGCAACACCCACCGACACAAAGGAACAAACCTAAACGACCTTCTAAACAATCAATCAAATGCACCAGAAAGAGAGGAGAGGAGAGGCAATCAATTGACCAACCAAGTTTAATGATGCACGACAAATTTTTAGAAGTTCTCCCCTTTTCGAACCTTAGTGGATTAATCAAAACGACGATTCTCACAACCACAAGGTGCCTAACAAGGGTGGAATGGAAGGCTTGGCTGACTCTAAAGGTGACTCTCTCTCTCTCACGGATGCAACCCTAGACTGGTGTGGAAAGGTACAGCATGCCCGGCGTCCGTGTGAGAATCCATGGCTCACGGGGGCTTACGGAGGTCCCGAGTAAGGTCACCTAGTCGGCTCCAAGGAATATGGAGACGAGAGGATCCCCTACCAAGGTAGGAATGCAACTTGTATGGAAAAGTATGGATGAATCCTATGTGCACCGGAGTGCATGCAAAATCTAACCCTAATCTAGCAAACAATGATCAAACAAATACGAGAAATATGACAATGATCATGCAATCATCAAATAGCAACCAGGGGAGATCAAAAAGCACCAAATCAGCATGAAATAATGTGAAATGATAATCAAAGCGAAAGGCTCGGGTGCACTGTAGCACAGATAGACGGTCTGTGGCAGAACGCTCAGGGGGGCGACGGTCCAGTGCAGGACCGTTCAATGGCAGGGAGTAGCAACAAATGGAACGGGAACAGAAACTAAAATGAACTCAGACAATGGAACTGTGAGAACAGGAGCGTACCTGGATGAACGGTCTATCGGCATATCGTGCACACTATGAGACAGTCCTAAAACGACCGTGGAACGTTAGCAAAAAACCACCAGTGTATGAGCAAAAACGTACTTGAGCATGCAGTAGTACACGGTCTATAGCAGACCGTGGAAACCAGTGAACAGCCCAAGGGGGACCGTTGAATGTAACATGCTCATAGAATAATCAGCTCTGGGGTCAGAACAGAACGGCCAATCGAACGGCCACGGTATGACATGAACGGCTCTATGTTAACCGTGTAACTCTAGAGGGCAAAAACACCACGTGTATGAAAATAGCAAACCCTGAAACAACTCAAACAAAACCTTCCAAAGCACAAAACACAGGTCAGCAACACAACAGCACGATGGACGCTAGGCGTCCCACCGTGATTGCCAAAAAATTGGCTGTTGACATGTTTTCCCACCGTTCTTTCTTCTTACCTCGCCTTTTCTAAATCAGAAATGTAAAGACAAGCCAAATGAAGGAAAGAAAGAAAGGGTGGGGAAGTGTGTATGATCGTGATCGCCACCAAGACAAGGGTACCGGGTAGTAAGACGTACCTTGGAAAGAGGGAGAAAGCACTCGCCCAAAAACACAGCGCTGCAGGTATACACGGTCCTAGAAGAACCGCTCAGTGGATAGAACGGTCACTCGACAGAGCGCTCATAGCGCCGAAGAAGGAAGCGGGATGAAGACAGATATGGTGACAGAACGGTTCCAAAACAGCCGCTTACAGGATCTAAACGGCTCGCTTATAAGATATAAACGGCTCTCAGAGGACCGCTATTATCTGAAAATGGACGGAAGATGACCGCCCAAAGTGCCAGACTCCAAAGTTGTAGGACTTGATCCTCCCCCCTTCCAGCCCGCCAGAGGAGATGGGCCTCGTGCTATGCTGATGCTGACCTACAAAACAACATGAAAGATAAGCAAACAACACCCAAATTAGCCCTAAAACGTGTAGTAACTATAGAACGAAATGGAAAATCGACATAATGACTTGGAAGGGGCGATACCTGGGAGGTTTTTAAACCCCTATAGGGTGTCAAAAACAAATGGGAGGGCGTGAAATGATGTGAAGTAGTGTAAAAACGTGGGAAGAAATGGGGAAAACGAGCACGCAATGAATGAACTAAAGACTAAACATTATGACTAAAACTCAAATCAAATGACTACTCCCTTGAACCGGAGGCTTAGGAGGATGTGGAAAGCATCCCTCCCTGGCTACAGTTTGCTCAAAAGTTCGGTAGGGCTTCGCCGTCGATGTTGGTTCCCCCCCCCCTTTCAAGCTTGGACTAGGGATACTATTTATAGAGTCCTAAAAAGTCCAATCTCGAAATTGGATTTTCCAATGAAAATTAATCCAAAATGATAAAACAAAAGTCATAGATAATCCTCTTATCTTCCATAAGGATCAAACGTCACCCCGTTTGGTTGAGAAACCGGGGAGAAATGGGTGGAGGAAGGTGGAGGTTCAACCACGGATGGAGAGAGAAAGCCCACATAATCCACATGTTTCGAACATGTAAACGGTAGTGATAGACCGCCCAAACCATTACACGGTCAAATTCTAGATCGTCCAAGGCTGTCGGTGATAAATAAATAAAAATGAAAAATATCCACTTATCCATCGAACTGACCGGCTATCACGGCGTTGGACTCTTGAGGATAAAATGGTCTACTGCTAGACCACTCAACAGTGGCATGGTCCAATACTAGACCGTTTACACATGTCAGATATAAATCCATAAAAATAGGATAAATATATAATTATCTGAAAAACCAACGAGCTTAGGACTCTGGGATCTGGATGGTCTAACGACTGGCCGTTCAATGTAGTAAACAGTTGACTTTGGACCGTGCAAAGACTTGTTGGTGGAAATTCAGAAAATTAAATAAATACCCAATAAGTAGTTAAACGGTTCGGAGAAAACCGCCCAGTCACTGAACGATCGGTCGATAGATCGCGTACATCCTGGACGTTTGAAATTGATAAAATGGGATAAGTGGGCCCATTTAACCCAAAACCAAGCGAAACCAAGGCCCGCTAAGTTCTAATTCGAGAATAAACCTAGCCAGGGAGGGAAGTACCCATAAATAAGCCCAAACACATGCCTAAAAATAGCCCAATGAGTAATGGACAACTCGAGGTATCAATCAAATGATGGTAAGAGGAATGACTCAAGTCATAGGCAAAAAATGGGTGTAAACAAGGTCGACCTTAAGTCATCACAGAAGCCATTGTAGAAGATCGTCACAAAGGTAGTGTCCACCTCAGTCTCTCAAATTGTCGACCTCAGACCCTCACAACAAACAATTCATCTGTTGATTTTCATGGCTACCTCAACCTCGTCATCTAGCATGCCGACACCTTCAAGCTACCAAGCGAAAAGAGTTGACTATGAGTGTCGACCCCTTTTCGCGAATGCTCTGCTATGCCACACAGTGTCGACCTCACCTTCAAGGAGTGTCGACCTCACGATCACGACCAACTCTCTGGGAAGCGGCCAGCGCAAGCAGTGTCGACCCCACTATTGGAGGAGGTTGACCTCAGGCTCTTCCAGAAACAGTTGCAATCACCGATTTTCAAGGAAGTGTCGACCTCACCTCTATAGGAGGTCAACCTCACGCTCCTTCCAAAAGCTGTTCGGAATGAACTTTTTCAAAATAGTGTCGACACGGTCTCTCAGCTGGTCGACCTCACTAAAGGGAAAACTCAAAAGTCTCCTGATAGATCTGTCTTTTGGAAGACCGTACAGAGGGCAAAGATGTCTGACGTAAACCTCTAAAAACATAGATTTTAAGGTATGGAGAAGATTCATAGGACACTCAAAACTTTTTTGTCATCATTAGTGTCCATGCCAACATCTTACTCCAAACATCTGCCAGTATAACTCCTTGGGAAAGGCTCTCTCACTGACAGTTCTATGCCCTACGCAAGTCAGCTGGGATTCCGTCTGAAAGGAGAAAAATCTCTGGACAAAGGACATCCTTCCTGCTAATAGAAATTAAGGTTCTGCAGGCTTCTTTGGTGAAACACACTTTATCTATTCCAATTATTCAAAATCACTCAAGAAATGGAGGGAAAAGTCTTCTGCCTCTTGATGCCTATAAAATAGACACCCCTTTTCACATATTGAGTTGCTGCCTTTGCCATTTGATAAAGCGTAGAAGAGCTTCAGACGTGGGAACTAGAAAGAAGAAAAGGAAAGAGAGAGAGTTGGGAGGTAGAGAAGAGATTAGTGCAGCCAGCCATCCACTTCAGCCTTGCAGTTCCACAAGCTTTTATTTTGTTTCTTTTGTCTTTGTGTTTGCTAATCTTCAAAATGTCTTGTGTGTGAGAGTTTTCACTGGGTAAGCTGTAGTTGCAGCGTGTGTGTGTTTGTCTCCTTGTTTTTGTTTTGTTTCTTCCTTGTGGGATTTCATCCCCATGTTTGTTGAGGACTTGTCCTTGTGTGTGTGTGTGTGTGTGTGTGTGTGTGTGTGTGTGTGTGTGTGTGTGTGTGTGTGTGTGTGTGTGTGTAGGTTTCCAGCATGTGTGTGTGTGCGTGTGTTTCTCTTGGCCAAAGAGAGTGGAAGACTTACCAAGTTGGTAAGGGGTGGATGTAGGTGTGCCAAGGTGTAACCGAACCACCTTAAAAGCCTTGTGTAGTGGTTTGCTTTCCATATCGTATATCCCCTCCTCACAGGTGGCTTGTTTTGTCAAGAGTATCTCTTATCTCTATACTCCGATTATTCCGCCACTTTTCTTTGCTTGTGATAATCGTGGTGCTATCTTTTTAACTTGTTTGTAGAAATCGAAAAGTTGGTATAGGATCTATTCACCCCCCCTAGATCCTCTCATACCGTCCAACATAGTTGACAAGAAGACTAAAGATGAGTGACCTCAACACCTTATCTTTAGAGAAATTCGTCATGCGCCCACAGATCTTCCATGGCTCTTCACTCAGGCTACCCCGGGGACTGGGATTGGACCTAAGGCTGGTGGAGAATACTACCTTGGTAATGTGCAGCCTTCACAAATGCTACCTTCAAGTGGGCCTACCCAGTATCATAGTTCCACCACTATCTCATCTACCCGCGTTACAAGCAAGGAAGATTGGGACCGAGGAGGATGAGCAGGCGGTTCGGAGCGCTCTGATTATGTGGGAGATCAGCCAAGTCCTTGCCCTACTAGCAGAGGTGGCAGAGGAGCACAAGAGTTACCTGGCATACTTGAAGGAGTTATGCGAGATCCGACCTCGCGGGGACGCCCGGTTGATGATAGAGTGATGCGTCATGATGCAAAGGATTCATAGCTTGATTTTGATGTACATGATATTGAATAAATGAATGAGACATTTTGATTATATGAGCTACAAATTTGGCTTTTCTTTTTCATGTGCATGTGTGGATTTTGCACTTCTCGGGTAAGAAGATGGCCTAGACAGGGACCGCTACCATAATAATAATATTCTAAGGGAGACCGCTATATAGATGAAACAATCTGTGGGAGATCGCTACTGGGTAGATAATAGGAGGGTTTGGGGCCTCAGACTTAAGAAATTCTCGGGCACGAAGGTAGTCTAAAAAGGACCACCACATGAATTAGACGGTCTAAGGAAGCCCGTTAAGTGAATGGAAACGGTCCAAGTCAGACTACAACATGTTAGATGACAAGAAGGTTCGTGGGCTTGAGGTTCTAAATTTGTGACGAGATCATCACAAGGTCGTGAGGAAATACAGACAACTATCAAATTATATTTGCTATTTCTAAGTGTTTATTGTTAATGGGCCACAATAGTGGGTCTATATGTGTGTTTTTCTTTTTTAGGGAAATAAGATGTATAAGAGTTCTTTTAGTTTCTTTTAGTCTTCCCACTAGAGGTTTAATGAGTCTTAGGTGTTAGTTGAAGTTTTAATGAGTGTCTTTTGGGTCTTCTTTGGGAGTCTATAAAGTGCCATGTACCCTCTCTTTAAAGTAAGGAGAAATGAAGTTAAATTTTTAAAGAAAATGTAGACCCTTGCCCTCCCACCTTTCTCTTCCCTCTTCCCCTCCCTTCTCTCCCATGTTATCTCCTCTCCCTCCTCCCAACGTTCCCACTTCGCAGACCCCCCTGACCACCGGCCTTCTCTTCCTCTATCCTCTCCCTTTGCTTCTCCATTTCCCCTCCCTCACATCCACCCGTCTGGGCATCTACCCAACCCCCCTTCCTTTTGACCTCAACCCCCTCTTCCTCTGCCACGATAGTCATTCCTCTCCCCCCCTCTCCCCCTAACTTCTTCTTAAACGGCCATTCTCTTTGCTCCCCTCACAAGGTCACACATGCCAGGTTCCACTACCCCCCTTTCCCAGCCTTCTCTCCCCCTAACCCTCCCACTATCATGCAAAGACGTCGTACCCTCCCCTCTCCCTACATCTCCCCCTTCTCTCTATGCTCTCACACCCTCTCTCTCCCTAACCCTCGAGCTTCTCCTCTCTTTCCCCTCTCTTCCCCATCCCCTCTCCTCGTCCCCCCTCCCATTCTCTTCCTCTCTCTATTTCCTGCGCCCCGATTGCTCTATTCAGAATAGAGCTTCATTTCTCCCTCCTCTCTCTGAAGCCCTCCCTCTCCCTTTCTGACTTCTCCCCACACTCTCCTTCCCCTGGTACCAGCCCCTCTCTTTCCCTCTCACTCCTCTGCAACACTAACACCACCGGCCGCCCTTCTCATCCTCACCACCCTTCACCTACACGGTAAGAACCCCCATGCAACCAACAGTCCCCACCCGGTTACGGACCCTGCACACGCACCTTGTTCACTATAAACCTACCGCCACCATGCACGCTGCCTCGTCACCCACCTGCTCTGGCCAATCACCACTTCCATCCCGAGTGTCCACCAACTCAGTAGCCGCCGACCCTTCTGTCCCTTCCGCAGGAGGCTACACCTCACCTCTACTCATGCAGGTCATCCAAGAACCCACTCACGTCACCTAGGCGAGCCATGTAGCCAGCAAGCTCACCATCCGTCCTGCAGCCTCGCGGTAAAGTCTACTGGCCCTTCAATGCTACCAACCTGCGCTAGAAACAGCTGCATGTTGTCTCCTCCACTAGCCACTACCGCACCCCGCCATCCTCTACCTCGTCAGCATCTCGCCATCGTCGTACTCGGTGAAACACCCGCCAAGGACACTGCTGCAACACCGCCTTCTCCAGAACATTCGTCCGCCACCGCCCCAAGCACCAACGTCTAAGCACGGCACTGGCGCCCCCTCTGCGCAAGGCTACCGTCTGAGCTCGTTGGTGTCCGTGGACACCTTCCCAACAGTTCGCGAGCATGACCTTCGGCCATGCACGCCAGCAGTCTGAGAATGCTGAGTTCTCGTCAATGGCACCACAGCCACACCCTTCTCTCCCTACTCATTCTCTCTATTTCTCTCTCTTCCCCTCCCCCCATATCATTTGCATGGCCGCGGGTACCTCTCTCTCCCATCACCTTCTCTCTTGTCATCACTTTCACTCTCTATTCTCTCTCTACACTCCTCTCTCTCCCTCTGTTCATATTCTCTCTTATCTCTCTTCTATCTATTCTCTCACATTTCTCCCTCCCCCTCACTCTCGTTTCCATTTCATTGGAAAAAAATTGAAAATTGAAAGAAAGAGGTGACAGGGAAGTTTTTTTTGAAAAGATAAAAAAGGAAAAGAAAATGAAAAAAAAAAGAAGAAGAGAAAACTCAGACTCGGAAGCTCGTTTCACGTCAAAATGGTATCAAAGCAAGTCATCCGGTTTGTCCTAACAAGCTGGGGTCCTGCGGTTCAAGGTTCGAGAATCAAGGTTCGAGGTCGAACCTTCTCCAAGCGGAGGGGTTTGATGAGATCATCATAAGGTCGTTAGGCAATACAGACAACTATCAAATTATATTTGCTATTTCTAAGTGTTTATTGTTAATGGGCCACAATAGTGGGACTATATGTGTGTTTTTATTTTTTAGGGAAATAAGATGTATGAGAGTCCTTTTAGTGTCTTTTAGTCTTCCCACTAGAGGTTTAATGAGTCTTAGGTGTTACTTGAAGTTTTAATGAGTGTCTTTTGGGTCTTCTTTGGGAGTCTATAAAAGTGCCATGTACCCTCTCTTTAAAGTAAGGGGAAATGAAGTTAAATTTTTTAAGAAAATGTAGACCCTTGCCCTCCCACCTTTCTCTTCCCTCTTCCCTCTTCCCCTCCCTTCTCTCCCACGTTATCTCCTCTCCCTCCTCCCAGCCTTCCCACTTCGCAGACCCCCCTGACCGTCGGTCGTCTCTTCCTCTATCCTCTCCCTTTGCTTCTCCATTTCCCCTCCCTCACATCCACCCGTCTGGCCATCTACCCAACTCCCCTTCCTCCGGACCTGAACCCCCTCTTCCCCTACCCTGGCAGTCATTCCTCTCTCCCCCTCTCCCTCTAACTTCTTCGGAAATGGCCATTCTCTTTGCTCCCCTCACAAGGTCACACATGCCAGGTTCCACTACCCCCCTTTCCCAGCCTTCTCTCCCCCTAACCCTCCCACTATCCTGCAGAGACGCCGTACCCTCCCCTCTCCCTGCAACTCCCCCTTCTGTCTGTGCTCTCACACCCTCTCACTTTCTAACCCTCGAGCTTCTCCTCTCTTTCCCCTCTCTTCCCCATCCCCTCTCCTTGGCCCCCCTCCCATTCTCTTCCTCTCTCTATTTCCTGCGCCCTGGCTGCTCTATTCAGAACAGAGCTTTATTTCTCCCTCCTCTCTCTGAAGCCCTCCCTCTCCCTTTCTGACTTCTCCCCACACTCTCCTTCCCTTGGTACCACCCCCTCTCTTTCCCATCCCCCACTGCAAGAACCCCCATGCAACCAACAGTCCCCACCCGGTTGCGGACCCTGCACACGCACCTTGTTCACTGTCAACCTACCGCCACTACACACGTTGCCTCGTCGCCCACCTACTCTGGCCAATCACCACTGCCAGCCCGAGTGTCCACCAACTAAGCAGCCGTCGACCCTTCTGTCCCTTCCGCAAGAGGCTGCACCTCACCTCCACTCACGCAGGTCATCCAAGAACCCACTCACATCGCCTAGGTGAGCCATGCAGCCGGTAATCTCACCATCGGTCCCGCAGCCTCCCCGCGAAGTCTGTTGGCCCCTGAACGTTGCCATCCTTCGCTATCAATAGCCGCATGTTGTCTCCTTCACTTGCCACTGCCGCATCACCCCATCCTCTACCTCGTCAGCATCTCACTGTCGTCATCCTCGGTGAAACACCCGCGAAGGACACCGCTGCAACACCGCCTTCTCCAGAACATTCGTCCGCCACCGCCGAGCAGGCTGCCACTGCCCCAAGCACCAATGTCTAAGCACGGCACTGGCGCGCCCTCCGAGTAAGGCTACCACCTAAGCTCATCGGTGTCCACAGACACCTTCCCAACCGTTCGCGAGCATGACCTTCGACCATGCACGCCAGTAGTTTTAGAATGCTGAGTTCTCGTCGATGGCACCACGGCCACACCCTTCTCTCCCTACTCATTCCCTCCCTTTCTCTCTCTTCCCCTCCCCCCCACATCATTTGCATGGCCGCGGGTACCTCTCTCTCCCATCACCTTCTCTCTTGTCATCACTTTCACACTCTGTATTCTGTCTCTACACTCCTATCTCTCCCTCTGTTCATATTCTCTCTTATCTCCCTTCTATCTATTCTCTCACATTTCTCCCTCCCCCTCACTCTCATTTCCATTTCATTGGAAAAAAAAAGAAAATTGAAAGAAAGAGGTGACAGGGAAGTTTTTTTTGAAAAGATAAAAAAGGAAAAGAAAATGAAAAAAAAGAAGAAGTGAAAATCTCAGACACGGAATCTCGTTTCACGTCACTTTGGGGACCTATCTCTGCGCACATTAACACGAAAACAAGTTAGATTTATTCTTAGGCTTAATCCCTTGCATAGAGCAAGTGAGCAAGTGACTGATGTTGTATGTTTTTACTTTCTCTTCAATACTGTCTTAAAAGATCTCTTCTATCCCTTCTACTAAATCGATATGAAAAATATAAATAGATGGATGGTAGAAGGAGACAGAAGCAGATAAACAAGTGTGATCGCCACCATGGTGCCTAATGTGATTGACACACCGTACATTGGAAAGAGAGGGAGACACTCGCCTTATGAGCAGCACTACAGGGATGCGCGGCATGTGAAGAACTGCCTTTCATGTTGAACGGCCGCATGATAGACCGCTTGTCAGTGCTGCAGAGGATGCGGGACGTAGAACTACTGGCAGATTAACGGCTCCAAGTCAACCACAGTTGGAAGAAGAACGGTCGAAGATCCACCGCACCTCCTCTTGAACGGTCGTATGGGAACCGCGCAAGATCACCACGCCAGAAGTTGTAAGAGTCCAACCTCCACCCTTTCCGGCCGGCAAGAAAGGATGGGCCTCGTGTTAGTGTGTTGCTGACCTGCGAAAAAAAAAGTGTAGAAAACCAAGAAAAACCCAATATCAGAACTGTGAAGTGTAGATAATGCTAAAATGAAAAGAAGTAAACGTAAGTAAATGAAGTGGAGGATAACTGGGGGGTTTTAAACCCATAGGGGCACCAAAAACGAGGGAGGATGGGTGAATGACAGTGCAAGTGAAGAAAAACGTGGAGAAGATGAAGCATGCAACGAGAAAACCGACGGTGGGACTAGTGAAATAATGACTCAAAGAAATGGTATACTACCTGAACCGGAGGCCTGTGGGGACGTAGAAGGCCTCCCTCCCTGGTACTAGGTCACTCAAGGATTCGGCAGGGCTTCGTCGTCGACCAAAAATCTTCCCCCCTTTCGAAGATAGCCTCTAGGGTCTATTTATAGAGCCTAGGAAGCCAGCCCTGAAATTAGGGTTTTTAGGTATTTTCAGGTCGAGATAATCAAAGGAAAGATGAAGATAATCAAATTATCTCTCATCTAGAAGAAACGGCACTCGAAATGGCTCAATATCCGCGGAGGAAATGTCGGGAGAAGTTTGGGATAAAACCACATATAGAGAGAGAAAATAAGTTAATCTTTCATGAATCAAGTAGATGAACGGTCGTACGATGGACCACCCAACTTGTTGAGCGGCCATCTCCTAGGCCGTACAACCCTGTCGGTGGAAATTCAAATAAATCATAAATATTATCCAACTATACATTGAACTGACCGGAAACCTCACCGTTGGACTCTCATAGATGAACGGCTAATAGTAGACCTTTCATCCACAAGAGGGGCCAACAAGCAACCGCTCATCCCTGTCGGTGAAAAATCAAAATAGATTAGATAATTAGATAATTATCTAAAAACCAGCGATGTTAGGACTCTGGATAGATAGATGGCTTAGTATGTACCACACAACGGTCTTATGCGGCTATGTATAGGCCGTATATATGCTTGTCGGTGATAATTCAGAAAATCAGCTAAATATCTCATCAATATATGAACGGCCCAGTATCAACCTCACATATGGTTGAACGGCTGGAGGTTGACCGCACATGTACATGGGCGCTTGAAATTTATAGAAAAGCTCGATTAATCAAAACCAAGGCCCATTAAGCCCCTGAATCAACTCAGACCTAGCCAGGGAGAGAGGTCACCCATAAAATAAGCCCAAAACGTGCCAGAAAACAACCCAGCGAGTGATGGACAACTCGAGGCATCAATAATGGGAGTAAGAGAAATGACTCAACTTATCGGCAAAAACAGGTGTCAACAGATGCCCCTCCTTAACGTCCTCTTTGCAGGGGAGCGAGCGAAGGTGAAGCGGAAGCGAAATGGAACATGGAGATGAAGCGGAAATGAAGCAGAGTGGACCGAAAAGCGAGCGTTAAGGTAAAACGGCACCCGTTTTTACCAACAAGCGACATGAATTTTCTGGAAAACTCTGAACCAAACGCAAGGAAATGATCAGACTAAAAGTGACACCAATCTGGAGGAACTAAACTAAATAAAAAGAAACACACGATCAACCTCATGGGGGATACAATCCCTCTGACTAATGAGGAGACCGGAATAAGCAGTAACGGAAAAATGAAGAGACAGATTAAAACTCCAGACGGGGACCTCTTAATCAACCAAACCAAGTGAATCGATCAGAGCGAACCTTTCAACTCAGAGTGGAATTGTTCCTCTTACTCAAGCACTGAACGCACAGCTAACCATCACTGATGGGACATTTTACAGGAAAATCATGGGTCATGAATGCTCAAAAGATGCGTATGATGCATGCTGGGCTAAAATAAAAGAAATCGTTAAAATAAATGCGAAGAAAGAATAAAATATAAAATACTCAAGATTAATATTGATAAGCTGGGAGAATCAGAGTCAAGACACTATCTGCAACCCCAACGTGCAGGATAGAACCATCCTCCCAGGACATCCCAACCTAACGGCCTATCCGAAGATTAAGCACGTGAACCTGGATCATCATCGTTTTTTGTTAAAGAGGAACATAAGATCCTGGAACGCATAGATAACCAACTGGTTCTCGAGATAATATAGCATAGTACCATATAGTAATGCAATAAGGGATGTAGGGATAGAAAGCCATACCGGACTTACCTGCGTAGGTGAAACGACATACTTTTTGGATTTTCATTTTCAGATTTTTATGGATTTTTATGAATAAGATAAGTGAACAAGCATAGACATAACAAAGATAACATAACGATCAATTGAAAGATAAACAATATGACATAGCATGACAATCAAACAAAGGTAAACGAGCACATATGTAAGGGCATGAACCAACAACATGCATGTATGAACACGGTGTGACAAGACAACAATGCGGCGGGACAACACACGGTGGGGACAAGAATATGACGGATGATCACATGGGTTGAGACAACACAGGGAACGTAGAGGGACGAATATCAACATATGCAAGACAACTAATAACATGTGGTGAGGGACAAAACAACATGTGTGAGACGACACGATGGGACATAGACACGAGACAAGGACACGACGGGACAAAAAGACATGAACAAAATATGTACTTTAATCAAAACCTAAGATCAGAATGAAGCAGAACCGCCAGGTTCATAATCATGAGGCAAAGCCCTCTCACATAGACATAATCATTGCAAACAAAAGTCGAGAAGGACAACTGCTTCAGAACAGATCGAGAGAGATGATCGAAGAAGGAAAGAACAGATCAAAGATGTGGACAGTGTTGTGCATCCCTTTAGTTTTGATGATGACAAAGGATATGTTTAATTGCTCCTTCAATATAAAGTAATGGACTCGTGATAATTTGATGATGACAAAAGATGTGGTTAACTAATTCAATGCAAAACTGATAGTTCAAGTAATTTCAGGTATACTGAAGTTCTAATGAAGTCAACAAATCAGAGGAAGTTGTCAAGGTTTCTTGTCGACCAGAGTGGTAGTCATTGTCGACCAACGAACCCAACCAAACACAGTTCAAGCTACGTTTCCTCTGTACGCGCTCTGGTTGTCGACCAGAGCCCTGCCCGTTGTCGACCATGAAGCAATACAAGCAGACTTTTCCTCTGTACAGACTTTTCCTCTGTACAGACTTTCCTCTGTACAGACTTCGTTGGTCAACCAAAGGCCTGTCCGCTGTCGACCACGAGGCAATACAAGCGAATCCAACTCTGTACAGACTTTCCTCTGTATAGACTTTCCTCTGTACAGACTTCGGTGGTCGACCAGTTACTTTTCCGCTGTACAGACTTCAGTGGTCAACCAAAGGTCTGCTCGTTGTCGACCACGGAACAGACAGAGCATCAGACAGAACTGCCATACATCTGGACATTGCCCCTTGTCGACCAGCGACAGGGCTATTGTCAACAATGAGCGATACGAGCGTCAGCCTGAAGAACCAGCCGTCTGGACAATGCTCATTGTCGACCAGAGACAGGGTCGTTGTCGACCACAAGCGGAACCGCGTCCAGAACCGAAATCCAACCGAATTCAGTTTCTGTTGAGAAAAACCTGCAGGTTGTTGCTGCAGGTTGTTGGGCGGTTCAGATGATAAGATTCCGCACGGGATTCAAGGAGAGAATCTTGCTAAGAACCGGTCAAATCTTTTCTAAGATTCTATTTAATCTTCTCCCTATTTTTAGCGAGTAATCCAACAGGTTTTGCACTTGCGCGGGAAACAGATTCGTGCTTAATAAGAACTGGTGCAAAAAGGAGAAGAGATAGAGAGCGGGGTGTGGAACATAGAGCAGAAGAAAAGGACACCCACGAAGATACTCTGAAAGAGAAAAGGAAGAGTGGCTCTCCGGCAATCAAGAAGCAGCAGAAGACAGAAGTGTTCTTCGGTGCTGCAGAAAGAAGACCTGGCTCAAGGCGTTGCAAGTTCCAGCAGCAAGGCAGCTGAAGGCATCCTGCTGGAAGTCCTACAGGGAGTCTTGCCTTGTTACCTATGTGATTGAGTCCCAAGCTGAACTCTTTAATTACTCTGCTTCAAAAGTCTATGTTCAGCCTTGTTACACCTTTTTCTATTTATTACATCAAGAGTCAAGCTGTGAGGCAGCGGAGTCAAGCTGTGAGGCAGCGGAGTCAAGCTGTGTGTCAGCAGGAACAAGCTGTGTGACAGCGGTGTTTGTGTGAGATCAGAAGTTCTCATTTAGTGAAGCCTTGCTCAAGTTGAGCAAGGGGTGGACGTAAGTCTCGGGAAGAGACTGAACCACCTAAAAATCCTGTCTTGTGGTTTTGCTTGTGGTGTGTGCTCTTATTACTGTTTGCTATCGCTATAGTTATCAGTTTTATCTTTGCAATCCATCGTTTGCTTAAGGTCTAGTTGATCCATTGTTGATTTATAAATTGAAAAAGGGGCTAGATCTATTCACCCCCCCTCTAGATCTATTCAGTCCGTACTTAACACGTGGTATCAGAGCTAGACTCTCCGAAAATGTGGTCTAACAACCAGGAGAGACCTAGCGGACTGAACTCTAGAAGTCTAATGGCTGAGGGACACTCAGTGACTAGACCACCATATTTCGATGGAAATGATTACTCATACTGGAAAAATCGTATGCAGGTGTTCTTGAGAGCACAAGATCATGAGATGTGGAGAGTAGTGAGCCACGGACCCTATGATCTGCCCGAAGACGAGGATACCTGGACCAGAGAACAGGTCAGAAAATCAACCATCAACTGGGGAGCTATGAATGTAATGCAATGCGCACTTCATCCCACGGAGTTCTCAAGAGTCTCACAATGTGCAACAGCCAAGGAGATGTGGGATCGACTCAAGGTCATCTATGAAGGTACGTCAGAGGTAAGGGAGACAAAAGCAAATATGTTAGTCTCAGAATATGAAATGTTTAGAATGAAAACTGATGAAAACATTTCTGATATGTATGCTAGACTAGTGCAACTAACAAATAGCTTAAAGAGTCTAGGGAAAACCTACAAGGAGCAAGAGCTAGTGAGAAAAATTTTAAGGTCCCTCACTCCTATGTGGCATACCAAGGCCACAGTCATTGAGGACTCAAAGAACCTCACTACTATGACTGTGGATGAACTAGTAGGTTCCCTAATGGCCTATGAGGTCAATCTAAAAGGAAAGGAAGAAGAGGGCAAGAAAAAGAAACAGCTAGCTCTGAAAACTAAAATAGGCACCTCTGAATCATCTGACACTGATGACTCATCTAGCACAGGTGAGGAAACTGGTGAGCTTGCCACGCTAACAAGAAAGTTCAGAAAGTTTCTGCGGAAGGAAGGTAAGGGATTTAAAAATCCGAAGGGCATGGTAAGAAGGTCACCCCAGTTTCAGTCTGACAAAACTAAAGCCTCATCTAACAAACTTGCCTGCTACAACTGCAGAAAATCAGGACACATGAAGGCTGAATGTCCAGAGGCTCCTAAGAAATCAAGCTTCAAGTGGAAAGGCAAGAGACCAAAGGCAATGATAAGCACATGGAGCGAGGAGGAGGAAAGCAGCGAAGAGGAAACAACCTCCGAAGAAGAAGAAGGAAACACATGTCTAATGGCCAAAGGAGACAGCAACGATCTTGAGGTAACCTCCCCTTTTCAAGATTTTTCTAGTTCAGATTGGGAAGAAGCCTATTCAGACTTACTTGATACATATGAAATAACAAGAAAGGAAAATAAAAGGTTGAAGAAGAAAGTTAATCAGCTCAATGATGACAGCAACCTAATTGCTAACAGAACTAAACTAGAATTGGAAATCACCACCTTGCAAAATAAGCTGAATCAACACAAGACAGATGAAGAAAATGTCAAAGAACTATTGGAAGAAAATGAGATACTAAAAAACACAATTGATGAGTTAAAACTAAAGACTCAAGAATATGAACAGCAAACTAAGTTAACTCAAGAAAGAAACAACTCACTCAAGGAAGAAAACAGTCAACTTCTGAAAGAAATAGAAAGAATCCAAAGTGAACTAAAAAACAAACAGGAAACATTGGAAAAAATGACTAAGGGTGAAGAAAACTTGAACGCGGTGTTAGGAATAAAAGTAAATTTTCAGAAAGAGGGGTTAGGATACAACCCAACAGCTAAAAAGGAATTTCAACTAAAAACGTTAAATGAAAAAGCTGACACAAAAGGAAAAGGCCCCCTGATAAACCTATATCAAAACAAACAAAAGGACATAGCTGAAAGTTCCTCTAAACAGACTAATGTCACCTGGGAAGAGAGGAATTCTAAAGGGAAAATGGTCAATCTACATCAGCTTAAAAACAACAGCCATATCAGACGAGAAGTTCAAATTCACAGAAGTAACCAGACAAACAGAGCATTAAATCATGTTAATAAACCCAGACCTGTAAAACAAGGTGTCTGGAAACAGGCTGGTCGACAACAGACTCCTCCTATGTCGACCAGAGGGTCTGCCAGAACAGGTACTGGCTTCGGGAGAAACCCTGGTCGACCACAGACATACCAGATGTCGACCAGACATACAAACAGAACCCACAACTTCTCTCAGCTGAAACAGAATGGAAATTGGAATTTAAGAAAATGGACTCAACATAGAGGAACATTAAATCAAAAGGAACACAACCTGAACAAGTTAAGAATCGAAAAGACAAACTGTTCTAACAAAGTTTGGGTTCCCAAGATGTTGTTACAGCAGTTTCATGATTTCACAAGCTATCTTGGACCCGGGTACCATTGGGGTCCAAAAGTTTCTGTGTAATTTGTGATGCAGGAATGTCAGGCAGTCATGCACAACAAGTGGTAAGACCGTTTAGTGCAAAAACTCCATGTAAAATATTCAAAGGTAAGAAACCATCCCTAGCTCATTTTAGAATCTTTGGTGCAAGGTGTTACATTCATAACAATGATAAGAAAGTCTTGGACAAATCTGAACCTAAGAGCAACTCAGGAATATTCTTGGGCTATTCTGATCGATCAAGAGCCTATAGGGTATTTAACACCAGAGATCAAGTGGTTGAAGAACCCCCTCATATTTCATTTGATGAAATTAATGATTTTGGCAAAAATGAACAGGTCAGCAAGGAAGAAGAAGATGGGGAATTTCAGGATGGCAAAGAAAAACCGATGGAGAATGAAGAAGAACTGAATCAAGAAAGAAATCAAGGTAATTCTAATGACCAAACCGAAGGAGAGGTCAACTCAGGTAACAATCTTGAAAACTCAAGACTTCTTAGAGATCATCCCTTGGATAACATTATTGGTAGTAGTCATGATCCTAGGAAGACTAGATCTCAGCTCAAGACCATTAATGAACTGGATCAACTTGCCCTTTGTCCCAAATAGAGCCCAAATCTGTAGTGAAAACCTTAAAGGTTGAATCATGGATAAGTGCCATGCATGAAAAACTAAATCTGTTTGAAAGAAAAGAAAATCAGTCGTTGTTTATGACTCTCTATCATTTCTGCAAATAGTTATGTCAGCTAAGTATCTGCTACTGGTAAGGTTGGGAGTTCAACTGATTACTGAAGCAAGCCTGCAAGCTCCTGGTACTGCTACTATTTAGCTCTGGTGGTCGACCAACGACCGGGCAGTGGTCGACAACGCCATCAGGACAGGATACTGGATGGGTTCTGTGGCTGCGCAGATGTCGACAACAGACAGTCCCATGGTCGACAATGGATCTGTACGGAAGCAAATGTCCACTTTAGACAGGTTCCTGGTTGACACTAGTTCTGGTAGGGAATCTTCTGGACTGGTTAAACTGTTTGGACTCAGATTCATATTCACTCATTCATCATCATTCATACTTTCCATTCCCTGTGTCTGTCTATCTCATCCTGGCCAACATTTTTTTGATTCAGCATGGATTCACAAATTGAGGGGGAGTAAAAGTGTAAACTCATTCCTTGATGAAACATTGAATAACCTAACCATATCTTCCAATAAAATCACCAAGGTGATCAATAAGAGTAGAGGTTGAGTGTAGTAATGAGGATTTGGACTGTACTACTTCAATAAAGTCAAGCCATAACTATGATTCTGTCACATGATTTTGAAGACTTATGATTTTTAGTAGTGAGTCGGTTTCTCTACCTGTGCTAATTCTGAACAGTTAATATAAATCCAATAATATAGCATGAATGCACGTGGAATACGCCATAATTCTGTCTTCATGGTAGAGCAATGGATTGGATTCTGAGAAACTACTGCCTCCCATGTTAAAGAAAAAATTGGATGAAAAATAAGTGAGAGGCATGTGTGTCATGAAGAATCAATCTATCTCTGCTGCTCTCAAAAATTATTGAGATTGGGCATACTGAGTAACTGGGGATATTGGCGTCTGATAAACGTATATCTTCACGGATAAAAGGTGTGTCCCAGTTAAAAGTGGAATGGTTAGGCATGCTAAGTAGCCGAGGTTTCTGGCGTGTAAAAAGCGTGTCTCCTCGTGTAGAAAAGCATGTGATAAACCTGACCACAGCCTTCAAAATGATTCCAAAAAGAAAATTTCAAAATTACTCAAACGACAGAAGAAAATGGTTGACCGAAGGCATGGCATGCAAAGAAAAGCTAAAAACACTGTTCAGCTCGCACTGTTAGTCAAACAGCCTCATGAAATCTATTATAAGTTTGAGAAGTCATATGGAGGAAAATTAGATATGGGGCGCAAGTTTATTGGTGCAATACCTTCAAATTCAATGAACCACAAGGCCCACTCTACTTGTTTACAAGGTGATCTCTGCTAAGAATGGATAGGTTAAATAAATGCTTCATTAAGGAAAGGGCGTACACTTCAATCAATTTCCCCAAAATTCAATTCGGCTGATTAAATCCTGACCCTTCGTTTTCTTCATCAAGCTGTTTCTCTACCCTAGGATAAACACCCAGGAGTCTTCGTATTTCATTCTGCTCCACCACCTCCTTTCACATCCTGTTCGGAGTGATTATTTTTTGATTTCCCCTCTTTTTGCTGTTGACAAAGGGGGAGAAAGAGTTTGTTGTCCTTGTGCCAAATAATGCCAAGTCTACTTATGGTTATGTTATTGTCATCTTACCTTCTCTATGGATGTCTTTGAATAACATATCTTTGAATAACATATCAAATGAATTGTCTGGCTTAAATAATTGCATGGTTTGTCACAATGACTCATGGTTGTCATCATCAAAAAGGGGGAGAATGTTGTGCATCCCTTTAGTTTTGATGATGACAAAGGATATGTTTAATTGCTCCTTCAATATAAAGTAATGGACTCATGATAATTTGATGATGACAAAAGATGTGGTTAACTAATTCAATGCAAATCTGATAGTTCAAGTAATTTCAGGTATACTGAAGTTCTAATGAAGTCAACAAATCAGAGGAAGTTGTCAAGGTTTCTTGTCGACCAGAGTGGTAGTCATTGTCGACCAACGAACCCAACCAAACACAGTTCAAGCTACGTTTCCTCTGTACGCGCTCTGGTTGTCGACCAGAGCCCTGCCCGTTGTCGACCACGAAGCAATACAAGCAAATCCAACTCTGTACAGACTTTTCCTCTGTACAGACTTTCCTCTGTACAGACTTTCCTCTGTACAGACTTCGTTGGTCAACCAAAGGCCTGTCCGCTGTCGACCACGAGGCAATACAAGCGAATCCAACTCTGTACAGACTTTCCTCTGTATAGACTTTCCTCTGTACAGACTTCGGTGGTCGACCAGTTACTTTTCCGCTGTACAGACTTCAGTGGTCAACCAAAGGTCTGTTCGTTGTCGACCACGGAACAAACAGAGCATCAGACAGAATTGCCATACATCTGGACATTGCCCCTTGTCGACCAGCGACAGGGCTATTGTCAACAATGAGCGATACGAGCGTCAGCCTGAAGAACCAGCCGTCTGGACAATGCTCATTGTCGACCAGAGACAGGGTCGTTGTCGACCACAAGCGGAACCGCGTCCAGAACCGAAATCCAACCGAATTCAGTTTCTGTTGAGAAAAACCTGCAGGTTGTTGCTGCAGGTTGTTGGGCGGTTCAGATGATAAGATTCCGCACGGGATTCAAGGAGAGAATCTTGCTAAGAACCGGTCAAATCTTTTCTAAGATTCTATTTAATCTTCTCCCTGTTTTTAGCGAGTAATCCAACAGGTTTTGCACTTGCGCGGGAAACAGATTCGTGCTTAATAAGAACTGGTGCAAAAAGGAGAAGAGATAGAGAGCGGGGTGTGAACATAGAGCAGAAGAAAAGGACACCCACGAAGATACTCTGAAAGAGAAAAGGAAGAGTGGCTCTCCGGCAATCAAGAAGCAGCAGAAGACAGAAGTGTTCTTCGGTGCTGCAGAAAGAAGACCTGGCTCAAGGCGTTGCAAGTTCCAGCAGCAAGGCAGCTGAAGGCATCCTGCTGGAAGTCCTACAGGGAGTCTTGCCTTGTTACCTATGTGATTGAGTCCCAAGCTGAACTCTTTAATTACTCTGCTTCAAAAGTCTATGTTCAGCCTTGTTACACCTTTTTCTATTTATCTTTTCATTACATCAAGAGTCAAGCTGTGAGGCAGCGGAGTCAAGCTGTGAGGCAGCGGAGTCAAGCTGTGTGTCAGCAGGAACAAGCTGTGTGACAGCGGTGTTTGTGTGAGATCAGAAGTTCTCATTTAGTGAAGCCTTGCTCAAGTTGAGCAAGGGGTGGACGTAAGTCTCGGGAAGAGACTAAACCACCTAAAAATCCTGTCTTGTGGTTTTGCTTGTGGTGTGTGCTCTTATTACTGTTTGCTATCGCTATAGTTATCAGTTTTATCTTTGCAATCCATCGTTTGCTTAAGGTCTAGTTGATCCTTGGTTTTATAAATTGAAAAAGGGGCTAGATCTATTCACCCCCCCTCTAGATCTATTCAGTCCGTACTTAACAGACAGGAGGTAGAGTACAAAATATGGAGCAAAGAAAGCTTGAGCACTTGCAACCTGCACACTTGACAAACAGATTACGTATCTGTTCTCAAAACAAATAGATAGAAAGGAACAAAAGCTAAATAAATATATATATATTTTGATTTTTCAATTTTCTTGATTTTTTTATATTTTTAAAATATTTGATTTTTTTGTATTTTTGACAATAGGAATCCGCAGCACCCAAAGACAGGCTCGAACTACTGGTCAGGGATCGTCATTTCTGCCCCTTTCATTAAAAGCATCCCTTAAGCAGGGCGTGCATGTGACGGTGGCTTACCACAACCAACCACTTCTAAAGAACGGTGCCCCTACTAAGGCTATACCCGGGATACAACCCAGCCTAAGAGGGAGAAGTAGAAGAAAAATTGGAGACAAGCTTTATTGAGGATGGGAGATATCAAGGCTTGAATTCCTTCCAGGGCACTACCCCTCAAAGAGTAGGTCTGTTGTGCCGGAGCTTTGAGTCTTCAACCATAATTTTGCATAGCCCTTATCGGCCAGATATTGAAATAACGCTCACTTTTGATTTTGATACACACATGATGCTGCACTACTCTTCACCGTTTTACGCGAACCTCAACTCTTGTTAGGAGAAGTAGGCCCGATTACTAGGATCAGGGGCATTTTTCATGGTGTTTTTCACTCATTTCTTTTTTCCTTTTCCTTTCTTTCAAGACTGCCCCTATTTGAAACCTCTCTCGTATCGGGGAATGCCTAGGCTGGTTATTTCGTCCGTCAATCTCTTGCCCCTGCACTTGGCCGAGTAGAGAAGAGAAAAGGCCTTTGTGCATACCCATGGTATGGCCAAAGCAGCAACGATGTTGCACTAGATAGATCGGCTATGGCTCGCCGTGTAGTGTGTGGAAACCCATACTCGAAGGTTACCCTCAACGGTCGGGGAAAGGAACTAGACTTTTTCAGGTGGTTCCCAGCACTAAGCTATCACCAGGCTAAGATGCTGCATAAGCTACTCATTTTATTTGACTAATTAAGCAAATTCGACTAAAGCCACTCAACCATATTCAGGAACCAACGTTATAAGCATGTGCAGGTGTAAGAGAGATAATAGCGATGATAACATTTTCTTGCACAAAATAACGATACCTTTGCAAATCCATGGCGCGGAAACTGGCATCCTGAAGCGAATATGATCATCGAGCCTTGATTAGCACGAGCTTTATATTCCTTGCTTGATAGGATAAAGGGTGAAAAAAGGATAGTAAAGGATTGGATTCTCGACACAGAGGAGTGGCAGGCATCATACTGGACGAAGAAGAATAAAAGGAAGAGAGACGAGGGCTAGAACTCCCTCGTTAAGGCGCAGAAGCCCTGATAACAAGGAACCGAATACAGAATAAATAGAGATTAACAAAGATCAGGCGGACTAAAGCCTCGAAAACAACAAGAGAAAGGGTAAGAACCCTGAAAGGGTGAGGAGGAAAGAATGGAAAGATGATGAAAAGATAGCTGTGAAGATAAGGAATAAGGAGAATGATCATCCGACATGGTCGGAGAAGAAGAGTAGCGATCACCCGCCAGAGGAGGGGAAGAAAATGCATGAACACCCGACAAGGTCAGGGAAAAGAAATAGAAACCACCTGAAAAAGTCGGAGAAGAATCAGAAAAACCACCCGACAAGGTCAGGGAACGAGCACAAGGAATCCCCAACAGGGTCGGGGGAAAAGGATGAGAAGCGAAATCGGGCGTACTCGAGGAGAAAAATTACAAGAGGATGCCCCTGGATCAGGGGAGGAGGAAGACCTAGACCGAGGCCTGGAATGGTGAGGATAGGAAAGATGGTAGAAATATAGTCAGGTGGTGGAAGGTACACCACCCAAGGGTAGGAACTGAGCAGAAGAAAAGAGGAATGGACGGAAGAAGGAGAGGAGGAAGTGGACCCCCGAGTGCACAACTGACGGCCATTGAACTTATGTCGTCGCCTCTTCTTAGAAGAAATCTTCTTGAAACAACTCCACCTGGTGCGGACTCAGGCCTTCGAGCTTCTTAATCTGTAATACTTTCTCAAATAACAGGCCCACCTGGCAGACGGCCTGGCCCGGTCATGAATATACAGCTTCATCGAGACGGTTGCCCCTAGCTGTGCGGTGCTAACCATAGAAGGATATTCCAGAACAGTCAACTCCTTGTGTTGTTTATTAGAAAAATAGGGAGCTATGTCGCTTGGCATCAACAGCATAAGATTCGACATCTCCTCTTGGTAATCAGACATGAAGTACAGCTCCCTTGCTAGAAGTGTCGGACGGAACTGAGGGAGGGCGATGCGCGGCGTCGACGTGGCCGCCTCACCAATAAGCCGAGGGAGATTGCATAGGATGTGCAGAATGTCCTTGAAAAATGTAGAAGATACGGCCAATTGCCCGTTGAATGCTGAATTGATTAAACCTTTGGCGTCCGTGTGGGTTAGCACCATCCGGGCAGAAAACTCTTCTGGGCTAGTGAACTGAATAGCAATCAAGCAAGAGGTGATAACAACATCAACCGTGAATTCTCCGGCGAGTAAAGAGACTGCCACCGGCCTCACTTTTGAGGAAATTGGCACTAGTGCACAGGAACTCTTCTCAGCAACCGTCTTCATAGCAAGTGTGGGCTCATTATCCCTAGAATAGCCAGGGACCATGGCTCGGACCGGCATGCGGCAAATGAAATTATGAAGCTTGTAATGCATAGTCAAAACATGGTTCGACACTTTATCTCCTTGGGGACTAGACCCGAGGGGCAGCAAAGGTAGCGTGTACCTACTCCGCGAAGTGGGAAGTAGTGGACGGAGGTTAGAAGGAGGAGGTTTGAAGGGCGCAGGTGGCGATGGTGCAAGTGATGGAGGAATAATGATGATGATAGGCTCTAGTGGGGGTAAAGGTTTGTAAGGTGGTGGTGTAAGAGAGGGCAAAGGTGAAGATGGCAGCGAGGGTGGAGACAAAGGCAAAAGTAGAGGTCTAGGTTTAGGCTTGGCATGCTCGGGCTCAGACGATGATGGTGAAGGAAGCGGCGTCGGTAGCGGGGATAGCTGTGAAGGTGACGAAACAAGGATCGTTGTGAGACGAGGTGATGAAGATGGTGGTGAGGGTGGCAAAAGGGGTGATGTGGTTGATGGAGATGGTGAAGGTGAAGAGGAAGGAGGTGAAGGTAGGGGTGGGAAAGAAGGAGGAGAGGAAGGTAGTGGCGTAGTGGGGGAAGTGGCAAGTGGTGGTGCTCTTCGGCGTATCTTTACAACACGTCGAGAGGCGTTGGGGACAGGTGTGGTGGTGGAAACGGAGGGTGAAAGAGAAGTTGCCCGAGCGGAGGCTGGGGTAGGTAAAGGTGGTGGAGGAGATGGGATGTAGGAAGAAGTGGGTAACGGAGCAGGTATCTTATTAACTGAAGAAACACCAGGGTGCCCCTGGTCTTGAAGTGGAGACTGTTGCCTAGGCAGCACGGCTTGCTGCTAAGATCTGAAATAACTTTGCTTATGACATCCCAATCAATCATCTTCTTATCTTCCAAGCTGTAAACAAGTTCCCGGAACTCGGAGCAGTCCTCAATCAAATGCCCCTATTGACGATGAAACTCACAGTTCCCGACCGCGGGTTGGCAAGGCATAATCGGAGGGAGTTGCAACACATGGGTGGCCATCAAAGCCCTGAAAAGATTTGTAAGAGATTCCGGCAACAAAGAGTGAGAAGCCCGCTTCGGGCAAGGTGGATGCCGAGGGGTATGAAAAGGTAATGGAGATGGTAGCAGGGGTTGCGTAGGCAAGGGGGGTTCCGTAGGTGAACGCAGAGGGCTAGTAAATGAATGAGATGGAGGCGTGGAGGGAGTGGGAATATAGTGGACGGCATCCACCCACTCTGGGTGTAGTGTTTCCTTGACTAGAAGTGGAGAGGCGTGGGGAGATGAAATAGCGGAGGGCTAACTCGTGGAGGGAGATGTAGTGGAGGGACATGTGGAGGCATATGTGGAGGTATGTGGGTAAGTGGGAGCGGAAGGCCGACTCGTGGATGGGATATGTAGTGGAGGGCTGACGCATGGAGGGATATAAAAGAGATTACGGATGGGAGGCGTACGTAGGCGTAGAAGGTGGCCGTGAAGGAGACTCTCGGTCAATGGAAACTAGGAGTTGTTGGCTAATGAAGGGGGCTCAGCTGTAAAGTTGTTGCCATGAAGTGATATCGTTCAGGGCTAAGATGCATCTAAGCTCGAGCATTGTATTAGAAATAACCATCTTGATTTGCTCGCCCTCCGGAATATGCCTTGGGACTTGCGTGGCCAGGCGACGCCAGCGGTCGGCAAACGTGGAGAATTCCTCGTCGGGCTTCATATTCTCTTGAGCCAAATCAACCATATAATATCTGGGCCCAACCTGGTCCTGGTACTACTGAATAAATCTTGCTTGGACGGCCTGAAAATTCATCATCTGCTCTTGCGGCAATGTGAAGAACCAATCCTTGGCTGAGTCCTCTAAAGATATGCCAAAAAAATAGGCCATAAAGCGTTGATCATGCTGGAACTGGGCCGACTCATATAGGAAATCCTTCAAATGGACGTAGGGGTCGCCAATTCCACCATAGCGACGATAAGCCAGTATCTGTGAACGTGGCGGAAGCTGAAGACCATGGAATGCAAATGGGATATCCAAAGAAGTTTGAGGATTGATTCGACGTTGCAATTCATCAAGCTGGCGTTGGGCCTGCGCGATCATCTCCTCGGTAGGAAGAGTCCGAGAAGGATATGGGCCAGCCCGAGCAAGAGATGATGAATTTAAACTAGGATAATGATGATGGGCCGGATAAGGGGATCCGGCCTAAGAAAAAGGAAATCCCATTCCAGGAATGGAGGAATGCATGGGCCTGGAAGAATCGTGTATGTGGGATTAGAATTGATTGGACTAGCAACATCACGGACGGGATAAGAAGGCCCGTTTAAAGAATAGGGTCCAATCGAGGAATAAGGAGATGGTCCCGCATGGGAAGAGGAATCCACGCGGGGATAAGAAGATGGAGAAGTATAGAAATAAGGTACAGGAGAAAAATGCTCCATTGGGAAGTGGAGACTTTATACAGTGAACTTCAAAGGAATTACAAGGAGGAAAATGACCCTAAGACAAATGCAACTAGATGGAGACACACAAAGATGAACTAGACCAAATGAGCCTAAATCTGACAAAAAGATGCAAATGATGACACTACAACATGCAATGGAGGGAAGAGATGAGAAAAGAATCAACCAATTACCCAATCAGATTCCAAATGATGCGCAAAAATTTTTATATGTTCCTTTTTAGGACCTTAGTGGATTAATTAAGATATGAGTTCACTCAACCACAAGGTACCTAACCAGGGTGGGGGATGGGAAACTGGCAGACTCTAAGGGACTCTCTCTCTCATGAATGTAGACCCTAGACTGGGGGATGATGTGGTACAACTTGCCCGGCGTCCATGTGGGAATCCACGGCTCACGGGGACTTACGGAGGTCCTCGGCAAGGTCCCCTAGTCGGCTCCAAGGAGTATGGAGACGAGAGGAAACCCTACCTATGTAGGAATGCAACTACTAATGAGAGTGTATGATCCTATGTGCACCAGAGTGCATGCAAAATCTAGCCTAGAAACTAGCAATCAATGATCAATCAAATATGTAAGAAATGAAAACAAGTATGCAACAATGATATGAGAGCAAGGGGGGAGATCAATAATCAGCACCAAATATCATGACAATCATATAACGTGGCAATCAAAGTGGAGCATAGGTGCACTGTAGCACGACAAGGATGACCTCTGGAAGATCGCTCAGGGAGACAGACGGTTCTTGATGAACTGTTCCAACCAAGGAAATAACGACAATGTAACAGAAAAATCAGGAAATGCTGGTATGAAAGATGACAGAAATGAGAAGCGTACCCGGATGAGCGGTCAATTGACAACCGTTTAAGCACTGGAACAGACCTGAAGCAACCGTGCAATAGCAACAAAACAAATAGTATGAAGATAGAGGTGTAGCTGTGCCGGCACGGTGGATGGCCAAACACAGGCCGTAGAGATGATGAACGGGTGGTAGGGGACGGCATAATGCAGCGGGCTCACAGGACGAATAGGGCTAGAAGCAATGAAATACGGACGGTCCTCGGCCGCACTAAGTCCCAGACGGCTCCCACAGAACCGCATAACCACGAGAACACCTGACCTCAAATCCAGAAAACAACATGTGACAACTCAACACAAAGGAGACTAACAAACACCAAACATGGGGTTAGCAAACACTAATACGATGGGCACTAGGTGTCCCACCGTGATCGCCAAAAAATGGGCTGTTGATATGTTTGTACTTTTTATTCAATACTGGCTTAAAACATCTCTTCTATCCCTTCTACTAAATCGATATGAAAAATAGCAATAGATGGATGGTAGAAGGAGACAGAAGTAGATAAACAAGTGTGATTGCCACCGAGGTGCCTAATGTGATTGACACACCGTACCTTGGAAAGAGAGGGAGACACTCGCCTTATGAGCAGCACAGCAGGGATGTGCGGCCTGTGAAGAACCACCTTTCATGTTGAACGGCCGCACGACAGACCGCTCGTCAGTGCTGCAGAGGATGCGAGACGTATAACTACTGGCAGATGAATGGCTCCAAGTCAACTGTAGTTGGAAGAAGAACGGTCGAAGATCCACCGAACCTCCTCTTGAACGGACGTATGGGAACCGCACAAGATCACCACGCCAGAAGTTGTAAGAGTCCAACCTCCACCCTTTTCGGCCGGCCAGAAAGGATGGGCCTCGTGTTAGTGTGTTGCTGACCTGCGAAAAAAAAAGTGTAGAACACAAAGAAAAACCCAATATCAGAACTGTGAAGTGTAGAAAATGCTAAAATGGAAAGAAGTAAACGTAACTAAATGTAGTGGAGGATACCTGGGGGGTTTTAAACCCCTAGGGGCACCAAAAACGTGGGAGGATGGGTGAATGACAGTGCAAGTGATGAAAAATGTGGAGAAGATGAAGCATGCAACAAGAAAATCGACGGTGGGACTAGTGAAATAATGACTCAAACAAACGGTATACTCCCTGAACCGGGGACCTATGGGGATGTAGAAGGCCTCCCTCCCTGGTACTAGGTCGCTCAAGGATTCGGCAGGGCTTCGCCGTCAACCAAAAATCTTCCCCCCCTTTCGAAGAAAGCCTCTAGGGTCTATTTATAGAGCCTAGGAAGCCAATCCCGAAATTAGGGTTTTTAGGCATTTTCAGGTCGAGATAATCAAAGGAAAGATGAAGATAATCGAATTATCTCTCATCCAGAAGAAACGGCACTCAAAATGGCTCAATATCCGCGAAGAAAATGACAGGAGAAGTTTGGGATAAAACTACGGATAGAGAGAAAATCTGTTAATCTTTCAAGAATCGAGCAGATGAACGGTCGTACGATGGACCACCCAACATGTTGAGCAGCCATCTCCCAGGCCGTCCAACCCTGTCGGTGGAAATTCAAATAAATCATAAATATTATCCAACTATCCATCGAACTAACCGGAAACCTCACCGTTGGACTCTCATAGATGAACGGCTAATAGTAGACCTTTAATCCACAAGAGCGGCCAACAGGCAACCGCTCATCCTTGTCGGTGAAAAATCAAAATAGATTAGATAATTAGATAATTATCTGAAAACCAGCGACGTTAGGACTCTGGATAGATAGATGTCTTAGTATGTACCGCACAACGGTCATATGCGGCTATGTATAGACCGTATATATGCTTGTCGGTGATAATTCAGAAAATCATCTAAATATCCCATAAGTATATGAACGGCCCAATATCAACCGCACATATGGTTGAACGACTGGAGGTTGACCGCACATGTACATGGGTGCTTGAAATTCATAGAAAAGTTTGATTAATCAAAACCAAGGACCATTAAGCCTTGAATCAACTCGGACCTGGCCAGGGGGGAGGTCACCCATAAAATAAGCCCAAAACGTGCCAGAAAACAACCCAGCGAGTGATGGACAACTCGAGGCATCAATAATGGGAGTAAGAGAAATGACTCACCTTATCGGCAAAAACGGGTGTCAACAACTGATCCTTGATATTTTGGTCAAGGGGTTAAGCCTCATTAAATAAGAAAAGATAAATAAGAAAATGCAATGCATGCCATGAAATGCAAGGATGATGGAGATTTTTCTTTGGATTTTAAAATATCTGATTTTTTTAGTTTTTGAAATATCGATTTAGTTTTTGAAATATTTGATTTTTTTTGTTTTTAAAAATATCTGATTTTTTTGGATTTTGAAATATCTAATTTTTTTGGTTTTTTGAAATATCTAATTTTTTTATTTTAAAATGGCTAATTTTGACCCGACAGTAGGGACCTTACCTATCTCACTAGGAATTTCCAAAGTATGACGTGCTTGGGGGAACAATTCCTGGTCAGGGACCAATTCGCGTAATGGTGCTTCTACTAAGGCCATACCCAGGGTACGGTCTATTCCTTGGAAAACAAAGAGAATTCGGGAGGCAAGCCTAAGATAGGTATAGAGGCTTTTAGGGCTTGAGTTTTTCTCATGACAATCCTTTCAGAGATTCGGTCTGTTGCGCCGGGGCTTTGTGTCCGTCCTCGAACCTTCATCCACTCTAGACACACATACCACCTGACTCATAACGTCCCATGGGGAAACTGTACTACCACTCTTGCCATGCCAAGTTTTATGTTTCAGAGTAACTGGGCTTTGTGCTTTGAGTTTTCGATAAGCTTTTGGCTTTCGCCTTGATTTGTGCCCCTTTTCATCTTTTTCTTTTTTTCTCATTTCTTTATTGTTTCTTTTTTCTTTTTTTGTGGAATCAGTGATAGAAATGTATGCCCTACAAGCCAATCACATGAGATATGATGGCACCATTTCTTGTAATATCCCGATAGTAAGGACCCTACCTATCTCACTAGGAATTTCCAAAGTATGACGTGCTTGGGGGAACAATTCCTGGCCAGGGACCAATTCGCGTAACAGTGCTTCTACTAAGGCCATACCCATGGTACGGTCTAATCCTTGGAAAACAAACAGAATTCGGGAGGCATGCCTAAGATAGGTATAAAGGCTATTAGGGCTTGAGTTCTTTTCATGACAATCCTTTTAGAGATTCGGTCTGTTGCGCCGGGGCTTTGTGTCCATCATTGAACCTTCATCCACTCTAGGCACGCATACGACCGGGCTCATAAAGTCCCGTGGGAAAACTGTACTGCCACTCTTGCCATGCCTAGTTTTATGTCTCAAAGCAACTGGGCTTTGTGCTTTGAGTTTTGGATAAGCTTTTGGCTTTCGCCTTGATTTGTGCCCCTTTTCATCTTTTCCTTTTTTTTCTATTTTCTTTGTTGTTTCTTTTTTCTTTTTCCTGTGGACTCAGTGATAGAAATGTATGCCCTACAAGCCGATCAAATGGGATGTGATGGCATCATTTCCTGTAATATGTTATTCATATTTATATTTATGGCATTTATTCAATGCATTTAATTTGTGCTAATGATTCGAATGTGATGATGTCCCTGAACTTGTGCGATGATGGCTGGATCATAATGAGATTATGATAATAAGATCAGTCATATGGATGCACATGCTCTAAATGTTCCCAGTCATAGGATCTTCAAGAAGGGACATTGAAGATCCTGATAGACTGGCACACATGATACTTACTCATATGATGGGTGTGATTGTTCTCATAGTCATCAGTGTGAAGACACTGAAGTATGTGTGTGGGTGCTTATTAGTGGAATGAGTTCACTAAACTGACCCGATCTAGAATCTTTGAATGGTAATCATACTGACTGTCAATCAGGGTATTCTATGTCTCAGTAGCACAGTTGGATCTTAGACCTGAGTCACTAAGGGATGCTGAGTTATGATACTGAGTTATGGACTTCTGTTAAGTGGTCTTGTACAGTTAGTTATTCAGACTTAGTGGAACTCGTGCGAAGGCAATTAGTTTGACAACATGAGATCATTCACTCTCAATATAATATATGAGAGAGAATGCCCTATGGATCTATACTCGGGAAAACCCCTGGCCAGGGTATGGGAATTCATTGTGAAAAAGGAGTTTTTCCAATGAATCTATTTAGAGTGCAGGATTCAGTTGAGCCAAGACTCAATAGGGTTTGACAGTTTGACCATACCGTAGTCTGGTGGGGCATTGGATGAATGAGGATCTATAGCTGTATGGAATCTATAGATGGAAAGGTTCTTGAGTGGGTTGCTTATCCCCAATATCATTTGGGATCACGAAGCGTTGCTTGGTGCTTTTTTGTGATCGGAGAGCCCCCTAATTCCATTAAGTGTTAATGGATAGAATTAATTAAGTTAAGAAGGAATTCTTTACTTAATGGGCTGGAAAACCAAATCGACTATTGGGCCTAGAGGGTCACACACAATAGAGTATTGGACAGACCGAGATGGGTGGACTTTATAGACTATTATTGGATTTTTATGAAAAATGCCAAAGGTCTATAAATATACGCTGAAGGGAGAAACCCTGGCCAACCTACAAGGTTGAAACCCTGGCCGCCCTCTCTCCTCTCTCTCTCTCTCCAAGGTGCGCCCCCCTTACTTCTCTCTCGTTCCTCCTCGGTGGTTGGTGGTGTTGAGAATGAGTCGACGCATGGAGATCGTGGAGGAGATACCGTCTGCTTCCACTACTCGTGTGGATACGTCTAGAGACCGGACGCTTGAATGGCTCCTGACTCCCGGATCTTCCTCATGTTCGTCTTCGAGGTTTAGGGAGATTCTCAACCCCGCAAAGGTAAATAATCGTTCTTCACACCGCGGGATTAACGATCTGGTTCATTTTTGATAAATCGGCAACAAGATGCAATCTAAGGTTTTGATGATTTTCGCTACGTATTCTAGTTGGAACCTTACAATCAGGTCATAATGGACTGCCCCTATTTGAGACCTCTTCTCGTTTGGGTGTCTAGATTGGTCATCTCCCCCTTATTCACCACTTGCCCCTATATTCGGCCGAAGAGAGAAAAGCATGGACTTTCACTTCCCCCAAACATGGCCAGAGGAGAAATGGTGTCGCACAGAAAAGGGAAACCCGACTAGGGACATCGTGTAGTGTGTGAGTGGCATGCTAGGGATCATCCTTGATGATTAAGGAAAGGGACACCTCACTACTGGGCCATCATTAGTCTGACCCTAAGGGTAAAAGTGTTTAAGGTACAACCCGTTCCATGCGTGAGACAACTCCTCACCTTCTGCGTTAACTAGACGATAAGCATTCCCTTGATATATCTCTCTCACTACAAACGGACCCTCCCAATTTGGTTGTACCTTGGACCTAGGACCTCCAGACCTAATAAATTTGCATTTCAAAACCATATCACTCACTTCAAAATTTCGTTCAATTACCTTCTTTTGAAAATAATGTGAAACTCTCTTTTGATAAACGGAAATATGATCGGCCACATTAGCCTCTTCTCATCTAAGAGTTCCAGCTGAACAAGCAACGTCTCTCGACGCTCATCGAGATTAAGTTTTTTATCGAGCTGCACCCTTAGGAAAGGGATTCAAATTTCATATGGGAGTACCGCCTCCATACCGTAGGTGAGAGCATAAGGGGTTTGCTCTGTAGGATTACGAATGGAAGTACGATAAGCCCATAGAGCTTCTACTGACCATTCAGGCCAATCAAAAAATTTGTGAGATTCACATGTTTTCTTTATAATTTTAAGAAGGGTTTTATTAGTGGCTTCGGCTTGACCGTTGTCTTGAGGATAATATGGAGATGAATGATGCAATGCAATATTAAACTTATTACAGAGATCTTGGAGCTCTTGTGATATGAACTCAGGCCCGTTGTCGGTGACGATACTGCTTGGCACTCCGAACCGCGAGATGATGTTCTTCATGATGAAGCAGCAAACTGTGGTAGCTTTGATCTCTGCGTACACTTCAGCTTCGGCCCACTTGGTGAAGTACTCAGTGGCGGTAAGAATGAAGGATTTCTGTTTGGTCTGAGAATTCGGATCACCTAGCGGGCTTATAATGTCAAAAGCCCACATAGAGAATGACCAAGGAGCAGAGAGAGGATGGAGAGATGAAGTAGGAGTATGAATTTTATCAGCATGGAGTTGGCACTTAAGACACCTTCGGAAATAGAGGAAGCAATCTTCCTCTAAAGTCGGCCAATAATAGCCCTGCCTAAGAATCTTCTTTGCTGGCGCCTGGCCATTAACATGACCTCCACACTCGCTAGAATGAGCTGCTTCAGCCACTTTCCAAGCCTCATCATCGTCTAGACATCTCATGAGCATTCCATTGAGAGCATGCCTGTATAATTCTCCAGCAATGATAGTATACTTCGAGGCGGCCCTTCTAATGGCCTTACGCTACTCAACATTTGCCCCTTCCGAGAATGATCCATCTTTACAATACTGCTCAATTTCATGATACCATGGCAATTCATCTTCTTCCAAGATCTCTTCTATTTCTGCCAAAGAAACTTCTTTCAAATCCTTCTTCTAAGCCTTCACCTCTACAGACTTCCTAAGGTTGTCGAACCAAGGATCCTGAAGGGAAGGGGCGCCCAGTCTCTAGACCATGATGGTCTCAGTACCCCGACTGAGAGGAAAAGATATGGAGGAAGCAAGCGATGCTAGAGCATCGGCAAGAATATTCTGAGAGCAAGGTGTATGAATGTAAATTAGTTTGCGGAATTGCCTATCCAAGAGGGTGACCAAATCTTGATATGGCTTGAGGTTCGGGTCACGAGTGCGGTATGTAGAAAGAACTTGGCATGGCACCAGCTGAGAATTCCTTATGATATTCACATACCGCGGGCCCAATAGATAGGCTTGCTTCAGTCCGGCTACGAGAGCTTCGTACTCAGCAATGTTGTTGGTAGTAGGAAAAGAGGGCTGATATGCAAGAGGAATTGTCACTCCTTCCGGAGTGAGGAGAATGACACCTATCCCTCGCCCTTAATAGTTAAGTGCACCGTCAAAGTGCAGAGACTAGAAGGGATGATGGGTAAGGACAGTGTGATGCTCATTAGGGAACTCATCCTGAATGGAATCGGTGCAGGGAATAGGCAGATGTGTAATGTGCTAAGCGATGCCATATCCCTTGATTGCCTTCTGAATGATGAAGGTGATGTCGAATTGCGAGTGGAAGCTCTGCCAACGAGCTAACCTACTAGGGAGGATAGACTTTTCTAAGAGGTAATAGATGAGGTCCATTCTAGAGGTCAACTTAACCTGGTGGGCTAAGAAATAATGCTTCAAGTTTTGAGCTACCTAAACTAGCACGGCACAAGTCTTCTCCATGGTGGTGTATTTGGCTTCTACTAGATTGAACAACCTAGAGAGGTAATAGGCTGCCCTTTCCTTACCTTCGTCATCCACTTGCGCCAGGACAGCTCCTATGGAGTTCTCAATGACAGAAATGTATAGGATCAGGGGTTTCCCAGGGACAGGAGGCTGCAAAATCGGGGGATTGGACAAATAAACCTTCAGATCTTCATAGGCCTTCTGACATTCTTTATTCCATTCAAATGTAACCCTCGCCTTTAATAGTTCGTATAGTGAACGACACCTCTACGAATGTTGAGATATCTAATGAAGTGCAGACGCCCAATCAATCCTCAAAGTTGAGTGATGTTCTTAGGCGGTGACATGTCCACAACGGCTTTTGCCTTGTTTGGGTCAATTTGAATCCCCCGTTTACTAACTATAAAATCTAATAGCTTCACTAAAGAAACTCCAAACACACACTTCTTAGGATTCCTTTTAAGCTTGTACTCCCTAGCTCTCTTTAATACCTTAGCCAAGATAGCGGGGTGTTCTTCCTTCGTCCTCGACTTCACCAAAATATCATCCACGTAGGCTTCCATATACACATGCATCATATCGTGGAAGATAGCCATCATCGCCCGTTGATAGGTGGCACCCGTATTTTTCAATCCAAATGGCATTACCACATAGCAATAAGTTCCCCAGGGTGCGGTGAAGGAAGTTTTCTCTTGATCCTCTGGAGCTAGATGGATTTGGTTATAACCTGAATAACCATCCATGAATGAAAGAGCTTCGTACCCAACCATGTTATCCACCAACACGTCTATATGAGGCAGCGAAAAATCATCCTTGAGACATGACTGATTTAAATCTCTAAAATCGATACAAATTCGCAACTTCTCATCCTTCTTGATGACAGGGACTATATTTGCCACCCACTGAGGATATAAAACAACAAGAATAAATCTGGCTTTATGCAATTTATCGACCTCTTCTTTCATCCTCAAGGCCATGTGGGGGTGGAATCTTCTCAATTTTTGCTTCATGGGGGTTGCCCCTAGCTTAAGTACAAGTCGATGCTCCACTATGGCAGGGTCAAGACCCGGCATGTCCTCATATGACCAGGCAAAAGAATCACTATACTCCCTTAAGACCTTAATCAACTCCTCTTCAACCTTAGAAGGAGGATTAGCAGAAATAAAGATAGTACTGGGATCCTCATCAGTTCCCAAATAAATTTCCTTTCTAGGTTTATCCACTACCGATGATGGCTCATCAAACCTCTTCGAACCTTGCACATATCGGTCGGCAAGGTCATCTACATCACTGTCCTCGAGATCAACCGGGCCCTTTTCATCCACAATTTCATACACACCTAATCCATCGTCGCTCCACACCCCATCTTGCTCCTCATACTCTTCTAGCACAATTGTCGTCTCAACAAATTCTGGGCACTTAACGAGGGCATGGCAACGCTGAGCTAAATCCTTCAAGAACCTATCACGACTGGATTTAGAATGACTCGTCGATGGGCGCACCTCAGATGCAGAGGAAGGGTTGGAGACACTAGAACAAGACCCTACTTCTCTAGACTCGACAGACCCTACTTCTAACCTAGGAAAGAGAAGATCTAATGGAAGGGAAGCTGGGGCCTCATGCCCCTTGGAGGAGGACGGACCAAGCATAGCGTAATCTTCAACTGAAACCTCTGTTTCAAAATTGACATTTTTTTTGGAGATCCGTAGAGATCATGCAACAAGATGGAGAGGAGGGAGGAGGAAGCATATAAGGATATATGGAAGGACAGAAAAGATCTAAGAAGGGATCAGAGGATGAGAAGAAAGGAGTGGATAGATCAGTGGGTGGGCAGTGCCCAAAATCACAAACCTTGACGATGAGAAAATAAGTGGGAATTTCTAACAATAATGGATTGATCAAAATAGGAGGTGAGTGTGGCACAAAATCCAGCTCTTGTAGAAATGAGAACAGACGGGAGGGAGGCCAAGTGAAAACAATGGATGAGCTCCCCTCTTCCCGCGGATAGTGAGCTGGCTTTCCGAGCGTGTATTCTACGAGCCGCACCTCTGGGTTTCTCGGGCAATCTTCTTCATGAAACATGCTGGAAAAAGCTTCATAGAAATCCTCCATATCATCTACAAGCCCCTTAGGCAGTGGTGGGCCAAAAACTATGCAAGTGGTATCTTCTTTTCCAACCTGGCTTGGTGGGGCCTTCATGGTGCCTGGTTGCAATGGGCCCCTTACAAAATGCTTTCGGTAATCCCAGGTCAACGGCAGTGCATCTTCCAAGATCGACAATGGTGACTCCCAGTAACCGAGGCCTCTCTTACTCATCTTTCTGCCCCTTGGACCGTCTTGGTTCGCCCCTGCAATTGAGCGATGAGACCTCTACCTGGTTGATAGCCTAATTTCAGTATAATGTTCCAGCCTTTTTGGTCCCTTATCTTGGGCTTCATCTTGACATTCATCTACACGACGGCTGGCTTGCACTATGCATAGGCCCATGGAAAGTTGAGATCTCGCACACAGATAACATGCCTATTGCTGGGCCACAATGTTGACAAGATCTTGTCAGAGATGGCTTCAATAGACTGGACCCTGGAAATGCTCTTGACCTTCACCACCTGGCCCTAAAATGGGAATTGAAGGCACTAGTGGGCGGTAGATGGTACAACACTAAGGTTGTCGATCCACGGGCGACCCAAGATGGCCTTGAACATCGGATCGATATTTAGTACATAAAACTCAATAGGCATAGTCAATGGCTCGAGCTCAGCTTGAATGGTGATCACCCCATGGCACGCCCTTCTGAATTATCATAAGCTACTATAGTGGTCGGAGTGGGTCTCAGCAAATCTTCTAAAATATTGCAGGCCCGCAAGGTCCTGAATGGACAGACATTAATAGATGCCCCGGTGTCAACCAAAGCCGCATCAATACTTACCTTATTCAGAGTGATAGAAATGCAAAGCGACATCTGTCGAGCCTCCGGAGGTGCCAACTTAGTGTCAAAGAAAGTAATAGCCAGCCCTTTGGAAATTATAGCAAGAGGAGATAGTAGACTATTAACAGCCTTGTCCTTATTTACAAGGACTTTCTGCAGGAAGTCCCGTAGAGCATCTTGATGGAGTTTGGACCATTTGATCAACTCCAAAACTGAGATCTTGGTCGGCGTCTGATCCAAGTGATGTAGTAAATCATTCTGAGTGCCTGGCAACATGTCCTTTTTTTATATCAAAAAACATTGCCCAGGTACATTGGGAGATCCAATGCACATCTAGGAGGTGAATTTTATTAATAATGAAAGATATAAAGAATTACATCAATCGGATGCTAGGCATGCTTAGCTTATCCAACCGGGCAGCACCTTGAATATAGCTAGGAAGTTGCTACTGAGAAGAAAAAAAGAGATTACATTTTGTATTGGAAGCAAAATTAGATAAAGAATCTGCCACTTTATTGGCCTCGCGAAAGATATGAGTAATTGAATCATTTGCTGAAAGAAGGGTCCGAATTTGCCTCACAAATATGATAATCTCCCAGGGGCATGGAATCTTCTTATTGCTTTACTTGGACCATAACCTGTGAGTCACACTCAATTTGGCTTGGCTAGGATGTGATAGCTCTCAAGTATTTTAGACCATCCATGAGTGCTCTAGCTTCAGCCATCATGCTACTAGCCTGATCATAGAAGTGTGAGAAAGCAAATATAATTGAACCATGAAAGTCCCTTATTACTCCACCACCACCCGAAACTGCATACTGCTTTGATGCACCATCCGTGTTCAGTTTTAGAGAAGGCCATGGTGGGAATTGCCATTTAATGATTTTCACCCTTGGGCCGTTGCTAGTAGAAAATTGAATACCACATGCAGACAAGACTTTCTTTCTATCATACTTGTCTTCCTGGAGCTTGGAAAGGTAGAGAGTGTGCTTAATCTGTGATAGAATTTTATGTATCATGTTCTGTGGCTTTGAGACTTTACCCTCGTGAGTAACAGAATTTCTAGCAGTCCATATTTCCCACAGGCTGTATCCAATCACAGCAATAGTGAAGAGGCGAAAAAGAGATTTACCTGAAGTAATATGTATCGCTTGTGAGATTAAATCTAAGATTGTGCTACCCCCAATCTCCAATCCTTTAGACTGAAAAAAAGGTCCAAATGGCCACAGCCCAATCACTCTTAGCAAATAAATGGTCAATGTTCTCTACAAAATGTTTCTGACAGCATCAACATTTAGAGCAGATTGGGATTCCAGAAACTTGAATATTCTTATCAGTGGGCAGACAGTTGAAGAAAACCTTGCATATATGAATTGATATTTTGGTTGGAATCCATTGAGACCATATACGAATTGATATTTTTGTTGGAATCCATTGAGACCATATACGATTCCAATTTAGATTCATCTCCATCAGCTGTGAGGTTTCAGAGTGCATCATGTTCCTATATACCGAAGAAACAGAATAGATCCCATTACCTGAAAGACACCATATAACTTGGTCAGGATATGGACTCAACAAGGCCGGTGATATTGCTCTTCTGATATCAGCTGGCAGAAAAATTTCCATAGCCTGAATATCCTCCTGACTAAGATTCAGAATAATATCCCTAACAGTCACATTTGGATTCGGTATACTATCACTGGAAGCATAGGATTCTAATTTCCTATTCCCCAGCCATATATCTTTCTAGAAGTGAGTTAAGGCCCCATCACCCAGGATTGTCCTCTGGTTTTCCAAGATCACTGTTTTTGCTTTAATCCAGCTACCTCTATTAACTTCTTTCATGGCTTTGAAACTTACCTCAGTGAGGTGTCTGTTTTGAATGTATTTCGCCCTAAAAAACTCAGCCCAGAGTGAGTTAGATTGCATACCATTCCAAAGCATTTTAATCCGCAAAGCAAGGTCCATATGTCTTAGAGACATTATCCCAAGACCACCCTGTGCAATAGATTTGCAAACAGTTTTCCAAGATCTCCAGTGTTTTCTGTTTCCATATTTGGAGGATCCCCAAAAGAAGTTGGCAAAAGATCTATCAAGAAGCTGATGTATGCCAGCATGAAGAGGGGTGGATGCTAAAATATAGATGGGAATGGATGACAGAACATGTTTGATTAAAATCAGCTGGGCACCCTATGAAAGAAGTCTAGCTTGCCAGCCCTCTATACACTTCTGAATATTGGTGATAATACCAGAAAAGGAGACTTTTTCAACTCTGCCCAAGACCATAGGATAGCCCAAATATTTGTGAGGACATGCTTGTCTAGAAAAACCAGTAATATTATCAAGTCTTCTTTGAAGAGGTAGTTTGCTATTAGGGTGTATGAGATATCCACTCTTGTTCACATTTATCAGCTGACCCGAAGCTCATAGGCTTTTAATGTGTTCATGAGGTTACTGATGAAATCAGCATTGGCATTTGCAAAAATTAAAGTGTCATCTGCAAAAAGAAGGTGAGAGATGAGAGGGCACCTCCTCGGGCTAGAAAACCATCCCACTTTCCTATTAACAAAATTATCCTTGAGTAATCTGCTTAGTGTCTCTTGGGCCAGAATAAAAAGATATAGAGCAATGGGATCAATATTCCATATGATAAAAGTCATTAGGGCTGAGCTTTGGAATGGATCTTACCTTCAGATCCAGTCCTCTTCATTCCTCTGGTTAAGACTCCCGGTCTAGCAGCATGAATAGCACTTACATTATAAACCTTAGCTTGAAGAGCAATTTCTTGTCGACATGCTTGCAAATCCTCCTGTCGACATGCTTGCAAATCCTCCTGAGCATTGGTTATATTGAGAGTATGTTTCTCCAGCTGCAAAGAATGAGTGTTATTAAAATTTAAACTTGTGTCGTGGCCCTCATATTTGGATGAGGTGGGATCTGGAAGAAGGCTGTTTTGGAAACTGGGGATTAAATGCAGATGCACCAGTAGTTGGGTAGTTATGGTGAAACAAATGCTCGCTCCGAAGGGCAAGGTTTTGGGCCAGTAAGGCATCGGCCGTGTCCAGGGTAGGTGGCTTAATTGTCCCAATCGGGTGCATGAGAGGGGTGAGGGTAGGTGTTGTGACGGCAGTAGGGGTAATGGGGGTAGTGGAGATGTTTACGGGTCCAGTCGAAAGAATGATGGTGGAGGATTGGATGGCGGGGTGGCAACAACGGGCGGAACGTGCACTTGCGGGGGAGCAAGGATAGGTGGCGGAGTGGGGAATGTAGGTGGTAAAATGAGGGGTTTATGGAGAACGGCAGGCGTGGTTGGCATAGCGGTGGTGGCTTAATGGTGTGGCGGAAGGATAATAGAAGCAGGAGGAGGTGGAGCAGGGGAAGAGAAGGTGTTCCAGTAAGTGTGGTGGAGGGCCCTGTGCCATTGGACGGAAGACTCATCATCATAAGACTACCCGGCATTGGGAGCCGGGCGATGGACAATCTTTACTTGAGTTGGTAGCGGTGGTTGAGGATTCAGAGCGGGCGGATGATTTGGCATCATGTTGGATTTCTAGCGTCTCCCATAGGGATTTGCTATTCTACGTGGATTATGGGGTCCATGTGGGGCATCGGTGTGTTGGCAGCCCATCTCTCCACATGGATTATGGGATCCATGTGCGAAGCCCCTCATGCCCACCCATAGCACGGATAGACGTGTGGTTCTGCAATGCAATAAGGAAATATGATCCACCTTCGCTACCAGCTCGAGCTTTTAGGGCAACAGTTGGGGCATGATCCTACACATCGAATTTTGGTGAATGCCAAGATCATGTGCATGTTGCTACTGCTGCTGTTGCGGTTGTTATGGCTACGGCGCTTGATGTTGCTGTCTCGGTGCTTGTCTTCTCTTCTCCTTGATCTCCGTGATCACCTTATGCATTTCGGCCCAATAAATATGTTGCCCTTCATGTAAATCATACACAAAATCTCTAAGCTAGAAACATCTTTCAATCGTGTGCTCGGGCTATCGGTGAAAGATGCAATATCTCGACTGGTCAATGGCCGGGTTCCAATTCGGCCGTTTCGGAGGAAGTTTCAAAGCACCAATGGACATGAGAGTCGAGAAGATGTCTGGGAGGGTTTCAGGTAAGGGAGGATAGTGAGCCCTCTTCGGACCTGGGGGCCTAGGTGCAAAGTCATTAGGAGGCGGGACATTATGATATTGCGGTGGTTGCTGTGGCTGTTGGGGAGCGGGAAAGAATGGTTGGGCTTTTTGTGGAGCGGGGAACTGAGGGTTGCGAGGAGGTTGTGGGAAGCGAGGTGGAGTAGACTAGTTGAGAAATGAGAAGCTAACGGCTTTCACTTGTTCATTTGTTTAGACTCCTTCGATAACTGGCCCTTGGGGTTTTCTAGTGTGTTTGGGTTTCTAGGCCTCAAAAAGGGTGTGAATGGGGGAGTCCTTAAACTGGGTTTGGATGAACCTGGCCCGGCTGTAGAGTTGGTGCATATTTATAGTATCGTTCATGGCTAGGATGTTGTGGGCGGTAGGAGTGGCATTGGAGATAAGCAAATTAACCTTCTCTTCCTCCAGAATATGGCCGGGCACATGGGCAACCATCTGCCTCCATCTATCTGCATAGGTGGCAAAATGTTCATCAGCCTTCATTTTCTCAGCTACCAGATCAGTGAAAGAATATTCCGGGCCGAGCCAGTCTTGGAATCTCTGGATGAACTTCTCTTTGATGATCTTAAATCTCTCGGCATCTTCTAGTGGCAAAGTAAAGAACCATTCCAGCGCTACCCCATCCAACGAGTGGCGGAACAGATACGCCATAAGGTCGTCATCATACTGGAACTGCGTTAACTCGTACATAAAATCCCGCACATGAATGTACGGATTGTCATTCCCATCATACTTGTAGTACATGGGGAGCTCAGATTGGGGAGGGAACTGGATGTTATGAAAATTGGGGGCTGGAACATCTGCCATGGATTGTGGGCCAACCCGCTTCTGAAGGAAGTCGAGTTGTTGCTGCATGGCGGCCCATTTATCAAGTAATTCTTGCTCGCGGGATGGAGTGGGTGGACCAAAAGGAGTGGGCCCGGAGCAAGGAGCCGAAGGATAAGAAGACGGAGGGGGAAGCCCATAAGAAGGATATTGGGCTGATGAAGGACCCATATCTGTGTAGTTTAGGTGGGTGGCCCCAGCCTGAGGGCGCAAGAAATCAGCCAGGCCCATGAGGACATGCGGCACTGAAGGAATGGATTTGTAGGGATAAACCTGGGGAGATGGAGGGAGCCATGTCTTCCCCTTGTCAAGGATTTGATGGGCCGAATTAGAGGATTGGCCCGCCTCTAAATTGGAGAAGCGAAGAATCTTAGGTTGGACCGGGGTGAGATCAATTGGAGTAGGTGGAGCCCCTGGCACATTAACCCTGGACTAAGAGATGGAGGTAGCTGATAGACCCTGTGAGACGGTGGGAGATGGGGCGCCTGACCCCTGCAAGGTCTGATAAAGGGCCTGAAGCTGGGTCGGATCTAGTTGGGCCATCATTTGGAGAATATGATTCGTGGAATCGTGGGTAGGGAGATTGGAAAGGGGGGCTGACCGCCCTCTACAGCAGTTGAGGATGAAGGAGGGGCGGACCCATCTCTAGACTGACGAGACATGATCCTGAACGGGTCTTCTAGCAGCCCCTGAGGAAGGGAGTCCTCATGGGAATGGGAGAAGTCAAAGGACGACATGGTGGAATCAAACAAGGGATTGAATTAAGAGATGGTGGAGGCATTGTCCCTCGGAGAAGATCCTATGGATTTGAAGCAACTCCACATGCAATGTTGTACCTAAATATTAAGAGAAGCAACAAGGACTAATAAGCACCAAACGTAAAATGACAAAAGGGATGCACACATAAAAGAAAGAGAAAACAACCAAGGCCAACCAAGTTATGATGATGCTCAAAGTTTTTACTTTAGTTTCCCCTTATAAGAACCTGATAGGATCTAGCAATGGTCCGTGAAGGATTCAGAGGGGGGGTGAATGAATCCCTCTGTTAAAAACTTTTACCAAAAAAAAAATTACCCAAGCACAAATGCCTCATCAAAACAAATTGTAGTCTCGAACGACTGATGTGCAGCGATAACCTTGAAATCCAAATGAATCTAATCGAGCCTAGATATGCATCTAACGATACAAAAGAGGCAAGCAAACCACAAGGAACACAAGGAATTTTTAGATGGTTCAGTCTGCAGCCTGCAGACCTATGCCCATCCCTCACTCCAAACCAAGTGAGGCTTCCTGCTGCCTGACATCTTGAAACTGCTGCGCAACACAACTTGCATCCACTGAGCCTCACAGCTTGCTTACAAACGACTGAGCAACACAGCTTGCTATCCAGAGGATCCCTCCTCTGACCGATGAGGATTATAGCTTAACCTCTGCTGCCACACAGCTTAAACAAAAGATTAAAATGAGAAATAGGAACAATGAAAACATCGACTAAAAGTTGACAATGAAATCTGATGAATATCGCTCACGCAGGAGCAAACTGGACCGGATTTGATCCAAGTACAAGTGGACAGAATATCAGTGATTCTTCTCACGATCTCACTCTTTCTCTATCTCTTTTTCCTTCTCTTGATCTCACAAGCTCTCTATCTCTTTTTCCTTCTCTTCAGCTCTCTGGATCGGGCTAGCTGTAATATTTTCTAACTTCAATCCGCAACCTCGTATATTCTCCTAGTTCTCTTCGATTGTTATATTTATTTTTTGGACTTCAAAAAAGAATTTTTATATGTGACTTCCGTCTCGGAATCCTGTGCTCACGCATTGGGCGTGTGGAGGGAGAACTCCCGCCCAAATGTTTCCAGAAGACTCTCACCCACGTGTCACCATCTGAGTGTTGTAGTCTTTCACGTGACAGTCTTTTGGAGGATGATGTTGTGCCCCTATGGTTTTGATGTCAGGAAGCACTAAAATTAACAGGACTGCTGCTATGTTGTGCCCCTATGTCTTTCCAGAAGACTCTCACCCACGTGTCTAACAAGACTGCTGCTCGAGGAGATTAATAAGGACACGTGATCCAAGAATGGAGATGGCTCAGGATCGTGACACGTGTAATCCAGTAGGCTGAAATGCTGCCACGCTGTCAAGGTGCTAGGGCGGGAATTCGTGGAAGACACACGCCCACCTACCTGCTGCTGCTATAAAAAGGAAGTGTCTCCTTCGAGTGAAAGGTGTGGAAAATGATGATCAGAGTGATCGAAGTAGGGGGGTAGCCAGACAGAAGCAGAGAGAGCCAGCAGAAGAAGAAAAAGAGAGAACAGAAGAGAAAGAAGAGAGCTCGAGAGAGGAAGGAGAGGCAGTTGAAATGAAAAAGAAGAAAAGAGAGAGAGATAGAGATTTCGAGGAAAAGAAGAGAAGCTTCATTAGAAGATCTGTCTCTACTGGACCGTGGATCAAATCCAGGCCAGTCAGCTCTCTGGGAGCCACAGTTGTGCTATCATCGTTTACAGCTTCATGTCGCTGTGATTTCCCATTTCTTATTTTTCTCTTACACTCTTTATTTCAAGCTGTTTGTCGGCGGAGCAAGCTGTGACGCTCAGCGTGCAAAGGTGTGGTATCCTCTGGACGGGTAAAGCTATAATCCCCAGCGTTGCAGAGGAGGATTCCTCTGGTCAGCAAGCTGTGTTGCTCAGCGGGCGAGGTGGATACCTCGGACAGCAAGCTGTGTTGCTCAGCGATTGTAAGCAAGCTGTAAAGCTCAGCGATTTAAGCTGTGTATCAGCGGAATCCACACTCTAGTTTGAGTGTGGGGTGGATGTAGGTCTGGAGGACCGAACCACCTTAAAAATCATCTGTCCATTGTCGTGTGATTGCTTGTCTTATTTCGTTAGGTGAATGCTTAGGCACGATCTATTTCTCTTTGTCTAGTAAGGTTGTTGATTGCACACTGACTGTTCGATGACTGTATTGAGAGTCCTTTGACATTGATCCTAAGTTACTAATCCGTTCATCTGTTAATTCCGTAACTGTTCATCGGCTTTCTGTTTGTATTAGGAAGTTTGAATTTGGGGAAGAGTTTTTAAGGAGATTCATTCAACCCCCTTCTGAATCCGAGCCTTGCACCCATCAATTGGTATCAGAGCGGGTCTCTGTGCATTTAGATCCAACGATCTACAGAGGATTCTGCTACTTCCGTGGTGCATTTCAGAGTGGGTCTGGTTTATCACTTTCGGTGCTTCTGTCTCACTAAGTCGGTGTCTGGCTGTACCTCTGTTGATTCCGATGCATTTCTCATCTCCTTCATTTGATCAAGTCATTTCTCGATGGATCATCCACCGAACTTCAGAGGTGATGATTTTGATCAATGGCTGGAAAAGATGCATCGGTATGTAAGAACAGCCGATCCTGATCTTTGGAAGGTAATGACTCACGGTCCACACAAATTATCAAGAGATAAATCTAAATGGACCGAGGAGGAAAAATTGAAAGACTCCATCAATTATAGAGCATTGAACATGGTGAAAGCATCAATTGACAGAGCACTAATCTCATACGTCTCATCTTGCAGGACTGCCAAAGAAATTTTGAACAAACTGAAGGAAGGCAGCTGCAAAAATGATAATCGATGCTTGATGGCTCAAGGAAGTGAACACAGCAGCAATCAAGATAAAGAATAGGACTATGATCAGGTAAACATCTTTGAAGACTATGCCCTGGATGATTGGATTACTGCATATAATGAATTGCTAGACTCTCATGATCATTTAAGAAAGCAATATAAGAAGATGAAAAAAAATTGATAAAAATGATTCTAATTCATCATGTGAAAAGTGCTTGAGGGTCAATGAACTATATGATAAATGTCTATATGAAACTCACGTGAATATGAAGCAAATGTGCATGCTGAAAAATGAAAATCAAGAATGTGCCAATAAAATTCTAAATTAGAAAGTCAGTTAAACCTGAAAACTGATGAACATCTGATAAATCTAGAAGAGTTGGAAAGGATTAATTCTAATCTAGAGAAATTGAAAGTTGAGAATGGAGAAATTCAAAGGAATAATGAAAATCTTAAAGCTGAAATAGAGAAAGTGAGCAAGGAAGGTATGCAGGGTCTCTCTTTAACATCGATCTGCAACAAGTGCTTGGCTCTAAAAGAGCGTAATGAAGATCTGTATGATAAAAATGAATGGCAGAGGAAGTTGATTGCTTCCCTTAGAGAGGAAAATAAAGATTTGTTGAAAGATAAACTTGAATTTGAACAAAGAGAAGAGAAACTGATTGAAAGACTGGACTTCATATCCAGTAGTGAAAAATGCAATGAAGGATTTGAGAAGTTGATTGAGGAGAATAAAGATCTGAAGGAACAAAACAAGAAACTCATGGTCCTAAATGTTGTTATTTCAGATAGGCTTCTGGCTATCGAGAGAGAAAGATCTGCTTATAAGGAAATTCAATCTGAAAAACTTGAAGAGGAAAACATTGAATTGAAGGCTGAAATCGAAAAATTAAAACAGTTAAACACTGGAATGCACGAAAAGCTTCTCACATTTGAAAAAGGAAAATCTGCGTGCAATGAAGAATCAAAAATGCTGAGTAATCTAGAAGAAGAAATTGAGAAGTATAAAACTGCTAACAAAATTCTAAGTGAATGCATAAATTGCAGTGAGCAGGAGATAGCCAGTTATGAACTTCATATTGCTTCTCTGGAAAGAAAAATTCAGGATCTAGAAAAATCAACATCCAAGTCTATTGAGAACAAGAGGAAAATGAAAGCTGGCATGAAAGGTGAGGATGATAACTCAAGAAAGGGGATAAGTAGTAGTTCTAATGTTAAGAAAATTACTAGAAACCAGCTATACACCACTTTTATGCAAAGCTCTGCTGTAGCTGGTACCTCATGTCAATCCCCAAAATAAAATAAAAACCTGAAAACACCTTCATCATCTGCATTTCACTTCAAAGCACAGAAAAATGAAAAACAAACAAAAATTATAAAGAATAGTCAAAAATTGAAAAAGAAGGGTCAAATAAAGAAGGTAAAGAATATTCCTGTTCATGTCCCAAGATTTGCTAGCTCGGTTGAATCTGATGGGTCAATGCACACTGTTCATGCCCATTTTGCTCATTCATATGCATCAAGTCAATCTATTAGTAATCATGTCTCCAGGAAATCACAGGCATCATGTCACTACTGTGGTAGGGATGGTCATTATATGGATGACTGTAGTGTTATGAAAAGTGATGATATGATGCATGATAAATTTACTTCAAATCATCATCACCACCCCAAAAGAAACACGTCGGCCTCAAACCAACACATCATTTGTTATAATTGTAACAAACGTGGTCATAAAGCTGTCGAGTGCTGGTTTAGGTCTTCATGGGGGTACAGTGACTCAAGAGGTAAGCATCTCAGGTGCTTCAAGTGTGGGAAGTATGGTCATACAGTCAAGGACTGTTGGCATGCCCAAAGAGGCCATGGTAATAACCAACTCTTCAAATTCTCTGCGAAAAGACCTGTGAATCTTTCATGTTTCAACTGTGGTGAGCCAAGTCACAAATCTGTTGAATGTTGGATGTATAAGAATAATAATCAAAAAGTTCATGTAAACAATAGAACATTTCATGCTCAGTTTCATAGGTCTCATGCTGCTTTTGATATGTATCATAGGACCAGAAAATCTGCTGTTTCATGTAGATATTGTGGTAAACTCGGTCACTTCATGGCAAATTGTTATCAGATGGATTTTGATGACAATGTCGCTAAGAAACTATTCTTAACTCCTGTTAGGTCTAATACAGGACCCAAGGTGGCTTGGGTTCCTGCAGGATCAAACTGATTACTTTGCTGCAGGTGTGCTTTGGGATGAATAAAGTGGGGTCAATAAACCAAGCCACTCAAAAATTGAGAGACCCCATGATCCTGCTCTCCAGGTTAGTTCTGAACAATCTGTTTAAATTCCATCATCTGAAAATTGCTTGTTTGAAATGGTTAAGCATCTTGTTGATTTGATTTGTGCTTAGTTGAAACTTTCTGAAAATTTGAAATGAACTTCATGTATTTGGTAGGTTCTCTCTCTAGTTGAACAGCATGAATTTTCTTCGAGCATAAACTTTAAAATCATGAGCTGTGCTTTCATTGCATATCATGCACTGCATCAGGGAGAGTTTGTCTGTTGTCGCTTAATGATCATGCTACTCTTTATTAGATTTGCTGCATATTGCACATTTGAAGAGTAGTGCATGTAATAAAATTTAAAAACCTAAAAAGATATTCAATTGCATCTAGACAGGGGGAGCTTTCCTGTTTCATCTCTTCACCTCTTGAACTCTCTCTGTCTAGCTATCTGATCTACTCGCTACACTTAGGTGGTTCACCTAAATTCTCTGCTGTCATTATTGAAATAGCTGATCTGTCTGAATTCCAGACTCAGCTACTGCTTGTTGATATACTCTCTTTAATGCTCTTCTCTCTTGTTGCTGACTCTTCCACCAGCTTATACTCATCCTTCACATTCTTCTTAGCTGGTGTGACTGATTTGTTTCTATTGTTGATAAGTTAGTCAGCTGTATTTCTGATCTGATCTGAGGATCACAAGTTGCAGACCATGCAATTCAGTCTGAGAATAATGTAGAAACTCCTATCATATAGGTTTAAGAATAACCACTAAATCAGACTGATGTAAGAGTTATGTATTCTCATATTTGCATTTAAATGACTTGAAAATATCTGAATGGTAAGCTTTAATAAATTTTAACCACATATGTCATGAAAACCTTAGACTCACTCATCTGAAATCTGATTATTTGAAATCAAGGCTATCTTTGGTTGAGATACATAGAGTGAGTATTATTTTTAAACATTAACTTGATAAATGTTGACTAAATGAAAAAATGTGAATTCAGGGCAATGACTTGGTCACTGAGAAACTGGGTTCTCTATCAATGAAATAAAGTAAACCTATGCCATTAAGTGCCATAGTTATCTCTGGTGAAAATTTATTGAAAAACCTGACAGAGCAATGGCATATTTGTGTTGAGTAACTAGGGAGTCTGGCCTCTAATCAAGGTGTCTCCTCAAGTAAAAAGATATTTTTATTGCTAACTCTGGTCTCAATGTTGAGAGGCAATGACAGTTATCACACTGAGTAACTAGGTCACTTCACCTGAGACTTGTTGTGCCTCACGTAAAAAGGTGTTGATTGACTTAAATTGCTCAAGAAAAGTATAAAGTGCTTCAAATGAAAATATCTTGCAAATTCTGTCAACTCATGCTCTTGTAAAAGTGTTTAATCTCAATACTAATCTGTGTAACTCTCAAAGGAGTTATTGAGATCATGCGTGAAAGATAAAGATGATTGGTCCTGAGTGTTATCGGATTATTTGGTTCACCTTTATTAAAACTTGAATTTAGATATAAGTATTGCTTTTGATTGACAAATTTGGTATACATCATAATTAAAGCAGGTTGGTCAAGTTGCCAATTCATAACCCTCTATGATGGGAGAGTCTATTCGTGTTACGACTTATTGTAGTGGTGCATGTCTTAAAATTCCTCATGATTTGTTTCACCCCTGACAACATGATCAACAGGCACTTAGTTGACAATCCTCTCTTATTAGTTGATTGATTCCTGAGATGTACTACTCTACACATTGTTGGAATCTTCCATCTTGTTTCTGTAACCAGTTCTGGTTCTGTGGACTTTCCACCTGCTTTATTCTGTGATGACAGATTTCAGTTTGCTTCATTGGATAATCAGAGTTTATTCCTGCACTTCAGGGGGAGTTCTGGGTCATCTGCATTTTGGGGGAGAATAGCTCTTATGTGCCTTCATGTTATCAAAGGGGGAGATGTTATATCAATCTGTTCATACCTGGAACTTTTCTTTTTTTGATGAAGTCAAAGGGGGAGAATAGTTTGGTGTTGCATGTCTCATAGTGACTGTGACTCATAGTGTTGCATGTCTCATAGTGTTGCATGTCTCATAGTGTTGCCATCATCAAAAAGGGGGAGATTGTTGTGCCCCTGTGGTTTTGATGTCAGCAAGCACTATGAGTATGAATTGTTTTGATGTCAGCAAGCACTATGAGCATGATTGATTGATTGATTTAAGAGTGGGCACATTCATCTCATTGCATTGTCTGTCTCTGCATTGGTGCAACTCTAGTTCCTGCATAACAAGTGTAGTTTGCATCGGTACATTAACTGTTGTTGCACGTCATATAGTCGATGCATGATCTGGTAAATAGACTGCACTATTAGTTCTCCTGCATACATTGCATCAGTTCAATATCTGCCATATGCATACACAGCATCGGTGCATTCATCAGGTGCTTTATTTCGAAGTCGATGCGTGTTCATTATGCATACATAGTCAGTGCAGGGTTAATTGTCTAGGCTTGTGCATTTCATAACTATGTTTCATGGTGGCCATAAGTTAGTGAATGCCTAGACTCATGCATGTTCAAGGAATAAAGTCTGTATAGAGTTTTGCATAGACTACATCAACTCAAGTTTGTACATTCGTTGATGACAAGTTTGTACAACTTCCGTTGTTTCACTCGACTAGTCAGTACAGCCAGTGCTCTTCATGCATATACGAAGTCAATGCATTGTTTTGTCTCGCACATACACCAAGTCTGCACACGGTTGCGTTGATGACTTGGCAAGTCTATACATTCATGAGCATAGTCAGTGCATTCGGTTGTCTCATGCATATACAAAGTCTGCACATTCTCTGCTGATATGCCCGTGCATCATTTTAGCAAGTCTGTACATCGCTTGCACATTGCACACAAAGTCTGTACACTCGTTGATGGCATGCCCGTGCGTGCATTCATTATCAATGTGCATACTCTATTATATGCATACTGCATTACACGCTATAAAGTCTGTACATGCTTTGTTCAAATCTCAAACTTACTCAATGCATCCTTTTCTGTCATTTCAGATTAAATCACACTGATAACAAGTCTGTTCTAATAGGACTGCTGCTCGAGGAGATTAATAAGGACACGTGATCCAAGAATGGAGATGGCTCAGGATCGTGACACGTGTAATCCAGCAGGTTGAAATGCTGCCACGTGGTCAAGGTGCTAGGGCGGGAATTCGTGGAAGACACACGCCCACCTACCTGATGTTGCTATAAAAAGGAAGTGTCTCCTTCGAGTGAAAGGTGTGGAAAATGATGATCAGAGTGATCGAAGTAGGGGGGTAGCCAGATAGAAGCAGAGAGAGCCAGCAGAAGAAGAAAAAGAGAGAACAGAAGAGAAAGAAGAGAGCTCGAGAGAGGAAGGAGAGGCAGTTGAAGAAAAAGAAGGAAAGAGAGAGAAATAGAGATTTTGAGGAAAAGAAGAGAAGCCTCATTAGAAGATTTGTCTCTACTGGACCGTGGATCAAATCTAGGCTAGTCAGCTCTCTGAGAGCCACAGTTGTTCTATCATCGTTTACAGCTTCTTGTCCCTGTGATTTCTCATTTCTTATTTTTCTCTTACACACTTTATTTCAAGCTGTTTGTTAGCGGAGCAAGCTATGACGCTCAGCGTGCAGAGGTGTGGTATCCTCTGGACGGGTAAAGCTGTAATCCCCAGCGTTGCAGAGGAGGATTCCTCTGGTCAGCAAGCTGTGTTGCTTAGCGGGCGAGGTGGATACCTCGGACAGCAAGCTGTGTTGCTCAGCGATTGTAAGCAAGCGGTGAAGCTCAGCGGTTTAAGCAGTGTATCAGCGGAATCCAGACTCTAGTTTGAGTGTGGGGTGGACGTAGGTCTGGAGGTCCGAACCACCTTAAAAATCATTTGTCCATTGTGGTGTGATTGCTTGTCTTAGTCTATTAGGTGAATGCTTAGGCACGATCTGTTTCTCTTTGTCTAGTAAGGTTGTTGATTACACACTGACTGTTCGATGACTGTATTGAGAGTCCTTTGACATTGATCCTAAGTTACTAGCCGTTCATCTGTTAATTCCGCAACTGTTCATCGACTTTCAGTTTGTATTAGGAAGTTTGAATTTGGGGAAGAGTTTTTGAGGAGATTCGTTCAACCCCCTTCTGAATCCGAGCCTTGCACCCATCAGATGATCCGCCTTGGATCACGTGCCCCTCCTTGGAGATTGGAATCACTCGGTCTTGGTTCTCCGGAGAGAAACCCTGTAAAAAATAGACACTTAGACAAACACTTAGCACAAGTTGCACCGACGTAACAAGAGAGTAAGCATAAACTGCACTGAGTAGGAGTGTGCAAATCAACCATTGCACTGACTTATTACAAGGTGAACAGAGGATTGCACCGACATCAGATATTGTAGCGGCATAAGTTGCACCGAATTGATCTGAGCAGAGGCTAGAAATGCACTGACTTATGAAAATGCATGACACCATATGCACGAACCTTATTGTGCAAACGTGCAACAGATATGCACCGACATAAATCCATAAGACACAAAAGGAAGACTATGCACCGAGTCAAGAATGTCTAAACACATGCACTGACTCTAAGGTGTCTAGGACAAAAGATGCACTGACTCTACAAATGTCTGGGACAAAAGATGCACTGACTCGTAAGATGTCTAGGACAACTGATGCACTGACTCTAAGATATCTGAGACAAAAGATGCACTGACTCTTAAAATATCTGGGACAAACGATGCACTGACCGTAAAGGGCAACAGATGCAACTTGCACCGAGTATAGTCTTGCACATAGTAAGCATGCACCAAGATCCCTGAGAGAAATGCACATACAAGACAAAAATATGTCTAAGACAAAACTTTCACTGAGTTGGATTTGCAGTCCAAGCAAGAGCTGCATCGAGATGCCAGATAGAGATGTGCAGAACAAAACATGCACCGAGATGCAGGAGAGGAATGCACTGACACTAAATGAAGAGACTAAACAATGCGTGCTGGTCAAGAATTGCATGGACCCAAATATTGCACCGACCCCGAGAGGTGAGATGCAAAGGCAAGATATGCACGGACCTTGATGCACATGATGGATTGGAACACAGTGCGACTTTCCATGCGTAAACAAACTATGCACAGACTCTATATACTGAAAGATGCAACTATGCATTGAACCACATTTGTAAAGATCAAATGCAGAACATTTATTTGTCATAATCTCACATGACTTATAGATTGTCATTATCAAAACCAGGGTTCCAACAATCTCCCCCTTTTTAATGATGACAACTGTAAGTCATGTAAAATTTATCTACTAACATTCATAACCGAGTTCATCGACAAAATCAACCATGCATTCAACATAATCATGCAATCAACACAAACATGCAACATAACATAGCATTTCTGTGTACTTTAAAAAGATACAAAGTAGTGTTTGAATGAGAAAACTCGCTTTTAGCACTGTTTTTACAGCAAAAACTATCCATCACATAGAACTGACCAAAACTAACCACCAGTAAACTTAAAAAATCTGTAAAATTGTCTGTCCAAACTGACTCTGTTCAGTTGCTTTTCATTTACACATTCACATTCTCCCCCATTAGACTTTTCACTCATTCTCTCCCGTTGTCATTATCAAAAATGGGGAATTGGGAGAGATTAGTGACCTCGGTAACTCCCCCTATCTCTTGGAGGATATGCTGAACTGGAGCCAGAGATGGGAAGTCTATTCATCAACAAGGTGTGAGATCTCTAATGGATTCTGCCAGTTTATCGAGTTTTTGATGCACAGTATTCCCCAGTCTTTCCACTAGGGAGGTGGTTGACTCTTGTTTGGTGATAGATTGTTTAACGGTCTCTGAGAGAGTCTGCAAATTAGATTGGACAACTTGAAACTTTTTGATGATTTCTGGATGATTGGCCGCTATCTTGTTTAATGTGCCCTTTATCTGTTCAAGCTCAATTTTCAGATCAAAAGTATGGCTAAGAATTATAGCCATATTGCTGAAGATGGAGATTTGGGTATCTTGAATTTTGCTGACCATGTCACTCACTCAAGTGCTGATACCCATAAGAGATTCTAAAATCTCTCGTACTGCTTCATCAGTTTTTCGTTTAGTAGTTAAAAACACTATCCCTTAAACTTTCACAACCTTTTCCAGATGTTTCAGTCGGCCCTCTACTCTGTCCAGTAGAAGAGTATGGAACAGAAACTGTCTGTTCATCAAGTCATTTTGATTAAGTACAATCTCTGTCAAGTTGGACAACATCTGTGCAATATTAGGTTCAACATTTGTTCCATGAGAGGTAGAAGTGGAGGCACTAGAGTCTGGTAACTCAGTGAAATACTCATGTTGATGTTCAGGAGGTGGAGGAGGTGGTATGCCAAGACTAATCAATTCTCCAAAATGTGGACCATATTCAAGAGCCTGAGAGAAAGACATTTTTGGATACATTCTGTGGTGAGGGGCAGGTCCCATAACATATTCTTGTGATTCTTCTTCAGCTGTCTCTGGAGCTGGAGTAATTGGTTGCTCATGTGGAGCTTCTTCAGCAGATCCTTGAGCTCCTTGTTGTTCATCTTCCTGTTCATTGACCACAGAATCGTCAATTTCTTCATAGATTACTTCAGCAGCTTCTTTCACGACCTCATCGACCAATTCAGCCAATTCCTCTTCATCTAGGATAATTTCCTTTTCTCTGTCACCTAGTTATTCTTCTATTGGAGCCTCTTCCTGTGCCAGCTCCATTTGATCAGTGGCTAATCTTTCCTGAGACTGCTGTCCAAAACCATCAAATATCTCATGGATATGTTGATCTAATTCCTGAATAATGTCCTCATCCTGAACATCATGTTCAGATGTTTCATTGATTTGAGGTTCCTCAAGTGCCGTATCTGCAGTTGTGTCGAGTTGTAGTTCCTGCTCATCAGAACCTTCAGTTGCTTGTACTTGAGCTGGAGGTTGATCCTCCCCCTTATGAATAGGTTCCAAAGGAGACTGAGCTGACTGACTTTCATTTTGAATCAACTCAAGATTGTGAGTTTCTTCGGGTGAAGCTAGAGTGGGCTATTCAGACACTGACTCAACTGGGTCTCTTTATCTCTTTCCAATGGAGTATCCTTTGTAGAGGGAGTACTCGTTCGTTTGGTTCCTTTCAAACTCATGAAAGTATTAATGAAGCCCATGTTGTAGATGTTTATCTTGGGGATCGCTGACACAACTTCACCATCTAGGGAGATGTTTTCCTCTTTAAAGATTGTAGTCAAAGGGGCAGCATAAGGAAAATATCTTCTTGACTCCTTGCAAGTTCCCATAACCTGAATAATTACTTGCGACAAACATACTTTAATTTTCTTCAACAAGCAGTAAAGAATAAACCGTTGGGAATCTGTCAGTCTTTCCCTTCCTCCAACTTGTGGAGTGATCATAGAGGTGAGAATGTGATGGATCAATCTTTTGGGTGCAGAAAATTTGTTAGTGTTGAAATGACCGAGCTTAGTCTGTTGCTTGTTATGGATGTTTCTAGGCAAGTCAGTAATGAGGGCAAAAGCATCATGTAGATTGAATGTAAACCCTCATTCGACCTCTCCATCTACAGGAATTCTTAGAGTCCCGTGTAGGGACTGCCTTGATAGCTCTATCACCTTTCCTTTGATCAGAGAGTAAACTATGAAATTATCAGCATTGTACCTCAAATTGCTGTAGAATTCTGCTACGAGATTAGGGCAATGCACCCGATGCATGCCTAAAAATTATTTCCATTGTTGGAACTCAAACAATTATAGCACATCAGGGAACTCGAAAAGCATTTCTTGATCATTGAAGTCAACATACCGAGGGGGTATAATCTTCCCGGCTTCCAATACTAGCAGAGGTTTCTCTGCAACCTTAGTAGACGTATCTCCCTTTCTTGTGGTAGAAGCTGCTTTCTTCTACCTTTTTGCCTCTTGAGGTTGCTCTACGGCCACCGTGGACGTAGTATCCTCTGGCTGCGGCTGCTCCACTGCCTTCCTCTTCCCTTTGCTGACGGCTGAAGAAGTAGACATGGCTGCCGCAAAGATGGAGGAAAGACGAAATGTGGAGAATGAAGGGATGCACTGGGAGGAGAGACAGGTTGGAGAAGCGAAGTTTGCAGGTTGTGCAGGCGCGAAGGAGACACGAGAGCGGGAGGACGCTTCGGCTTTGAAAGAAAGGGTAACATGGGTAAAGTAGATAGGGTTTCGTATATAAAGGAATACAGCCTACTTTACCAATCTTCAATAGATAATATCCAAAATACCCTTAACTTAAAATAAAGTGCCTTTCTTCGTAGAGAAGCGATTTACGGGATATGAGATTATATCTTACAGGGTCGTTCTTCACAAGATATCTCTATGAATTGAAGTCAATGAAAATAAAACAACTTAATCAAGGAAACAACTTAGTAAAAAAAATCATTAATCTTACTGGTCCTTTTCATTAGCCAAAATCTAATTGAAGAACCCAGTTTTATATTTTTCTTAAGCCTGTAGAAATTAACTGAGAGAACCATTGGGTCAACCATATATAAAACACCATTTTTATCTGCAAATAATTTATTGAGTATTCTAGTATAACTGAACCTTTTTACACAAGGAGACATGTCGATCAAAGACCAGAATCCCAGGTTACTTAGTGCAATTAACTTTCATACTTCATGAAATGAACAGAGTTAGCATTAATTGTCATGACATAACTTCTGAATTTCTTTGAAAAAGATGGTCAGTTTCTCAAATATCATGCCATTGCTCTACCAAGATTTCTTTTAAAAATTCTATTATATGATGGCGTATTCCCAGTTCTTTTATCAGAAAAATCTATTTAAACAAGACGTAAAAATCATATAAACCTTAGGTTTTCAATAGGTTGACTTATTACTAAAGACTTTCAGATATTAGACTTTCTACAGAGCAATTTCCAATTTAGACTGTTTCAAAATCATTGAGAAATCATTCACGATTATTTGTGAGAACTATTTAGATAAGATTTAATGTTCATACACTGTAAATCACATCTCAATTTAGATCAGCAAGATGTTCTTAGTTCAGAGTGATTTGGGCATTTAATTATTGAAGAGGGTAAAGGTGACAGAATTTATATACTACTCCCCCTGACTAGAACAACTAGGAACATTCATAGAAGGCAGAGAATGATAGGAGAGAGAGAGACCAAGGACAAGGTGAGGAGGATGGATGCCATACGTGAGCAGGGAAAGAGCATGTCCAAAAGCCACAACTTAAAAAGGCCATCAATCCACTAGCACTTCTCTCTGTAAGTTAATTATCATCTAGCCTTCAGACAACCTTCTCAATCAAACTCAAGCTTACGCCAATGTGAGAACCACACTGATGAATTTTCAGCCCATCAGGCACCACAAGGTGACTCTCACTTAGACACACCACAGCCTCTCAAGAATTTGACCAACCACAAGATAGCAACTTAACTCACTGTATCCAAGCCATCGACACTTCTCCAGCAACAAGGTTCACAGAAGACCACACACTTCGAGCTCAGCATCTAGTGAAGCACCAGCACTTATGCTCTCTTTCTCAATAAAAATCATTAAAGATCAACTGCCTCAGCTAATCTGAACTCCCCCTTAGACTGTGCAGAGATTTCAATCAAATATTATTGTTTCTTCTTAATGTTCACAAAAAGTCAACTCTAAACGATGACATATATCAAACTGCATGCTCATGACAAGCTGATTTTACATGCAAGATTCCTAATCATTTAGCATGATAAATTTCAGAGTGAGACTCACTATCTAGCATTCATCACGAGATTGCACCAACTAACAGCATGAATTAATGACATGACGTTGAACATAGTAGAAAGAGAGAGATCATGCATGCAGTACTAACTGAAAAGAAACAAATATAAATAAGGGAAGAAATTGAACTCAACTGACCTTTGTGTGCCTTGGTTTTATTATTCCTTTGTTTCCCTTCTTCAAGGCACACCTGCAAAATAAGATCAATTTACAAATTTGGGGACCCAAAGACTCTTGGGTCTTATTAGTTGAGTGACATCTCTAGCAAATGTACTCCTAGGTTTCCAAGTCTTTCTATCATCAAACTTCAAATCATGGCTGTTATTCATGATATGTCATATTCTCCCACAATAATGACAATTAATGGCGGAGTTCAAATTCCTTTTGACAGGATGAACATGGAATTTTTGTGAATGGACATTTGTTAAGATATTTCTACCATGGAAATCGATATTTCTTTTCACATGCCAACACTCAAAGGCTCGATGGCCAAGTTTGCCACATTCAAAACATGCATGAGTTTTTCTATTAAAGACAGTTTTGTTCTTAAGAAAATTCTCAGGTTTTGAACTCCTTTTTTCTCCCCGGGCATGCCAGCAGTGAGCTGCAACATGGCCCAGCTTTCCACACTGGAAGCAATGGATTTTCTTCTTCCTACTGAATGCATGGGGTTTTTCATGAATAATCTTAGCACTCAATTCATCTTGAACTATTATTCTACACCCATGTATATGATGACCCAATATGCCACAGTAAAGACATGAGGTGTTCTTTGTGTGTGCATGTGACTGGATAGGGAAATGCTTTGTACCATGCACATGATCATGAGGTCTAACAGAGTCAGAAAAAGCCTTAACAGCAATAGATGAGAATTTTGTTTTCCTTTTACTTCCAATCTTTTTTTGATTTCTTTCATTTTTCAATTTTTATCGTTATTTTTAGTTCTCTGAGCAATGAATTGGAAAACATATGAAGTAGAAGCTTTATCTTGTTCTGAGCTCTTGGCAAAAACATTTTTCATTTGATTCCCATCAACCTTTTTCGCAGCTGGATTGTAACCCAAACCCTCTTTCTGGAAATTCACACTGACTCCAAGCAACTTATTCAGATTATTCTTTCTTTTACAAATCTTGCCAAGGAGTTCTTTAGGTCTTCAATTTCAGAGTTAAGAGTCACAATGTTAGCTTCGTATTTGTTTAGCTCAGATTCATTCGCAATCAGCTGCTGTTGCAAAGCATCATTCAGGTTCTTCAGAGTTTAATTTTCTTGTTGAACCTTCAATTCATTGTAGTTCTCATTTTCCTTCACAACAGTTTTTCCTTTTTCAAATGATAGCCATCTTTCAGAGAAAACAGTATTAAGAACCATTAGCTTTTTATTTTGGTCTTTAAGATACATGATTTCTTCAATCAGCTTATCTTGAAATTGATCATTCTCCTTCTTCTGAGCCAGCAAAGAATCATTTTCTTCTTTCAGGGAAGTGATTAAGTTTTTATGCATATTATCATCAGAATCTAAGTCTTCAATCAATTCCTTTAAGAATGCACATTCATTGCACGAACCCTCATTTCCAGTTGAATTGTTTTTCAGGTTCTTATTCTTAGATTTTAATATGTCCAGCTCTCTCTTCAATTTCCTTTTCTCAAATTTAATTCTATCATACTTGATCAACAAATGTTCATTCAAAGCCACCAAATCTTCAAATGAAAAGTTGACAATGTCAGAGTTTACCTGTGACGAAGTTTCTTCAATTTGAATCAGCTCTTCATCTGAGGCCATGAGGCATTTCACTTCGTCCCATCTCCTGCTGACTGTTAACATGTCGACCACTTCGGAGGCACTACAGCATTTGACTATGCAAGGAAATTTATCAGTATTTATCACCCTTTTGATTAGGTCCAGGGCCCTTTGATTCTCAGAGAATTTTAGTCTGTCTGATGTTTTCCATAGGGATCTATCCTTTGGAACTTCATAAGGGATGTGTGCAATGATTATCCACAGATCTGGATTAATCTGCATCACATGTTCCCTGAACTTGTTGAGCCAGTTGTAAAAACCCAGACACTTATATTTCAGGAGATCAAACATCGAAGACATCTTCAGATTAAATCACAAAACTAAATGCAGGACAAATCGAAGGCAAACATAAGAAACACATATCAAACCAAAATGCACCGAAACTGAATCCAGGAACGGATCTGTAGATCGTGGGACCTTCTGTGTAGACAACCGCTCTAATACCAATTGATAGGATCTAGCAATGGTGCACGAAGGATTCAGAGGGGGGGGGTAAATGAATCCCTCTGTTAAAAACTTTGACAAAAAAAAAAATTTACCCAAGCACAAAGGCCTGATCAAATCAAATCGTAGTCTCGAATGAGTGATGTGAAGTGGTAACCTTGAAATCCAAACGAATCTAATCGAGCATAGATATGCATCTAACGATACAAAAGAGGCAAGCAAACCACAAGGAACACAAGGAATTTTTAGATGGTTCAGTCTGCAGCCTGCAGACCTACGTCCATCCCTCACTCCAAACCAAGTGAAGCTTCCTGCTGCCTGATAGCTTAAAACTGCTGCGCAACACAGCTTGCGTCCGCTGAGCCTCACAGCTTGCTTACAAACGGCTGAGCAACACAGCTTGCTATTCATAGGATCCCTCCTCTGACCGCTGAGGATTACAGCTTAACCTCCGCTGCCACACAGCTTGAACAAAAGATTAAAATGAGAAATATGAACAATGAAAACAGTGACTGAAAGCTGACAATAAAATCCGATGAATATCACTCACGCAGGAGCAAACTGGACTGGATTTGATCCAAGTACCAGTGGACAGAATATCAGTGATTCTTCTCACGATCTCACTCTTGCTCTATCTCTTTTTCCTTCTCTTGATCTCACAAGCTCTCTATCTCTTTTTCCTTCTCCTCTACTCTCTGGATCGGGCTGGCTGTGAATATTTTCTAACTTCAATCTGTAACCTCGTATATTCTCCTAGTTCTCTTCGATTGTTATATTTATTTTTTGGACTCAGAAAGAATTTTTATATGTGACTTCCGTCTCGGAATCCCGTGCTCACGCATTGGGCTTGTGGAGGGAGAACTCCCGCCCAAATGCTTCCAGAAGACTCTCACCCACATGTCACCATTTGAGTGTTCTAGTCTTCCACGTGGCAGTCTTTTGGAGGACGATCCACCTTAGATCACGTGCCCCTCCTTGGAGATTGAAATCACTCGATCTTGGTTCTCCGGAGAGAAACCCTGTAAAAAATAGAAACTTAGTCAAACACTTAGCGAAAGTTGCACCGACGTAACAAGAGAGTAAGCATAAATTGCACTGAGTAGGAGTATGCAAGTCAACCATTGCACTGACTTATTACAAGGTGAACAGAGGATTGCACCGACATCAGAAATTGTAGCGGCATAAGTTGCACCGAGTTGATGTGAGCAAAGGCGAGAAATGCACTGACTTATGAAAACGCATGACACCATATGCACGAACCCGGAGATGCATGACGAGTTTATATCAATCATGTCAATCAGAGCGTTAGTGTATTCAACACAAAGATAGAGCGCGCAAGAGTAAAATAACCCAATCCTTTATTTCATCAAAACGTTTAAAGTACTTCCATTACAATTCACTTAATGGAAGTGCTAAGACTCATTAAAAGGAAAAGTACAAGGAATGACTCAAGAAAATAGAAAGACTAGACTAGACGACGCTTTGACGTATGGTTGTAGCTCTAGCCTCTTCACTCTTGACTTTCCCCATCCGAAAGAGTTTCATCCTCAGACTTACCTGAAAAATAAGGGGAAAATACTATGTGAGCGAACGCTCAGTAGGGAATATATCTCAAGAGCTTGCTTGCTTTAAGTAGATTACATGTTACATGAAATGCAATAAGCTATGCATGCTCGCATAAAACGACAATAGAGAATGTATAATAAGAGAACAGTGAGTGAACTTGCAAGTCTTTCAAGAACTCATGTTAAGATAGAAAGATAATCAAGCACGTATATCTATCATGTCAAGTGATCATGTCATGGCAAGAATTGGCTATCATGTTCCAAGCAAGTACAATAAATATCCTTTTCGGATCACGCAAGTCATGTCATGTCAAGTCAAGTCAAGTGCGAGATTTGTGGAATGTCTATCAAGATAGTCATACACTTCGGTACAATGCCATACCGTGATCATTACAACTCCCATGGGCACTAGTACTTTTGGGTGCTACTCCCAGGACCAGATCGGGCCTTATATGCGAAGGCATTGATCATGTATTTTTGACATCCACTACAGTATAGCCAATATAGATTTTCAAAGAAATATGCTTGTAGGAGCTTAAGGTAGATCTTGTGGAATAGAATCACAGGGATTGAACATGATGTGTAAGGACAATAATAACGGTATAACCACGATTCGCTTTAAATCTAGGTGGAATCGACTCCCTAACTTTGGAGCCATGACAATAAGAATAAGCGCTCATATAGAGATGGTCGCTCGTTCTTGTACATGATAAGGTAGATAGAATTAGTGTCCACAAGTATGGCACATCATTCTTAAGAAGTATTAATGGCATGGTTTCCCATTCCATTAATTAAAGAGTATTCTTAAGACACCAGAATAGCATATCATGGGGGCCGGTATACCATGTTTCTTTAGAGTGACATAGAAATCAAGTAGTGGCATGGGTTTTGATGGTACAACCTGCTCGACTGCCTTGAGGGAATCCAAGGCTAGCAAAGTCTAACGGAGATCTCTATGACAAAGTCACCGGTCCAAAGGAATAGAATGTCCCATGGAGGATTCATCTATCATTCAGAAATAATGGGTAATCGATAAAACATCATGAAACGTGGGGCTATGTTCACGGAATGGAATATAGTGCCAGTATACGCAACCCATGGTCAAGGGTTATAGAAAACCACGAAAATAGGAATACAGGAGATCAGTAAATTGACGCCTGAGCTTAAGTCTTCATTTTCTAAATTGGCGCCCTTGTCAGGGTCGTCAGTTTAGTAAATGACGACTGTTCACTCAGTCGTTACATCCATATTATGTAAATATTAATATCTGTAAACATTTTCAAATTTCAATTATTATAAAAATGACGCCTTTCATGAAGGCTTTAATTCTGTATACAACGCCCTAGTCAGGGGCGTCATATATCAAATTAAAGGGTAGGGTATATGTCGTCATTTCAATATCCAAGAATTTTATAAACATTTCTATAATTCACAGTTTATCACTAAATTGGCACCCATGTATAGGGGCATTCATTCAAATGACGACCTAATCCGGGTCGCTAATTCTTTGTCATATGATTTGCACCGGTGTAGGTGCAATCACAGACACATGGTTTTTGGAGTATGTCTGATCAAGATTCTAAAGATATGAACAGACAGAGAAAAATAGCAGGAATTTATGGACATGATCATGCATTAGTTTACATATAAGGGTTCATAGATATTAAATTTTGAACATTGTGTATTTACTAAATAACTACACAATTGACGACTGTTTACACGGTCATCAAATAAAATAGCGCCCTAGACTGGGTCGCTAATTTAATTCATGCAGTAAAACACGGAAACTCCATCCATAGCGATATCTGTAATTCCTTTACAGACCTATATGCATGTATACCACCTAAAATTATTAAATTTGGCTTTACACTTGAGAAAACCTACCTTTGGGTGATGATTTGGTTGTCAGACGATGGTGAAGATGAAGAATCAATAACAAGAATGATACTCTGTTTGTAACAGAGTAACTGGAAGCCAATATAACAAGAGCAGTTACTCTTCGGAAGAAGCTGCAGGATGATGCTAACAGAAACGCAGCTGCTTCAACAGCCGAAGACAGAACGTATGCTTCAGCAAGAAGAAGATGGCAAGAGCATCAACGCAGCTGCCCCTTCGAGAGAAAATAGAGAAGCAGAGGCTTCCCACGGCAACACACCAAAGCAGTCGAACAATCGTAGCACAAAGGAAGAAGACGAGGACGAAGGTCCTTCCACGTCCACTGTAGGATAAAGAGGAAGATGATGGGAACCCCACCTCGTATCAACAATAGGATGGAGAGGAAGGCTCCTTGATGCTTGGACGATCGACAGCAGTAGTAGGTTTGATGAAGAAAAGTGCCAGCAGGTTGGCTCAATGGGAGGGGGTATTTATAGGGAATGAATCCTAATTAGTTTTTAGGAGTTCGATTAGGACTAAAATTTCCTTGGTAGAATCCTTACTAAACTTAAATATACACGTATCAATCTCTTTCTTAATCAAAACTTACCCCGGATAACATCCCGGTTCGAACCAAACACCAACGGTTCTGTTTGTAAATGACGCCTAAGGTTGAGGCATTATTTAAAAATGACGCCTCTATTACAGTCTTTAATTCTTTTATATGACGCATGTCAAGAGGGCGTCAATTTTTAAATTTGCGCCTACATGAACAGTCTTCAATTAAATGACGACTTTAACGAAGGCGTTATTTATCTTGGCCCTTTTTTGGTATGTGTTTTAAGTGTATATGAGTTGAACTTTTATCATTGGTTTTAAATCTTTTATTATATTTAAGATTGTATTCTTTTAATTTACCAGGGTTGCTACACCCTCCCCCACTTAAAAGGAATTTGGTCCCCAAATTCAATCGTAAAAATACGTGGAGGGTATAAAGTACATACCTTTTTAGAATAAGTCCGAAAATCGCTTCTTCATGGACTCCTCGGTCTCCCATGTTGCCTCGTGCTCTGAGCATTTACTCCATTGCGCCTTTAGCATGAGAATTATCTTATTTCTTAGTATACGAACTTCACGATCGAGGATCTTCATAGGCCTTTGTTCATAAGTGAGATCCTTTTGAATCACCAGGTCTCCATGATCGATGATATGTGATGGATCGTGCACATACTTCTTCAGCATGAATATATGGAATACATTATGGACATCGGATAATTGAGGAGGCAAAGTGATGCGATAAGCAACCTTGCCCACTCTTCCTAGTACCTTAAAAGGTCTGATAAACCTTGGTGTAAGCTTGCCCTTAACACCAAATCTCCTAATTCCACGTCTAGGTGATAGTTTGAGAAATACATGATCTCTGACTTGGAATTCGAGATCTCTTCTTCTTGTATCAGCATAAGCCTATTGTCTAGACTGAGCTACTTGAAGTCTTTCTGTAATGACCCAGAGTTCAGGATACCGATATACCGATAACATCGATACACCGATACCAAGAACTGGGGAAGCCACCCAAGAGGCTGATGAGGCCCCTGAAGGGTTAGAAGAAAAGTGCTGAGGGATATGCATAACGAATTGGAATTTGGAACGTGCAATTTACAATTAAGTAAAGAAATTAACACAAGTGCGGAAGCAATTCAAAAATAACTAGAGTGATATTCATATACTAGTCCAGAGAAACAAGAGTACTAGTCCACAAGGTACAACTACGCGGGGCATACCCCAGCAAAAGTACAAGCAAGCCACAAAAGGCGCCTCGACTAAAGCTGGCAGCTAAGCACGGTCTCCGAAACGGCTCACAAAGCACCGGGAGACGACGGGCGCGGCTCACCTGAAAGGAGAAGGGTGAGTCACAGCTAGACTCAGTAGGGGTCACGCGGATCCCTACCTCGCACTAAATGAACATACATGCATAAATAAGGCAAGTAGAGCATGCATTTAAATAAGCTAACAGACAATGGCATGAATAACTACTCAAGTAAAGCTGTAAACTCTAACTAAACAGGTATAACAGCCAAAGTATGCCACAGCTAACTAAATGCAAGCGATTAAAACTAAAGCTACCAAATAGAATAAGTCTTAACTAATCCAAGCAACAAGGAAGGACAACCACTGGAGCAGAAACCAGAAGCGTCCACTGGCGACTTACACTGAGTCTCAAGCACTCGCAGTCGACGAAGCGACAAGCTAAGCGCGTAAACAGTACCAAACCAAGTGACCAGTCGGAGTGGCACCCGTCGGTGTCAGTCCACAGTCTCCGACCACGTGTGCACACACTGGCTCTAGCCTGAGCCAGGCCCTCTAGCTAGTTTTCTCCCTTGGTAGGACGCTACCATTGGCTGGGAGCCCACGGAACTAGCTTATAAACCGTGCATGGGAAACACACCCCTCCGCCATCCTCAAGCGGGTCGGCACTCAACAGACCTTAGGGCAACAACAGTGGCTCCATTGCGTGGAAAGAAAGGCTACTCTAATGGTAATAAAACACGCCACTAAACATTTAAAACAATATGAATATGGCATGAGTATAGAAAGGAACGCATAACAAATGGGCTGGCAACATATTAAAACCATCAGGGAAGCGGCGGTCTAATACCCACGTGCTACTTGAAAGTGACGGTCGGGGACTGGCGCGTTCCACCAAGAACGACGTGCTGGTCTCCATCCGTTACTTCCACCTGAGTTCCAGCTCAAAGGACCTAAGAGGGAGAGTGACGGTGGGGGTCCTATGCGTTGCTTCGAAGCAACGCGCGGGAGCACCGCCGTTACTTTCACCCGAGGCCAAAAACCAACGTACAGCGTTTAAATCGATCGCAGGCGAAACGACGCCCCAGTCTCGGCGCGTCGCTTGGAAACGACGACCGGCCGACTGGCCGTCGGGCGCACCGCCTGACCAAACCAACGTAAATCAACGAGGGAGCGACGGCTGGAAGCCCTACCGTTACTCTCAATGTAACGCACCCACGATGGGCCGTTACATTGAAGTAACGCGCTCACGAAAGACCGTCAGAGATGTGACGGTTCCTGGCGAGACCGTCACTTCACCTGGGTCACAGACGGGTTATATCTAAAAATCGGTTCCCTCCCGGACGATCTGAATCACCGGGTAACGACGTAAAACCTGTAACCTGTCAAACCATGCAACCCATACGACAATATAACAACTAAAAACTTCACATGCAAGGCCTAATAAGCATTAATCTCAAGAATTTCATTAAAACCCTACAAATGGAAGAAATGAACATTATGCATGCCATGGGCTCTAATCAACGGAACGAGCCACAGGAAATGATCCTAGCGAGATCAGGATTCCATCCCCCTACCTCTCGCAAGCCGAAACCGAAGAAAAGACCGCATGCACCGAGGTAGGCTCACCGGGCCTTCAAGCTCCAGTCCGCTCCCACGATCACCGAACCATGCCGAAGTGGACACCTACGCGCTCCTCTCGACGCGAGGAATCCAACGGCGCCAACCTTGTCTCAATCCGACCTCGTCTCATCCGCGATCCCTAGGAAGGGGAAAGGACGATCGCAAGGAGGAGAGAGAGAGCGTGAGGGTGAATGAGAGATCGACGGGGGAGAGAGGGTGAGAGAGGGATTAAAAGAAAAAGAAAGAAATTAAAATATATATAATATAATTATTATATATATTAAAATCTCATTAATTCTAATAACCCTCAAATAACTCCAAATAAATCCGGAAAAATACCAGACAAATTCCTAAAAATCCAGGAAAGTAGCCAGAAATTCCAGAACAAATAATAAAACAAAAACCATCAAGGATCCATTAAGGCACGGGCCTTACAGTCCCTCCCTCCTTACATAAATTTCGCCCACGAAATTTACAACAACCGAAAAGGAGAAAACTGAGAAAGGACGTATACCTCACTGGAACAAAAAGGGAAAAAGCTGACGCATCTCATCTTCACGCTCCCAAGTAGACTCGTTACCGGAGTGACGCTGCCAAGCAATTCTTACCAGAGGAATAACCTTATTTCTCAACCGCTGCTCGCGACGGTCTTGAATTCTGATAGGAAATTCTGGCGTGGACAAATCAGCAGTCACCTCAGGCCACACTGAATCATCAAGAACATGAGAAGCATCTGGCACATATTTCCTCAATTGAGACACGTGGAACACATCGTGAATAGCTTGCATAGCCGCAGGAAGTTGCAAACGATAAGCCACCTGACCAATAGTTTCAACAATCGGAAAAGGGCCAACATACCGTGGGCCAAGCTTTCCACGCTTCCCAAATCTGGAAACACCTTTCATCAGAGATATTTTAACAAACACCATATCTCCAGGTTCAAATTGTAGTGGACGTCTGCGCTGATCTGCGTAGCTTTTCTGTCGACTCTGAGCCGTCAACAATCTCTGCCTGATCAGACGAACCACATCAGAACATTGCTGCACCATGTCGGGTCCTGTCAACAATCTGTCCCCAACATCAAACCAGTTCAGAGGAGTTCGACAAGGACGACCATAAAGTGCTTCATAAGGAGCCATTCCAATACTGGAGTGAAAACTGTTATTATAAGCAAATTCAACAAGTGGCAAATGCTGACTCCATGAACCCTGCCAATCAAGGCAACACAATCTCAGCATGTCCTCCAAAGTCTGAATAGTCCTCTCTGACTGTCCATCTGACTGAGGGTGATACGCTGAACTGAAAGCCAACTCAGTGCCCAAAGCTTTCTGGAAACTACGCCAGAAGTCGGAGGTAAAACGTGGGTCACGATCTGACACAAGTGAAACAGGAATTCCATGCAGTGGCACGATCTTCTGCACATACAGCTCGGCCAATCTCTGCACATTCCAAGTAACTTTAATCGGCAACAATCTGGCAGTTTTAGTCAATCTGTCGACTAACAACCAGATGCCATCAAAACCCTGAGAAGTCCGAGGCAAATCCACCACAAAATCTGTAGTAACATGGTCCCATTTCCACATCGGAATCTCTAACGGCTGAAGCAAACCACCTGGCTTTTGATGTTCGGCTTTAACTAACTAACAAGTCAAGCACTTAGAAACAAACACAGCCACGTCTTTCTTCATACCTGGCCACGAGAACTGCTTCTTCAAATTCTGATACATCTTGGTGACACCCGGATGAATGGCAAAACGAGAACCATGGGCCTCACTCAGAATCTCAAGTCTTAAATCATCATCAGCGGGAATATACCATCTGCCTTGAAAACTGACAACTAGCTCCGTATCAAAATCCACATCATAGCTTGATATAACACGAGCCAAATCAGAATCAGCCTGCTGGGCATCTTTAATCTGATGATATAAAGCTGAACCCAAAACTAAGCTAGCACAAACTGCCATCTTCGGATCAGCAGGAAACTCTGCATTAAATGCCTCGCTCGGAAGCCGTTCCCATAATTTCCATTCATGAAGCAACAACTGACTGACCTGCACTTTCCTGCTCAGAGCATCAGCCACTACATTCATTTTACCAGGCTGATAGGAGAGTGTAAAGTCATAATCTTTCATGAATTCCATCCATCGCCTCTGCCTGAGATTCAAATCTTTCTGGGAGAAAATATACCGTAAACTCTGATGATCGGTGAAAATCTGAAATTTCTCACCATACAGATAATGTCTCCAGATCTTTAAGGCAAAAACAACTACAGCTAGCTCTAGATCATGCGTGGGATAATTTCCTTCATGTTGTTTCAACTGCCGGGACGCATATGCAATAACCTTACCATGTTGCATTAGCACTGCACCCAAACCTACTCGAGAAGCATCTGTACAGACCATAAATCCACCCGAGCCGGAAGGCAAAGTCAACACAGGAGAAGAAGTCAATAGCCTTTTCAATTCAACAAAGCTAGTCTCACACTGATCCGACCAGACAAAAGACACATCTTTATGAGTCAATCTAGTCATTGGGGCTGCAATCTTCACAAAGTCTTGAATGAATCTGCGGTAATACCCAGCCAAACCTAGAAAACTTCGAATCTCTGTTACAGTTCTCGGTCTCTGCCAACTCAAAATAGCATCGATCTTTGCAGGGTCCACTGCCACTCCATCACCAGAAATCACATGACCAAGAAAATGAATTTCCCGAAGCCAGAATTCACATTTACTAAACTTCGCATAAAGCTCGTGATCTCTTAGAGTCTGCAGAACGATCCTCAAATGCTGCACATGATCATTATCAGAGGCAGAATAGATCAGAATATCATCAACAAAGATCACCACAAACTGGTCCAGAAATGGACGAAAGATACGCTGCATCAGGTCCATGAAAGCTGCTGGGGCATTAGTCAACCCAAACGGCATGACTAAAAATTCAAAATGACCATAACGAGTGCTGAACGCAGTCTTCTCCACATCGGATTCCTGGATCCGTAACTGAAAGTAGCCAGATCTGAGATCAATCCGTGAAAAGACAGTAGCAGACTGTAACTGGTCAAACAAATCATCAATCCTGGGAAGCGGATACTTATTCTTGATAGTCACCTGATTCAACTGCCTGTAATCAATACAAAGTCTCAGACTTCCATCTTTCTTTTTCACAAACAGCACTGGGGCACTCCACGGAGAAAAATTGGGACGAATGTAACCTTTTTCCAGTAACTTTAGTAGCTGTGCTCGCAGTACTCTCAATTCAGCTGGGGCCATTCGGTACGGCGGCTTTGCTAAGGGGCCGGTACCTGGAATCAGTTCAATCACCATTTCTATCTCTCGCTCTGGGGGCAAGCCTGGCAACTCGTCAGGAAACACATCAGGGAATTCACAGACAACCGGAATATCACAAACATCCCGTCGTGATTTTTCAACAATAACCACTGAAGCAAGGAATCCCTGGCAACCTGCGCTAAGCAACCTATAGGCTCGAATAGCAGAAATAATCATACGAGAAGATCGGGATCGAATACCTTGAAAATAAAAGGCTAATTTTCCCTGTGGCTGAAAATAGACTTTCTTCGCTCTGCAGTCAACCACAGCTCCATAATGCTCCAACCAATCCATTCCCAGAATAACATCATAATCTGCCAGCTGCAACGCATACAATCTCGCCGACAACTGGTGATTATCAATCATCACAGGAGATTCTTCCAGGCACAAAGGTGTAACCATGAAATCTCCAGAAGGCAATTCAACAAACATCTCACAGGATACCTCGGAAGTCGGTTCCTCAATACAGGCCATGAAATCCTCAGAAATAAAAGAGTGAGAAGCACCAGAATCAAATAAGACACGAGCTAAATGACCATAAAGCATAACCGTACCTTCCACAAGATGGGACGCAACAGCATCAGCTCTAGTCAAATGAGAAACCTTGCCTTTCTGCTTCTTAGAACCAGCTGAAGATTGCTGAGAAGACGCCGACGCTTGAGAGTAAAATTGCTGAGCTTGAGGTGCAGTCGGAGGTCTGAATTGCGGCTGCTGAGGTTGAGAAAACTGAGGAACTTGCGATTGCTTCGGCCTCAGCGGGCAATCACGAACCACATGACCCGGCTGATCACACCTAAAGCAAACAACAGGAAGAGAACACGGCTGGCCCTTGTAATGACCACCGCATCTCCTACACGACCATGGCTGACTGACAGCTGAGCTCTGACGAGTCTGAGAAGAAGGTGCTGTCGGCTGCTGAACAGAATCTGTACCGGACGGCTGTTGGAAAAACTTCTTCTTCTTCTTGAACCTTTTGAACTTGGGCTTGGAAGGAGAGGAAGCACTAGAAATCTCTGACTGGACCGAGGGAATACCTGGCACTGGCGGTCGGTAAGTCTGTTGCGACTGAGCTACCGGCTGCACTGACCCTGCCTGAGGATATCCACCAGGTCTCGTCATCTCCAGCTCTAAAGCCACCGCTGTCTGGCACGCACTATCAAGATCCGCAACATGACTGGCGATAAGAGGCATCTTCAATTCAGGCCTCAAACCTCGCAAAAATTGCTGAGTCTTCAAAGCTTCACTAGCCAGCACATGAGGCGCATATTGACCCAATTCCATAAACCTATTCCGGTACTGAAGCACAGTCATACTGCCCTGAGTCAGCTCCATAAATTGATACATCTTGTCCATCTGAAGACAGGCGGGAGTATAGGCACGCTCGAAAGCAGCAACAAACACTGCCCAAGTGATCTGCCGAAGAGGTCTTGAACGGAAGGCAATCTGCCACTCGGCTTTCCACCACGTGATGGATGTACCCTGGAGTTGAAAAGCAGCAAGCATAACTTTTTCATCTTCAGCACACTCCATCGATACGAACACACGCTCGATCGCATCCAACCATTGCCTTGCCACCTCTGGATCAGCTTGACCATCGAAAGCAGGCGGATTGAACATAAGAAATTCTTTCAATGCCTTGCCTCGACTGCCAGGCGCTTCAATAGGAGGAGCAACAATCGGCGCTGGAGGAGGAACAACTGGAACAGCAGGAACTGCAGGAGGAGGTGCAGAACCACTATCTTCCCTGGGCGCATCTCGAGGAACACGAGGAGCTCGAGGGGGTCTTCCTCGACGGGGAGGCATAATTACACTGCCAAAACACAAATCAATCGCAATTAATCAATCATACGGAAAACATCCTATGCCAGCAATAGACGACTACAGGACTAGCTCTGGACAAAGCACAAATTTTAATTCCTTATACAAATCCTCAAACAAAGCTCTGATACCAACTGTAACGACCCAGAGTTCAGGATACCGATATACCGATAACATCGATACACCGATACCAAGAACTGGGGAAGCCACCCAAGAGGCTGATGAGGCCCCTGAAGGGTTAGAAGAAAAGTGCTGAGGGATATGCATAACGAATTGGAATTTGGAACGCGCAATTTACAATTAAGTAAAGAAATTAACACAAGTGCGGAAGCAATTCAAAAATAACTAGAGTGATATTCATATACTAGTCCAGAGAAACAAGAGTACTAGTCCACAAGGCACAACTACGCGGGGCATACCCCGGCAAAAGTACAAGCAAGCCACAAAAGGCGCCTCGCCTAAAGCTGGCAGCTAAGCACGGTCTCCGAAATGGCTCACAAAGCACCGGGAGACGACGAGCGCGGCTCACCTGAAAGGAGAAGGGTGAGTCACAGCCAGACTCAGTAGGGGTCACGCGGATCCCTACCTCGCACTAAACGAACATACATGCATAAATAAGGCAAGTAGAGCATGCATTTAAATAAGCTAACAGACAATGGCATGAATAACTACTCAAGTAAAGCTGTAAACTCTAACTAAATAGGTATAACAGCCAAAGTATGCCACAGCTAACTAAATGCAAGAGATTAAAACTAAAGCTACCAAATAGAATAAGTCTTAACTAATCCAAGCAACAAGGAAGGACAACCACTGGAGTAGAAACCAGAAGTGTCCACTGACGACTTACACTGCGTCTCAAGCACTCGCAGTCGACGAAGCGACAAGCTAAGCGCGTAAACAGTACCAAACCAAGTGACCAGTCGGAGTGGCACCCGTCGGTGTCAGTCCACAGTCTCCGACCACGTGTGCACACACTGGCTCTAGCCTGAGCCAGGCCCTCTAGCTAGTTTTCTCCCTTGGTAGGACGCTACCATTGGCTGGGAGCCCACAGAACTAGCTTATAAACCATGCATGGGAAACACACCCCTCCGCCATCCTCAAGCGGGTCGGCACTCAATAGACCTTAGGGCAACAACAGTGGCTCCATTGCGTGGAAAGAAAGGCTACTCTAATGGTAATAAAACACGCCACTAAACATTTAAAACAATACGAATATGGCATGAGTATAGAAAGGAACGCATAACAAATGGGCTGGCAACATATTAAAACCATCAGGGAAGCGGCGGTCTAATACCCACGTGCTACTTGAAAGTGACGGTCGGGGACTGGCGCGTTACACCAAGAACGATGCGCTGGTCTCCATCCGTTACTTCCACCTGAGTTCCAACTCAAAGGACCTAAGAGGGAGAGTGACGGTGGGGGTCCTATGCGTTGCTTCGAAGCAACGCGCGGGAGCACCGCCGTTACTTTCACCCGAGGCCAAAAACCAACGTACAGCGTTTAAATCGATCGCAGGCGAAACGACGCCCCAGTCTCGGCGCGTCGCTTGGAAACGACGGCCGGCCGACTGGCCGTCGGGCGTACCGCCTGACCAAACCAACGTAAATCAACGAGGGAGCGACGGCTGGAAGCCCTACCGTTACTCTCAATGTAACGCACCCACGATGGGCCGTTACATTGAAGTAACGCGCTCACGAAAGACCGTCGGAGATGTGACGGTTCCTGGCAAGACCGTCACTTCACCTGGGTCGCGGACGGGTTATATCTAAAAATCGGTTCCCTCCCGGACGATCTGAATCGCCGGGTAACGACGTAAAACCTGTAACCTGTCAAACCATGCAACCCATACGACAATATAACAACTAAAAACTTCACATGCAAGGCCTAATAAGCATTAATCTCAAGAATTTCATTAAAACCCTACAAATGGAAGAAATGAACATTATGCATGCCACGGGCTCTAATCAACGGAACGAGCCACAGGAAATGATCCTAGCGAGATCAGGATTCCATCCCCCTACCTCTCGCAAGCCGAAACTGAAGAAAAGACCGCATGCACCGAGGTAGGCTCACCGGGCCTTCAAGCTCCACTCCGCTCCCACGATCACCGAACCATGCCGAAGTGGACACCTACGCGCTCCTCTCGACGCGAGGAATCCAACGGCGCCAACCTTGTCTCAATCCGACCTCGTCTCGTCCGCGATCCCTAGGAAGGGGAAAGGACGATCGCATGGAGGAGAGAGAGAGCGTGAGGGTGAATGAGAGATCGACGGGGGAGAGAGGGTGAGAGAGGGATTAAAAGAAAAAGAAAGAAATTAAAATATATATAATATAATTATTATATATATTAAAATCTCATTAATTCTAATAACCCTCAAATAACTCCAAATAAATCCGGAAAAATACCAGACAAATTCCTAAAAATCCAGGAAAATAGCCAGAAATTCCAGAACAAATAATAAAATAAAAACCATCAAGGATCCATTAAGGCACGGGCCTTACACTTTCTCTAATGAGCTGAATCTTTTCGGTGGTATCCCTTACCATGTCTGGGCCTAATAATTATTTTTCGCCAACTTCATCCCAGCACAAGGGTGATCGGCAACTCCTTCCGTATAAGACATCGAAAGGTGCCATCTGTATGCTTGCCTGGTAACTGTTTTTGTATGCAAATTCAACCAAAGGCAAGTGATCATGCCAGCTTCCACCAAAATCGATGATGCAAGCTCTGAGCATATCTTCTACTACCTGATTTGTTCTCTCTATCTGACCATCCGTCTGAGGATGAAAAGTAGTACTAAAGTTGAGTCTTGTCCCCAACGAATGTTGTAGACCCTTCCAAAAATGAGAAGTAAAACGAGGGTCTCGGTCAGACACGATTGAGACAGGAATACCATGTATCATGACTATCTCCTCAATGTATAATGCAGCAAGGACGTCAATTGACCATCGGCTCTTGATTGGCAAGAAATGTGCCGAATTAGTCAAACGGTCGGTGATGACCCAAATTCCATCATGTCTTCCTCTAGATTTAGATAGTCCCATAATGAAGTCCATACCGATATCCTCCCACTTCCACTTGGGAATATCAAAAGGATGTAGCTTACCGGTAGGCTTTTGGTGTTCTGCCTTGACTTGTTGGCATGTGAGACAGCGAGATACGAAGTCCGCTACTTATCTTTTCATGTTGGGCCACCAAAATGTCTTTTTTAAATCTTGGTACATTTTGGTAGATCATGGATGAATCGTGTACCTTGATCTGTAAGCTTCATCTAAGATCTTCTTCTTTAGCTTGGGACAATCTAGGATGCAATTTCTATCTCTGAATAACAACCTTCCATCTGATGCTAATTTGAAATCAGATTGCTCTTCTATCTTGCCCTTGATTTCCACTAATACTGGGTCATTATCTTGCAGTCCTTATATTTCTGAGAGTAAATATGGCTGTATGCTCATATGGGATAGTGTGACACACCTACTATCCTTGTCCATACTTATATTAAGTCTAGTGAACTGTTCTAGCAACTTCCACTCCTGAATCATACAATTGGCTAATATTACTCTTGGCTTGTGACTAAGGGCATCAGCTACAAGATTACCCTTTCCAGGATGATATTGTATTGTGAAGTCAAAATCCTTGAGATATTCTAGCCAACGTCTTTGCCTCATATTCAATTCCTTCTGAGAGAAAAGATACTTGAGACTCTTGTGATCGGAGTATATAGTGAACTGCACTACGTATAAGTAATGTCTTCAGATCCTCAAAGCAAACACTACCGCAGCCAATTCTAGATCATGTACGGGGTAGTTCTCTTCATGCTTCTTTAGCTGCCGAGATGAGTAAGCTATAACTTTCCCTTGTTACATTAAAACACATCCGAGGCCAATGCCAGATGCATCGGTGTATACCTCGAATTTCTCGCCTGTAATCGGTAAAGCTAAAACTGGGGCAGTAGTTAGGTGATCCTTGAGGGCTTGGAAGCTTCTTTCACATTCCTCGTTCCATTCATAACGGATCTCCTTGCGAGTTAGCCTAGTGAGTGGTACGGCGATCTTGGAAAAATCCTTGATGAATTGCCGATAATAGCCCGCAAGACCCAAGAAACTACGGATCTCGCTAGCATTGGTCGGTCTTTCTCAATTCCTTACAGCTTCAACCTTTGATGGATGTACGGATAAACCATCCTTTGAAATCACATGTCCGAGGAAAGACACTTCTTCCAGCCAGAATTCACATTTACTGAGCTTTCCATATAGCTGATTCGTCCTCAATATTTGTAATGCATTCCTCAAATGCTCCTCATGCTCTTCCTTGGTCTTTGAATAGATCAATATACCATCAATGAAAACCACTATGAATTGATCTAGATGAGGCCTGAATATACTATTCATCAACTGCATAAAGGCTGCAGGGGCATTCGTTAGTCCAAAAGGCATAACCACAAATTCATAGTGCCCATACCTGCTCCTAAATGCGATCTTATGAATGTCCTCATCTTTGATCCTTAGTTGGTGATATCCCGACCTGAGATCGATCTTCGATAAATACTTGGATCCAGATATTTGATCAAATAACTCTTTGATTCTCGGTAGTGGATACTTGTTCTTGATAGTGAGATGATTCAACTGTCGATAGTCGATGCATAACCTCATGGATCCATCCTTCTTATTTACAAATAGTACAGGTGCTCCCCATGGGGAAGTACTCAGCCTAATAAATCCTTTCTTCAGAAGCTCCATCAATTGTTCCTTTAACTCCTTGAGTTCAGTAGGAGACATCATATATGGTGCCTTAGAAACTGGACCAGCACCAGGGACCAAGTCGATGGTGAAGGCCACTTCTCTTTGCGGGGGTAGTCCAGGTAAATATTCCGGAAACACATTCGGGAATTCATGTACAACTGGAATGTCTCCTAGCTTAGTTTCCTTAGTTTCCTTAATGGTGACAAAAGTAAGGAAAGATACACAGCCTTTCCTTATTAGCTTGCTGGCTCGAAGGGCCGATATAAGAGGTGACTTGTTCTGACTCTTAGGGCTAGTATACACTAGTTTTAGAAATTCCTTGAAAGTAACCTTACTGTTATGGCAATCAACAGTTGCCTGGTACTTGTATAACCAATATGCTCCTAATATGATGTCATAGTCCTTCATATCTAGGCATATGAGGTCGATGGGTAAATTTCTTCCTTCTACCAAGACTTCGCAGGTTTGATAATGGTGAACAATGTCGGCTTCGTTTCCAAGAGGAGTTGAGATAACTAATTTTATCCACTCCGGTTCCATAGGTAATGGGTCAGCAAACTTCTTGAAATAAAAGAGTGCGATGCACCAGTATCAAATAAGACATATGCAGACTTGGAACAAACTTGCAGTGTACCTTCTACTAGTCCGCCTTCGTCTTGTTCTATCTCCTTAATAGCTTGGAGGCGTGCATTCTTCGTCACCGGGCGCTTCCCTTCACCGGCTTGATCATTGAGTAGGGGACAGTCGAGAATCCGATGATCACGGCTCCCACAAAGGAGACAAGCTCCAAGTTTTCTCCAACATTCTTTGGCCTTATGTCTGGCCTTGTCACAGTGCTTACACACCACTTTAGAAGGTGTGGTGGTGATGGAGAAAGGTTTGGTCTTCTTGAACTTTTGCTCTTGGGAGGAAGTACCTCCATTACTTGGCCTCTTTGTGTTGAAATTGGGTTTGAATAAACCAGAACTAGTGACCTGTTCCTTCTTATCTTTCCCACGAATCCTATCAGATAGCTCCGTGGCATCTTCTAGTAGCTGGGCCCATCGTACCATCTCCGAATAGACTTGTATGTCCATCGGCGCCAGCTGTGTGATATATTGGGGCCTGAGCCCATTAAGAAATCTTCTAGCTTTCATCTTCTCGGTACTAACTAGATGTTTAGCATACTGGGACAACCTAGAGAATTATGCCTCGTACTCAGCTACTGACAATGATCGTTGCTTAAGTGCGGCGAACTCGGCATCTTTCTTCTCTTCGACTCAGTCGGAGAAATACTTATTGTCAAAATATTCCACAAATTCTTCCCAAGTAACTTGGCCTTGCTCTAAGATGGCTTCTACTGACTCCCACCAGCATCGTGCATCTCTTTCCAATTGAAATGTGTATACATAACCTTCTCTTGATCCGTGCATTGCATAACTCTGAAGATACGTTCAGTCTCTCAGATCCAGTGCTCGGCGTCATCTGGATCGGTAGATCCCATAAACTTAGGAGGGTTCATGTTCTTGAAACATTGGTGGAGATTTCCCGCTCCACGGTGTGCACCTCCTAGTGATACTTGTTGAAGTGCTTGCATCATGCCTTGCAGAGTGCGTTGCATGTTACGCCACTGAGCACGTTCGGCAGCCATTGTCCTACAAGGATTTTAGATAACTAATTAATATGAGATTCGACCAAGAATTGAGTATCTAGATTACCTTAACCCATGGTTCTACCCAATCTCACCTGTTAAAGGTTTAAACCTATCCTTGGACTTGGGTTTCCTAGGAATTGAATATCCTAGGCTCTAATACCAAAAAAATAGTCACGCCCCGAGCGCGTAAGGAACTCGGAGATGCGTGACGAGTTTATATCAATCATGTCAATCAGAGCATTAGTGTATTCAACACAAAAACAGAGCGTGCAAGAGTAAAATAACCCAATCCTTTATTTCATCAAAACCTTTAAAGTACTTCTATTACAATTCACTTAATGGAAGTGCTAAGACTCATTAAAAGGAAAAGTACAAGGAATGACTCAAGAAAATGGAAAGACAAGACTAGACGACGCTTTGACATATGGTTGTAGCTCTAGCCGCTTCACTCTTGACTTTCCCCATCTGAAATAGTTTCGTCCTTGGACTTACCTGAAAAATAAGGGAAAAACACTATGTGAGCGAACGCTCAGTAGATATTATATCTCAAGAGCTTGCTTGCTTTAAGTAGATTACATGTTACATGAAATGCAATAAGCTATGCATGCTCGCATAAAATGACAATAGAGAATGTATAACAAGAGAATAGTGAGTGAACTAGCATGTCTTTCAAGAACTCATGTTAAGATAGCAAGATAATCAAGCACGTATATCTATCATGTCAAGTGATCATGTCATGGCATAAATTGGTTATCATGTTTCAAGCAAGTACAATAAATACCCTTTCCGGGTCACGTAAGTCATGTCATGTCAAGTCAAGTCAAGTGCGAGATTTGGGGAATGTCTATCAAGTTAGTCATGCACTTCGGTACAATGCCATACCATGGTCATTACAACTCCCATGGGCACTAATACTTTTGGGTGCTCCTCCCAGGACCAGATCGGGCCCTATATATGCAGGCATTGATCATGTATTTTCGACATCCACTATAGTATAGCCAATATAGATTTTCAAAGAAATATGCTCGTAGGAACTTAAAGTAGATCTTGTGGAATAGAATCACAGGGATTGAACATGTGTAAGGACGATAATAGCGGTATAACCATGATTCGCTTTAAATCTAGGTGGAATCGGCTCCCTAACTTCGGTGCCATGACAATAAGAATAAGCGCTCATATAGAGATGGTCGCTCGTTCTTGTACATGATAAGGTAGATAGAATTAGTGTCCACAAGTATGGCACATCATTCTTAAGAAGTATTAATGGCATGGTTTCCCATTCCAATAATTAAAGAGTGTTCTCATGACATCAAAATAACATATCATGGGGGCCGGTATACCATGTTTCTTTAGAGTGACATGGAAATCAAGTAGTGTCATAGGTTTTGATGGTACAACCTGCTCGGCTACCTTGAGGGAATCTAAGGCTAGCGAAGTCTTACGGAGGCCTCTATGAAAAAGTCACTGGTCCAAAGGAACGGAATGTCCCATGGAGTTTTCATCTATCACCAAAAAATAATGGGTAATCAATAAAACATCATGAAACGTGGGGCTATATTCAAGCAATGGAATATAGTGCCAGTATACGCAACCCATGGTCAAGGGCTATAGAAAACCACGAAAATAGGAAAACAGGAGATCAGTAAATTGACGCCTGAGCTTAAGTCTTCATTTTCTGAATTGGCGCCCTTGTCAGGGTCGTCAGTTCAATAAATGACGACTGTTCACTCAATCGTTATAACCAGATTATGTAAACATTAATATCTGTAAATATTTTCAAATTTCAATTATTATAAAAATGACGCCTTTCATGAAGGCATTAATTCTGTAAACAGCGCCCTAGTCAGGGGCGTCATATATCAAATTAAAGAGCAGGGTATATGTCGTCATTTTAATATATAGGAATTTTATAAACATTTCTATAATTCATAGTTTATCACTAAATTGGCGCCCATGCATAGGGGCGTTCATTCAAATGACGACCTAATTCGGGTCGCTAATTCTTTGTCATATGATTTGCACTGGGCAGGTACAATCACAGACACATAGTTTTTGGAGTATGTCTGATCAAGATTCTAAAGATATGAACAGATAGAGAAAAATAGCAGGAATTTATGGACATGATCAAGCATTAGTTTACATATAAGGGTTCATAGTTATTAAAATTTAAACATTATGTATTTATTAAATAACTAGACAATTGACGACTGTTTACACGGTCGTCAAATAAAATAGCGCCCTAGACTGGGTCGCTAATTTAATTCATGCAGTAAAACACGAAAACTCCATCCAGAGCGATATCTATAATTCCTTTATAGACCTATATGCATGTATACCACCTAAAATTATTAAATTTGGCTTTACACTTGAGAAAACCTACCTTTGGGTGATGATTTGGTTGTAAGATGATGGTGAAGATGAAGAATCAATAACAAGAACGATACCGTGTTTGTAACAGAGTAACTAGAAGCCAATATAACAAGAGCAGTTACTCTTCAGAAGAAGCTGTAGGATGATGCTAACAGAAACGCAGCTGCTTCAACAACTAAAGACAGAACATATGCTTCAGCAAGAAGAAGATGGCAAGAGCATCAACGCAGCTGCCCCCTCGAGATAAAATAGAGAAGCAGAGGCTTCCCACGGCAACACACCAAAGCAGTCGAACAACGACAGCGCAAAGGAAGAAGACGAGGATGAAGGTCCGTCCACGTCCACGGCAGGATGAAGAGGAAGATGATGGGAACCCCTCCTCGTATCAACAACAGGATGGAGAGGAAGGCTCCTTGATGCTTGGACGATCGACAGTAGCAGTAGGTTTGATGAAGAAAAGAGCCAGCAGGTTGGCTCGATGGGAGGGGGAATTTATAGGGAAGGAATCCTAATGGGTTTTTAGGAGTTCGATTAGAACTAAAATTTCCTTGGTAGAATCCTTACTAAACTTAAATATACACGTATCAATCTCTTTCTTAATCAAAACTTACCCCAGATAACATCCCAGTTCGAACCAAACACCAACGGTTCTATTTGTAAATGGCACCTAAGGTTGGGGCGTTATTTAAAAATGACGCCTCTGTCACAGTCTTCAATTCTTTTATATGACGCTTGTCAAGAGGGTGTCAATTCTTAAATTAGCGCCTGCGTGAACAGTCTTCAATTAAATGATGACTTTAATGGAGGCATTATTTATCTTGGCCCTTTTTTGTTATATGTTTTAAGTGTATATGAGTTGAACTTTTATCATTGGTTTTAAATCTTTTATTCTATTTAAGATTTTATTCTTTTAATTTACCAGGGTTGCTACAACCGCTATCAACCAGGGGATAGAAAACAACAGAAACTAAAAAGAAAATCCGAGAACACCATTGAAAATGCTGAGGGAAAACAAATAAAAGTAGGTCAAACAACACTCAACACGATTGGCACTAGGTGTCCTACCGTGATCGCCAAAAAAACTATGGTGTAGATATATGAATGTGCCACCCTCAAGGTAAGCAATGAAATGAACTTTAAAGTATGTGGGTATATCACCTAAAGAATGAACAACAAAGCAGTAAAATAACTAAACTAATACACACCGTGGGCATGGAGCAATGATGTAAATGATGTGAAGGAAAACACACGCCGTGGGCATGGAGCAATGATGTAAATGATGTGAAGGAAAACACATGCCGTGGGTGTGGAGCAATCAAAATGAAAAGTAATATACAACTAATGGAGAAGTGATGAATACCCAAAAGCATAGATCGTGATCGCCACCAAATTCTATAATGCAGGGAAAACCTCACCACGTACCTTGGAAAAGAGCCGAGTGAAGGCACACTCGCGAGAGGGAGAGGAATCTAGGTGCAGAAGCTAAAACGGTCTGGGACTAGACGCTACCCGAGATGAGACGGCCTCAGGATGGCTGCTACTGCGAGCAGAGAAGAAGCCCGGTGCAAGACTGGCAACGGTCATCAGAAAGGCCACCACTGAGATAAAAATGGTCCTGTGATGGCTGCTAAATCAGGAAACGGTCCGCATATGATTGCTATACACCCAGATAGCAGGATGTGAGAACTTGATCCTCCCTCCCTTCTCGCCGGCCAGAGGGGAAGGGCCTCGTGTGGTGAGTACTGTGAACCTGCAAAAGAGTGTAGAACACAAAGAAGCAACCCAATTAGACCCGGGGGTATGCAATATCCATAAACAAACTATGATCTATATGCATAAAAAGGAAGGGCTAATACCCGAGGATTTGTGGTTTTTTAACCCCTGTGGGGCATGGAAATAATAGGAGGATGTATATGAATGTAATATGAACGAGAAAGAACGTGGAGAAAGAAGAGAAATCGATGTTATGCAATGCTAAAAATTGGACAAAAAATAGTGTGGAGGAGACAAAAAATACTAACATAACCGGCTACTCCCTGAACCGAATGACTTAAGGACACAGAAGACTGGCTCTTCTTGGCTGAAACTCGCTCTAGAATCCGGCAGCACTTCATCGCGAGCTCCAAAAATCTCCTCCTCCAGCCATTAAGTCAAGGGTTCTATTTATAGACCCCCAAAACCCCAGCTCGGATCAAAGGGATAATAGTTAATATTAAGCCCTGAGACCTGATAAATCTAGTGGATAATACTCCCAGGAGTTCCCAGAACCGAACAGAACCTTCTGAGGATCAAAATCTGGTGGGAAAATGCTGGATCAAGGACTCTGTTCGACCACGGATAGAGAGAGAAAAAAACCGGATGGGGCAGGACTCTCGATCCTAAATGGCGGTCTCGCGATAGACCACCACCGTCAAGTAACGGTCTATCGTGTGACCGCTATTTGGGTGGCCGCTAGAAAAAAAATAAAATGATGATAAACAGGTGTATTTATTCTTAGACCAAGCCATATCTAGGCCTATTAAGCCCAAATCACGACTTATGCGAGAAAGCAAGCACCACCAGGGAGAATAACCCATGAAAATTGGCCCAAAACCAGACAAAAATGACCAAATGAATAGTGAATAACTTGGGACATCATAAATAAGGATAAGAAAATGACCCAACTCAAAGGCATAAAATGGGTGTCAATAATAGTGCTTATGAAGAACCAATTTTTTTCTGCCTCTAGTGCACAACAGTCGACCATCAATCAAGCTATAGCTACTTAGATTTCTCATGAGACCAGACTGATTGAATTAAAGTTATAATTTGACAGTAAAATGCAAAGTTAGAAAGAAGAACTGCAAGAGATTAAGGATATAGCTCAGACAATTCAGAACCTCCACATTGTAATGATGGCTCAGTTACACCAGCTATTTGCTCAGTTATCCTAGCCAGCTCCTTCAGTAGCTACACCCACACAGGATACCCCCAACAGGTCCTTCACATATTCTTGCACCCTCTTTGGTTCCTTCTCCTACTCCTTCTCCTCCAATTCCCTCTTCTCCTCTTGCTCCATCACCTATTCCACCTCCCGTTTCTCCTCAAATGCCACCTCCTACCTCTCCTCAAGCTCCCCCTCCTTCTATTTCTTTACCTAGTACATACATTAATGTCTATACAGCTCCTCCTTCTTTTATACCAGAGGAAGCACCTAGCCCTACTATTTAGCATCGTAAGCATAGGGTCTCCTCTATTTATAGGAGAACTAGGCCCTCTGAAGGTACTTCTTCTTAACCTCCTCCACCAGAACATACACCAGAGTCACATTTCTCATTCACCATCCCAAAAATCAAGGAACAACGTAAAGACATTGATCCTATAGTGGCCATGGATATGCAGGCTACTTTTTCAGGTAGGGTTGAACCAATTCAGCCTTTTAGATGATCCAAGACAAATGTTGTACGGCCACCTAGACCCCTACTTGGTTTTCTACATCTGTCTATCCAGAAATTGATTCTACATCCAGATTACAATTTATTGCTCCACTTCGAGGTGAAGATTAAACATACCCTCTCTTTCAGACCCACTTCACCAAGCATAAACCTTACAGATTCCTTATTTGTCTGAATACTAAGAATAAATACTGCTCTTTGACTTCACGCCCAGAGTACACAAGGCATCAATCACTTTCTCAGCATGTTTATCCATCAAAAACCTATCACAGTCAGACAAATTCAGGAAGTTAAAACTTAATATTTGAAGTATACACTCGGTGAATGGAAGAGCGTATCCAAAGATGTGTGCTCATATAGCATGGAACTGGAGGAAAGCTTTGCTAATGGTTGAGATTTGACTCCATTCCCATACTTGTCTCTTTAAAAGGTCTATAAAGAATTTGAAGATGAAGTTGTTAGAGCTCCCAAATTCTATAAAGTTTATCTCGAAGTAAGCAAGGAAAGATAAACGTTGGGATTGCCTCCCATAAGCTTTGACATCTTTCTGGACTAGGAAGCAACCTATGACCAAGAGCTAATAGTAGTAGGGGCCTATCTTCCACCGCCACCAACTGATCCCTCTGATATTCCTTCTTCATCCCAACACTACACCAACAAATAAAAACATTAAATGGTTGTGTACTGTGTACTTCTTGTATATTTCTTTTACCTGAGCATTTCTATGCTACAAGTTTGTGTGTTCATCCAACATTCCTATGTTCAGTATATCTACATCTTTGCAGTCTGTCTGTATTTTATCATATGTGATATCAGTTTTTTAGTATGTCTACATCTTTTGCTCTCTACTCGTCTTATCTATTATCCTTTTTGTTGGATTGACAAAAAAGGGGAGAAAACGAAATCCACTTGAAATTGATTCTACTTGAAGTTGACAAAAAGGGGAGAGATTGGAGAGAATAATATACTTGAAAACATTTATAGTGGAATCAAAACTATTTATAACAGTATCAGTCATCAGATTTTCAAGCAGATTATTAAGAGTTTTTCATAACAGAAAAGGGGGAGATTGTTGGGCTGATATCTTGTATTAAATTAATCTTTGGGAGATTGTTTATGCTAACATCTAGATATTAACTTAATCACAATAATCTTGATGATAACAAAACAATGGATTATAATGATGATAACAAAACTATGGATTATAACGATGATAATAAAACTGTGAATCATAATGATGAGAACAAAACCATAGAGTTATTCTGGTAATAACAAAAACATGAAAAGCCTTCAATCACAAAACCCAAGAATACTAATTGAAAAGTAGATGTCTCAAATCATTCTAAGTATTAAATAGTCACAAGAACTTTCACTTAGCTACTGCAAACCAAATCACTTAGCCACTACAAAACAAAGCTAAGGTTCACTTAGTCGGAAGAAACACGCATAGGCGCTGCAAAATGAAACTAAGTCTTGATAGGCGAAGTTTCTTAAAGATCACATAGGCATTAAAAACCAAAGAGCTATCTTCTATTAGTTGTAGATCCTAAAGCTAAGGTTAACATAGGCACAAAATTAAACTTAGTAAGTTCTCGAAACTCACAACTATGTCGCAGCCACATAGACCCATCTACATTTACTTATGCACACAAAGTTAACTTAGGTGCACTAAAGATCACATAGGTGCAAAGCTAAAACTCTGTTAGCTGCTAAAATCCATAGCTATCTTAACATAGTTACAACTATGTTAACGTAGTCACTGCTACATAGTCGCAGATACTTTGACTTAGGTGCAAACAGAGCTATGCTCACATAGGCGCACTAAAGCTCACATAGGCGCACCAAACATAGGTGCATAGATATCAAACCTATCGACTATCCTAACCATAGTCAATATTTTTAAAACTGTAGAACACCTATATAAGATACTGCCCATCACAACTGATACTTGAGCAAATAGTAGCTATATGAAAATCACTCGACTATCACAAAGATCACCTATCTACATCAAACTCATTACATAGTCAAACAGAAACATCAACTATCTAACGTTGTCTTCGACTATCTGCATATAGCCTAACGTAGACTGTAACATAGTCACACAGAATGATCAGCTATCTTAAAGACTATCGCCTATATTCCTATGTTATCTTTGATAGTTGCAGAATAATGACCATGCCAAATATAACTTAATCGATGATACAAATGAAATTACACTATTAATCGATAATGACAATAATATAGCAACTATCAGATTAAGATTTGAGATTCAAATGCATCAAAAGTTACTCTGCAGACATTTATTACTACCCATGCAATATGTGAACGAACACGAAAACTATGTTTCCTTTGCCATAATTGGTGAGGACACACGGCGCTATCCTCGACGGAGCACCCGGCACACCGCTACCTCCTTGTGGCTCGGCGACGGCGGCACCTTCTAGTTATCTTTTCATCATGTTTAGGCCATGTTGGGCCTTGGATTAGTCCCTGCGTGGACATTGCTTTCTAGTTGTGGGCCCTTGTAGGCCAATTGGACATTTTTTTATGCTTTGTAGGCTTATTTAGAGGGCAAAGGGTTAGTGGGCCATCTTGTGCTCCACTCCTCCTTGGCCCATGTGGGGACTTGCGCACCCACCCCTAGGGTTAGGGTTTTGGGCGCATCCCACCTCCTCCAAGTGGAGGAGGTAGCAGCCGCCTTCCTTTTTGGGCGCCCCCCTCTCCCTTCCCCTTTTCCCCTCTCCTCCTTTCCCCAACTCCATCCCTTCCTTCTCCCACTTAGATTTCTTTCTTATTTTCTAAGCTTGCTGAATTATGGGCCGCCTTTCTCTCCTTGGAGCTGGGCGCACCCCTCCCCTTCTAGCTAGATTAGGGTTTCCCCATCCCCTATAAGTAGTTCTCACCTTGTACCGATTACAGTTTACACATGATTTTGAATACAAGTGAGTATTGTGCAAAGCTTTTTGCGCCCTTCTCTCTCTCTCTCTTTCTTCTCCTGCGACGGGAGAACGGCGGGGTGTGACGCCTCAGCCCTCGGTGGACTCCGGGGTTCCCTCTTATCCTCATCTTCTTCCTCAACGGTTCGTGTGCGTGATTCCAGATTTCTGCCCCGACTTGTAGCAGAGCTCGCGCCCCCTTCTTGGACGAGTTTTGCCACGATCTATTTTCTGGAGATACGTCTGCGGATCAGCTTCGCGTCGGCGCCGGTTTTGCATCAATCGGGGATCGGCACTGCCCGTACCGATTTTCTCCGCCGACCTGCGCCAGCACCACTTTCTCTGCTCGCCCAGCGGGGAGGCCCTGATTGCGAATTTTCCCCAGGCCTCCACGCTGTGTCTTTTGCGCTGGTTTCTTCAGGGTTCGTGGATCTCCGAGTTAACTTTCCAACGCCGCCGACGGCGTTGCGTTTCGACATCGTCACCGTCCGTGGCGGTCGATCTCGTGGGGTTGCGCCAGCGTGTCTGCCCAGTCCGCCCAGCGAACCAGTCCTGACTTTCAACGACTCCTGCGGCTCGCACCGGCGTCGTCTGCCAGCGCCATTTGGCCGAGGGCGACCTCTGCCAATCAGCTGTCACCACCAACCGGCCCGGACTTGTTCGGGCACCAGAAGGCCGATTTCCAGATTTTACCGACGGCGTGCGCAGTTCTGTGTCCACAGAACCTGATCTGACTTTCAGCAGCGCCCACGGTCACCACCGGCGGATCCAGCGCGCCCCCTTTGGCCGGAGCGTTCCTCCATCAGTCAGCGACGCGTTCTCTCTGACGGTGCTTCAAACGGGCGTCGTATCAGCCCGTGAGACCCCCTCCGCTCAGGCGCGCGCGACACCGGTTTCGGCAGCGTTGCACCCGAACCTCCCCGCGGCCAACCCGTCACCGAGTGCGGCCCGTCAACCCGTGTCCGGCAGTCCCGAACGTATTGGTTGTAGCCTTTTACCTCCCTGCGAGGAGTGGGCCACTATTGGGTTGTATTTTATTGATCTCTGGTGTATCGGGGTTGTTGGTTCACGGCCGGGGTTCCTTCCCCACGCCTAGGCGTGGAGGTACGCGCTCCGACTCTCCTCCTTTTGCTTGCTCTTTTAGTATGTGATTGATTATGCCGCGTGAGAGAAGGTAGGCGTCTAGCCACTTTTTGCCATCACCGCGGATCGTGAGTGAGAGCATCCATCCCTAGCACTAGTCGAGCACCGAGCTAGGACTCGACTCCCCTTGTCTTTGGAGGTCGACTATACGCCTAGACACGTGCGCTTCCCTCCTTGGGACGGTCGAGGTCGGAGTTTCTGTTGAGAGACGTCCCTCATTCTGTGGGATATCACGGTGGTCAGCCACTTGGCGACCCTTGAGCGTGCTACTGCTGGCCTGAGTTAGAGTCTTTTGTGAGTCTTAGTCCGTGTCGGTCCCCGTCCCGCGTCAAATTTGGTATCAGAGCATGGTTACCAACTTGTCCTTACAGGTTGGGTCTTAGGGTCGTGTCTAGGTTTTGGACGTGTCTTGTTTGAGTCTTGCATCTCATTGCATTCGTGTCCCTCTAGGTCTTAGGGTGTCAGCCTACCCTTCCCTTAGTCTCCTTTGCATGCCCACTCGGGGTGGTGCGGATTACCATCGCCCGGACGCCATGGGTGACCAACACCCACCTCAGGGACGCCCATCTCTAGAGGAACTGATTACCCAACTTATGACCCGTATGGACAGGTCCGACCAGTCCATCAAGGAGTTGACTGAGCATCTAGATGGCCGTCTGAAGATCATTGAGGATCGTGCCAGAGTGTCTGACTTAACCATCCAGGGCCTTGTTGGACGGTTTGGGAGAGTTGATGAAGTGCCCCACCAGGACCCTCCGAGAGCCGATCGTGCCCCTCTAGTTGCTGCCGCTCAAGCCCCTCGGGCTCAGGAGCGACGTCCCCGAGCCCCCGACTTTGATGACTATGGGTCCGAGAATGATTTTGAGGGGAATGGGCGCCAGTACCGTGGTCGTCGACCACATCAGGATGAGGATGATAGGATCCTTAGGACCGTCCGTGCCGATCCACCCACTTTCGAGGGGTCCCTTGACCCAAAAGTCTACATAGACTGGGAGAATAGCATGGATAGGTATTTCGAATGGGTTGAGATGTCTGAGCTTCGGCAAGTCCGATTTGCCAAGATGAAGCTCGTGGGGAGAGCCCAGACCTACTGGAGGAATGTCGAGAGCCTGATGTTGCAGAGGCAGGATCCACCCATAGAAACCTGGATTGACATGCGGCGTAAGCTCCGCGAGAAGTACGTCCCTCCTTCTTACCGCCAGAGGCTCATCGACCGATGGCAGACCCTTAGTCAGGGCGATCGGTCCGTGACCGAGTACATCGCCGAGTTTGACGAGTATTATTTGCGATGTGGAGTTGATGAGGAGAAGGGCATGCCTGTTTCGCGTTTTCGCCGTGGTTTGAGGCCCGAGTATCAGTATGAGCTCTACCGTCGCCAGGTAGACACTTTAGAGCTGGCTTACCAGGTTGCCCTAGAGTTAGAGCAATTTGAGTTGGAGTTTGGCCCCACCTTTCGTCAGGGGATGCCTAGTCAGCGGGGTCTTGACCCTCGCTCCACTTCCACCCAGTATGGTCGATATCCGGCGGCTCGGCCCGCGGAGCCTCTTCGCCAGGACCCCACTGGTCCCAGGCCTCGTCCACCCCTTCCTAGGGACCCGTTTCCTCCACCTCGCCAGCAGCCACCCTACCCCCCCACACGCCCTACACTTCCACCTCCCGCACACCATGCGCGTTCTCAGCCTTTACTCCCCGCGCCCCGTCATGATGACAAGGGCAAGAGTCCTATGACCGCTGGAGCCTCATCCAGTGCGGGCGCACGTAATAATTGTTACCGGTGTGGCAGATTTGGCCACTTTGCTGATAGATGCCCCACTCGAGAGAGGAAGGCCCTTGTCATGGCAGACCCCACTTCCACTGAGTCCCCCACTGAGCCTATTCCTGTTAGTTATGAGGTAGACCAGGACTTGGTTGAGGAGTTCTTCGATGATCTGCTCGAAGGAGAGCAGGATGGTGCCCAGGGTAGCCACTTTCAGGGTGACCCACAGTTAGGGGTAGTTAGGTGCATCCTAGCCCAGCCCCAGGTGAGTGACGACTGGCGTCGCACCACCATTTTTCACACCTTTTGCAGGCTTGGGGGTAAAGCTTGCAAGGTTGTCATTGATAGCGGGAGTTGCATCAACGCCATATCTACTGGCACTGTTACCCGCCTTGGGTTGACCCCAGTTGACCACCCTGCCCCCTATAGGGTTTCGTGGGTCGATTCTACCTCCATTCCTGTTAGACTCCGTTGCCTGGTGCCCCTTCAGTTCCAGACCTATCAGGATGAAATTTGGTGCGATGTTCTACCTATGGAGGTAGGTAGCATTATTTTAGGGAGGCCGTGGTTGTTTGACATGGATGCCACCCTACAGGGTCGTGCAAACACTTGCACATTTGATCACAACGGCCACAGGATCACCCTCCACCCAGCCCCACCTAGGGACCCTACTGTTAGGGGACCAGCCGGCCCTAGTGCCACGACCACCCCTCCCCAGGGGAAGGTCAGCCCACCACCACCACCACCTCCGGTGTCAGTTTCCACCCCCTCTCCCACCCTCACCATAGAGGCCCCTCCGACTAGGAGGTTGATGATCATCAGTCCCCGAGAGATGGAGAGAGAGGTTGCTAGTGGTGTCCCTCTTTTAGCTGTGGTTGTCAGGGAGACGGGTGAGGTGGTCCCCAGTCTCGAAGGAGTGACAGACCCTCAGTTAGCTGAGATGTTGCGAGAGTTTGCTGATATTTTCCCGGAGGACCTTCCCGAAGGCCTTCCACCATTGCGTGACATTCAGCATGAGATTGATCTTGTCCCAGGCTCGTCCTTGCCCAATCTTCCACATTATAGGATGAGTCCCGCGGACCACGCTGAGCTACAGAGGCAGGTTGATGAGTTGATGAGTAGGGGTTCCCTTCGGGATAGCAAGAGTCCCTGTGCTGTTCCCGCCCTGCTAGCGCCGAAGAAGGATGGCACATGGCGTATGTGCATCGATAGCCGTGCGATCAATAAAATCACGGTTAAGTATAGGTTTCCCATTCCCCGGCTGGATGACTTGCTTGATATGATGTCGGGAGCCACGATTTTCTCGAAGATCGATCTTAGGAGTGGCTATCACCAGGTAAGGATCAGACCAGGTGATGAGTGGAAGACTGCATTTAAGACCAAGGATGGTCTTTACGAGTGGTTGGTCATGCCCTTCGGGCTGACTAACGCCCCTAGCACCTTCACGCGGTTGATGACACAGGTGTTGCGTCCTATGATTGGAGTGTTCTTGGTCGTCTACTTCGACGACATCTTGATTTATAGCCGCACTAGGGAGTTACACCTAGACCACCTTAGGCAGGTGTGTGTTGTTCTGAGACGGGAGAGCTTGTTTGCCAACCCTAAGAAGTGTAGCTTCATGACTGACCAGGTTTCTTTCTTAGGGTTCATTATGTCCCGTGACGGAGTCTCCGCTGATCCGGAGAAGATCCGTGCCATAGTGGAGTGGCCCGAGCCCCGCTCACTCCACGATGTTAGGAGCTTTCATGGTCTGGCGACATTCTATCGCCGTTTCATTAGGGGGTTCAGTTCTATCACCGCCCCGATCACGGATTGCATCCGTAAGGGCGAGTTTACTTGGACGAAGGCTGCTGCCACAGCCTTCCAGACTATCAAGGATCGCATGACCCAGGCACCCGTTCTTACACTTCCTGACTTTTCTAAGGTGTTTGAGGTTACATGTGATGCCTCAGGTGTAGGCATAGGGGGAGTGCTTAGCCAGGAGTCCCACCCTATAGCCTTTTTCAGTGAGAAACTCAATGATGCCAAACTGCGTTACTCTACTTATGACAAGGAATTCTACGCAGTTGTCCAGGCTTTGCGCTATTGGAGGCACTATCTCCTCCACCAGGAGTTCGTGCTCTTTTCTGACCACGAGGCATTGAGATTTCTCCACACCCAAAAGAAGTTGAATGCCAGACATAGTAGGTGGGTGGAATATTTGCAGGAGTTTACATTCGTTCTCAAGCACAAGGCAGGTGCTGAGAACAAGGTGGCCGATGCTCTTAGTCGGCGGGTGATGTTGATATCCACCATGAATGTTCAGGTGGTTGGTTTAGAGAAGTTGAAGGAGGCCTACATTGATTGCCCGGACTTCGGTCCCATCTATTCTGCCCTTCAGTCAGGACCGTCCCGTGAGTTTAGCGAGTATGTCCTTCAGGATGGTCACTTATTTCGAGGTGATAGGTTGTGCATCCCACGGACTTCAGTTCGTGATTTTCTTACGTGGGAGCTTCATGCAGGAGGTCTTGCCGGCCACTTCGGCCGAAACAAGACCATAGAGGCTGTTGAGCACCGTTTCTGCTGGCCCAGTTTGAAGAGGGATGTGGCCCGCATAGTTGCCCAGTGTCGTATTTGTGCCCTAGCGAAGCAGAGGAAACAGAACACTGGCCTTTATACCCCTCTGCCTGTCCCTGATAGTCCTTGGCAGGATATCAGCATGGACTTTGTGCTTGGTTTGCCCCGTACTGCACGGCGGCATGATTCTATTTTTGTTGTGGTTGACCGCTTCTCCAAGATGGCCTTGTTTATTCCTTGTTCCAAGACATCGGATGCCTCTAGAGTTGCCAGGTTGTTCTTCACCCACTGTGTGTCCAGGTTTGGGTTGCCACGTACCATTGTTTCTGATAGGGATGTGCGTTTTACGAGCTATTTTTGGAAAACCCTTTGGCGGATGATGGGCACCCAGTTGAAGTTCTCCACCGCATACCACCCCCAGACTGACGGTCAGACAGAGGTAGTCAATAGAAGTCTAGGGGATCTTCTGAGGTGTCTAGTGCGTGATAGAGTTGGAGATTGGGACCTTGTCTTACCATTAGCAGAGTTTGCATATAATGATTCGGTCAATAGGTCTACAGGGTTGAGTCCATTTGAGATTGTCACTGGTCGAAGACCTAGAAAGCCGATTGATTTGATTCCCTCCCCCATTCAGTCCCGAGTCTCTGAGTCAGCTGAGTCTTTTGCGGAGCATATTAGACAGTTGCATGACCATGTCCGTCGTCATATAGAGGCCAGCAACGCACGTTACAAGGAGTTAGCTGACGCGCACAGACGCACACGTGAGTTCCGCGAGGGAGAGTACGTCATGGTCCGGGTTAGACCGGAACGGTTTCCTTCGGGAGCCGTAAAGAAGCTCCAAGACCGCGGCGCAGGACCATTCAGAGTGTTGAGGCGTATTGGGTCGAACGCGTATGAGATCGAGCTACCAGACGACTACGGGATCAGTTCGACGTTCAATGTCTCTGATCTGGTAGCTTATCGGGATCCCGCGGTGATACCCAGTGAGTTATTTGGGCCTGACCCTCCTGTTGTGAGTGATACACCTACTGAGAGTCCACCTCCTCCAGCCCCATTACAAAAACGCGAGCATATAGATTGCATACTGGATGAGCAGGTGACTACTACCAGGAGCGGAGCCTACCAACGCTTCTTAGTGCGTTGGAGAGGGCGCCCCGAGTCGGACAACACCTGGATTACACGTGGAGAGCTGGAGCGGATCGATCCGGACCTGCTGGAGCGGTACCTCAGCGACCGTGACCCTTACTCGACGGGGTCGAGTTCTTCCCACCCGGGGAGAATTGGTGAGGACACACGGCGCTATCCTCGACGGAGCACCCGGCACACCGCTACCTCCTTGTGGCTCGGCGACGGCGGCACCTTCTAGTTATCTTTTCATCATGTTTAGGCCATGTTGGGCCTTGGATTAGTCCCTGCGTGGACATTGCTTTCTAGTTGTGGGCCCTTGTAGGCCAATTGGACATTTTTTTATGCTTTGTAGGCTTATTTAGAGGGCAAAGGGTTAGTGGGCCATCTTGTGCTCCACTCCTCCTTGGCCCATGTGGGGACTTGCGCACCCACCCCTAGGGTTAGGGTTTTGGGCGCATCCCACCTCCTCCAAGTGGAGGAGGTAGCAGCCGCCTTCCTTTTTGGGCGCCCCCCTCTCCCTTCCCCTTTTCCCCTCTCCTCCTTTCCCCAACTCCATCCCTTCCTTCTCCCACTTAGATTTCTTTCTTATTTTCTAAGCTTGCTGAATTATGGGCCGCCTTTCTCTCCTTGGAGCTGGGCGCACCCCTCCCCTTCTAGCTAGATTAGGGTTTCCCCATCCCCTATAAGTAGTTCTCACCTTGTACCGATTACAGTTTACACATGATTTTGAATACAAGTGAGTATTGTGCAAAGCTTTTTACGCCCTTCTCTCTCTCTCTCTTTCTTCTCCTGCGACGGGAGAACGGCGGGGTGTGACGCCTCAGCCCTCGGTGGACTCCGGGGTTCCCTCTTATCCTCATCTTCTTCCTCAACGGTTCGTGTGCGTGATTCCAGATTTCTGCCCCGACTTGTAGCAGAGCTCGCGCCCCCTTCTTGGACGAGTTTTGCCACGATCTATTTTCTGGAGATACGTCTGCGGATCAGCTTCGCGTCGGCGCCGGTTTTGCATCAATCGGGGATCGGCACTGCCCGTACCGATTTTCTCCGCCGACCTGCGCCAGCACCACTTTCTCTGCTCGCCCAGCGGGGAGGCCCTGATTGCGAATTTTCCCCAGGCCTCCACGCTGTGTCTTTTGCGCTGGTTTCTTCAGGGTTCGTGGATCTCCGAGTTAACTTTCCAACGCCGCCGACGGCGTTGCGTTTCGACATCGTCACCGTCCGTGGCGGTCGATCTCGTGGGGTTGCGCCAGCGTGTCTGCCCAGTCCGCCCAGCGAACCAGTCCTGACTTTCAACGACTCCTGCGGCTCGCACCGGCGTCGTCTGCCAGCGCCATTTGGCCGAGGGCGACCTCTGCCAATCAGCTGTCACCACCAACCGGCCCGGACTTGTTCGGGCACCAGAAGGCCGATTTCCAGATTTTACCGACGGCGTGCGCAGTTCTGTGTCCACAGAACCTGATCTGACTTTCAGCAGCGCCCACGGTCACCACCGGCGGATCCAGCGCGCCCCCTTTGGCCGGAGCGTTCCTCCATCAGTCAGCGACGCGTTCTCTCTGACGGTGCTTCAAACGGGCGTCGTATCAGCCCGTGAGACCCCCTCCGCTCAGGCGCGCGCGACACCGGTTTCGGCAGCGTTGCACCCGAACCTCCTCGCGGCCAACCCGTCACCGAGTGCGGCCCGTCAACCCGTGTCCGGCAGTCCCGAACGTATTGGTTGTAGCCTTTTACCTCCCTGCGAGGAGTGGGCCACTATTGGGTTGTATTTTATTGATCTCTGGTGTATCGGGGTTGTTGGTTCACGGCCGGGGTTCCTTCCCCACGCCTAGGCGTGGAGGTACGCGCTCCGACTCTCCTCCTTTTGCTTGCTCTTTTAGTATGTGATTGATTATGCCGCGTGAGAGAAGGTAGGCGTCTAGCCACTTTTTGTCATCACCGCGGATCGTGAGTGAGAGCATCCATCCCTAGCACTAGTCGAGCACCGAGCTAGGACTCGACTCCCCTTGTCTTTGGAGGTCGACTATACGCCTAGACACGTGCGCTTCCCTCCTTGGGACGGTCGAGGTCGGAGTTTCTGTTGAGAGACGTCCCTCATTCTGTGGGATATCACGGTGGTCAGCCACTTGGCGACCCTTGAGCGTGCTACTGCTGGCCTGAGTTAGAGTCTTTTGTGAGTCTTAGTCCGTGTCGGTCCCCGTCCCGCGTCAATAATATATACTTCTCTAAAGATCTGGAAAGGTCAGTCTTCTTAATCTATTTCAGGAAGAAGCAGACAAGAAAGATATTGATGGGAACAATAATACAGACACGTATCAATCTCTACAGAAACAAGGGAGCATTCTATGAAGGATTACCTAACTTTATCTTTTTTCATAGTAAACAAATACCTTCTACAATGTGACAAGTCCAAGAAAAAGGAGTACCCTCTGAAATGCCTGTTGCAGAAAGAAAGCGCCAAAAGGAAGATCTCTTTGTATTCTCCAAGAAATACACAAAGTCAAAGGGATTAGCCTAGGAAGAATATGTTGTTGTCTTTTCATATAGAAGAGTGACATATTTCTCAAAGATAGAAAGATCTCTCTGATAAATAGCTACATAATCCAGGCTGTTGTATCCCTGTGGTTTTGAAGATGACAAATATTATGTCTCATTATATATATATATATATATATATATATATATATATATAATCGTGATGATATAAACTTGACGCATTTATTGTAGCACCTCGAAAATTTAAATATAGAATAAATAAAAATAATTATAAATATTGGTCATAGAAAAATTATGAAAAATTAAAATTTTCATAAAAGAAAAGTCATAATTATTTAAAATAGTTAATGGGCCTAAATGTTAATTAATGGGCATCAATTAATGTATAAATAAATAATTTAGGAATAAAAATTGAATATATGTATATACATTATGCTCAATGAGCTTTAAAAGGAATAATGGGCCTTGATAATAATGAGTGGGCTTTTGAAAACCCATATATGTATATAACTTGTAATTATATTTTTGAAAGGAAAAGATAACTACACATTAAATAACGCCATGTACATGTTTCTCTAAAAAGACAATTAGATAATAAAGGATCTCATCCTAATTCTAAATCAAGAAGAAATTTAAGATTATTCGTTGGTGAATTAATTATGAAATAGAGATGAAAATAAATAATTGAAAGATTATTGAATAATGAATAGCAACTACATTCTTTAAATCTAATTATCTATTTGTGACTTAAACTTGATAAAGCATCAAGAATATTTAAGATTACAAATAGAAAATAAAAAAACTCGGGTACTTGTCTCTAGAATAAATCCCATATGGCAAGTTACAAATAAAGACCTTCACAGGATTGAAACATGTCTCTGATACCCGAGATGATAATTAAACAAAAAATTATAAAGCGACTAAATAAATAAGATTACTAATAGTATATAAGTATATTTAAAGTTTGACTTAAATCAAAACATTGTAAATAGTGAGCTTAAATTACTTAACTACTAAATAAGTGACCTTATGATCCACTTAGCCATGCCCACATATGATTATACAAGTTAATGGGCTTTTGAATTCTTAAAGATAATGGAGAAACTAATGGACCTTATAATATTGGGCTTTTAAACAGAGTACGTACTTAAATATCAGTACGTACTTAAATATCATTACAACAAGGGAAACTAATAAGGTAGAAAAAATAAATAAAAGAGATAAGACTTATATATATAGTGATAAACCATTTCTAATGAATATAATTAATGGGACAATCCTAAAGTACTGGGCTTTAATTAAAGAAGATATATATATATATATATATATATATATATGTGGTTTAACCAAGCGAACAACTAAAAGGGCCTTAATACCTATGAGCAGCAAGCAATATATATATAATACATATGTAAAGGCCAAAATCCCAACCCTTGAAGCTTCGACCTTGCTTGCTTGAGGTAGCTTTAAGGTTTCCATATGAAAAATAGGAAGTCACTGCAGATATGGCAGGAAAGAGATAACCTTAGAAAATTTAAAACTTAATAGGATTCTAAGTTCTAGCCGAACTCTTAGAGCGTTAGAACGTTATAAATAAAGCCCTATGATCGGCAGAAGCATGTTACTGCTACTGCTGTTCGTGAGTACCTCACCGACAGTCGTTGCTTCTCATGCGTCTCCTTTTCTTTGTTGCTGTGCCTAGGCAGCTGTTGCTTTACATGGGAGAGGCTTCGTCTTCCTCCTGCTGCATCATTGTTGCTGTAGTTGAAGTGTTGTGGCTGCCGCTGCTGTGCCGCAGTTGTCTTCTTCCGTTGCTATTGTAGTTGCCGTTATTCACCGTCATCGTCATCCTGCCTATTCTTCTTCTATTTGTCTGTCAAAGCATCGCCAAGAGGTAGGCAATCTCCCAAGCCAAACTGTTAGTTAATCTGCATAATTTATGCATGTTTCTTGTTAAAGTTTGTAGTTTCACGTGAAGTTAACAAAGTAAACGCATGATTAAAGAATTTTGTAACCGTGTAACCACATAACAAAATTCTAGATAAATATAATTATGAGATCCCCATGATTATTCCTAAATTTTCGTGCATATAAATGTTGTATTAACTATAAACATTAATTAGTTAAACAATTTAATATATTTTAACTATATAGTCGGTGAATTATAAAAATTACTGTAGCTTGATAGTTATGGGATTTTGCCTTAACGATTTGTTCATGGCCGTCAGAGTGTCCTTTGGCCATGAAATTTTATGGGAGCGTTATTGGGGTAGAGACCGAGATAGTGAGAGTGGTTGCATCGTTTTTCATGCCCCCTATCTCAAGAACCCCCATCTCTCAACGAAAAATTACTTTGAACGTCCAGTTAGGTAGAGTTTTTCGAGCCCGTCATTTCGATATATAGAACGCGTGATTCCGACATGTGTACGTCGAGAACAGGAGGGTTGAAGATCGACACTTTTATTGAAATGACGACAAGCTCAATGGCGTCAAATTCTTTTGACGGCATCGTGCAAGGTCGTTGAATTATTTAATATATATAAATATATATATATATATATAACTTGTAATTATATCTTTGAAAATCCATATCTACTAAGATATGCAACATAAAATTATAAAAAATATAATTTTGGAATCCTTGAAATTTTCTCCTAATTATCATATATTATATTTTTCTAATTTATTTTATATAAATAAATATATCTTTGAATGTATATTTTTGAAATTATTCAATTAAATAGATATTAATGTGAATTCTTGTTAAATGAATTAAGTTAAGAATCATAAAATTAACGTCCCTCCAAGAGGACGCTATTTAATAAATGACGCCACCCACGGGCGTCAATTAATATAAGTTTATTTAATTATAGATAGTTCTAAAATTGGATGGACGTGAATTCTATAATTAACGCATTCATGTTCTCACCATTTTCTTCCGATTTTGACCCATACCTCGGGTCTTTTGGCACTCTCATCTCACGTCCGTAGATGGAGTCCATGTTTCATGATTGGTTCACGTTATATACCTCAACTCTCAGTGACATACGAGCCCTCCGTTGGACATTCCGTTCCTTCGGACTGGCAAGTTAGTCATTGGGACCTCCGTAAGTCTCCTTGCATCCTTGGATTCCCTCAAGGCCGACTAAGCTGGTTGTACCTAATCACCTAGATTTCCGAAATGTCATGGTTTTTGTATGGTTTATTGATATATCATCATTATTACAAGTTCTATCCTTGAACTCTATGTTCCATGAAATCTATCTTAATGTTCTTACATGTTTGATCCTTGAAATTCCTGGCCATTAATATGGAATTAGTCTAGAATAAATGTCAGGGGCTATGGGTCCCACTAAAATGACATTTTAAATGCTACGGGTCCTGATCTGACCCTATTGGGCGAGGCAAAGTCCAAACGTTACCGGTATACGATGATCGGGTGCTGGCATTCACCACCTATACTTGTCTATAACTTATTTTCACGAGGGGTGGTCATATCGTCATGATTTTCCCCTTAGTGCATTGGCCAATCCTACATAGTACTAGATGTGCAAACGCTCTCGTGATAGTGATGATCGGGAGTAATTGCCATCTTAGTACACAATCCTATATAGTGCTAGGTGTGCAAACGCTCTCGTGATAGTGATGATCGGGAGTAATTGCCATCTACAACTAATTGTTCATCATGAAAGATCTTGAATTGCATTATTGGAGGGGTTATCATATCGTCGTGATATTCCATTAGTGTCTTGGCAAATGCTATATAGTGCTTGTAGAAGTAATTGTTCTACTTCTATATCGATCATCATAAATGTTCTTCAATTATCCCATTGATAGTACTCGCTATCTTGTCATGAAGATCCTTCATAATACTGATACCCTGAAGCTCTCGTGATAGTGTTCATCATAGAGAGATGAATGTTATATTTCCTCATGAATGCTCTTGACCTAGCTTGAGAAAGCACTTGTTAAGGTCTTGCTATACTCTCTTGATTATCATTGTCCTTACTCTTCATGAGTTTATCTAGCATCTTGCTTGCTCCTTTTTTTCTATTTCTTGAATTTATCTCGTATCATTATAGTTCTCGATTTCTATATCTCGCATGACCTGCATGAGCATGTTAAAATGTAATTGACTTAAAGCTAGCTTGGAGCATGAGATATTAAGTCCTACTGAGCATTCGCTCACCCTGCGTTTTCCAATGTTTTTTAGGTAATGACCTTAGTGATGGCGAGACCGAACATGATGGGCAAGGGCAAGAGTGAAGAGAACTCTGACATCTAGATGATGTCACGCCCCGAGCGCGGAAGGAACCCGGAGAGAGCGTGACGAGTTTATATCAATCATGTCACTCTGAGCAAGTAGAATTTCTACATCATAACGGAGTGCGCATTAAGACAAGAATTTAAAACATAATCAATACTGATACCATTGATAACAACTTAATCCTTTAAACAACGTCATGACTTGACAAGTCTAATCTGGCCCACGGCCTTTAAATATTACAAATTTGAAAATAATAAAAGTTCTAACGACAAGACTCCATGAACTAAAGACGACTTGACACGATAAGGCGTAGTGGCATGACGCCTGCAGACTATACGCTCATCACTCTTGCTCCTGCCCATCCGAGTCTGAGTCAGGGTCCGTATTACCTGAAAAGTTTTGGAAAAGAATTTGATGAGCGAACGCTTAGTAGGAATTATATCTCAAGAACTAGCAGTTGGTTTAAGTAATTATCTTTTTCAAATGATAATGCAAGTCTAGCATGTCAATCATGAAAAATGAAACGCTATGGAATTGAACATGATAACAAGAGGAAATAACATGTACTGTTGATCCAAGATAGGGGATTTCAAGTATTCAAGATTTCAAGTATTCGAACGAGTACCAAGTATATCAATAAAGTCTTTCATGTCATGAGATAAAGGCTATTAACAAGCAAGTACTTTGCCCATTCAGGGCCACGCAAGTCATGTCAAGTCAATCAAGTCAAGCACGCGAGAGAGAGATAGATAGATACTGGAGATGTCGTAGATTCAAGCAAGCACTTCGGTGCAATGCCACACCGCGATCAATACAACTCCCATGGTGATGCGGGACGGGACCACGGACATGACAAGCTCGCGATCGTCCCTTAATGAGGGAAGCGTCGGACGTGCGCGGTTGAGAAACCGGCAGTGAGCTAGGGTAGTCGGCTCTCTCTTTCGTGCCCGGATCGGGTCACGGGATGGTAACGCTCTCTCTCGCAGCAGCGGTGATATAAATAGAAAGTGAGCTAATTACCCTATCATGCTCTCTAGCAGCGGCATAAACAAGCATATATGAAATTAAGCAAAATGCCAAGTAAGGAGCGAGGACGATACCTCCACGCGCTCGGCGTAGGGACGACGGACCCGGCCGAAACTCGTACTCCCGGAACAATAATACACAAGATTACAGCAATACAAATCGCTGCCCACTCCATGTAGGGAGGTAAAGGGCTACACAATGGGGTCCGGGAGGACCGAATTCGGGTTGACGGGCGGCTTCTCGCGTTGATTCGGCAGCACCCGAACACGTGACGGTGGGGCCCACGTGCTGTCTGGAGGGACCGTGCGGGACCCGGTGTCACCACTGTGGTGGGGACACTTGTGGAAGTGTTCCCTGGGCTGGCGGCACGCTGGTTTGCCTGCCGGAGGCCAGGCGGCTCCGTTCAGCACCGGTCGGAATGACCGGCCACGGATCTACCGGTTCTGTTTTTCGACGCGTGCTCCGGCGAGAACGGACGCTGCGATCAGCCCCGACATCGGAATGCGACGAAACTAGCGCCGTTGGAAAGCTGCTTCGAAGGGCTTCAACTCTTCTCAGATCTGCAGGGCTGTCCTCTGAGAACTATCATTGACCGCAGGGTAGATGTCCGATTCAGCTCTTGAGGTCCTCATCAAAGGTGTAGGAAATTGAGCTAGGAAGACGGAAAAACTAGTTTGGACAAGTTTGGATGTGGATACGAATTGATAGGATTTTTTCACTAACAGTTGGTCGGATCTGGAATCTGACTAAAGGCACTGTAGCAGAGATAGAACATGAATTTTGAAAAATGGATAGAGGGTAGATAAAAAATTAGAAAACATGGTGGATGTAGGGGATGATGGACAGAACTCCCATTAAAATTGGGAGGGTTTGGAAAATTAAAAAAGGTGGTCGGAGATGGGAAACTCAGAGTTGTTGTCACTGTAGACAGAGACAAAACAGATCTGGGAATGCAAAATGAACGAAAATGGAAAATTACTAAATGGAGGAGTTTGGACGTGAAAATTTAGGTGGAGGTGGGGATGCAAGGTAAGAACACACCCTCAAAATTTAAAATCGATCTGAGCTCTTGGCGGACAGCAAGAATTCGTGGAAGGGGCTGCTATTGGAGGAAGATAGAATTCCGACGGTGGCTCGATGGCGGCACGAACGGCGACGGCGGCGGCACAGATGATCACCGGAGATAGAGGGGAGAGGATTGAAGATAGAACCACTCTAGAATTTGGGGTTGGAGGAGATGAACACCAGGGGAGGGGAGGGGCTCAAGAATCACTCTTGATTTTCCAACAATTTTCTCTTCATTAATCCTAACAAATGGAAAATACAACCTTTTATATGCCATGTATCAAACCCATTCTACACCCTTGGATCTAGGGATGGGGATTGGATGCCTAGGATTAAGTGTGATTAACACATCAAAAATAATAAAATAATAGGGGAGAGGGGCGCCCCCTTGACCAAGGTTAATGGGGTTGGAAAATTAGGTGGCCTACCTTGGACAAATTGAACCACTTGTCTCCCATGTGGTCAATTGGCATTCCAACCTTCTAGATGGCCACCTATGATGGTTGACCAGCCCCACATGGTCTAGGTGGACCAATGGGAAAGGGGTGAGGGCCCCCTAGCTGGACCTACTACACAATTGCACAAAAACCCACACAATCCATGGGAATGACTCATTGGCTTATAAAGCCTTACATTTGCGTACATACTTTCCCAAGGATATAAACACAAACTAAAAGGACATAAATGCAAATGAAAAAGTACATGCTCAGTGTCGATTCCCATCAACTCTCCCCGGGTGGGAGGAACTCGACCCCGTCGAGTAGGGGTAGGGATGCTCGAGTATTCCGGCGGATCAGTCACCGTGCCATGTAACGCGGGTACGCTCCACTCCAAGTGATCGTCACCTGCTCATTCTATATATACTCGATATGCGCAAAATGCTATGGGCTAGATGTGGACACTCCGGGTGGGGCACTCTTAAAAGGGAAGGGAGCAGGCTCGAAGACTCACTAGGAATCACTGCTGAGTCCCTATAGGTGACTGATCCGGGTATAGATGTGGAACCGATCCCATACTCGTCGAATGAGTCCACTCGCCTCTTACGCATAAGAGAACGACAACGAGCTTGCACAAGACACAAGCAGACTCACCAAATACTAACACACATATGCAAACAACACAAATAAGAAACGGACTCATGCATGACTCTAGACAAAACTAGTGTTAGTCAGACCCGTACATGGATGACGGCGGACCAGGACACCCGAATATGTGCCATGCATGCATGTTATGTAACCGGAGATGGGTGGCATGGTGAACATCCAAACGTCCAAGTATGACCCAATAATGTATGGATGGCCCTTTGGATTTGGGGAACTTGAGAGAGCTAGAAGACCTGGATGTGGAAGAGCCGGGTGTGGGTGTATCGAGTATGGGTTTGGTGGGTATAGATGGCCCGACCTGTGGGAAAGGGGTGTGAAAGTGGACTTCCCCGATAAGGTATGATGGAAGTGATGGATCACGGGGCCCACTAGAGTAGGGGACCCCTCGATCCCTCCGTTACATAGTCCCATGTTTGAAATTCATGAAGGTGATGGTCACCTCCATCCCTCGTGGTAAATGGGACCGTGTATAAGAGATATGACTCCTCCCTCGGAAGAAAAGTAATGAAGTCGGGCTCGTCCGGTAGTGGGAGAAGTAGAAGAACCTCCGTGGTAACACAACACACGGTACATACGGAGGTAATGGACCCTATGGCCGGATGGGTGCAGCTACGACTAGTGGGTTGGTCGAAGCCTCGGGCCAATAAATGTGTACATGTCAACTACCGGTCTAACCCTTTAAGAAGGTCGTCCAATGTGTCCACATAGTGACTAGATCGTAAGGCGGTGTGAAATGAGTTGCTTGGCACTAGAGGTAGTGTGGGGTCCATTGATGGGAAGGGAGGTGGGACCAAGCCATCCTTGAGCCAATGAAGAAGCGGCTCGACTATGTATAGTGTTCCCGTAAGAAACACGGGTGGCTCGGGTTTTGGTGGCTCCCAATATGATGGCTCCGGATGAGGGTCGGAAGGTAAGAGTGGTAACGGAGCACTCACGGGTGGTGAAGGCAATGGGGTAGGCAGTCCGATCGGCTCGAGACTCGGTTGGGAGTTAGATGTTTACCGAAGGGCAGCCAGGGCAGCATTGGCTCGTTGTAGGTCGTCATTAAATGGAGACTCAAATGGCTCGACCTCAAGAGTGACCTTATAGGACTGCGCTAGAGAGAATGCATCGCGGACAAGACATTGGATTTGAAAGTAAATCCGCAAACCTCTCCGGAACTGAAATGTGGCTGTGGTGCTCTCCTCTCCCAAGCCATATTCCAACCAATACGTATGATATGCCCGAATGTACTCGGACACGGACCTATCTCCTTGGACGGGTCGACATGGGTTGGCCATAGTTGCCAAAAATGTGGGAATGGATCCCTAGGAATGGATGTGCAAGGGCATTTTTTTTTGTCTTATAGGCAAATTTTATGCAAACTAATGCAAGCACCTACACACAACTTAAAATGCGATGCAAGTTGGAATGTGACTCGGCTACAACCTAGACACGACGACCAAGACTCGGTACGTGGCGGAGCTAATCGATCCGAAGATCACTCGCGCAAGTGTGCGGCCTTCCCGATAGGCGTAGCCTAACGTTCGGACAACACCTTTTGATATACCGACTAATGGTATGCACATGCAACTCCTAAGACCGACTTAGACACTTAGACTTAAATGACACTCTTTTTTTTTGACACCCTAGACTCAACTCGCTCTGATACCAAATTGATGCGGGACTGGACCACGGACACGACAAGCTCGCAATCGTCCCTTAACGAGGGAAGCGTCGGACGTGCACGGTTGAGAAACCGGCAGTGAGATAGGGTGGTCGGCTCTCTCTTTCGTGCCCGGATCGGGTTACAGGACGGTAACGCTCTCTCTCGCAGCAGCGGTGATATAAATAGAAAGCGAGCTAATTACCCTATCATGCTCTCTAGCAGCGGCATAAACAAGCATATATGAAATTAAACAAAATGCCAAGTAAGGAGCGAGGACGATTCCTCCACGCGCTCGCCGTGGGGACGACGGACCCGGCCGAAACTCGTACTCCCGGAATAATAATACACAAGATTACAGCAATACAAATCGCTGCCCACTCCACGCAGGGAGGTAAAGGGCTACACAATGGGGTCCGGGAGGACCGAATTCGGGTTGACGGGCGGCTTCTCGCGTTGATTCGGCAGCACCCGAACACGTGACAGTGGGGCCCACATGCTGTCCGGAGGGACCGTGCGGGACCCGGTGTCACCACTGTGGTGGGGACACTTGTGGAAGTGTTCCCTGGGCAGGCGGCATGCTGGTTCACCGGCTGGAGGCCAGGCGGCTCCGTTCGGCACCGGTCGGAATGACCGGCCACGGATCTGCCGGTTCTGTTTTCCGGCGCGCGCTCCGGCGAGAACTGACGCTGCGATCAGCCCCGACGTCGGAATGCGACGAAACTGCCGCCGTTGGAAAGCTGCTTCAAAGGGCTTCAACTCTTCTCAGATCTGCAGGGCTGTCCTCTGAGAACTATCATTGACCGCGGGGTAGATGTCCGATTCAGCTCTTGAGGTCTTCATCAAAGGTGTAGGAAATTGAGCTAGGAAGACGGTAAAACTTGTTTGGACAAGTTTGGATGTGGATATGAATTGATAGGATTTTTTCACTAACAGTGGGTCGGATCTAGAATCTGACTAAGGGCACTGTAGCAGAGATAGAACACGAATTTTGAAAAATGGATAGAGGGTAGATCAAAAATCAGGAAAAATGGTGGATGTAGGGGATGATGAACAAAACTCTCATTAAAATTGGGAGGGTTTGAAAAATTCAAAAAGGTGGTCGGAGATGGGAAACTCAGAGCTGTTGTCACTGTAGATAGAGACAAAATAGATCTGGGAATGCAAAATGAACGAAAATAGAAAATTAATAAATGGAGGAGTTTGGACGTGAAAATTTAGGTTGAGGTGGGGATTCAAGGTAAGAACACACCCTCAAAATTTCAAATCGATCTGAGCTCATGGTGGACAGCAAGAATTCATGGAAGGGGCTGCTGTTGGAGGAAGATAGAATTCCGACGGTGGCTCGATGGCGGCACGAACGGCGACGGCGGCGGCACAGATGATCACCGGAGATAGAGGGGAGGGGATTGAAGATAGAACCACTCTAGAATTTGGGGTTGGAGAAGATGAACACCAGGGGAGGGGAAGGGCTCAAGAATCACTCTTGATTTTTCAACAATTTTCTCTTCATTAATGCTAACAAATGAAAATACAACATTTTATATGCCATGTATCAAACCCATTCTACACCCTTGGATCTAGGGATGGGATTGGATGGCTGGGATTAAGTGTGATTAACACACCAAAAATAATAAAATAATAGGGGAGAGGGGCGCCCCCTTGACCAAGGTTAATGGGGTTGGAAAATTAGGTGGCCTACCTTGGACAAATTGAACCACTTGTCACCCATGTGGTCAATTGGCATTCCAACCTTCTAGATGGCCACCTAGGATGGTTGACCAGCCCCACATGGTCTAGGTGGACCAATGGGAAAGGGGTGAGGGCCCCCTAGCTGGACCTATTACACAATTGTATAAAAACTCACACAATGCAGGGGAATGACTCATTGGCTTATAAAGCCTTACATTTGCGTACATACTTTCCCAAGGATATAAACACAAACTAAAAGGACATAAATGCAAAATAAAAAGTACATGCTCGGTGTCGATTCCCATCACATGGGCACAAGTACTTTCGGGTGCTCCTCCCAGGACCAGATCGGGCCCTATACGCGCAGGCATTATTACATGTAATATCTAGACAACCACTTTAGTGATAGCCATGGAATTCCAATAACAAACTCATGTAGGATATCAAAGTAGATTCGTGGATAGGTTCCACGGAATTCAAGGAAGAACATTAGATGGACAATGATAAAACCAACGAGAACCATGACATGTCGATAACCTGGGTAGAATCGGTACCTTAACTAGGTGGCCGTGATCACTTGAGTGGATGACTAAACTTGCCACCAATCAAGGTACATGAATCAAGCTGAGAGATTGACCCCATCTATAAGGGACTCAATCCATAACATTGCCTTAATGAAATATCATCATTCCGCCGACTAGGATTATTCTCTCATGAACCAAGATGGCAACATGAGAGGGCCGGTTTACCACATGACGTGGCAATCAAAGGTACAAGGTGTTTATGGTACAACCAGCTCAGTCGGCCTTGAGGGAATCCAAGGCTACGAGGAGACTTACAGAGGTCCCAATGACTAACTTGCCGGTCCAAAGGAACGGAATGTCCAATGGAGGGCTTGTATGTCACCGAGAGTTGAAGGGGTAATCGGTAAAACACCGAGAAACGTGGGACTATACTCACAGATTCGAATATAGTGCCATATATATATATATATAAATATAAATCCATGGTTACGGGAAAAATCATAAAAAAATCAGAAGACAGGAAATTGGCGCCTTAGCCAATGTCTTTAATTCATTAAGTAGCGCCCTGGTCAGGGGTGTTATTTCACAAATTGAAGACTATGCAAGAGTCGCTAATTCAACAGTTATACATTTCTAAATATATACTTTTATACATTGATTTCCAGTAATATGTAAATGACGTCTGGCCACATGCCCAGTTCTAAGGAAGATAGCGCCCTTGATAGTGGCGTCATTTTCAAAAGAAACGCCATACTTCAAGTCGTCATTTCATTTTTTTCCAGAATTCCACTATGAACAGTAGCACTTTTTCAATATAATTATTTTTATGACAATATGTATATGGATAGGTCAAGAAAAATAGCAGGATTCCAAAACTCTATTCATGCATTAAATCAGATAACTTGTTAAATAGATATTAAATTTTTAACATGTGTAATTATTAAATCAAATGGGAATTGATGACTGTTTTGATGGGCGTCAAAAAGAATTAGCGCCCTGATGAGGGTCGCTATTTACAAAAATTTTAGAAAACTTCACCGAAACGCAGCGATAACTATATGCATGATATACATATGGTTTAATGAGAACAATATAATCATGATTTATGGTTGTTTGGGCTACAAGACTTGAGATAACCTACCTTTTAGTGGATTGGAGGGTTTTGAATGAAGAACCGATACTCTGTTTCGAACAGAGTATGTCAATTGCTTGCAGGATGAAGACTTCTGCAACTTCCTTCACGTAACAGGAGGAAGAGGGTAGCAGGAGGAAGAAGGCACTTCTTCCAGGCTTTTAGGTGGTTGAAGGGAAGAAGCCTCACGCCTTCTCACGTCCGGCAGGCAGGACGAAGAAAGAAGAAGAGGGTGAAGCCTCTTCTTGCACGTCTGCACAGCAGGAGGAAGGAGATGCTCGCCCCTTTGTTGGGTTCGGTGCAGTATTCAGAGGGGGGGTGAATGAATATAACCCGTTTAAAAAACCTTCACCCAATTAAAAACTAGAATAATAACAAGACAGATTCGACAATCTGAAGCTCAACTGGAATTTCGCTCTCTTGACAGATTAAAATATTCTAAGAAAACTAATCAACTCTTCTGCTCAAACAGAAGCCAAACGCTTAGAGCGCCCCTATGCAATCATCTAGCGGAAGCAAAAGCAGATAAACCAAACCACAATGCACAAGGGGGTTTTAGGTGGTTCGGTCCTCCAGACCTACATCCACCCCACACTCAACCCGAGTGTGGCTTCACTAACCGCTGGGCAACACAGCTTGCCAACAATCCGCTGAGCAACACAGCTTGCTGTCCAGAGGATACACCTCTGCAAACCGCTGGGGAAGTACAGCTTAACCCGTCCGAGATCAAGTCTCGCTAGCTGAGGATTACAACTTTACCTGTCCAGTGGAAACCTCCACTGCATCCGCTGAGCAACACAGCTTGCTGTCCAGTGGAATCCTCCACTGCAAAGCGCTGGGCAATATAGCTTAGCTGACCAGAGGCAGCACCTCTGCAACCCGCTGACTAACAGCTTGAAAGGAAATGTAAAATGGAAAACAAAAGACAGAACAAGACAGCAACGGAAAGCTGAAACAATCAAGCACAAATTATAGCTCTAACAATGAGCAACCTCCGATCTGGTTTTGAACCAAAGATCTGAGGAACGAACTCCTTCTCTCTCTCTCTCGTCTTCTTCTCTTCACACTCTTCTCGAGCTCTCTGCCTCTCTTCTTCTCCTTCTGCTCTTCTTCTTTCTCTTTTCTTTTTCTATCTGGATCGTGGCTCTCTGTATGGACTTTTCTTCTCGCCAACTCGATCGATCTTCTTCTGTGGAAGAAGGCTCATATATATAGCAGCAGCATCATCATCAGCCCCGACGTGTGACCTCCACATTTCCAGCCCTAAGTATTCGGACCACGTGGCAGTCTCTTAGCAGGCTTCATTCCAGCCTCGGATCACGTGCTGCCCAGTCACTTGGGAATGTTCTTCCTCGAACCTGCAAGGAGATACGAACCATTAAAACTGAGGGCCACAATAACTAAAGCTGCACGAGGTATGTGGTAGCAGTTCTAGATGCACTGAGAACGACACAACATTCAGTAGTGACAAAAACAAACACTACAATGAGAACGACACGAAGTCACTGTAACAAAACAATCACTACGAAAAGAACGACACGAGGTAGGATGAGAACAGCACGAAGTAAGGAGAGAACGACACGAGATACATACGATGACTACAGCACGAAGTAAAGAAAACGACACGACATAATAAACAGCAAAGAGAACGGCACGAGAACAACATGGACTGAAACCAACTCGAATACGAAAACAAAAACTGACACGAAGTGCGGTCACAAGACAAGACAGACACGGGGTCTAGGAAAGATAACACGAGGACAGAAAAATAGACACGGCTATCACGACACGTGATGAAGCAGTGAAACCAGAAGAAAAAATGACTCGAGGAGACACGGAGACAATACGAAGACACAATAAGGAAACGACACGAAGTCATAAAAACAACTTGAAAACATAAGAGAAACAACTCGAGCATAAAATAGCTCGAATGAACGACTCGAAGACGAGGCGACACGGGCTGACCACGACACGAAGACACATAACAGAAACCGTCACGAGTTGAAAACAACACGAAGACGGTGAGAACAGCATGAGGTGAAACGACACGGGTTGACAACAACTCAAGGACAAAAAATAGAAACCGACACGAAGTAAGTGAGAACAGCACGAGGTGAAACGAGAACGACACGAAGTGTCACTGTAGCAACACGGAGACACGAATGCAAAAACAACACGAAGACACGAAGACAGACCAACACGAAGACGTAAACACAACACGAAGACATAGACACTAAAACAACACGAAGACGATGGATGCTACAGTGCAATGTCTAGACTTGAAATTCAAAGCAAACGGCTGTACAGACTTGAAGATGTGAAGCCAATGTACAGACTTTGAATAACAGTCCAATGTATGGACTTTGAAATTGAAGACCAATGTGCAGACTTGACAGTGAAGACTAGTGTGCAGACTTCAAGGAGGTTGGCGTGTCAATGTACAGACTTGATGAAGACTGATACATGAACAGCAATGCATAGACTTAGGAGCATATGACACGGCTGTACAGACTTCACGCATTGACGCAGTACATACTTCCAATGAAGTGCGTTGACGCTGTACAGACTTTGCCTAAGACGCTGTACACACTTTGCCTAAGACAATGCATGAACTGACGTTGTATATACTTAGCCAATGCAATGCATAGGCTTTAACGAGAGTCCAATGTATAAACTAGCATGATGCATAATGACACAGTCCAGTGTATAGACTATGCTACCCAGACATGATATATGTAGAGACATGATATCTGACAGAATACAATGCACATATATAAAGAGCAAATGCCATCAATGCTAGACATCATCATTCATGTTGCTATCAATATGCACAATGCTCAAGAATAAGAATGCATAGAAATGCACTTTGTTTATTGCAATCATCAATGCACAATAACATTGCTATCACCAAAATACAATATCAAATGCACTCAAATGCACTCACTGCCTTGCTATCATCAAAACCAAATAGCATTGCTATCATCAAGGTGACATAGCACATGCTTGTGCCTAAGACGCACAACATTCTCCCCCTTTTTGATGATGGCAACACAATGTGACAGTGAGTCACACACAAGATTTTCTCCCCCTTTGACATGATCAAAAAGAGAAAAACAGTAAAAACAAGAGTGCAAGGTGCATTATGCATGCAAATTCCTCTAGAACATTCTCCCCCTGAATGTAAGACTCCCCTGAATTATTTCTCCCCCTAAATAAAAGCTCCCCCCTTGAGAAGGAATATGAACAGATAAATAAGGTAGAGAAGGTAGGAGGGTCACTCGACAACAGCTGAATCATTGGTTCAGAGAATAAGCCTGATTATAAATAATAGTTAAAGTATAAGAATCATCAACATACAATTTTCAAAAATTCAGGTTTAACAGTGATAAATCTAGAGTAAAACACCTGACCCCTGAAAAAGAGTTTTAGATTCCATTTATAGCAATGAATCTAGGGCACATGGTATTAATAGATAAGTCTGAAATAATACCCTTTTGTGTCTAAACATGGAAGTTCAAGAAAGACAACTTGAATATGTATTGAGAAAAATAATTTTCACTCAATGACCTTTGATTTCAAGGGGTTATAGCAGTTTGATTTTCATTTTTCAATTTCTAACCTGAACTAAGTGAATAGACCGGTGGCATTTATGCTGTTGACATTGGGTGTACACCTTGATCAGAGGTAGGTATCCCTAGTTACTAGGTATAAACTACTAGACCTATTTCAGATCAAAAACCACAAAGAATAGTCTTCACTTTTGACATTAAGGGTACACCTTGATTAGAGGCCAGTACTCTCAGTTACTTGGTGAGGACTCCCCCTATAGATTTGACCCTATGAACAGAGATATTCTGAATCATCTCATGACATGTGAAGTCTCCTGCTTCTTTGAAGGAGTTCACAGTTTCTCAGTGCAATCAGCCATTGCTCTGTCACTATGTTCAGTTCTTTACATTTATGATCTTATTTACTGCTGCCCTTAATTCTTTTAGAGTGATTGTTTGAAAAACATTACACACTCTTGTTCACCTGTTCTAGACATTTCCAGATTAACACATTTAGGCATTAAAAAAACCTTTTTCTATTTTAGCCATGAGACAAAGATTAAGAGCTATAAAAGTTTTCTTTTATCTCAAATTCTGAAGTGCAGACACTTAACTCTCCAATTTATAAAGGTTAAACCTTTAATTCCTTTCAGTTTGTAAGAGAAATTCTTATAAAAGAACAATTGTAATAATCACAACTCAATGTACTAAACCAGATACAGAACTGTTGTTCAGTGAGAATGATAAGAAAAGGATAGCAATTGGCAAAATGGTTCAATGAGCAACTGATGTCAAGGAATATGAATCATTTGAATGAGAACACTGAGAAGTGAATATGATTCAATGAATTGAATAAAACTCTCAGTTTCCCCTGACATCATGATGCAAGAGATATGCTATGCAATCAATTCAGCTTTATGCATCCAAGTCATGAGCATTTTTATCCTTTTTCAGATTTTTCAACATATGATGCAGTACACTGTTCTACATGAAGACTAGACCCATGGTACTAGGCGGAGGACCTGGTCTCAAAGACCATCTCACACATGGTAGGAACCTCCGGGCAGATTTCCCTGCCTTTTAGTTTAACTGTATATACTAAAGAAGCATTCAAATTCAGTTCAGCATATAGCAAGAGAAGAGCATCAGATATGCAGAATTGAATTCAATAGCTGAGTCTGGAATGCAGACTGATCAGCTAGAGATGAAGAGTTCATCAAAAAATCAACCAAGCAAAACAACAATTTCAGATGATGAATTTAAAACAAAGTTTAGAACTAACCTGAGATATAGAATCCTGGGCTTCCTTTTTGAGTGCCTTGGCTAAATTATCCCTTTTATATCTCTTACCAAGGCACACCTGCAACATGTCAATCAATATGATCTTGCAGGAACCCAAGCTGCCTTGGGTCCTGTATGAGCCCTAACAGGTGTTCTGACTGATCTCTTAACAGAATTATCAACATAGCCCATCAACTTATAGCTGGACAAGGAATAACCAAATTGACCAGACTTACCATGATAACTAATAGAATTTGAGTTCCTTTTATGCACCTTATTGTAAGCATTAAATTCATGTGCATGAACATCAAAATTTCTGTTGTGTGCATGGGCATTTTGTTTTCTGAACTCTGCCACCCAGCACTCAGAGGCTTTGTGGCCACGTTTTCCATAATTAAAACAAGAGAATTTCACAAATTATTTTGCATGGAATTTGACAGCATGGGGGTTAATATGATTCTTCTGAACATGCCAACAGTCCTTGACTGTGTGGCCATGTTTTCCACATTCAAAACATGAAGAATTCATTCTGTCAAGATTCTTATAGAATGCATGTCTTTTTACAGGGATTATAGCAGTTTCGGAGTTAATTGTTCTTCCCTTAGCATGCCAACAATTTGCAGCAATATGGCCCAATTTGTTACAATGAAAGCAATGAAGTTTCTTTTTCAGATATGCATGATTCCTATCATGAAGCTCTTTAGCATTCAAATCATCTTGCTTCTTTAATCTACAATCATGCATAAAGTGGCCAATTCTATGACAGTAAAAGCATTGAATTCTCTTATTTTGATCATGAGAAGGTTTCTTCAATTTAGAATTCCTAGCATGAATTCTATCTGATTTCAGTTCATCCTCTCTCATGACAAAGCAAACATCCATCTCATGGCCAGATTTACCACAGTAGAAACATTTCACATTCTTCCTTTTAATCTGAGACAGATTGGCCTGAGAAATTTCAGCATACAAATTTTTATTCTGTTTCGTTTTCTTTTGTTTTTCTATCTGATTCGCAGGCAGATATGAAGGAGAAGCTGAAGTGCTAGCCAACTCAGAGCTACGCACAAAGGTTGTATACATTCTTTTTCTCTCTTCCTGTTTACTGCCTTCATCAGAGACCTTCTTCTTAGAAGCAGCCTTTGAATTTTCTTTGTTTTCAAATGACTCAGATAGAGAATTGTTCAATTCAGTGATATCATTTTTGAGAGAGGAGATGAGAATCTCAGAATCTGTGATCTTTTCATTAAGTAAGACATTAATGGCTTTGTAGTTATCAATCTCTTCTATCAAAGTGCTCACTCTCTCACATTCATTTTTAACTAAATTCTTCCCTTTTTCAAGCATTAAGAGTCTCTCAGACATGGCAGAATTCAGCAGCCTCAATTCTTCATTTTCTCATTTTAGTTTTTCATCCTGACTTAGCTCATTTAGTGAAATTTGATCACCATTAATTGAGCTCATTTTTTCTTCCAGTTCAGATATCTTATCTGTGAATTTCTGATTTTTATTTTCCAAAACAGAAATTTTTTCTTTACTCACATTCAGATCAGCTAAGCACATATCATGAGATGTTTTCAGTTCTTGACATTTTTCACAATGAGCATTCGAATTAGTCTGATCACATTTCTTTTTCAACTTTCTATTTTCAGATCTCAAATATTTACATCTCTCAGAAAGTTCATCGTACATATCCCATAATTCAACAATTGAAATCTCTTCGGATTCAGATTCAGAATTTACCTGGGATGAGGAATCTTCATTGTCCTGGTTGTCCATCAAACAGCTATCATTCTGCTGGTTATGCGCAGAGATAACTTTGTCATATATCTCTTTTCCAGAATTGCACCTGAGATCAAAAGAATATACATCAGTATTAACAACAGCTCTCAGGATATTGAGAATCATGGTATTTTCACGGCCCTTCACTCTGTCCTCTTTAGACCATTTGGTCTCATCATGAGGTAATTTGTGTGGGCCTTTAGATAGTAGACTCCACAGTTTGGGATCAATGGAGTCTACGTACACAGCTAGGCCTCCTAGCCAACTTTCAAAGTTAGAACCATCATAAACTGCAGGACGACCCATATGAACAAGTGGCAAACAGATTCAGCGCAGTAAAACAAATGACACAAAATGCACTGAAACCAGATGATCAAAATAAAGCACAAGTCAATGAAGTAAAACACGATTTAAAGAGACCCACTCTGAAATGTACCAACAATTAGTAGGATCCTCTGCAGATTGTTAGATCTGTTCAGTCAGAGACCCGCTCTGATACCAATTGTTGGGTTCGGTGCAGTATTCAGAGGGGGGGTGAATGAATATAACCCGTTTAAAAAACCTTCACCCAATTAAAAACTAGAATAATAACAAGACAGATTCGACAATCTGAAGCTCAACTGGAATTTCGCTCTCTTGATAGATTAAAATATTCTAAGAAAACTAATCAACTCTTCTGCTCAAACAGAAGCCAAACGCTTAGAGCGCCCCTATGCAATCATCTAGCGGAAGCAAAAGCAGATAAACCAAACCATAATGCACAAGGGGTTTTTAGGTGGTTAGGTCCTCCAGACCTACATCCACCCCACACTCAACCCGAGTGTGGCTTCACTAACCGCTGGGCAACACAGCTTGCCAACAATCTGCTGACCAACACAGCTTGCTGTCCAGAGGATACACCTCTGCAAACCGCTGGGGAAGTACAGCTTAACCCGTCCGAGATCAAGTCTCGCCAGCTGAGGATTACAGCTTTACCTGTCCAGTGGAAACCTCCACTGCATCCGCTGAGCAACACAGCTTGCTGTCCAGTGGAATCCTCCACTGCAAACCGCTGGACAATACAGCTTAGCCGACCAGAGGCAGCACCTCTGCAACCCGCTGACTAACAGCTTGAAAGGAAATGTAAAATGGAAAACAAAAGACAGAACAAGACAGCAAGGGAAAGCTGAAACAATCAAGCATAAATTATAGCTCTAACAATGAGCAACCTCCGATCTGGTTTTGAACCAAAGATCTGAGGAACGAACTCCTTCTCTCTCTCTCTCTTCTTCTTCTCTTCACACTCTTCTCGAGCTCTCTGCCTCTCTTCTTCTCCTTCTGCTCTTCTTCTTTCTCTTTTCTTTTTCTATCTGGATCGTGACTCTCTGTATGGACTTTTCTTCTCGCCAACTCGATCGATCTTCTTCTGTGGAAGAAGGCTCATATATATAGCACCAGCATCATCATCAGCCCCGACGTGTGACCTCCACATTTCCAGCCCTAAGTATTCGAACCACGTGGCAGTCTCTCAGCAGGCTTCATTCCAGCCTCGGATCACGTGCTGCCCAGTCACTTGGGAATGTTCTTCCTCGAACTTGCAAGGAGATACGAACCATTAAAACTGAGGGCCACAATAACTAAAACTGCACGAGGTATGTGGTAGCAGTTCTAGATGCACTGAGAATGACACAACATTCAGTAGTGACAAAAACAAACACTACAATGAGAACAACACGAAGTCACTGTAACAAAACAATCACTACGAAAAGAACGACACGAGGTAGGATGAGAACAGCACGAAGTAAGGAGAGAACGACATGAGATACATACGATGACTACAGCACGAAGTAAAGAAAATGACACGACATAATAAACAGCAAAGAGAACGGCACGAGAACAACATGGACTGAAACCAACTCGAATACGAAAACAAAAACTGACACAAAGTATGGTCACAAGACAAGACAGACACGGGGTGTAGGAAAGACAACACGAGGATAGAAAAATAGACACGGATATCACGACACGTGATGAAGCAGTGAAACCAGAAGAAAAAACGACTCGAGGAGACACGGAGACAATACGAAGACACAATAAGGAAACGACACGAAGTCATAAAAATAACTTGAAAACATAAGAGAAACAACTCGAGCATAAAATAGCTCGAATGAACGACTCGAAGACGAGGCGACACGGGCTGACCACGACACGAAGACACATAACAGAAACCGTCACGAGTTGAAAACAACACGAAGACGGTGAGAACAGCATGAGGTGAAATGACACGGGTTGACAACAACTCAAGGACAAAAAATAGAAACCGACACGAAGTAAGTGAGAACAGCACGAGGTGAAACGAGAACGACACGAAGTATCACTGTAGCAACACGGAGACATGAATGCAAAAACAACACGAAGACACGAAGACAGACCAACACGAAGACGTAAACACAACACGAAGACATAGACACTAAAACAACACGAAGACGATGGATGCTACAGTGCAATGTCTAGACTTGAAATTCAAAGCAAACGGCTGTACAGACTTGAAGATGTGAAGCCAATGTACAGACTTTGAAGAACAGTCCAATGTATGGACTTTGAAATCGAAGACCAATGTGCAGACTTGACAGTGAAGACTAGTGTGCAGACTTCAAGGAGGTTGGCGTGTCAATGTACAGACTTGATGAAGACTGATACATGAACAGTAATGCATAGACTTAGGATCATATGACACGGCTGTACAGACTTCACGCGTTGACGCAGTACATACTTCCAATGAAGTGTGTTGACGCTGTACAGACTTTGCCTAAGACGCTGTACACACTTAGCCTAAGACAATGCATGAACTGACGTTGTATATACTTAGCCAATGCAATGCATAGGCTTGAACGAGAGTCCAATGTATAAACTAGCATGATGCACAATGACACAGTCCAGTGTATAGACTATGCTACCCAGACATGATATATGCAGAGACATGATATCTGACAGAATGCAATGCACATATATAAAGAGCAAATGCCATCAATGCTAGACATCATCATTCATGTTGCTATCAATATGCAGAATGCTCAAGAATAAGAATGCATAGAAATGCACTTTGTTTATTGCAATCATGAATGCACAATAACATTGCTATCATCAAAATACAATATCAAATGCACTCAAATGCACTCACTGTCTTGCTATCATCAAAACCAAATAGCATTGCTATCATCAAGGCGACATAGCACATGCTTGTGCCTAAGAGGCACAACACCCTTCACGATGGAGTCAGCAGGAAGAAGAGGAAGAAGACCTCCTCGCAGTAGGGAAGCGTAGGATGAAGAATCTCCTCGAACGCAATATCATCAACGAGTTACGTTCGATGGGGAAAGGTTTTTATAAGGCTTTCAACGTTTTGGAGGGTTCTAATGCTTGGTTATGGAAAGGGTTTGCGATCAAGATTGGTAGGGTTTTAATCCTACCGTGCATGATCCTCTCCCTTCCTAGATAGCAGCCGCATGCTTCCATTTTCATAGGGAAAACCCTAACATTATCCATGCATCGACCGAGCATGCCTTAATGGTTGCTCGGTTTCCTTATTTAACTCTCAGGGAAAATGACATCTGAGACAAGGGTGTGTTTTTCACTAAATGGCGCCTTACTCGAGGGCGTGTTTTCATTAGATAACGCCTTAACCAAGGTCATCTTTTACTTTTCTATATTTCACCGCTTTATTTCCAATTTTTCTTGGTATTAATTAGCACCCATGATAAGGGCATTATTACTATAATTGGCGCCTTATGGGAGGGCGTTATTTTGTTTTGGCCCATTTGTTATATCTTTTAAGTGTAAGGCCCGTTATCAGTTTAAGATATTTTCCATTTATCGAATTTTTATTTTATTTAATTCCTGACCAACATTAGCATGTATAGATTTACTAGTTTAAATTTATTTAGAATCTATTTTATTCTTTTAAAATTTTCCAGGGGTGCTACACCCTCCACCACTTAAAAGAATTTGGTCCCCAAATTCAAGAGACATGGAGGGTATAGAGTACTTACGGTTTAGAACAATTCTGGATATCTCCTTCGCATAGATTCTTCAGTTTCCCAGGTAGCTTCTTGTTCCAAGCATTTGTTCCACTGCACTTTTACCATGGGAATGGTCTTGTTTCTTAAGACTCGAACCTCTCGATCCAGAATCTTCATTGGCTTTTGTTCATAAGTGAGGTCCTTTTGAATTACTAGGTTACTATGATCAATGACGTGGAAAGGGTCGTGCACATATTTCTTCAGCATGGAAATGTGTAACACGTTGTGCACCTCCGACAGTTGAGGAGGTAAAGCAATGCGATAAGCTACCTCACCAACTCTTTCCAGTACTTCGAATGGACCAATGAACCTTGGTGCAAGCTTGCCTTTAACTCCGAACCTTCTTATTCCTCGACCGGGTGAGACCTTGAGGTAAACATGGTCTCCGACTTGGAACTCTAATTCCCTTCTTCTATTATCTGCATAAGACTTCTGTCTGGATTGTGCTACTTTGAGTCTTTCTCGGGTAAGTTCAACCTTCTCTGTTGTATTTCTTACCATATCAGGCCCTAGTAGTTGTTTCTCGCCAACCTCATCCCATCATATAGGAGATCGGCAACTCCTGCCGTACAAGGCTTCAAATGGAGCCATCTGTGTACTGGCTTGATAACTATTGTTATATGCAAACTCGGCTAGGGGCAAATGATCATGCCAACCTCCGCCAAAGTCAATAATGCAAGCCCGTAACATGTCTTCAACTATTTGATTTGTTCTCTCGGTCTGACCATAGGTCTGGGGGTGGAAAGCAGTACTGAAATTGAGCTTTGTCCCCAAAGAGTGTTGTAGACCCTTCCAGAAATGAGAAGTGAAGCGAGGGTCTCGATCAGACACGATCGCTGTTGGGACTCCATGCAATCTCACGATCTCCTTAATATACAATGCGGCTAAAACATCAACCGACCATCGACTTTTAATTGGCAAGAAATGTGCCGACTTGGTCAGTCGATCGATGATTACCCAAATACCATCATGTCCGCCTCTGGATTTAGGCAATCCCATGATGAAATCCATACCAATTCCTTCCCATTTCCATTTGGGAATATCAAGGGGGTGTAACTTTCCGGCGGGTCTTTGGTGTTCCGCTTTTACTTGTTGGCACGTGAGACAACGAGACACAAAGTCCGCTACCTCCCTCATCATGTTCGGCCACCAGAAAGTTCTTTTTAAATCTTTGTACATCTTAGTTGCTCCAGGATGAATGGTATACCTAGAGCGGTGAGCTTCATCTAGAATTTTCCTTTTCAACTCAGGACAGTCCGGGACACAAGTCCTTTCCTGAAACATCAGTCTTCCATCAACTGCTAGCTTGAATTCGGTTCTTTGATCTAGTTTCTCCCTGATTTCAATCATTCCAGGATCTTCATCTTGTAACTTCTTGATTTGGGATAGCAAGTCCGGATGCACACTCATGTGAGAGAGAGTAATACACCCGTCTTTCTGGTCCGTGCTTATATTTAATCTAGAGAATTCCTCTAATAGTTTCCATTCCCGTATCATATAGCTGGCTATAAGGGCTCTCGGCTTTCGACTCAAGGCATCAGCTACCGAATTCCCTTTACCGGGGTGATACTGAATAGTGAAATCAAAGTCTTTTAAATATTCCAGCCATCGTCGTTGCCTCATATTAAGCTCCATATGAGAGAATAGATATTTGAGGTTCTTATGATCGGAGAATACTGTGAATTGTTCTCCGTAGAGATAGTGTCTCCAGATCTTTAGTGCAAATACTACCGCGGCCAACTCCAAGTCATGCACCGGGTAGTTTTCTTCATGCTTCTTTAACTGCCTAGAAGAGTATGCAATAACTCTTCCCTGTTGCATTAATACACAACCGAGGCCAATACCTGAAGCATCGATGTATACCTCGTACTTCTCTGCTTCAATAGGAAGGGCCAAGACTGGAGCAGTTGTAAGGCCCGTGCCTTAATGGATCTTTCGTGGTATTTGTTCTATTATTTGTTCTGGAATTTCCGGCTTTTTCCTGGATTTTTAGGAATTTGTCTGGCATTTTTCCGGATTTGTTCGGAGCTGTTTGAGGGTTATTGAATATTAATAAGATTTTTATATATATAATGATTGTATTATATATATATATTAATTTTATTTTTATTTTAATTTTTTTTTTTATATCTCTCACCCTCACTCTCTCTCCCCCGTCGATCTCTCATTTCACCCTCTCCCTCTCTCTCTCCTCCGTGCGGCCACCTCCTCTCCTCTCTTAGGGATCGTGGTCGAGACGGCGTCGGATTGAGACGAGGTTGGCACCGTTGGATTCCTCGCGTCGAGTAGAGCGCGTGGGTGTCCACTTCGGCGTGGATCGGTGATCGTGGGAGCGAGGTGGAGCGTGGAAGCTCCGTGGCTATTCCTCCTTGCATGCGGCCCGTTCGACGGTTTCGGCTTGCGAAAGGTAGGGGGATGGAACCTCGATCTTGCTAGGATCGTTTCCTTTAGCCCGCTTGTTGATTAGCACCCCGTAGCATGCATGATGTTCATATTTCCATTTTTGGGGTTTTAGCCTAAATCTTGAGTTTAATGCGTTTTAGGCCTTGCATGTGCTAGATTTAGATGTTAGATTGTTGTCTAGCATGCGTGGTTTGACAGGTTATTAGGTTTCTCGTCGATACCCGGCGTTTTCAGCCGTCCGGGAGGGCTTCGGTTTACAAACCGTACCCGCCCGTAACCCAGGTGCAGTGACGGTCCTGCCAGGAACCGTCACTTGCCCGACGGTCCAAGGTGGACGCGTCACTACCAAATAACGGCCCATTGGGGGTGCGTTACTTGGAGAGTAACGGTGGGGCTCCCATCCGTTACTCATCAACTATTTCCGTGATTTTGGTCAGGCGGTGCGCCCGGTGGCCAGTCGGCCGACCGTCGTTTCGGTCCGGCGCGCCTAGACCGGGGCGTTACTTCGCCTGCTACCATTTAGAACGCTGATAGGTGGTTTGAGCCTCGGGTGGATGTGACGGCGGTGACCCCACGTGTCGCTTCGAAGTAATGCGCAGGGCCCCCACCGTTACATGCCCTTTGGTGCCTCTTGAGCTGGAATCCTGAAGGGAGTGACGGATGGGGACTGGAGCGTCATTCTTGAAGTAACGCGCCGACCCCCGACCGTCGTTTGCATGTGGCGCGTGGGTCCTTGACCGCCACTTCCCTGATGGCTGCAATATATTCCCAGCCCATTGCTTATGCGTTCCGTTCTATATTCATGCCATAGTTGTATTGTTTTACTATATTGTGGCGTGTTTTATGTGCCAATAGAGTAGCTTTTCTTTCCAGGCAATGGAGCCACTGTTGTTGCCCTAAGGTCTGTTGAGTACCGACCCGCTTGAGGATGGCGGAGGGGTATATTTCCCATTCACGGTTTGTAAGCTAGTTCCGTGGGCTCCCAGCCAATGGTAGCGTCCTGCCAAGGGAGAAAACTAGTTAGAGGGCCTGGCTCAGGCTAGAGTCAGTGTGTGCACACGTGGTCGGAGACTGTGGACTGACGCCGACGGGTGTCACTCCGACTGGTCACTTGGTCTGGTACTGTTTACGCGCTTAGCTTGTCGCTTGTCGACTGCGAGTGCTTGAGACGCAGTGTAAGCCGTCAGTGGACGCTTCTGGTTTCTGCTCCAGTGGTTGTCCTTCCTTGTTGCTTGGATTAGTTGCAGCTCATTCTAATTGGTAGTTTTAGCTTCAATCGCTTGCATTTAATTAGTAGCGGCATGTGTTAGCTGTTATACTTGCTTAGATAGAGTTTACAGCTTTCTTGTGATTAGATATTCATGCCATTGCCTGTGTATTTATTTAAATGCATGCTTTAAATTGCGGTTATTTATGCATGTTCGCTTGTTTAGTGCGAGGTAGGGATCCGCGTGACCCCTACTGAGTCTGGCTGTGACTCACCCTTCTCCTTTCAGGTGAGCCGCGCCCGACATCTCCCGGAGTTTAGCGTGCTGTTTCGGGACCGTTCCTTAGCTGCCAGCTGAGCACGAGCTGCCTTTTTGAGGCTTGTGTTGTGCTTTTGCCGGGGTATGCCCCGCGTAGTTGTACCTTGAGGACTGGTGTTTGTGACTCTGGACTAGTTATATATATATCACTCTGGTTATTTTAAACTGCTTCCGCACTTGTGTTTAAATCTTAAATACTTATTTGTATTGCGCGCCCCAATTCGCAATTAATTATGCATATTCCTCAGCTAACCCCCCACTAACCCTTCAGGGGCCTCATCAGCCTCTTGGGTGGCCTCCCCAGTTCTTGGTGTCGGTATACCGATGTTATCGGTATATCGGTATCCTGAACTCTGGGTCGTCACAGATGGTATCAGAGCCAAGTTGAGGATTTGCGTAAAGAATTGGAATTGACGCTTGGTCCAGAGCTAGTCCTGTTGTCGTCTCTTGCTGGCATAGGATGTTTTTCGTATGATTGATGGATTTTATTGTTGATTGTGTTTTTGGCAGCATAATTATGCCGCCTCGTCGAGGAAGACCTCCTCGAGCTCCTCGTGTTCCTCGAGATGCGCCCAGGGAAGATAGCGGTTCTGCACCTCCTCCTGCAGTTCCCGCTGTTCCTGTCGTTCCAGTTGCTCCTCCAGTGCCGATCGTTCAAGCTGAAGTGCCTGGCAGTCGAGGCAAGGCTTTGAAGGAATTTCTGATGTTCAATCCGCCTGCTTTCGATGGCCAAGCTGATCCAGAAGTCGCGAGGCAATGGATGGATGCGATAGAGCGTGTTTTTGTCTCGATGGAGTGTGCTGAAGATGAGAAAGTCATGCTCGCTGCCTTTCAACTCCAGGGTACGTCCATTGCGTGGTGGAAAGCCGAGTGGCAGATTTCCTTTCGATCCAGACCTCTTCGGCAAATCACTTGGGCAGAGTTCGTTGCTGCTTTTGAGCGTGCCTATACTCCTGCCTGCTTGCAGATGGATAAGATGTATCGGTTTATGGAATTGACCCAGGGTAGTATGACCGTGCTTCAGTACAGGAATAAGTTCTTGGAATTGGGTCAGTATGCGCCCCATGTGCTGGCCAGCGAAGCTTTGAAGACCCAGCAATTCTTGCGTGGGTTGAGGCCAGAGTTGAAGATGCCGTTGATAGCGAGTCGTGTTGCGGATCTCGATACTGCGTGTCAGACAGCTGTAGTTTTAGAGCTGGAGATGGCGAGACCGGGTGGATATCCCCAGGCAGGGTCAGTGCAGCCGGTAGCTCAGGTTCAGCAGGCTTACCGACAGCCCGTGCCTAGTGTTCCTTCGGTCCAGCCAGAGGTTTCCAGTGCTTCCTCTCCTTCTAAGCCCAAGTTCAAAAGGTTCAAGAAGAAGAAGAAGTTTTTTCAGCAGCCGTCCGGTACAGATTCTGTTCAGCAGCCGACAGCGCCTTCTTCTCAGACTCGGCAGAGCTCAGCTGCTAGTCAGCCGTGGACGTGTCGGAGATGCGGTGGTCATCATAAGGGCCAACCGTGTTCTCTTCCTGTTGTTTGCTTTAGGTGTGACCAGCCAGGTCATGTGGTTCGAGATTGCCCGCTGAGGCCGAATCCATTGCAAGCTCCTCAGTTTTCTCAACCTCAGCCGCAGTTTAGACCTCCTGCACCTCAAGCTCCACAGCAATTTTTCTCTCAGGCGTCGGCGTCTTCTCAGCAATCTTCAGTTGGTTCTAAGAAGCAGAAAGGCAAGGTTTCTCATTTGACAAGAGCTGATGCTGCTGTGTCCCATCTTGTGGAAGGTACGATTATGCTTTATGGTCATTCAGCTCATGTCTTATTTGATTCTGGTGCTTCTCACTCTTTTATTTCTGAGGATTTTATGGCTTGTATTGAGGAACCAACTTCTGAGCTGTCCTGTGAGTTGTTTGTGGAATTGCCTTCTGGAGATTTCATGGTTACTCCCTTGTGTTTGGATGAGTCTCCTGTGATGATTGATGATCACCAGTTGCCAGCGAGATTGTATGCGTTGCAGCTGGCAGATTATGATGTTATTCTGGGAATGGATTGGTTGGAGCATTATGGAGCTGTGGTTGACTGCAGATCGAAGAAAGTCTATTTTCAGCCCCAGGGAAAATCAGCCTTTTATTTTCAAGGTATTCGATCCCGTTCTTCTCGTATGATTATTTCTGCTATTCGAGCCTATAGGTTGCTTAGCACAGGTTGTCAGGGATTCCTTGCTTCAGTGGTGGCTGTTGAAAAACCACGACGGGATGTTTGTGATATTCCGGTTGTCTGTGAGTTCCCTGATGTGTTTCCTGATGAGTTGCCAGGCTTGCCCCCAGAGCGAGAGATTGAGATGGTGATTGAACTGATTCCAGGTACTGGCCCCTTAGCAAAGCCGCCGTACCGAATGGCTCCAGCTGAATTGAAAGTACTGCGTGCACAGCTACTAGAGTTACTGGAGAAGGGTTATATTCGTCCCAGTTTTTCTCCGTGGAGTGCCCCAGTACTGTTTGTGAAAAAGAAAGATGGAAACCTGAGGCTTTGTATTGATTACAGGCAGCTGAATCAGGCGACTATCAAGAATAAGTATCCGCTCCCCAGGATTGATGATTTGTTTGAGCAGTTACAGTCTGCTGCTGTCTTTTCACGGATTGATCTCCGGTCTGGCTATTTTCAGTTACGGATCCGGGAATCTGATGTGGAGAAGACTGCTTTCAGTACTCGATATGGTCACTTTGAATTTTTAGTCATGCCGTTTGGTTTGACTAATGCCCCAGCAGCCTTCATGGATCTAATGCAGCGTATCTTTCGTCCATTTCTGGACCATTTTGTGGTGATCTTTGTTGATGATATCTTGATATATTCTGCCTCTGTTGATGATCATGTGCAGCATTTGAGGATCGTTCTGCAGACTCTAAGAGATCACGAGCTTTATGCGAAGCTCAGTAAATGTGAATTCTGGCTTCGGGAGATTCATTTTCTTGGCCATGTGATTTCTAGTGATGGAGTAGCAGTAGACCCTGCAAAGATTGATGCCGTTTTGAGTTGGCAGAGACCGAGGACCATCACGGAGATACGAAGTTTTTTAGGATTGGCTGGGTATTACCGCAGATTCATTCAGGATTTTGCGAAGATTGCAGCACCGATGACTAATTTGACACGGAAGGGTGTGCCATTTGTCTGGTCGGATCAGTGTGAGGCTAGCTTTGTTGAATTGAAAAGGCTGTTGACTTCTTCTCCAGTGTTGACTTTGCCTTCCGACTCGGGTGGTTTTCTTGTTTGTACAGATGCGTCTCGAGTAGGTTTGGGTGCAGTGCTGATGCAACATGGTAAGGTTATCGCATATGCGTCTCGGCAATTGAAACAGCATGAAGGAAATTATCCCACTCATGATCTAGAGCTAGCTGCAGTTATTTTTGCCTTGAAGATCTGGAGACATTATCTGTATGGTGAGAAATTTCAGATTCTTACTGATCATCAGAGTTTACAGTATATTTTCTCCCAGAAAGATCTGAATCTCAGGCAGAGGCGATGGATGGAATACATGAAAGATTATGACTTTACACTCTCCTATCAGCCAGGTAAAATGAATGTTGTGGCCGATGCTCTGAGCAGGAAAGTACAAGTCAGTCATTTGTTGCTTCATGAATGGAAATTGTGGGAACAGCTTCCGAGCGAGGCATTGTGTGTAGAGATTCCTGCCGATCCGAGGATGGCAGTTTGTGCTAGCTTGGTTTTGGGTTCAGCTTTGTATCAGCAGATTCTAGAAGCCCAACAAGCTGATTCTGATTTGGCCCGTGTTATATCAAGATATGATGTGGAATTTGATGACGAGCTGGTCGTCAGTTTCCAGGGCAGATTGTATATTCCTGTTGATGATGATTTGAGGAATGAGATTTTGAGTGAAGCCCATGGTTCCCGTTTTGCTATTCACCCTGGTGTCACCAAGATGTATCAGAATTTGAAGAAGCAGTTCTGGTGGCCCGGCATAAAGAAGGACGTGGCTATTTTTGTTTCTAAGTGCTTGACTTGTCAGTTAGTTAAAGCCGAACATCAAAAGCCAGGTGGTCTACTTCAGCCATTAGAAATTCCGATGTGGAAATGGGACCATGTTACTACAGATTTTGTGGTGGGTTTGCCTCGAACTTCTCAAGGTTTTGATGGGATCTGGCTGCTTGTCGACAGATTGACGAAAACCGCCAGATTGTTGCCAATTAAAGTTACTTGGAGTGTGCAGAGATTGGCCGAGCTCTATGTGCAGAAGATCGTGCCATTGCATGGAATTCCTGTTTCACTTGTGTCAGATCGTGACCCGCGTTTTACCTCTGGCTTCTGGCGTAGTTTCCAGAAAGCTTTGGGCACTGAGTTAGCTTTCAGTTCAGCGTATCACCCACAGTCAGATGGACAGTCAGAGAGAACTATTCAGACTTTGGAGGACATGCTGAGATCGTGTTGCCTTGATTGGCAAGGTTCGTGGGGTCAGCATTTGCCACTTGTTGAGTTTGCTTATAATAATAGTTTTCACTCCAGTATTGGCATGGCTCCTTATGAAGCGCTGTATGGTCGTCCTTGTCGTACTCCTCTGAACTGGTTTGATGTTGGGGACCGACTGTTGACAGGACCGGACATGGTACAGCAGTGTTCTGATGTGGTTCGTCTGATCAGACAGAGATTGTTGACGGCTCAGAGTCGACAGAAAAGTTATGCAGATCGACGCAGACGTCCACTACAATTTGAGCCAGGAGATATGGTGTTTGTTAAAATATCTCCAATGAAGGGTGTTTCCAGGTTTGGGAAGCGTGGAAAGCTTAGTCCGCGGTATGTTGGCCCTTTTCCGATTGTTGAAGCTATTGGTTCAGTGGCTTATCATTTGCAACTGCCGGCGGCCATGCAAGCTATTCATAATGTGTTCCACGTGTCTCAGTTGAGGAAATATGTGTCTGATGCTTCTCATGTTCTCGATGATTCAGTGTGGCCCGAGGTGACTGCTGATTTGTCCACGCCAGAATTTCCTATCCGAATTGAAGACCGTCATGAGCAGCGGTTGAGAAATAAGGTTATTCCTCTGGTAAGGGTTGCTTGGCAGCGTCACTCTGGTAACGAGTCTACTTGGGAGCGTGAAGATGAGATGCGTCAGCTTTTTCCTTTCTTGTTCCAGTGAGGTAAAAGTCCTTTCTCAGTCTCCTCCTTTTCGGTTATTGTAAATTTCGAGGGCGAAATTTCTGTAAGGAGGGAGGGACTGTAAGGCCCGTGCCTTAATGGATCTTTCGTGGTATTTGTTTTATTATTTGTTCTGGAATTTTCGGCTTTTTCCTGGATTTTTAGGAATTTGTCTGGCATTTTTCCGGATTTGTTCGGAGCTGTTTGAGGGTTATTGAATATTAATAAGATTTTTATATATATAATGATTGTATTATATATATATATTATTTTTATTTTTATTTTTATTTTTTATTTTTTATATCTCTCACCCTCACTCTCTCTCCCCCGTCGATCTCTCATTTCACCCTCTCCCTCTCTCTCTCCTCCGTGCGGCCACCTCCTCTCCTCTCTTAGGGATCGTGGTCGAGACGGCGTCGGATTGAGACGAGGTTGGCACCGTTGGATTCCTCGCGTCGAGTAGAGCGCGTGGGTGTCCACTTCGGCGTGGATCGGTGATCGTGGGAGCGAGGTGGAGCGTGGAAGCTCCGTGGCTATTCCTCCTTGCATGCGGCCCGTTCGACGGTTTCGGCTTGCGAAAGGTAGGGGGATGGAACCTCGATCTTGCTAGGATCGTTTCCTTTAGCCCGCTTGTTGATTAGCACCCCGTAGCATGCATGATGTTCATATTTCCATTTTTGGGGTTTTAGCCTAAATCTTGAGTTTAATGCGTTTTAGGCCTTGCATGTGCTAGATTTAGATGTTAGATTGTTGTCTAGCATGCGTGGTTTGACAGGTTATTAGGTTTCTCGTCGATACCCGGCGTTTTCAGCCGTCCGGGAGGGCTTCGGTTTACAAACCGTACCCGCCCGTAACCCAGGTGCAGTGACGGTCCTGCCAGGAACCGTCACTTGCCCGACGGTCCAAGGTGGACGCGTCACTACCAAATAACGGCCCATTGGGGGTGCGTTACTTGGAGAGTAACGGTGGGGCTCCCATCCGTTACTCATCAACTGTTTCCGTGATTTTGGTCAGGCGGTGCGCCCGGCGGCCAGTCGGCCGACCGTCGTTTCGGTCCGGCGCGCCTAGACCGGGGCGTTACTTCGCCTGCTACCATTTAGAACGCTGATAGGTGGTTTGAGCCTCGGGTGGATGTGACGGCGGTGACCCCACGCGTCGCTTCGAAGTAACGCGCAGGGCCCCCACCGTTACATGCCCTTTGGTGCCTCTTGAGCTGGAATCCTGAAGGGAGTGACGGATGGGGACTGGAGCGTCATTCTTGAAGTAACGCGCCGACCCCCGACCGTCGTTTGCATGTGGCGCGTGGGTCCTTGACCGCCACTTCCCTGATGGCTGCAATATATTCCCAGCCCATTGCTTATGCGTTCCGTTCTATATTCATGCCATAGTTGTATTGTTTTACTATATTGTGGCGTGTTTTATGTGCCAATAGAGTAGCTTTTCTTTCCAGGCAATGGAGCCACTGTTGTTGCCCTAAGGTCTGTTGAGTACCGACCCGCTTGAGGATGGCGGAGGGGTATATTTCCCATTCACGGTTTGTAAGCTAGTTCCGTGGGCTCCCAGCCAATGGTAGCGTCCTGCCAAGGGAGAAAACTAGTTAGAGGGCCTGGCTCAGGCTAGAGTCAGTGTGTGCACACGTGGTCGGAGACTGTGGACTGACGCCGACGGGTGTCACTCCGACTGGTCACTTGGTCTGGTACTGTTTACGCGCTTAGCTTGTCGCTTGTCGACTGCGAGTGCTTGAGACGCAGTGTAAGCCGTCAGTGGACGCTTCTGGTTTCTGCTCCAGTGGTTGTCCTTCCTTGTTGCTTGGATTAGTTGCAGCTCATTCTAATTGGTAGTTTTAGCTTCAATCGCTTGCATTTAATTAGTAGCGGCATGTGTTAGCTGTTATACTTGCTTAGATAGAGTTTACAGCTTTCTTGTGATTAGATATTCATGCCATTGCCTGTGTATTTATTTAAATGCATGCTTTAAATTGCGGTTATTTATGCATGTTCGCTTGTTTAGTGCGAGGTAGGGATCCGCGTGACCCCTACTGAGTCTGGCTGTGACTCACCCTTCTCCTTTCAGGTGAGCCGCGCCCGACATCTCCCGGAGTTTAGCGTGCTGTTTCGGGACCGTTCCTTAGCTGCCAGCTGAGCACGAGCTGCCTTTTTGAGGCTTGTGTTGTGCTTTTGCCGGGGTATGCCCCGCGTAGTTGTACCTTGAGGACTGGTGTTTGTGACTCTGGACTAGTTATATATATATCACTCTGGTTATTTTAAACTGCTTCCGCACTTGTGTTTAAATCTTAAATACTTATTTGTATTGCGCGCCCCAATTCGCAATTAATTATGCATATTCCTCAGCTAACCCCCCACTAACCCTTCAGGGGCCTCATCAGCCTCTTGGGTGGCCTCCCCAGTTCTTGGTGTCGGTATACCGATGTTATCGGTATATCGGTATCCTGAACTCTGGGTCGTCACAGCAGTGGTCAGATGGTCCTTCAATGTTTGGAAGCTTTGTTCACATTCCTCATTCCACTCATACGGCACTTCCTTGCGGGTCAACTTGGTGAGTGGTACTGCAATCTTTGAGAAGTTTTTAATAAAACGCCGGTAATAACCAGCAAGACCAAGGAAACTCCTGATTTCTGTTGCATTTGTCGATTGTTCCCAGTTCTTTACCGCTTCGACCTTTGCAGGGTCCACTGAGATTCCATCCTTTGAAATTACGTGTCCTAAGAAGGACACTTCTTCCAGCCAAAACTCGCATTTGCTAAATTTGGCATATAATTGATTATCCCTCAATATCTGCAATGCTATCCTCAAATGTACTTCATGCTCCTCTTCAGACTTTGAATATATCAGGATATCATCGATAAAAACCACAATAAATTTGTCCAGATGTGGTCTAAAGATGCTATTCATAAGCTGCATAAAAGCTACAGGGGCATTTGTTAGTCCAAAAGGCATAACAGTAAATTTATAATGCCCGTACCTGCTTCGGAATGCAGTTTTATGAATATCCTCGTCCTTGATCCTCAATTGGTGATAACCCGATCGAAGATCAATTTTTGAGAAATTCTTTGCTCCAGAAATCTGATCGAAGAGTTCATCAATCCTCGACAGTGGGTATTTATTCTTGATAGTGAGGTGGTTCAGCTGTCGATAATCGATGCACAGCCTCATCGATCCATCCTTCTTCTTGACGAACAACACTGGTGCTCCCCATGGGGAAGTACTTGGTCTGATAAATCCTTTCTTCAATAGCTCCATAAGCTGCTCCTTCAATTCCTTCAATTCTACGAGGGACATTTTGTAGGGTGCTTTGGAAATAGGTCCGGCACCCGGAACAAGGTCTATAGTGAATGAGACTTCTCTCTCTGGTGGTAGACCAGGCAAGTCTTCAGGGAAAACATCGGGAAACTCCCGAACCACTTGAATGTCTTCTAGTCTAGCTACCTTAGCCTCTGTGGCAGTTACAAATGCTAAGAATGCCTCGCATCCTTTGTTGATAAGTTTATGGGCTCGAAGAGCAGAGATGACTGGTGATCTCTTCCGGGGAGTAATGTAAGTTAACTCCGAGTAATCCATAAAAGTTACTTTTCCATTTCGGCAGTCTACAGTTGCCCGATGGGTGGATAGCCAATCGACCCCTAAAATTATATCATACTCCTTCAAGTCTAAGCATATTAAATCTGCAGGTAAGTTGTGGCCTTTAACTATAATCTTGCAGTTTGGGTAATGGAAAGTGACATCAGACTCATTCCCTAACGGGGTAGAAATCACCAAGTTTATCCATTCAGGTTCCATAGAGAATGAAGCAGCAAATTTCTTTGAAACAAACGAATGTGTGGCGCCAGTATCAAATAGTACTTGAGCAGATTTAGAGCAGACAGACAAAATACCTTCCACCAACCCACCCTCGGTTGGTTCCGTCTCTTGGAGAGCTTGTAACCGTCCTTGCTTCTTTGTCGAACGCTTCTCTTCCTTTGTCTTCGGCTCACTTTGCTCGTTCATCATTAGACAGTCGGGAATACGGTGTTCTTTACTCCCACAACGAAGGCATGCTCCGAGCCTTCTCCAGCATTCCGCAGCCTGATGACCCGGCTTGTCGCAATATATACAATTCTCCTTTGGCGGTGCCGTGATGGAGAAAGGTTTGTTGTTGCCCTTCTTGAATTTCTTCTCTTTGGAGGTTTCGCCTCCATTATTGGTCCGCTTCTTGAAAGACGGTTTAAAAGTGTTGGGGCTTGTGATATTCTCCCTTTTATCCTTACCACGGATTTTGTCAGACAGTTCCGTGGCGTCTTCTAGCAACTGGGTACGACGCACCATCTCTGAGTACACTTGAATATCCAAGGGAGTGAGCTGGGTGATATACTGGGGTCGTAACCCATTCAAGAACCTTCTCGCCTTCATCTTTTCAGTGCATACTAAATGTGGTGCATATCTAGATAACCGGGAGAACTGGGCTTCGTAGTCGACTACTGACAGGGATCGTTGCTTCAAGGCAGCAAATTCTGTGGCCTTTTTCTCCTGAACACGGTCGGAGAAATACTTACTATTGAAGTGCTCGACAAATTCGACCCAAGTAACATGATCTTCGAGCAAGGTGGCCTCGACGGACTCCCACCAAGCACGGGCGTCCCGTTCCAGTTGGAACGTGGCCAAAAGCACCTTTTCACCATGCGCGCATTACATGACACGGAAGATTCGCTCGATCTCCTTTATCCAATTCTCCGCATCCTCGGGATTTGATGAACCTGTGAATCTCGGAGGGTTGAGATTTCTAAAGCTCCGATGGAGGTCGCCAGCTACATGATGTGCCCCACCTTGAGCCACTTGTTACAAGGCCTGGGTCAGGCCTTGAACAGTTCGTTGCATCTCACGCCATTGTGCGTGTTCAGCAGCCATAGTCCTACAAGAATTTAACCTTAATTAGTTTCATGTTGAAATTTGTAGTCGGATGCCCTACAAGGACTTATACCCACGGCACTACCCATCCTCACAGTTTGGGGATAGACTTATCCTTGGACTTGGGTTTTCCTAGGAATTTGAAATCTTAGGCTCTGATACCACAAAAACTGTCACGCCCCGAGCGCGGAAGGAACTCGGGGAGAGCGTGACGAGTTTATATCAATCATGTCAATCAGAGCAAGTAGAATTTCTACATCATAACGGAGTGCGCATTAAGACAAGAATTTAAAACATATTCAATACTGATACCATTGATAACAACTTAATCCTTTAAACAACGTCATGACTTGACAAGTCTAATCAGGCCCACGGCCTTTAAATATTACAAATTTGAAAATAATACAAGACTCCATGAACTAAAGACGACTTGACACGATAAGGCGTAGTGGCATGATGCTTGCAGACTATACGCTCATCACTCTTGCTCCTGCCCATCCGAGTCCGAGTCAGGGTCCATATTACCTGAAAAGTTTGGGAAAAGAATTTGATGAGCGAACGCTCAGTAGTAATTATATCTCAAGAACTAGCAGTTGGTTTAAGTAATTACCTTTTTCAAATGATAATGCAAGTCTAGCATGTCAATCATGAAAAATGAAACGCTATGGAATTGAACATGATAACAAGAGGAAATAACATGTACTGTTGATCCAAGATAGGGGATTTCAAGTATTCGAGATTTCAAGTATTCGAACGAGTACCAAGTATATCAATAAAGTCTTTCATGTCATGAGATAAAGGCTATTAACAAGCAAGTACTTTGCCCATTCTGGGCCACGCAAGTCATGTCAAGTCAATCAAGTCAAGCACGCGAGAGATAGATAGATAGATAGTGGAGATGTCGTAGATTCAAGCAAGCACTTCGGTGCAATGCCACACCGCGATCAATATAACTCCCATGGGCACAAGTACTTTCGGGTGCTCCTCCCAGGACCAGATCGGGCCCTATATGCGCAGGCATTGTTACATGTAATATCTAGACAACCACTTTAGTGATAGCCATGGAATTCCAAGAACAAACTCATGTAGGATATCAAGGTAGATTCGTGGATAGGTTCTACGGAATTCAAGGAAGAACATTAGATGGACAATGATAAAACCAACGAGAACCATGACATGTCGATAACCTGGGTAGAATCGGTACCTTAACTAGGTAGCCGTGATCACTTGAGTGGATGACAAAACTTGCCACCAATCAAGGTACATGAATCAAGCTGAGAGATTGACCCCATCTATAAGGGACTCAATCCATAACATTGCCTTAGTGAAATATCATCATTCCACCGATTAGGATTATTCTCTCATGGACCAAGATGGCAACATGAGAGGGCCGGTTTACCACATGACGTGGCAATCAAAGGTACAAGGTGTTTAAGGTACAACCAGCTCAGTCGGCCTTTAGGGAATCCAAGGCTACGAGGAGACTTACGGAGGTCCCAATGACTAACTTGCCGGTCCAAAGGAACGGAATGTCCAATGGAGGGCTTGTATGTCACCGAGAGTTGAAGGGGTAATCGGTAAAATGCCGAGAAACGTGGGACTATACTCATGGATTGGAATATAGTGCCATATATACATATATATAAATATAAATCCATGGTTACAAGAAAAATCATAAAAAAATCAGAAGATAGGAAATTGGCGCCTTAGCCAATGTCTTTAATTCATTAAGTAGCGCCCTGGTCAGGGGCGTTATTTCACAAATTGAAGACTATGCAAGAGTCGCTAATTCAACAGTTATACATTTCTAAATATATACTTTTATACATTGATTTTCAGTATTATGTAAATGACGCCTGGCCACATGCCCAGTTCTTAGGAAGATAGCGCCCTTGACAGTGGCGTCATTTTCAAAAGAAACGCCATACTTCAAGTCAACATTTCATTTTTTCCTAGAATTCCACTATGAACAGTAGCACCTTTTCAATATAACTATTTTTATGACAATATGTATATGGATAGGTCAAGAAAAATAGCAGGATTCCAAAACTCTATTCATGCATTAAATCAGATAACTGGTTAAATAGATATTAAAATTTTAACATGTGTAATTATTAAATCAAATGGGAATTGACGACCGTTTTGATGGGCGTCAAAAAGAATTAGCGCCCTGATGAGGGTCGCTATTTACAAAAATTTTAGAAACTTCACCGAAACGCAGCGATAACTATATGCATGATATACATATGGTTTAATGAGAATAATATAATCATGATTTATGGTTGTTTGGGCTACGAGACTTGAGATAACCTACCTTTTAGTGGATTGGAGGGTTTTGGACGAAGAACTGATACTCTGTTTCGAACAGAGTATGTCGATTGTATGCAGGATGAAGACTTCTGCAACTTCCTTCACGCAACAGGAGGAAGAGGGTAGCAGGAGGAAGAAGGCACTTCTTCCAGGCTTGTAGGTGGTTGAAGGGAAGAAGCCTCACGCCTTCTCACGTTTGATAGGCAGGAAGAAGAAAGAAGAAGAGGGTGAAGCCTCTTCTTGCACGTCTGCACAGCAAGAGGAAGGAGATGCTCGCCCCTTCACGATGGAGTCAGCAGGAAAAAGAGGAAGAAGACCTCCTCGCAGTAGGGAAGCGTAGGATGAAGAATCTCCTCAAACGCAATATCATCAACGAGTTACGTTCGATGGGGAAAGGTTTTTTTAAGGCTTTCAACGTTCTGGAGGGTTCTAATGCTTGGTTATGGAAAGGGTTTGCGATCAAGATTGGCAGGGTTTTAATCCTACAGTGCATGATCCTCTCCCTTCCTAGATAGCAGCTGCATGCTTCCATTTTCATAGGGAAAACCCTAACACTATCCATGCATCGACCGAGCATGCCTTAATGGTTGCTCGGTTTCCTTATTTAACTCTCAGGGAAAATGATGTCTGAGACAAGGGTGTGTTTTTCACTAAATAGCGCCTTACTCGAGGGCGTGTTTTCATTAGATAACGCCTTAACCAAGGTCATCTTTTACTTTTCTATATTTCACCGCTTTATTTCCAATTTTTCTTGGTATTAATTAGCGCCCATGATAAGGCCGTTATTACTATAATTGGCGCCTTATGGGAGGGCGTTATTTTATTTTGGCCCATTTGTTATATCTTTTAAGTGTAAGGCCCGTTATCAGTTTAGGATATTTTCCATTTATCGATTTTTTTTTATTTAATTCCTGACCAACTTTAGCATGTATAGATTTACTAGTTTAAATTTATTTAGAATCTATTTTATTCTTCTAAAATTTTTCAGGGGTGCTATAGATGAACCATCTAATCTGGTTATCTTGCGTCTTATGTCTCATTGTAGTTTTTCTTTATTGAGTCTTTTCGTTTATTATGGGCCCGAATATGTAAAGAACTTATATTTGAAATGAAATTTGTTATTTGTCCAAATTGTGTTTTGTGGAAATGACTATGCTCTGATTGACATGACTGTTTAACTGCCACGTTCCGAGCAAACGACATGTTCCGCTGCTATCGGTTCGAGGCGTGACAGAAGGTGGTATCAGAGCCTAGGCTTTCTAAATCCCTAGGTCATCAAGTTCAAGTCCATGATTGAGCTATCCTTGTCGATTATCCTATAGGAATCCCGTGAGATTTGGGTAGAGCAATGGGTTAAACTCTAAAATTTGCATGAATCGGATATGACCTTAGGTACTTAGCATACTACGATAATAGATCTAGTTAGAACACATGTTTTAGATATGGTGATCTTACCCTACTAATTTTGGAAAAAAATCATGTGATTTTGGGGACCAAATTCTTTTAAGTGGGGGAGGGTGTAGCACCCCGAAAATTTAAATATAGAATAAATAAAAATGATTATAAATATTGGTCAGAGAAAAATTATGAAAAATTAAAATTTTGATAAAATAAAAGTCATAATTAGTTAAAATAGTTAATGGGCCTAAATGTTAATTAATGGGCATCAATAAAGGTATAAATAAATATTTTAGAAATAAAAATTGAATATATGTATATACATTATGCTCAATGAGCTTTAAAAGGAATAATGGGCCTTGATAATAATGAGTGGGCTTTTGAAAACCCATATATGTATATAACTTGTAATTATATTTTTGAAAGGAAAAGATAACTACACATTAAATAACGCCATGTACATGTTTCTCTAAAAAGACAATTAGATAATAAAGGATCTCATCCTAATTCTAAATCAAGAAGAAATTTAAGATTATTCGTTGGTGAATTAATTATGAAATAGAGATGAAAATAAATAATTGAAAGATAATTGAATAATGAATAGTAACTACGTTCTTTAAATCTAATTATCTATTTGTGACTCAAACTTGATAAAGCATCAAGAATATTTAAGATTACAAATAGAAAATAAAAAAACTCGGGTATTTGTCTCTAGAATAAATCCCATATGGCAAGTTACAAATAAAGACCTTCACAGGATTAAAACATGTCTCTGATACCCGAGATGATAATTAAACAAAAAATTATAAAGTGACTAAATAAATAAGATTACTAATAGTATATAAGTATATTTAAAGTTTGACTTAAATCAAAACATTGTAAATAGTGAGCTTAAATTACTTAACTACTAAATAAGTGACCTTATGATCCACTTAGCCATGCCCACATATGATTATACAAGTTAATGGGCTTTTGAATTCTTAAAGATAATGGAGAAACTAATGGACCTTATAATATTGGGCTTTTAAACAGAGTACGTACTTAAATATCAGTACGTACTTAAATATCATTACAACAAGGGAAACTAATAAGGTAGAAAAAATAAATAAAAGAGATAAGACTTATATATATAGTGATAAACCATTTCTAATGAATATAATTAATGGGCCAATCCTAAAGTACTGGGCTTTAATTAAAGAAGATATATATATATATATATATGTGTGTGTGTGTGTGTGTGTGTGTGTGTGTGTGTGTGTGTGTGTGTGTGTGTGTGTGTGTGTGTGTGTGTGTGTGTGTGTGTGTGTGTGTGTGTGTGTGTGTGTGTGTGTGTGTGTGTGTGTGTGTGTGTGTGTGTGTGTGTGTGTGTGTGTGTGTGTGTGTGTGTGTGTGTGTGTGTGTGTGTGTGTTGTTTAACCAAGCGAACAACTAAAAGGGCCTTAATACCTATGAGCAGCAAGAAATATATATATAATACATATGTAAAGGCCAAAATCCCAACCCTTGAAGCTTTGACCTTGCTTGCTTGAGGTAGCTTTAAGGTTTCCATATGAAAAATAGAAAGTCGCCGCAGATATGGCAGGAAAGAGATAACCTTAGAAAATTTAAAACTTAATAGGATTCTAAGTTCTAGCCGAACTCTTAGAGCGTCAGAACGTTATAAATAAAGCCCTATGATCGGCAGAAGCATGTTACTGCTACTGCTGTTCGTGAGTACCTCACCGATAGTCGTTGCTTCTCATGAGTCTCCTTTTCTCTGCTGCTGTGCCTACGCGGTTGTTGCTTTACGTGGGAGAGGCTTCGTCTTCCTCCTGCTGCATCGTTGTTGCTGTAGTTGAAGCGTTGTGGCTGCCGCTGCTATGTTGCAGTTGCTGTGCCGCAGTTGCCTTCTTCAGTTGCTATTGTAGTTACCGTTATTCACCGTCATCGTCATCCTGCCTATTCTTCTTCTATTTGTCTGTCAAAGCATCGTCAAGAGGTAGGCAATCTCCCAAGCCAAACTGTTAGTTAATCTGCATAATTTATGCATGTTTCTTGTTAAAGTTTGTAGTTTCACGTGAAGTTAACAAAGTAAATGCATGATTAAAGAATTTTGTAACCGTGTAACCACATAACAAAATTCTAGATAAATATAATTATAGGATCCCCATGATTATTCCTAAATTTTCGTGCATATAAAGGTTGTATTAACTATAAACATTAATTAGTTAAACAATTTAATATATTTTAACTATATACTCGGTGAATTATAAAAATTACTGTAGCTTGATAGTTATGGGATTTTGCCTTAACGATTTGTTCGTGGCCGTCAGAGTGTCCGTTGGCCATGAAATTTTATGGGAGCGTTATTGGGGTAGAGACCGAGATAGTGAGAGTGGTTGCATCATTTTTCATGCCCCTTATCTCAAGATCCCCCATCTCTCAATGAAAAATTACTTTGAACATCCAGTTAGGTAGAGTTTTTCGAGCCCGTCATTTCGATATATAGAACGCGTGATTCCGACATGTGTACGTCGAGAACAGGAGGGTTGAAGATCGACACTTTTATTGAAATGACGACAAGCTCAATGGCGTCAAATTCTTTTGACGACATCGTGCAAGGTCGTTGATTTATCTAATATATATATATATATATATATATATATATATATATATAACTTGTAATTATATCTTTGAAAATCCATATCTACTAAACTATGCAACATAAAATTATAAAAAATATATTTTTGGAATCCTTGAATTTTTCTCCTAATTATCATATATTCTATTTTTATAAATTATTTTATATAAATAAATATGTCTTTGAATGTATATTTTTGAAATTATTCAATTAAATAGATATTAATGTGAATTCTTGTTATTTTTTTTTTTTGTAACCCTACCTAGGTGTAATAGGAGAGTGCACCCCCTATCAAAGATAGGGAGAAAGCCACTCCACCATCACCACACTAGGAGGTAATTTTATTGCATATTGATAGGGAGGAAAAAGTTACATCATCCGGATGCTAGGAAGGCCTAGCTTATCCAAGCGAACAATCCCCTTCACATGCTTAGGGAGTTGTTGCAAAGAAAGGAAGAAAAGATTACATTTTGTATCACAAGCATAGTTGGCTAAAGAATCAGCCACTTGATTAGCTTCTCTATAAATGTGGCTGATTGAGTCTTGAGTAGATAATAAACTCCATATTTCTCTCATATAGCCCATAATCTTCCATGGACAAGGAATCTTTCGGTTAGCCACTTGCACAAGGGTTTGAGAATCACATTCAATAAGGGCTGGTAAGGATGAGGAAGCTTTGAGGAATTTAAGGCCATCCATGATAGCTCTGGCTTCAGCTATGATACAATTACTTTGGGCATAATAATGAGAAAATGAAATTATGGGATTGCCCAAAGCATCTCTAATCATTCCACCACCACCAGAAATACCAGTTTGTTTAGAAGCTCCATCTGTGTTCAATTTGAGATAAGGCCAAGGTGGATGTAACCACTCAATCAGCATGACTGGCAGGTTCATTTTAGACTGAGTAGTAATGCCAAAAGCTGCCATTATTTGTCTTTTTCTCGGATCTAGTTCCTGCAGCTCTGCCAATTTAATGGCCTGATTTACATGATTAACAGTCCTGGAAATCAGACCATGTGAAAGATCTCTGTCTTCATGGATGGCTGCATTTCTGGCAGACCAAATCTCCCACAGCCCGTGAGATACAATCCCCACAGTAAAAAGACCAAAAGCTGTGTTATTCTTGACTGCTTGAATGGAATTAGTAATTAAATTTCTAGCAGAGTATCTAGAAATTTGGATCCCTTTGGATCTGAAAAAGGACCATATACTCAGGGCCAAATCACTTTTCACAAACAGGTGGTTAGTATCCTCCTCCATGCTATGCTTACAGCATCTGCATTTAGAGCACAAAGAGATGCCACTATGTTTTATATTACAATCAGTAGGCAGACAGTTGAATATAACCTTCCAAATGAATACCGAGATTCTTGTGGGGATCCATCTAGACCATATGTGTTTCCAACAATGCTGAAGATCTTGAAGATCTTGAAGTTGCATATTGAAGTAACTGTGGTATATAGAATAAACTGTACACTTTCCACTTGAAGATAGACACCATATAGGTTTATCAGGGAAATCAGATAATTTGACATGGTGCAAAGCATTTCTTATATCTTCAGGAAGGATTGCATCAATGGAATGAAGCATAGCTAGCTGGGTAAAGACTTCCAGAACAGAACTGCTATTATCCTGAATGAGGTGGGAGGAAACCATAGATTCCAGGTTATTTTCTCCAATCCATGTATCTTTCCAGAAATTTATGTCTCGTCCATTACCAATTATAAATTTCTGGTGTTGAATAAAATTGTTCTTGGCACACAACCAGCTTTTCCTAGCCAAACCATTCATTTCTTAAAATCCAACAGTACTAATATGGTTGCCTCTAATATATTTGGCTCTGAAGAAAACAGCCCATAGAGAATCATCAAATAACACATGCCAAAGCATTTTAATCCGAAGAGCAATTTCCATGTGTCTGAGAGATATTATTCCTAGACCACCCAAGGATATTGGCTTACAGATCTTTTGCCAGGCCCTCCAATGCTTCCTGTTACCATATTGTGATGATCCCCAAAAGAAATTGGCAAAAGACTGGTCCAGAATATGATGAATGCCTTCATGAATGGGAGATGAGGCAAGAATATAGATTGGAATTGAAGAAAGCACATGTTTAATAAGAATCAGTCTAGCTCCTTAAGAGAGGAATTTAACCTGCCATCCCTCAATTTTCTTCTGAACTGCTGCAATAATGCCTCCATAGTATATTTTCTTGATTCTTCCCAAAGCCAAAGGATAGCCCAGGTATTTGTGAGGAAAGTTCAGTCTAGCATATCCCATAATATTTTCTATTCTGTGGGAAGTAGCATAACATTGTTTTGGATGGAGAAAGTACCCACTCTTATCCACATTTATAAGCTGACCCGAGGCCCTTTCATATGCATTCAGAATAGCTCTCAGATTATGGAGTGAGCTAGAAGATGCATTGGTAAAAATTAAAGTATCATCAGCAAATAAAAGATGGGAGATGACTGGACATCTCCTAGGACCAGAGAACCAACCTATGGAACCATTCATGAAGGCATTCTGGAGGGATCTGCTAAGAGAATCTTGAGCAATAATGAAGATAAGGGGTGCAATGGGATCACCTTGTCGAAGACCTCTAGTGGACTTAAAAAATCCAACAGATTCTCCATTTAAAGAAATGGAAAACCAGCAGTTATTGATCAGGAGGCTAATCATATCAGTAAAGATATTGCTGAAACCAAATTGCCTTAATACTGCCAAGAGAAAATCCCATTCAACTCTGTCATATGCCTTAGCCATATCTAATTTCAACATCACATTACTTCCTCTGACTTTTCTTCCCAATTCCTGAGTTAATTCCTGAGCCAAACAATGTTGTCATTGATATACCTGCCTTTGATAAAAGCAGACTATTCCTTGGATATAATTGTAGGCAGAAACCTATTCAGCCTGTTACATAATATCTTGGATGTGATTTTGTATAGAAAATTGCAAAGGCTGGTAGGTCTATATTCAGATATAGCTGAGGCATTAGTAATCTTCAGAATGAGGGCAATAAGTGTCGCTGTGAACTCCCTTGGAAGGGGCCTCCTTCTTATGAAGAATTCCTGAGCAGCATTAACAACATCCATGTCAAGAATAGACCAGGCTTTTTGGAAAAAATACCCTGTAAATCCATCTGGACCAGGGGCACTGTCCGGGGATATGGAAAACACTATTTCCTTAATTTCTGTGTAGTCAGGAACAGCACATAAGAATTCATTGTTGTCAGCCGAAATCAAATGAGGGATACAATTAATTAAATCACTATCAATAGTATGCTGTTGAGAAGAGAAAGCATTATGGAAATGATTCACTGCAATGTCTTTCATTTCCTGCTTATCTGAAGTAGAAGTACCCATATCAGTCTGAAGGTGAATGATAGAATTCCGTCTTCTGTTAGCCATTGTTGTCATATGGAAAAACTTGGTATTTCTATCACCTTCTTTCAACCATCGGATTCTGGATTTTTGCTTCCAGAAAATCTCTTGATGTACTATGCATTCAGTAAGTTTGGATTTAGCCTTATCTAAAGCTTCCAAATTGATGGCATTTGGAGTAGTATCAAACAAATGTTCAGCCTTAAGAACCTCATCTTCCGCAATAGTCATATTATTTTGAACATCCCCAAAGACCTGTTTGTTCCATACTCTTAGCATATTCCTCACAGCTCTGAGTTTGATACATAAAGTGGTTATAGTAGAAGTGGCAATAGGACTTGTCCTCCAGCATTGAGCAATAGCCTGAATGAAAGAGTCATGTGTGGTCCACATCTGCTGAAAATAAAACCTACTTTTGATCTTTTTAATAATGGCTAATCTAATGAGAAGAGGTGCATGGTCCGAGGCCTCTCTTGATAGGTGCTCTATAGTAATGGGAAACTTATTCAACCAGCATGAATTTATAAGTGCTCTATCCAATCTACTCCAAATTCCATTGGCTCCTTGCTGATTATTATGCCAGGTATATTTAGATCCCATGTAACCCCCATCAATGAGACCACAATCATTGATACAGTCTCTGAATTCAGAAACAGATCTTAAACATGGAGCATTTCCACCAATTTTTTCATCCAAATTGAGAATACAGTTAAAATCACCAGCCACTATCCATGGTCCTTGAATTAATGTGTGAACATGGATAAGGGAGGCCTAGAGATGTAATCTATCAACACTACTACATTTGGCATAGATGAATGAAGCATAAAAAGTAGGAATAGCAATGCTAGATTGCTGAAGAGTAATTTGCTGTTCATCTTGGTGCAAAATAGTGAAGTCAAAAGGTTCTTTCCATAAAACCCAATTCTGAGCATTCTCCTCTTGGTTAGCAAAACAATTATGCATTCCGAGCTTCTTGCAGATGTTTTTTAACAGAGAGGTATTAACTTTGGGTTCCAAAATGACAATACAGTCCACTTTATATTCCTTGATTAGATATTTTGCTCGACCAACAGACAAGTCATTTCCAATCCCTCTAATATTCCAAATGATGAAGGTCATTAATCTTTTGAGGTCAGATGAAAGTTACCTGTGGAGCTGGTCCTTTTCATACCTCTGGTAATAACACCCGGACGCTCTTTGTAAAGAGATGTGATATTACTTATCTTAGCCTCAAGAGATATTTCCTGATATTTTTGTTGTAATTATTCTTGCTGCAAGGTTGGTGGCTCACCCACATTGAGATCAGAAATTCTTTTTCCAGCAATAGAGTTCGGTTCATTTTGGTTTGAAGGGAGCTTACATGAATCCTCAACAAATTGCATTAAATGTATATCAGTATTATTCATCACTGTATGGCCAACACTCACATCTGGTCTCACAATCTGCTTGCTATCTTGATTGTCAGGAACAAGTAATATAGTAGACACTTCGACATTAGAACTGCCATTCTCAACATGTTCCAATGAATTGAGTAATATATTTCCAGTAGATGCTGATTTGTCATTGACCTCATGTGGTATAGTTCCGTCAAATAGAATTTGGACTTCATCCAAAGCCTGATGTATATTAGTGTGATTAATATTGGAATCATCAGAACTAGCTGCCTTAGAAACTTGTGGTTGAATGATAACCATATTGGAATTATCAAAACAATTATTTGACTTCCTTTCCTCAACAGATTGAAGAATGTCAGAATTTAAATCCTCATCCACCTGCCGCAGAACTTCAAACCTGTTTACATCAGCCGCATTTATTCGAACAGAATGAGTACCTGGCTGCCGAGGTCTGTAGATTTGAGCAGTAATCCTTGGAACAGGATTAGCAACAAGATTTGGTGCAGTGCGGCGATTAGCTTTGCTTGAATTCTTTTTACATTCAGTAGCAATGTGTCCAAGTTTGTGACAAATTGAACAGAGATGGGGTAATCAGTGATAAATCACTGGCTACCAGAAGCCATGTCCATCCAACTCAATCCAAATTCGCTCTTGACGGGGGGCTGAAATATCTAGTTCAACACAAGCTAGAGCTTCAGAAGCTTCAGTCAATGCTAAAGTATGCGCATGGATCCTCAAAACTAGAACAAAATTTCCAGCGATGGATCTCATGCAATCCTCATGAAACAAATTAGCAGGAAGAGAGGGGAAGCCAATCCAAACTGACGCAGTAGCAGGATCTACTTTAAAATCAAAATCCTGCGTCCAACAAAAAAATTTGAATAGAAAACCTTTGATGTATAGACTCTTTTGTCTAAGAAGCTTAAGGAAATCTGCTTCGTTCTCCAATTTAAGGAGAAGGTGTCTTGGATTGAGACGACTAATTACAAAATCAAAGGACAGAGGGATCCTCTGCATCAGATGGTTCTTGATCTCCGGAATGGCAGGTCTTCCGTAAGAACACTTGGCGATAATAGCAAATTTGAGCATATCTTGAGAAGCCTCAACATCAGCTTTGGAGAAATACATAGCAGGTTCTCCAAGATCCGTGAAGCCTGGAGATTTCACCGGAATGGATATCCTTGGTTTGTTCTGAGATGCTAGAAGGATATGTGCATAGGATTGTCGAGCTCCAACCCTGGTTGTAGGAGGAGCCTGTAGAGAGATTGGATTTACTGGGACATCAGTTGGGGGAGGTTCCCCGGACTCAGCATTCGCCATGGCTGCCATCCGCCATGAAGAACTACGATCGCCCGGCGGGAAGAGAAACGGAAAAGCTGGAGCTTCTCACTCTAGAATTCTAGAGAGAGAAGGTAAAACTGAATTCTTGTTAAATGAATTAAGTTAAGAATCATAAAATTATCATCCCTCCAAGAGGACGCTAATTAATAAATGATGCCACCCATGGGCGTCAATTAATATAAGTTTATTTAATTATAGATAGTTATAAAATTGGATGGACGTGAATTCTATAATTAACGCATTCATGTTCTCACCATTTTCTTCCGGTTTTAACCCATATCTCGGGTCTTTTGGCACTCTCATCTCACGTCCGTAGATGGAGTCCATGTTTCATGATTGGTTCACGTTATATACCTCAACTCTCGGTGACATACGAGCCCTCCGTTGGACATTTCGTTCCTTCAGACTGGCAAGTTAGTCATTGGGACCTCCGTAAGTCTCCTCGCAGTCTTGGATTCCCTCAAGGCCGACTGATCTGGTTGTACCTAATCACCTAGATTTTCAGAATGTCATGATTTTTGTATGATTTATTGATATATCATCCTTATTACAAGTTCTATCCTTGAACTCTATGTTCCATGAAATCTATCTTAATGTTCTTACATGCTTGATACTTGAAATTCTTGGCCATTAATATGGAATTAGTCTAGACTAAATGTCAGGGGCTATGGGTCCCACTAAAATGATATTTTAAATACTACGGGTCCTGATCTGACCCTATTGGGTGAGGTAAAGTCCAAACGTTACCGGTATACGATGATCGGGTGCTGGCATTCACCACCTATAGTCATCTATAACTTATTTTCACGAGGGGTGGTCATATCGTCATGATTTTCCCCTTAGTGCATTGGCCAATCCTATATAGTGCTAGATGTGCAAATGCTCTCATGATAGTGATGATCGGGAGTAATTGCCATCTTAGTACACAATCCTATATAGTGCTAGGTGTGCAAACGCTCTCGTGATAGTGATGATTGGGAGTAATTGCCATCATAGCACACCTTTCTACAACTAATTGTTCGTCATGAAAAGATCTTAAATTGCCTTATTGGAGGGGTTATCATATCGTCGTGATATTCCCTTAGTGTCTTGGCAAATGCTATATAGTGCTTGTAGAAGTAATTGTTCTACTTCTATATCGATCATCATAAATGTTCTTGAATTATCCCATTGATAGAACTCGCTATCTTGTCATGAAAATCCTTCATAATACTAGATACCCTGAAGCTCTCGTGATAGTGTTCGTCATAGAGAGATGAATGTTATATTTCCTCATGAATGCTCTGGACCTAGCTTGAGAAAGTACTTGTTAAGATCTTGCTATACTCTCTTGATTATCATTGTCCTTACTCTTCATGAGTTTATCTAGCATCTTGCTTACTCCTTTTTTTCTAGTTCTTGAATTTATCTCATATCATTATAGTTCTCGATTTCTATATCTCGCATGACCTGCATGAGCATGTTAAACTGTAATTGACTTAAAGCTAGCTTGGAGCATGAGATATTAAGTCCTACTGAGCGTTCGCTCACCCTGCGTTTTCCAATATTTTTCAGGTAATGACCTTAGTGATGGCGAGACCGAACATGATGGGCAAGGGCAAGAGTGAAGAGAACTCTGACATCTAGATGAACCGTCTAATCTGGTTATCTTGCGTCTTATGTCTCATTGTAGTTTTTCTTTATTGAGTCTTTTCGTTTATTATGGGCCCGAATATGTAAAGAACTTATAATTGAAATGAAATTAGTTATTTGTCCAAATTATGTTTTGTGGAAATGACTATGCTCTGATTGACATGACTATTTAACTATCACGTTCCGAGCAAACGACACGTTCTGCTGCTATCGATTCGGGACGTGACAGAAGGTGGTATCAGAGCCTAGGCTTTCTAAATCCCTAGGTCATCAAGTTCAAGTCCCTGATTGAGTCGTCCTTGTCGATTATCCTATAGGAATCTCGTGAGATTTGGGTAGAGCAATGGGTTAAACTCTAAAATTTGCATGAATCGGATATGACCTTTGTAACGACCCAGAGTTCAGGATACCGATATACCGATAACATCGATACACCGATACCAAGAACTGGGGAAGCCACCCAAGAGGCTGATGAGGCCCCTGAAGGGTTAGTAGGGTTTTGTCGAGGGAATGTATAACGAACTGGAATTTGGAACGAGTAGATTACAATTACGTAATAAAATTAACACCAGTGCGGAAGCAATTCAAAATAACCAGAGTGATATATATACTAGTCCAGATAAACAAGAGTACTAGTCCACAAGGGTACAACTACACGGGGCATACCCCGGCAAAAGTACAACAAAAGCCTCAAAAGGTGGCTCGACTAAAGCTGGCAGCTTGACGCGGTCTCCGAAACAGCTCACGAAGCACCAGGAGACGACGGGCGCGGCTCACCTGAAAGGAGAAGGGTGAGTCATAGCCATACTCAGTAGGGGTCACGCGGATCCCTACCTCGCACTAAACAAGCATTCATGCATAAGTAAAGGTAATTAGAGCATGCATTTAATTAAAATGACAGGCAATGGCATGAATAAACTACTCAAGCAAAGCTGTAAACTCTAACTACGCAGGTAGAACAGCTAACACATGCCAAAGCTAAATAAATGCAAGCGCCTAAAACTAAATCTACCAAAATAGAATAAGCCTTAACTAATCCAAACAATAAAAGGACAACCACTGGAGCAGAAACCAGAAGCGTCCACTAACGACTTACACTGCGTCTCAAGCACTCGCAGTCGGTAAACGACAAACTGAGCGCGTAAACAGTACCAAACCAAGTGACCAGTCGGAGTGGCACCCGTCAGTGTCAGTCCACAGTCTCCGACCACGTGTGCACACACTGACTCTAGCCTGAGCCAGGCCCTCTAGCTAGTTTTCTCCCTTGGTAGGACGCTACCATTGGCTGGGAGCCCACGGAACTAGCTTATAAACCGTGCATGGGAAACACCCCTCCGCTATCCTCAAGCGGGTCGGCACTCAACAGACCTTAGGGCAACAACAGTGGTTCCATTGCATGGAAAGAAAAGCTATTCTATTGGGATATAGAAACACGCCATCAAATACTACAGTAACGTAAACATGGCATATATATATAGAATGGAACGCATAACGAGAAGGCTGGCAACTAATTCAAACCAACAGGCAAGCGGCGGTAGGGTGCCAACGCGTTACTTGAAAGTGACGGTCGGGGACTGGCGCGTTACACCAAGAATGACGCGTCTGTCTCCATCCGTTACTTCCGCCTGAGTTCCAGCTCAAAAAACCCAAAAAGGGAATGTGACGGTAGGGGCCCTGTGTGTTACATCAATGCAACGCGTTGGGTCACTGCCGTTACATCCACCCGAGGCCAAAACCCAACATACAACGTTCGAAATCAGTCGCAGGCGAAGCGACGCGCTCGCTCAGGCGCGTCGGACGGAAGCGACGGCCGGCCGACTGGCCGTCGGGCTAACCGCCAGACCTGGTCAACGCAAAAAGCAAGACGAGTAACGGATGGGGATCCCACCGTTGCTCTCCAAATAACGCACCCTCATCGGGTCGTTGTTTGGAAACGACGCATCCTCTAAGGACCGTCAGGCGTGTGACGGTTCCTGGCAGGACCGTCACACCACCTGGGACACGGTCGGGTTCGGTTTGAAAACCGGAGCCCTCCCGGACGATAAAAATCGTCGGGTATTGACATAGAAACCTGTAACCTGTCAAACCATATATCGTATACAACAATTTAACACCTAAAAACATCACATGCAATGCCTAAAAAGCATTAAACTCAAGAATTTAGCTAAAAACCCCACAAATAGGAAAAATGGACAATATGCGAGCTACGGGGCTCTAATCGAAAGAACGAGCTATAGGAAATGATCCTAGCAAGATCAAGATTCCATCCCCCTACCTTTTGCGAGCCGAAACCGACGAAATGGTCGCATGCAAGGAGGAAGAGCCACGAGGCCTTCACGCTCCACCTCGCTCCCACGATCACCGAATCATGTTGAAATGGGTACCCACGCGTTCCTCTCGACGCGAGGAATCCACCGGCACCATCCACGCTTCAATCCGCCGTCGAATGGCCTGCAACCCAAGAGAGGGGAAGAGGACGGCCGCGTAAGAGAGAGAGAGTGTGAGGGAGAGTGAGATCGACGAGGGGAGAGAGGGAGTGAGGGTGAGAGATATAATAAAAATAAAATTAATATATATATAATATAATCATTATATATATATATATATATCTTATTAATATTAATAACCCTCAAACAACTCCAAATAAATCCAGAAAAATATCAGATAAATTCCTAAAAATCTAAAAAAATAGCCGAAAATTCCAGAACAAATACAAGAACAAAATCCGTTAAGGATCCATTAAGGCACGTGCCTTACAGTCCCTCCCTCCTAATAAAAATTTCGCCCTCGAAATTTACAACGGAAAAAGGAGGAAACTGAGAAAGGACATATACCTTACTGTAATAAGAAAGGAAAAAGCTGACGCATCTCATCTTCGCGTTCCCAAGTGGACTCATTACCAGAGTGACGCTGCCAAGCAACCCTTACCAGAGGAATAACCTTATTTCTCAACCGCTGCTCACGACGGTCTTCAATTCTGAGAGGAAACTCCGGCGCAGACAAATCAGCGGTCACTTCAGGCCAAACTGAATCATCGAGAACATGAGAAGCATCCGGCACATATTTCCTCAACTGAGAGACGTGGAACACATCATGAATAGCTTGCATGGCCGCGGGTAGTTGCAGACGATAAGCTACTTGACCAATAGCCTCAACGATCGGAAAAGGGCCAACATACCGCGGACTAAGCTTTCCACGCTTCCCAAACCTGGAAACACCTTTCATCGGAGATACCTTAACAAACACCATATCTCCTAGCTCAAATTGTAGTGGACGTCTGCGCTGATCTGCATAACTTTTCTGTCGACTCTGAGCCGTCAACAATCTCTGCCTGATCAGACGAACCATATCAGAACACTATTGCACCATTTCAGGTCCTGTCAACAATCTGTCCCCAACATCAAACCAGTTCAAGGGAGTACGACAAGGACGACCATACAGTGCTTCGTAAGGAGCCATACCAATACTAGAGTGAAAACTGTTATTATAAGCAAATTCAACAAGTGGCAAATGCTGACTCCACGAACCTTGCCAATCAAGGCAACATAATCTCAGCATGTCTTCCAGAGTCTGAATAGTTCTCTCTGACTGTCCATCTGACTGTGGGTGATACGCTGAACTGAAAGCTAACTCAGTGCCCAAAGCCTTCTGGAAACTGCGCCAGAAGCCGGAGGTAAAACGTGGGTCACGATCTGACACAAGTGAAATAGGAACTCCATGCAGTGGCACGATCTTCTGCACATATAGCTCGGCCAACCTCTGCACATTCCAGGCAACCTTAATTGGTAATAATCTGGCAGTTTTTGTCAATCTGTCGACAAGCAACCAATACCATCAAAACCTTGAGAAGTTCGAGGCAAACCCACCACAAAATCTGTAGTGACATGGACCCATTTCCACATCGGAATCTCTAATGGCTGAAGTAAACCACCTGGCTTTTGATGTTCGGCTTTAACCTGCTGACAAGTCAAGTACTTAGAAACAAATATAGCCACGTCTTTCTTCATACCTGGCCACCAGAACTGCTTCTTCAAATTCTGATACATCTTGGTGACACCTAGATGAATAGCAAAACGGGAACCATGGGCTTCATTCAGAATCTCATGCCTCAAATCATCATCAGGAGGAACATATAATCTGCCCTGGAAACTGACAACTAGCTCAGCATCAAATTCCACATCATATCTTGATATCATACGGGCCAAATCAGAATCAGCTTGCTGGGCCTCTTGAATCTGCTGATATAAAGTTGAACCCAAAATCAAACTAGCACAAACTGCCATCTTCGGATCAGCAGGAAACTCTGCACTGATTGCCTCGCTCGGAAGCCATTTCCCCAATTTCCATTCATGAAGCAACAAATGACTGACCTGCACTTTCCTGCTCAGAGCATCAGCCACCACATTCATTTTGCCCGGCTGATAGGAGAGTGTAAAGTCAAAATCTTTCATGAATTCCATCCATCGCCTCCGCCTAAGATTCAGATCTTTCTGGGAGAATATATACTGTAAACTCTAATGATCAGTAAGAATCTGAAATTTCTCGCCATACAGATAGTGTCTCCAGATCTTTAAGGCAAAAATAACTGCAGCTAGCTCCAGATCATGCGTGGGATAATTTTCTTCATGTCGTTTCAATTGCCGAGATGCATATGCGATAACTTTACCATGTTGCATCAGCACTGCACCCAGACCTACTCGACAAGCATCAGTACAAACCAGAAAACCACCCGAGTCAGAAGGCAAAGTCAACACAGGAGAAGAAGTCAATAGCCTTTTCAATTCAACAAAGCTAGCCTCACACTGATCCGACCAAACAAAAGGTACATCTTTACGAGTCAGTCTAGTCATCGGGGCTGTAATCTTCACAAAATCTTGGATGAATCTGCGGTAGTACCCAGCCAAACCTAGGAAGCTCCATATTTCTATCACAGTTCTAGGCCTCTGCCAACTTAAAACAGCATCAATCTTTGCAGGGTCCACTGCCACTCCGTCACCAGAAATCACGTGACCAAGAAAATGAATTTCCCGAAGCCAGAATTCACATTTACTGAACTTCGCATAAAGCTCGTGATCTCTTAGAGTCTGTAGAATGATCCTCAAATGCTGCACATGATCTTCATCAGAGGCAGAATAGATCAAAATATCATCAACAAAGATCACCACAAACTGATCAAGAAATGGACGAAAGATACGCTGCATTAGGTCCATAAAAGCTGCTGGGGCATTAGCCAAACCAAACGGCTTCACTAGAAATTCAAAGTGACCATATCGAGTGTTGAAAGCTGTCTTCTCCACATCAGATTCCCGGATTCGCAATTGGAAGTAGCCAGACCGGAGATCAATCCGTGAAAAGACAGTAGCAGACTGTAACTGGTCAAACAAATCATCAATCCTGGGAAGCGGATACTTATTCTTGATAGTCACCTAATTCAATTACCTGTAATCAATACAAAGGCTCAGGCTTCCATCTTTCTTCTTCACAAATAGCACCGTGGCACTCCACGGAGAAAAACTGGGGTGAATATAACATTTTTCCATTAATTCAAGTAGCTGTGCTCGTAGTACTTTCAATTCAGCTGGAGCCATTCGGTACGGTGCCTTTGCTAACGGGCATGTACCTGGAATCAGTTCAATCACCATCTCTATCTCTCGCTCTGGAGGCAATCCTGGCAACTCGTCAGGAAACACATCAGGGAACTCACAAACAACAGGAATATCACAGACATCCCGCTATGGTTTTTCAACAGCAACCACAGAAGCAAGAAACCCCTGGAAACCTGCACTAAGCAACCTAAAGGCTCGAATAGAAGAAATAATCATACGAGAAGATCGGGATCGAATACCTTGGAAATAAAAAGCTGATTTCCCCTGTGGCTGAAAATAGACTTTCTTCGATCTGCAGTCAACCACAGCTCCATAATGCTCCAACCAATCCATTCCCAGAATAACATCATAATCTGCCAGCTGCAATGCATATAATCTCGCCGGCAACTGGTGATTATCGATCATAACAGGAGACTCTTCCAAACACAGAGGTGTAATCATGAAATCTCCCGAAGGCATCTCAACATACATCTCACAAGTTATCTCTGAAGTCGGTTCCTCAATACATGCCATGAAAGCCTCAGAAATAAAAGAGTGAGAAGCACTAGAATCAAATAAGACGCGAGCTGAAAGACCATAAAGCATAATCGTACCTTCCACAAGATGGGCTACAACAGCATCAGCTCTAGTCACATAAGAAACCTTGCCTTTCTGCTTCTTAGATCCAGCTGAGGATTGCTGAGAAGATGCCGACGCTTGAGAAAAGAACTGTTGTTGAGCTTGCGGTGCAGGAGGAGGTCTGAATTGCGACTGCTGAGGTTGAGAAAACTGAGGAGCTTGCAATTGTTTCGGCCTCAGCGGGCAATCCCGAACCACATGACCCGGCTGGTCACATCGAAAGCAAACAACGGGAAGAGAACACGGCTGGCCCTTGTGATGACCACCGCATCTCCGACACATCCATGGCTGACTGACAGCTGAACTCTGACGGGTCTGAGTAGAAGGTGCTGTCGGCTGCTGAACTATATCTGTACCGGACGGCTGCTGGAAAAACTTCTTCTTCTTCTTGAACCTCTTAAACTTGGTCTTGGAAGGAGAGGAAGCACTGCTAACCTCTGACTGGACTGAGGGAACACCTGGCACTGGTGGTCGGTACGCCTGTTGAGACTGTACTGCGGGCTGAACTGACCCTGCCTGAGGATATCCACCCGGTCTCGTCATCTCCAGCTCAAGTGCCACAGCTGTCTGGCACACACTATCAAGGTCTGCAACACGACTCGCAATCAGGGGCATCTTTAACTCTGGCCTCAAACCACGCAAGAATTGCTGTGTCTTTAAAGCTTCACTAGCCAGCACATGGGGCGCATACTGACCCAATTCCATAAACTTATTCCGATACTGAACCACCGTCATACTGCCTTGAGTCAGCTCCATGAATTGATACATCTTTGCCATTTGTAAACAGGCAGGAGTGTAGGCACGCTCGAAAGCAGCTGCGAACTCTGCCCATGTGATCTGCCGAAGAGGTCTTGCATGAAAAGTGATCTGCCACTCGGCTTTCCACCACGTAATGGCCGTACCCTGGAGTTGAAAGGCGGCAAGCATAACCTTCTCATCTTCAGCACATTCCATCAAAACAAATACACGCTCGATCGCATCCAGCCATTGCCTCGCAACCTCTGGATCAGCTTGACCATCGAAAGGAGGCAGATTGAACATCAGGAATTCCTTCAAAGCCTTGCCTCGACTGCCAGGCACTTCAACCTGAGGAGCAACAATCGGCGCTGGAGGAGGAACAACTGGGACAGTAGGAACAGCAGGAACTGCAGGAGGAGGTGCAGAACCGCTATCTTCCCTGGGTGCAACTCGAGGAGCACGAGGAACTCGAGGAGGTCATCCTCGACGAGGCGGCATAATTACTCTGCCGAGATCATAAAACAACAACAAAATCCATCAACCATACAGAAAACACCCTAAGCCAGCAATAGACGACACAGGACTAGCTCTGGACAAACACAAATTTCAATTCCTTATACAATTCCTCAAACATCCGCTCTGATACCAACTGTAACGACCCAGAGTTCAGGATACCGATATACCGATAACATCGATACACCGATACCAAGAACTGGGGAAGCCACCCAAGAGGCTGATGAGGCCCCTGAAGGGTTAGTAGGGTTTTGTCGAGGGAATGTATAACGAACTGGAATTTGGAACGTGTAGATTACAATTACGTAATAAAATTAACACCAGTGCGGAAGCAATTCAAAATAACCAGAGTGATATATACTAGTCCAGATAAACAAGAGTACTAGTCCACAAGGGTACAACTACATGGGGCATACCCCGGCAAAAGTACAACAAAAGCCTCAAAAGGCGGCTCGACTAAAGCTTATAGCTAGACGCGGTCTCCGAAACAGCTCACGAAGCACCGGGAGACGACGGGTGTGGCTCACCTGAAAGGAGAAGGGTGAGTCACAGCCAGACTCAGTAGGGGTCACGCGGATCCCTACCTCGCACTAAACAAGCATTCATGCATAAGTAAAGGCAATTAGAGCATGCATTTAATTAAAATGACAGGCAATGGCATGAATAAACTACTCAAGCAAAGCTGTAAACTCTAACTACGCAGGTAGAACAGCTAACACATGCCAAAGCTAAATAAATGCAAGCGCCTAAATCTAAATCTACCAAAATAGAATAAGCCTTAACTAATCCAAACAATAAGGAAGGACAACCACTGGAGCAGAAACCAGAAGCGTCCACTGACGACTTACACTGCGTCTCAAGCACTCGCAGTCGGTAAACGACAAACTGAGCGCGTAAACAGTACCAAACCAAGTGACCAGTCGGAGTGGCACCCGTCGGTGTCAGTCCACAGTCTCCGACCACGTGTGCACACACTGACTCTAGCCTGAGCCAGGCCCTCTAGCTAGTTTTCTCCCTTGGTAGGACGCTACCATTGGCTGGGAGCCCACGGAACTAGCTTATAAACCGTGCATGGGAAACACCCCTCCGCTATCCTCAAGCGGGTCGGCACTCAACTGATCTTAGGGCAACAACAGTGGTTCCATTGCATGGAAAGAAAAGCTATTCTATTGGGATATAGAAACATGCCATCAAATACTACAGTAACGTAAACATGGCATATATATATAGAATGGAACGCATAACGAGAAGGCTGGCAACTAATTCAAACCAACAGGCAAGCGGCGGTCGGGTGCCCACGCGCTACATGAAAGCGACGGTCGGGGACTGGCGCGTTACACCAAGAACGACGCGTCTGTCTCCATCCGTTACTTCCGCCTGAGTTCCAGCTCAAAAAACCCAAAAAGGGAATGTGACGGTAGGGGCCCTGTGCGTTACATCAATGCAACGCGTTGGGTCACCGCCGTTACATCCACCTGAGGCCAAAACCCAACATACAGCGTTCGAAATCAGTCGCAGGCAAAGCGACGCACTCGCTCAGGCGCGTCGGACGGAAGCAACGGCCGGCCGACTGGCCGTCGGGCTAACCGTCAGACCTGGTCAACGCAAAAAGCAAGACGAGTAACGGATGGGGATCCCACCGTTACTCTCCAAATAACGCACCCTCATCGGGCCGTTGTTTGGAAACGACGCGCCCTCTAAGGACCGTCAGGCGTGTGACGGTTCCTGGCAGGACTGTCACACCACCTGGGACACGGGCGGGTTCGGTTTGAAAACCGGAGCCCTCCCGGACGATAAAAATCGTCGGGTATTGACGTAGAAACCTGTAACCTGTCAAACCATACATCGTATACAACAATTTAACACCTAAAAACATCACATGCAATGCCTAAAAAGCATTAAACTCAAGAATTTAGCTAAAAACCCCACAAATAGGAAAAATGGACAATATGCGTGCTACGGGGCTCTAATCGAAAGAATGAGTTATAGGAAATGATCCTAGCAAGATCAGGATTCCATCCCCCTACGTTTTGCGAGCCGAAACCGACGAAATGGTCGCATGCAAGGAGGAAGAGCCACGAGGCCTTCACGCTCCACCTCGCTCCCACGATCACCAAATCATGCCGAAATGGGTACCCACACGTTCCTCTCAACGCGAGGAATCCACCGGCACCATCCACGCTTCAATCCGCCGTCGAATGGCCTGCAACCCAAGAGAGGGGAAGAGGACGGCCGCGGAAGAGAGAGAGAGCGTCAGGGAGAGTGAGATCGACGAGGGGAGAGAGGGAGTGAGGGTGAGAGATATAATAAAAATAAAATTAATATATAATATAATCATTATATATATATATATAAATCTTATTAATATTAATAACCCTCAAACAACTCCAAATAAATCCGGAAAAATACCAGATAAATTCCTAAAAATCCAGAAAAATAGCCGGAAATTCTAGAACAAATACAAGAACAAAATCCGTTAAGGATCCATTAAGGCATGGGCCTTACAACCTTAGGTACTTAGCATACTACGAGAATAGATCTAGTTAAAACACATGTTTTAGATATGGTGATCTTACCCTACTAATTTTAAAAGAAAATCATGTGATTTTGGGGACCAAATTCTTTTAAGTGGGGGAGGGTGTAGCACCCTGAAAATTTAAATATAGAATAAATAAAAATAATTATAAATATTGGTCAGAGAAAAATTATGAAAAATTAAAATTTTGATAAAATAAAAGTCATAATTAGTTAAAATAGTTAATGAGCCTAAATGTTAATTAATGGGCATCAATAAAGATATAAATAAATAATTTAGAAATAAAAATTGAATATATGTATATACATTATGCTCAATGAGCTTTAAAAGGAATAATGGGCCTTGATAATAATGAGTGGGCTTTTGAGAACCCATATATCTATATAACTTGTAATTATATTTTTGAAAGGAAAAGATAACTACACATTAAATAACGCCATGTACATGTTTCTCTAAAAAGACAATTACAAAATAAAGGATCTCCTCCTAATTCTAAATCAAGAAGAAATTTAAGATTATTCGTTGGTGAATTAATTATGAAATAGAGATGAAAATAAATAATTGAAAGATAATTGAATAATGAATAGCAACTACGTTCTTTAAATCTAATTATCTATTTGTGACTCAAACTTGATAAAGCATCAAGAATATTTAAGATTACAAATAGAAAATAAAAAAACTCGGGTATTTGTCTCTTGAATAAATCCCATATGGCAAGTTACAAATAAAGACCTTCACAGGATTGAAACATGTCTCTGATACCCGAGATGATAATTAAACAAAAAATTATAAAGCGACTAAATAAATAAGATTACTAATAGTATATAAGTATATTTAAAGTTTGACTTAAATCAAAACATTGTAAATAGTCAGCTTAAATTACTTAACTACTAAATAAGTGACCTTATGATCCACTTAGCCATGCCCACATATGATTATACAAGTTAATGGGCTTTTGAATTCTTAAAGATAATGGAGAAACTAATGGACCTTATAATATTGGGCTTTTAAACAGAGTACGTACTTAAATATCAGTACATACTTAAATATCATTACAACAAGGGAAACTAATAAGGTAGAAAAAATAAATAAAAGAGATAAGACTTATATATATAGTGATAAACCATTTCTAATGAATATAATTAATGGGCCAAACCTAAAGTACTGGGCCTTAATTAAAGAAGATATATATATATATATATATATATATATGTGTGTGTGTGTGTGTGTGTGTGTGTGTGTGTGTGTGTGTGTGTGTGTGTGTGTGTGGTTTAACCAAGAGAACAACTAAAAGGGCCTTAATACCTATGAGCAGTAAGAAATATATATAATACATATGTAAAGGCCAAAATCCCAACCCTTGAAGCTTCGACCTTGCTTGCTTGAGGTAGCTTTAGGGTTTCCATATGAAAAATAGAAAGTCGCTGCAGATATGGCAGGAAAGAGATAACCTTAGAAAATTTAAAACTTAATAGGATTCTAAGTTCTAGCCGAACTCTTAGAGCGTCAGAACGTTATAAATAAAGCCCTATGATCGGTAGAAGCATGTTACTGCTACTACTGTTTGTGAGTACCTCACCGACAGTCATTGCTTCTCATGCGTCTCCTTTTCTCTACTGCTGTGCCTGGGCGGCTGTTGCTTTACGTGGGAGAGGCTTCGTCTTCCTCCTGCTGCATCGTTGTTGCTGTCGTTGAAGTGTTGTGGCTGCCGCTGCTGTGTTGCAGTTGCTGTGCCGCAGTTGTCTTCTTCCGTTGCTATTGTAGTTGCCGTTATTCACCGTCATCGTCATCCTGCCTATTCTTCTTCTATTTGTCTGTCAAAGCATCGTCAAGAGGTAGGCAATCTCCCAAGCCAATCTGTTAGTTAATATGCATAATTTATTCATGTTTCTTGTTAAAGTTTGTAGTTTCATGTGAAGTTAACAAAGTAAACGCATGATTAAAGAATTTTGTAACCGTGTAACCACATAACAAAATTCTAGATAAATATAATTATGGGATCCCCATGATTATTCCTAAATTTTCGTGCATATAAATGTTGTATTAACTATAAACATTAATTAGTTAAACAATTTGATATGTTTTAACTATATACTCGGTGAATTATAAAAATTACTGTAGCTTGATAGTTATGGGATTTTGCCTTAACAATTTGTTCGTGGCCGTAGGAGTGTCCTTTGGCCATGAAATTTTATGGGAGCGTTATTGGGATAGAGACCGAGATAGTGAAAGTGGTTGCATCACTTTTCATACCCCCTATCTCAAGATCCCCCATCTCTCAACGAAAAATTACTTTGAACGTCCAGTTAGGTAGAGTTTTTCGAGCCCGTCATTTCGATATATAGAACGTGTGAATCCGACGTGTGTACGTCGAGAACAGGAGGGTTGAAGATCGACACTTTTATTGAAATGACGACAAGCTCAATGGCGTCAAATTCTTTTGACGGCATCATGCAAGGTCGTTGAATTATTATTATTATTATTATTATTATTATTATATATATATAACTTATAATTATATCTTTGAAAAGCCATATCTACTAAACTATGCAACATAAAATTATAAAAAATATATTTTTGGAATCTTTGAATTTTTCTCCTACTTATCATATATTCTATTTTTCTAAATTATTTTATATAAATAAATATGTCTTTGAATGTATATTTTTGAAATTATTCAATTAAATAGATATTAATGTGAATTCTTGTTAAATGAATTAAGTTAAAAATCATAAAATTAACGTCCCTCCAAGAGGACGCTAATTAATAAATGACACCACCCACGGGCGTCAATTAATATAAGTTTATTTAATTATAGTTAGTTATAAAATTGGATGGACTTGAATTCTATAAATAACGCATTCATGTTCTCACCGTTTTCTTCCAGTTTTGACCCATACCTGGGGTCTTTTGGCACTCTCATCTCACGTCCGTAGATGGAGTCCATGTTTCATGATTGGTTCATGTTATATACCTCAACTCTCGGGGACATACGAGCCCTCCGTTGGACATTCCGTTCTTTCATACCGGCAAGTTAGTCATTGGGACCTCCGTAAGTCTCCTCGCAGCCTTTGATTCCCCCAAGACCGACTGAGCTGGTTGTACCTAATCACCTAGATTTCCAGAATGTCATGATTTTCGTATGGTTTATTGATATATCATCCTTATTACAAGTTCTATCCTTGAACTCTATGTTCCATGAAATCTATCTTAATGTTCTTACATGCTTGATACTTGAAATTCTTGGCCATTAATATGGAATTAGTCTAGACTAAATGTCAGGGGCTATGGGTCCCACTAAAATGACATTTTAAATGCTACGGGTCCTGATCTGACCCTCTTGGGCGAGGCAAAGTCCAAACGTTACCGGTATACGATGATCGGGTGCTGGCATTCACCACCTATACTCGTCTATAACTTATTTTCACGAGGGGTGGTCATATCGTCGTGATTTTCCCCTTAGTGCATTTTCCAATCCTATATAGTGCTCGATGTACAAACGCTCTCGTGATAGTGATGATCGGGAGTAATTGTCATCTTAGTACATAATCCTATATAGTGCTAGGTGTGCAAACGCTCTCGTGATAGTGATGATCGGGAGTAATTGCCATCATAGTACACCTTTCTACAACTAATTGTTCATCATGAAAAAATCTTGAATTGCATTATTGGAGGGGTTATCATATCGTCGTGATATTCCCTTAGTGTCTTGGCAAATGCTATATAGTGCTTGTAGAAGTAAATGTTCTACTTCTATATTGATCATCATAAATGTTCTTGAATTATCCCATTGATAGTACTCGCTATCTTGTCATGAAGATCCTTCATAATACTGGATACCCTGAAGCTCTCGTGATAGTGTTCGTCATAGAGAGATGAATGTTATATTTCCTCATGAATGCTCTTGACCTAGCTTGAGAAAGTACTTGTTAAGATCTTGCTATACTCTCTTGATTATCATTGTCCTTACTCTTCATGAGTTTATCTAGCATCTTGCTTACTCATTTTTTTCTAGTTCTTGAATTTATCTCGTATCATTATAGTTCTTGATTTTTATATCTCGCATGACCTGCATGAGCATGTTAAACTGTAATTGACTTAAAGCTAGCTTGGAGCATGAGATATTAAGTCCTACTGAGTGTTCGCTCACCCTGCGTTTTCCAATGTTTTTCAGGTAATGACGTTAGTGATGGCGAGACCGAACATGATGGGCAAGGGTAAGAGTGAAGAGAACTCTGACATCTAGATGAACCGTCTAGTCTGGTTATCTTGCGTCTTATGTCTCATTATAGTTTTTCTTTATTGAGTCTTTTCGTTTATTATGGGCCCGAATATGTAAAGAACTTATATTTGAAATGAAATTTGTTATTTGTCTAAATTGTGTTTTGTGGAAATGACTATGCTCTGATTGACATGACTATTTAACTACCACGTTCCGAGCAAACGACACGTTCCGCTGCTATCGGTTCGAGGCGTGACATTTATTGTTCATCTCATCATCTATATAGTAGTATGAAATATGTCAGAATAAGTTCCAAAAATAAATCAAAAAGTCATGAAAAGAAACTCAACAAAGGTCAACACCCCTGGTTAATATTGTGAGTCAACACCTTGACAGGTAAGGTCAATGCACAGTCAGATTAGGTAATGTTCTGCCTAAGCTGTGGTCTGTGCATATGTTAATTTTTGTGCAAATAGGTCGGTGCATGTGTTCAGTTCATCATACTGAGGTCGGTGCTAGGTCAAGTCTCATGTGTTAAGGTCAATGCAAGTATGAAGTAGTCTAGGCATAAGGTCGATGCATGTTAGGGTCAATGCAAGGCTCAGGTCGGTGCACATCACTATTCACATGCACACTCATAATCGAAGCAAATGTATATAGCTTACATATCAAGGTCTGTGCACCTCCTGCTAGCACAAGTTAAGGTCCGTGCATACCGTGCATACACTGTTCAAGTCAGTGCACACTTTGTGTTTAGCATACTAAGTCTATGCACTTCACTGTTCAACCTGCACATAAGGTTGGTGCACATTTCCATCCAGTGTTAACCAAGGTCGGTGCATGTTTTTACTTCAACATACAAGATCTATGCATGTTCTTCACCTAGAGCTAACCAAGGTCGTTGCATGTCTATTTCTGCAAAGCATAAGGTGTGTGCACGTTTCTATGCTAGCCATTACAAGGTCCGTGCACATTTTCCTTATGCGGTACAAGGTCGGTGCACACTTGTCCTTGTGCGATACAAGGTAGTGCACACTTACCCTTGAGCGATACAAGGTCGGTGCACACTTGACCTGGTGCGATACAACGTCGGTGCAAATTTTTTTGTTCAACATACGACGTCGGTGCACATTTCATTTGTCTACATATAAGGTCGGTGCACATGTTATGTGACTGCATATAATGTCTAAGCTAGTTGAAATAAGGTCGGTGCTAGTTGCATTCATGCATAATCATGCATCGACGCTAGCACAACATGCCTTGCATACCACGTCGGTGCTAGTTTGAGTTGCATGCGCATCTAGTCTGTGTTAGTATTGCAAGTACATGCACATAAGGTCTATGCTAATCGATTATGTCATCTGCATGAGGTCTGTGTTAGTCTGCATAATCTTGTGTGTTAGGTCTATGCTAGCAGGGATTGTTAGGTACTAAAGTCCATGCTAGCCATGCATTAAGGTCTATGGCAACCCTATGTGGCGACCCGGACCTCGGATACCAGGTATACCCGGTAGGACTATCGAATACACGTGATACCACATGGAACCCGCGAGGCCTCCCAAGAGCGGTAAAGCTCCGAAGGGAAAAAGGCATGTGTAGAGTACATTGAATCCACAGAGATAGAACAGTAAGCAATTAAATTTCATTAGATCGGTTTGCTAAAGTAGCAAAAATAAAATTACTTTTTAATTAACAGTTTCAATTTAACAATTACACCGGAGTCCAGTCTAAGAAATTAATGACAAGTACAGGCCACAGGAAAAGAACGTACGCTGAGGTCGGGGGAAACCCGACACAAGTACCACTGGCTGCTACGAACATGCCACGCCAGGAACCACGAACAGAGACGACGCCCACCTGAAAAGTAGGGGTGAGTCTCCAAACAGAGGCTCAGTAGGGGTCAGGCGAATCCCCACTGAAAAACACGCAGAACACAGAACGGAAGCAATAGTAGAAACAACAGGTGTAGCAAAGCAGGAAAAGCTACACTACTAAGCTGTAAAACTACTCTAGAAGCAGTAAAGAACAGACGGGGAGTAGGAGTAGGGAACAAGCAGGAAAGGGGGAGAATCCGCGCCAGACAAGCGGCTGTCGAACTAACCTCGACACCCCAAACTACTCCAGGCAGCGACGGAAGGGCGACTCTGAACTGACAAAGTCAGGAGTTACCGATCTGCCGACACGACGCCATGTCTAAGACAAGGACCTGCAAGGACAGACAAAAGTCTAGAAAAGATCTAGACAGACGATGGATAAACACGACGGCACACACAACTAGAACGTCGTGCACACAACTCCACACAAACCTCAAGTAGGGCCACGAGAGGGCTAACTCGGAAAGGTCATGACGCACAAGAAACGCCGAGTGTCACGTGCCACGTGACGGAAGCACCTCCTCCCCAGAAGAACAGCCAGCTGCATCCACTGACGTCTTATGCTGCGCCACAAGTGTCTCACCTACGGTACCACTGAAACCACGGCAGAGTCGCAGACACGCGCTGAACCAAATAGGAACAACAGCAACGATAGAACAAGAGGACAAGCAACTAGTCAGGGTCACGTCCGTCGGTGTAAGTCCTCAGTCCCTGACAACGTGCGCACACACTGGCTCTAGCTTAAGCCAGGTTCTCTAGCTAGTTTTCTCCCTTGGTAGGACGTAACCGTTGGCTGGGAGCCCACAGAACTAGCTTAAAAACCGTATCACGGGAACACCCCTCCGCCATCTGCTAGCGGGTCGGCAACTCAAAGGCCTTAGGGCTACAACAAGCGGAGGCTCACATGACACGGAGACTCAAAACACGAGTGCTGAAGTACAGGCAGGCAAGAACGCCCCACGCCACGTACTTCGAGACACCAATGGCAGCACAACCACTACCGACAAACTCAGGACAAGGCAAGTAGACCTACCACGTAACGATCCTTGAGTCGAACTGTTGAGCTATGGTTTTGATGATAACTAAACTTCATGTGTGATGGAGATTGTTGAGCTATGACTTTGATGATAACTAAACCTCATGTGTGATGATAGTGGTTTTGATAATCACAACATATTGTGTGCTTGATTAGTGGAAAACATCTTCATGATAAATGAACTCACATGTGGCTATATTATCTTACAGGTTGCTTTACTAAAACATCTTCATGATAAATGAACTCACATGTGGCTATCTTATCTTGCAGGTTGCTTTACTAAGTAGGTTGATGATTGAATCATGCATGCTGCACATTAGTCTTTGGAGGTTTCATGTGAAGACTATGCTTCTCAGTGAAATAGATGCAAAATCATTGTTGATCTTCATGGGATTATGGTAATATTTAATCAATTATTTCCCTTTAGTTTGATGGAGGTTTTAGTTGTTTTTCAAACTCAAACTGCCTTACAGTCTTCACCATTTTCAATCCAACCATTGGATCTCCCTTCTAAAAATTTTATGTTATAGCTCTGGGAGTCCTCTTTCCAACGCTTCCAGTCTCGCTTCGATCGGAGTTCGGACTTAGGAGAATTAATTCTTGCCGCCGAAACGTGCAGAGCTATTTTTATGAAGCTGCCTGAAAGGGTCGACCCCTCAAGAAAGGGTCGACCCCATGGGTCGACCCCTGTAAATCAGAATCAAAATTTGTTCTGTTTGGGTTCTGGAAACCCAAGGGTCGACCCTTGGGGTCGACCCCTTGAATTCTGGAAACCCGAGGGTCGACCCCAAGGGTCGACCCATGTAAAACAGAACACAAAATCCATTCTGTTTGACTTCTGTATGCCCAAGGGTCGACCCCAAGGGTCGACCCATGCCCCGAGGGTCGACCCCAAGGGTCGACCCCTACAGGTCCTCTTGCTGTTTTTGTTGAACCAGAACCTGGTTCTGAGAGGGTCGACCCCTGGGGTCGACCCATGAACTTCTGGACCTCTAGCACAGCACGAGGGTCGACCCCAAGGGTCGACCCTTCTGTTCTGGGCGGCGCCGATTTTGTTGACTTGTTGGTTTCGAGCCACCTGGGCTTATACAGCTGTTAGGGTCTCCGGGAATCACTCCATAATATATGGATCTGGTCCCCTGAACGTCCCTTGACCTGTCTAGGAGTATAAATCATCTTGTTAAGGGTGTAAACCCTAAGGGATTTTCGTATACACTATTTTCAGGTTTCTTTCTAACCCTTCTTTGTGCAGGTCGCAGCAGCCACCTCCAGCCCTTGTTCCTCTTGTGTTTGTGCGTGAATGTGAAGGGAAGAAGGAGGATTCGAAGTTCCAATCAACCCTCTACTGCTGGCTGCGAGTGAAATCAAGATTCAAGCTCATCCGATTCAAGATTGTCAAGAACGTCTTCCTGCTGCACAAGTGTTCGATTAAATTCGGAGAAGAGAAAGGGGGAGCTTCTACAAGGATAAATCATTCTCTCTTCACACCTTTCATTCTGATTCTTTGAGTTTAAACTTCAGCATATGTTGTAATCTTTATCTCAGATATTTGTGTGTGTGTGTGGATCATTGTTGGATCCGTGGTCGTGTGTGTGTCATGATTTATTCGTGTGTGTACGTAGGTCTTCCTAGATCTACGTTTGTGTGTGTGGGTGTCTAGTTAGATCAGTTCTGTATCTTGTGTGTGGTTTGCTGCACTTGTGGCAGCGTGTGCTCGTGTTGGTGATCCGGCCATCGGATCGTGTGTGTGTTGTTATTCCGGTCGTTGGACCGTGTGGGAGACTACGTCTCTGTGTGTGTGTCTGTGTTTTGGGGCGCGTCCCCGTGTGTGTGTGCAGGCGTCATCCTGCGTGTGTATTTGGAGCGTCTTCTCTGGTTGGGAATTTGTTCCCGAGTGAAGCCTCACCTAGTTTGGTGAGGGGTGGACGTAGGGAGCCCGTCGTGGTCCCGAACCACCTTAAAATCCATGTGTATTGTGGTTTGCTTTGCGCACTGGTTTGGTTTATTTTGTGTATCCATCTATATGATAGTGTGGGATCGGTGAACTTGAGAGAATCGGTTTAATGGCTTAATCAACTTCCTTAATTCTGTTATATGTCATTAACTCCACCGTGTGCACTCGTCTTGTCGCATAATGTTTGTTGTTATCAAGCTTGCCAGATCAACAGTTTTGGGTGTTTTAATTGTTGTCTCATTACCTTTGATAAAAGGTCAAGAGTTTTATTTAAAATTGTAGTCACCCAATTCACCCCCCTCTTGGGTGTCATTGATCGAGGGACCCAACAATTGGTATCAGAGCTAAGGCTCTAATTTGATAGATCTAACGATCTAGAGTTATCCGAATCAATGACTACCATGATCTACACCTTGAATTCTCCACCCGTGTTTGATGGCTGTAATTTTGATTTGTGGTTAGGAAGGTTGTGTAGTCTAGTCAATTCATACGACCCTAAGCTATGGAAGCTTATTTCACATGGTCCTTATGAATTGCCTAAAGACAAAAGTGTTTGGACTGCAGATCAAAAACTTAAACATGATCAAAATGGTTTGACTCTAAAATTACTTATTGCTGCAGTTAACTCTAACTATTTTCCTTTTGTCTCCCATTGCAGATCTGCGAAGGAAATATTGGATGGATTAGCAGACCTCAAGGAGGAGCTTAAAGACAGATGTCTTATAGCGGGCACGAGTGAACAAAGGAGTGGTCAGCCAAGTGAATCGAGCTCAAGGGTAAACTCTAATTCTGATTATGAAGATTATTTTAACTATGAAGAATTGTTGAATGCTTATGAAGAGCTTGCTGAAAAATACAAGAAGTTAAAATCTGAAAACAAAAAATTGCAAAAGAATGTAGGTCAAAATAAAACTGATTCCTCTTGTAAAGAATGCTTACACCTTAAGGAATTGATTGATGGTTACATGTTTGACATTGAAATTCACAAAGATCAAATCTCTTCCTTGAGAAATGAAAACAAAGAGCTGAGAGAGAGAGTTAGTCTTATGAACAATGGTCAAAATGAGCTTGCTCATGATAAAAATCTTGAAATGGAAAATGAGAAACTGAAGGAATTGAACAATACCATTTCTGAAAAATTGCTTATTTTTGAAAAAGGAAAAGGTTTGCTTGTTGATCAATGTAAAGAAATGCATGTGATGAAACAAGAAATGGAAACTTACAAAATCATCAACACCCAACTACATGAACAAGTCAAGACTTGTGAAAATAAGATGGTCTCCTATGAATTGCACATTTCATCACTTGAAAAAGAAGTTTCTGATTTGAATGCTTCTTTATCTAGATTTGTCAATGGTCAAGAAAACTTGGATAAACTGTTGGGAATGAAAGTAAACTTTCAAAGAGAAGGGCTGGGGTTCAATCCTGTGAACAAAAAGAAATTTGAAAGTAAAATATATACTTCATTTGTTCATGACAATTGTGCACCTACCACCTCCACATCTTACTCCCAGTAACCCACTGTATCAAGAACCCAATCAAATCAGAAAAATAATGTGAATGTCCAAAAGCTTCAAAAAGAAAACAAAAATCAGAAAATCAACATGCATCAAAAATCCAAAAATGTTGCTAGCATCTCCATGCATGTTGAACATACTTCTTCCACACACACACAACCACCTAGAAAGAAATTCTCATGTTTTTATTGTGGAAAATATGGACATGCCATGCATGATTGTTTTATGAGAAAGAATGATGATTTAGAAGCATGTAGGAAAAGAATGAAACCTTTTGCAAATGGGAAACAAGAGTGGAACAAAAAATCACATGCTTCAAAGAATCCTCGTGCTTTTAAGAACTCAAAGTCATGTTGCAACTACTGTGGTAAATTTGGACATATGGTGCATGATTGTTTTATGAAGAAAATTGATGATTTGAATGTTGTTATGAAGTGGAAGCCACGTGCCAAAGATGCTGCTAACCCACAAGGACCCAAGATGGTTTGGGTACCTAAGAATGCCAAATGAAAAATTTGTTTTGCAGGTGTGCCTTGGGAATGTAAAGCATGAAATCTATTTTTCTCACGAAGGTAAGGCACACAAGTGGGATAAATCAGGTTAAAAGAAAAAACCAAAACTGAAATATGAAAATTCAGGTGATATCCCTCTCACTCTCTTTAGTAATTATGTTATTGTTTGATTCATATTGTGCTGAATTATCTTGTGTTAATGCACATGTTTGTTCATGCATTTCATCCATAGATAGTTGCATACACTTGTGCATATCATCCTCATATAGCATCTTGTTGAAGTGGTGCTTTGAAACCATCAATAAAGTTCACTACATTTGTTGAGCTTGCATGCACCCTCATGTTTGCATACACCCTTTCACATATTATCTTGCATAAGTTGAACATTGTGAAGTCATGTCATAATGCATAGCATTCCTCCTACCTTCATCACCATTGACTACATAGTATATCAAATGGTGACATGTGGAAGGACAGGTTATGCCTGTCTGAAAGCTATCACTACGCGTGAGGTGATCTTTGGATCTAAGTTCTCCGCCTAGTACTATGAGTCGTTTACTTAAAAGGCTGCATATGACATTGGATTGTTACTGAACATCTTGCATTCTTGCACACACTAAGGGGGAGCAACCACATTCTTCATATGATCTTAGTGTTTAAGGTTCACACATGAGTCATGCATTGCATCTTGAGCTATCTAGTAGATTTTGGTTGTTAAAATAATTTGTTATGCCAAAGTTAATAAATTTGAATCAAAATTGACAAATCAATTCTTGTTGTTCTTGGATACAGATTACACTCCCAAAATCTAAATGCTGATGGGCTGGCCGTGACCAAGTTTGAATCAAATGAGGAATACCTTGCAAGGATGAAAATGATAAAAATTTTCTCAATCCATCACTGGGAGATAGGAAGTGATTTTGATAGTACCCAAGACATGGTATGAAAAGTGCGCGTCTCTGTTAACAAAGGATGGGTTCAATAGGTGAAAGACTTGGAAGAAAAAGGATTCTCAAGGCAAAGGTAAGAAAGCAAAATCTGAAATATCAACCCCTGTGAGGCTGGCAATCTCAGTGATTGAAGGCTTCCAATCTTGTCTCCTGAACTAAGGTAATTCAACCTTGTTAAATCATGCAATGGTCTTTTTATCACTTGGTGATACCTTTAGATGACAAGTGTTGATTCTAAAAACTTGAGTTGTCATTTACTAGCATGCTGTGACAAATTGGTTGAATCTAGTTTGATGTGATGAACATACTTAATTGATTTAACAGAATGAATCCTTGAGATGAGTTATGTGACTTGAAAATATGTTTGTGATTATATGATCCATACATTTGACTTTTGGATGAACTCTCATTTCAAAACTTGTGAAAGACCTTTCAAAATCTATTTTTGAACAATTCTAAAATTTGGGTTGCACTGCTTACTTTTGATCATTTATGCACCCTCATTCATAAAGGTCTTGTCATAAACAATGTTTGCTGATTCATGGATTGAATGTGGATGAACTTAATAAGAATTCTATCACACTGACTTGGAAATGAAAGCTCTCATCTTCTTTTTGCATCCCATCCTTCATTCTCATACAGTAATAGGCTGCATGCATCAGAATCCAATGCATTAGGTGCATTTAGTTCTCTCAAATGAAAAACCAAAAACACACACCTTGCACCCATGTTAATTTCTGCATTGCATTAGAACTCATGCATTCGTCACACTTAGTTCATTCGTTTGGCATCCATTCAATTAGTATCAAATTGACATCACATTGCTCGCATACATGTCATAGTGCATTTGCATAAACTCCCAATGTGTGCTTGTGTGTTATTATATGCTATTCACCCCCATCCTTGAAAATTCTATGACCTTATGCATTCTTGATAAATAATGTTGTATTTGAGTCATTATTGGTATGCTTCATGTTGTACACTTTGGGGGGAGTAAAGTGCATCTATTTAGGGGGAGTTGTATTGTTATGTATTCATGGTATTTTCGGTATACATGCTGAATCAAATTCACACAATTCATGCACATAATATGAAAATGAGTGTTAAGAATAAGGATATATATTTTTCTTTTCAACACTCTCGAGATGTTAAACTTGCTGCATGTATGTTGAAGAGACAGTTGAGGAAAAAGCTGCCTACCTATCTTTGTTGAAAAATCTGAAATGAAAATGAACGGTAGAGCAATGCTTGGTCTCACTGAGTAAACTGGGCACATGTCACCTGAGACGTGATGTGGTTCATATCTGAAAAGTGTGGACTAGTACCTCTGTTCAAAATGAGGTGAGATGGTTTAGTATTCTAAGTAACCGGGGATTCTGGCATGAGCTCCATGCGTCTACTCGCGTAAAAAGGAATCATTTTGGACCTGATCACTCTTGAAAATTTCTGACTATCATGTGGTACTGGTTGAGTTGAAAAAATGATGGTGAAAACTCATTGTGGTAGAGCGAAGCCTCCAATACGCTGCTCTCAAAATTGAAGTGCAGTCTGTAAAATGTCTCCCTGTGTTGATCTGAAAATCTAAATATCCATATTAAAACTATCATTTTTCATGTTACTCACTTACACATTTGAGAATTTGATTTAATATGTATTCAGAAAGTTGATTGACTGCATCAGCAATTGCATTAATCTCCTATATGATTGGAAAATCTCCCATGTGCTACACATGTGTATTCCGATTGTCATGACTCTCTTGCATCTTTCCTATACCCATCCCTTTCTAAATAAGTACGGGGGAGCAGTGTTGCATGTATATATATGTATCTATTTGTTTGCTTATGTATGCATCTCACATGCCATCGCATGCATAAGTTGCATCTCATGCATTTCAAACCACAAATCAAAAATTAAAAAATCTGGAAAATACTGAAAACCAAAAATTGAGTGAACTTCCCATGCTATTTACTTGCTCAATAAATTCTTGTGTTTGCTTGGCAAATGGGGAGAAAGATTGGGCACAACCAAGTAATCAACATTTAATATCCTCTCTAGCCAACAATTGGTTCTCGAGTCCACAATTGGTGTTTCCCATCCTTTCCATGAACCCATTTATTTATAACTTACTCCTGCTTCATCAGAATTTCAAATGTGGGTTACTGTTCCTTGCACTTTTAATTATCATGCTACAATGTGCATCTCCACTATTTCTTCTTCATGAGGGAGTATGATTGGCATTACCCCGCTTTTTGATAATGTCAAAGGGGGAGAAATATTTCATGTGATTCATGCTTGTTAGATTCACGATTGGGGTTTCATGATTGGGAGAGAACAACTTGCCACTCGTTTGTCATCTTCACTAAGATTGTCATCATTCATCACTAAGTTTGTCATCATCAAAAAGGGGGAGATTGTTGAGCTATGGTTTTGATGATAACTAAATTTCATGTGTGATGGAGATTGTTGAGCTATGACTTTGATGATAACTAAACCTCATGTGTGATGATAGTGGTTTTGATAATCACAACATATTGTGTGCTTGATTAGTGGAAAACATCTTCATGATAAATGAACTCACATGTGGCTATATTATCTTACAGGTTGCTTTACTAAAACATCTTCATGATAAATGAACTCACATGTGGCTATCTTATCTTGCAGGTTGCTTTACTAAGTAGGTTGATGATTGAATCATGCATGCTGCACATTAGTCTTTGGAGGTTTCATGTGAAGACTATGCTTCTTAGTGAAATAGATGCAAAATCATTGTTGATCTTCATGGGATTATGGTAATATTTAATCAATTGTTTCCCTTTAGTTTGATGGAGGTTTTAGTTGTTTTTCAAACTCAAACTGCCTTACAGTCTTCACCATTTTCAATCCAACCATTGGATCTCCCTTCTAAAAATTTTATGTTATAGCTCTGGGAGTCCTCTTTCCAACGCTTCCAGTCTCGCTTCGATCGGAGTTCGGACCTAGGAGAATTAATTCTTGCCGCCGAAGCGTGCAGAGCTATTTTTATGAAGCTGCCTGAAAGGGTCGACCCTTAGGGTCGACCCCTCAAGAAAGGGTCGACCTCAAGGGTCGACCCCTGTAAATCAAAATCAAAATTTGTTCTGTTCAGGTTCTGGAAACCCAAGGGTTGACCCTTGGGGTCGACCCCTTGAATTCTGGAAACCCGAGGGTCGACCCCAAGGGTCGACCCATGTAAAACAGAACACAAAATCCATTCTGTTTGACTTCTGTATGCCCAAGGGTCGACCCCAAGGGTCGACCCATGCCCCGAGGGTCGACCCCTACAGGTCCTCTTGCTGTTTTTGTTGAACCAGAACCTGGTTCTGAGAGGGTCGACCCCTGGGGTCGACCCATGAACTTCTGGACCTCTAGCACAGCACGAGGGTCGACCCCAAGGGTCGACCCTTCTGTTCTGGGCGGTGCCGGTTTTGTTGACTTGTTGGTTTCGAGCCACCTGGGCTTATACAGCTGTTAGGGTCTCCGGGAATCACTCCATAATATATGGATCTGGTCCCCTGAACGTCCCTAGACCTGTCTAGGAGTATAAATCATCTTGTTAAGGGTGTAAACCCTAAGGGATTTTCGTATACACTATTTTCAGGTTTCTTTCTAACCCTTCTTTGTGCAGGTCGCAGCAGCCACCTCCAGCCCTTGTTCCTCTTGTGTTTGTGCGTGAATGTGAAGGGAAGAAGGAGGATTCGAAGTTCCAATCAACCCTCTACTGCTGGCTGCGAGTGAAATCAAGATTCAAGCTCATCCGATTCAAGATTGTCAAGAACGTCTTCCTGCTGCACAAGTGTTCGATTAAATTCGGAGAAGAGAAAGGGGGAGCTTCTACAAGGATAAATCATTCTCTCTTCACACCTTTCATTCTGATTCTTTGAGTTTAAACTTCAGCATATGTTGTAATCTTTATCTCAGATATTTGTGTGTGTGTGGATCATTGTTGGATCCGTGGTCGTGTGTGTGTCGTGATTTATTCGTGTGTGTACGTAGGTCTTCCTAGATCTACGTTTGTGTGTGTGGGTGTCTAGTTAGATCAGTTCTGTATCTTGTGTGTGGTTTGCTGCACTTGTGGCAGTGTGTGTTCGTGTTGGTGATCCGGCCATCGGATCGTGTGTGTGTGTTGTTATTCCGGTCGTTGGACCGTGTGGGAGACTACGTCTCTGTGTGTGTGTCTGTGTTTTGGGGCGCGTCCCCGTGTGTAGCGACCCGGATTCCGGATACCCGGTGCACCCGGTATAAATACCGAATACACGTGATACCACATGGGACCCGCGAGGCCTCCCAAGCGCGGGAAAGCGCCGAAGGGAAAAAGGAGTGTGTGGAATACATTGAAGCCAGCAGATATAACAGTAAGCAATTAAATTTCATTACAATGGATTGCTAAAGTAGCAGAAATAAAATTACCTTTTCATTAATATTCAAGTTTTCAATTATACACCAGAGTCTAGCCCAAGGAAAGACAACAAGTCTAGCACAGTACAGTACGACAGAAAGAAACGTACACAGAAGTCGGAAGAAGCCCGACCGCAGGTACAGCTGGCAGCTACAACAGCAAGCGAGCACTCCGCCAGGAACAGCAGAGGCAGACGGCGAAACCCACCTGAAAAGCAGCAGGGGTGAGTCTCAACAGAAACTCAGTAGGGGTCACGCGGATCCCCACTGGAAAACCGCACAAAGCGAAGGCAACGGAAGCAGCAACAAACGTAGCAAGGACAGCAACGTAGCAAAGCAGGAAAGCTACACTACAAAGCTGTAAAGGAACAGACGGGAAGTAGGAGTAGGGAACACGCAGGAGAGGGTGAGAACCCGCACCAAACAAGCGGCTACCGAACTAACCTCGGTATCCCAAACTACTCCAAACAAAGGCAACAGATGGATGACCCTAAACTCACACAGAAGGGTACACCAGTCTGTCAACCAGCCCCAAACAAAGGCGAAGGCGAACGCCGACACCGGGAAACAGACAAAACACGACAGGGAACGTCGTGCACAAAGCCCCGCGCACGATCGGAACATCGCGCGGACGACAAACCACTGACCCCGAGTGCAGCCACGAACGGGCAACTCGCAAAGGTCACAGCGTACAGGAAAACGCCGAAAGCTACGCGTCACGTGACGGAAGCACCCCCTTAAAAGCCAGCTGCGTCCACTGACGTCTGACGCCGCACCTCAAGTGTCTCACCTACAGTACTGCTGTAACAACAGCAGAGATGTAGACACCAGCTGAACCAAACAGTAACAGCAAAACAAGTAACTAGTCAGGGTCACGCCCGTCGACGTAAGTCCTAACCCCTGACCACGTGTGCACACACTGGCTATAGCCTAAGCCAGGTCCTCTAGCTAGTATTCTCCCTCGGCAGGACGCTACCGTTGGCTAGGAGCCCGCGGAACTAACTAAAAACCGCTCACTGGGAAAAACCCTCCGCCATCCGCTAGCGGGTCGGCACCTCTCGGCCTTAGGTCACACAAGTGGAGGCTTCACACGACACAGAAGCTCAAAACACAAGCGCCGAAGTACTAACGGGCAACCACGCCCCTCAACACGCACTTCGAGGCACCAAGTGACAGTATCACCACTGCCGACAACTCAGGACAAGCACTAGACCTCCTACGTAACGATCCTGAGCCAAACGACTCAAAGGTAAGATCGTCACAACAGCGGAACAAGCCGCCAATCGGTCTAATCCTAAGCCAAAGAAACCACGCTCCGCAGAAAACGACACACGGAGACCTGAGGGAGACATCAAGAACCCTCAGCACACCTGGACACGCAAACCGAGGTAGAACAATACCTCGAAGCATCCAGAAGCAGTGTCTTAGGCAGGACAGAACCGCTAAGACACGCGCAAACAAGGTCACATGTCAACCACTGGGTCAGACCAGGTTGACCGAAACCCAAACAAGCACATGCAAAGGTAGGATAAGGAACCCTACCACAAGCAAGAAGACTCCTGGCTACCTTACAACGTAGTCTTAACCCTCATAGGACGTCAAGAGACATCCACGGGACAACGGGCAGACCACAAGGCCAAGCCAAGACACACAGAATCATCGGGCGGAAAACCAAGGCACAAGGAAAGTAACGCACCAGCTCTAGACCGCTACAAGCAAGCGACGGTCTAGGTTAGGGCCGTTATTTCCCAAACGACGGACGGACACCAGGCCGTCACTCACACCACCCTGATAACCTACAAACCACGCAAAAGCCAAGTAACGCACGGGACTAGGGGCGTTACAAGCAAACGACGCACAGGGCACCCACCGTCACATTCAACGGTGCAGCAAACCCAAACCAAAGCGAAGTAACGCGCTAAGCCAGGCGCGTCACTCACGAAACAGCGCGGCAGGGGAGGGCCGTCAGAACCAAACGACGCACGGGGGACCCATCCGTTACTCACAGACGGCATGGCCACCCTCAACCCAACACCACAGCAAACAACGGTCGGAGGCATGCGCGTTACTCACAAACGACGCACGGGGTCCCCACCGTCACACCCAACGGTGCAGTCAACCCAACCTCGACCAAAAGAGAATGTAACGGCCAGGGGCGGGCACGTCACACTCAAACAACGCATAGGGGCACGACCGCTAGAGGCACCGCCTCAACGAGTCAACGTCAGTCAACTGGCAAGTAACGGCCTGGGCAAGGCGCGCCACTTCCATCTAACGCACTGGGTCAAGCGCGTTAGACTAACCGACTCAACCCCAACATAAAACGACGAAGGCGAAGTAACGCACTAACCTAGGCACGTTACAAGGAAGCGACGCGCCACTCTAGGGCCGTCACTCACCTAGAAGCCAAAGCGCTAAAACGATGCAGACCAAACGACGGTCAGTCGTAGGGCCGCTAAAGACAAGTAACGGTCGCTGGCATGACCGCTACTTCGGTTACGGCGGGAAAACATAGGAATGGCCGGATCGGCCCGTTCCACGCCCCATTCACGCCGAAACGCAGGGGAAACACACCGCAACACCGAATAACAACATTCAAGGGCCAAAATGCCCACATGCAACACCAAAAACGCTCGATCCGGGCGATTTAGACAAATCCACCCTAAGTGGGTCACCGAGGTTCCCGGGCTTCTACCGGCCTCGAATGAACACCGAATCGCACGAAATCAACGTGGATGAGATTCTAACATCCCTGCGGTCATTTAGAAACTAACTGAACCGCAAACGGTCACCGTTTACCGGCCGACCCTAAAAACCACGAAAATCACGGTTTAGGCAAAACAAGCCCAAACACACTCGTTTCCTAGCCGAACGCCGTGCAATGGCAGGGAAAACGAAGGTGAAGAAGCAAGGATCCGTCACCCTACCTCCACCGAAGAAACCGTGCCCCGAAGGGACTAAACCACGCCGAAAACCACTCGCGAACCAATTTCACCGGCTTTGAATCCACCGTTCGGGATCGCGCCAGAATCGATCCGATCCTCGCCTCATCGCGCACCAATCCAGCTCCACGTCCTCGCCAACTCACCCACGGTCGCTCCGTCTGCAGCCGGGGCCAAAGAGGGGGAGAAACGAGAGAGAACGGGAGAGAGAAACGGTCGCGGCCGAATGAGGGAAGAAAGAGAAAAAGAAAAGAAAAAGGAAAAGAAATTAGGAAATTTTCCTAATTTCCGAAAATTCCAAAAATGCGCCGAAAATACATAAATTCAGAAAAATACACAAAAATAGTCGAAACGACCGGCTCGAAGAGTACATCGACGCTGTAGCATTCACGAGTTCGAGAATTGACAAATAAACTCACCGTAGGGTTCCGTAACTAGTACGTGAGAAAAACCCACACGGCTCGTCAAACTCAATTCGGAAGCCACAAAAGCGAACCGAAACTCAACGAAACCAATCCGAAACAGATCCGAAAGATCCATTAGAGATCCTACGAGATCCAGGGCATTACATCCTCCCCCCCTTCAAAGAATTTCGCCCCCGAAATTCAGGACTAGCAAAGGAGAAGCAGGGAAGAACAACCCAACAGCACAAAACTCGGAAAACACAGCTCAGAGGAACACCGTCAGATCACAATTACAGGTACACACTCAGCTTCCAAGACAGCAAGTCTACAGCACGAGTATGGCACCAAAGTGAACACATCTGACACCTCCGAAGCAAGGGCAACGTCGTTTACGTCTCACCAGAAATAGAGACACGACAGCCACAACAACAGACAACTGAGAAACACAACGACAACACGGCAAGCGGCAGCTTACACAAGGAACGCAGTCCCCACAGCTGACAGCTCGCAACATCATCGGCTCCAGTGCCAAAGGCAACAGGGAACACCTGGCACACAGGACACCAACGACAACAACAACGCTGCTGGACCCGAAACACAATCAAGTCAGTACTCACTCAGACATCACATCTGATCAAGTCGCAAGCTAACTCCACCAGGGAAAGAGAGCACAGCAAGCCAACTGACAAGACCATGGTCCAAGGCAGAGACACAAAATCATAAAGAAACAGCGCCAAAACAACACAACGGCAACACCTGCAGAATTCCGGCTCTACTTAACACGCAGAACCACGGAACACAACTGCAAGCAGGGTCACAACAAGGCACAAAAACAGCTGAACACACGACCACAAGAGACAGGTCACGCATCAGACTGCTCACCAAGAGAAAGACCCACAACAACGAAAAACAACAACAATGATCTCGGGGAATGCAACTCAAGGACTAGCAACACGCCTCAAGAGCACAACACCCAAGAAGAAAATACAGAGTAGAGGGTACTCAATCCGCAAAGATGCCGACAAATTCCCCAACACTCGCACAATGCCGATGCCAACACAAGAAAACCACGAACAACGGCACGGCAACAACCAAAGTCAAGGCACAAGAAGCCAAGACAAAGCCACTTCGAGAAAGGAACAAGACCTCTCGACAAATGGGTAGCCGGCCCACACACTCCAGCTGTACTCTCAACAACGTGCACAGGCAACAGAACAACATCGATAATCGCATCTCAGCACACACCAGGCGTCATCGCAATCAACAAAGATCGCAATTATCACGCCACGAGCACTGATCAGGCGAACAACCGATCACAAAGAGCCTAAGTGCAACAAGAGAAGAGCACCAGCTTCAGCGCAAAGCACAAGGAAAGCATCAATCTCAGCTTACCTTCACGTCCCGACACGATAAATGAGCCTTCACAACACATCGGCCGTTAGACACAGCACGACAACTACGGTACACAACAGCTCTTAACACCATCATGGAGTCCAAAGCTAAGCAACCGTACAACAAGGAGCAGATCAGGCTCAAAACAAAGCTGTCTACACTTAAGCAGACACAGGACAAAGGCACAACCAAGACAGCAATTCCAAGGCAAACCTCGGAAAGCTTCACCAAAGAGGGATGAGAAGCAACAAGCTCAACAACAACAGCTCACCAGGAAGGGAAAATCCAAGGCTCGCTCGAGCAACTTCTCAATCGAGGCAACACGACAATCGAAGCAACCAAAACAACGAAGCATCAGGAGCTACACAAACTCAAGCTGGGACAACCCAAGCAACGTAAGAACGTGCGTGGCCATCACACCAACGCTAAAAGTCATAAGCCACCTGAGCAAAATACAGAAAATAGCTCGAACAAGGCACTGCAGGTTCATGCCAACCGACAAACACTGCAAAGTGCACCACGATCGAGACCAACTTCAAAACCGAACGAAGCACATCGTCTCATCTAGACGAGAGCAAAACCATCTCGCACAGTGCCAACCAAGCACGTACAAGACCACACGCAAAAAGCACCGCGATAAACCATCGCAACACCTACGCCAGCAAGAGACTGTACTGGGCCTAAAGACTCTGGTAACTGTATATCTGGATTTCCATGTATCTCACACGACAATGATCTGATAGCTCAGAAAAGAACTCCGAACATCTCAGAACACTGCTCTGATACCACCTGTAGCGACCCGGATTCCGGATACCCGGTGCACCCGGTATAAATACCGAATACACGTGATACCACATGGGACCCGCGAGGCCTCCCAAGCGCGGGAAAGCGCCGAAGGGAAAAAGGAGTGTGTGGAATACATTGAAGCCAGCAGATATAACAGTAAGCAATTAAATTTCATTACAATGGATTGCTAAAGTAGCAGAAATAAAATTACCTTTTCATTAATATTCAAGTTTTCAATTATACACCAGAGTCTAGCCCAAGGAAAGACAACAAGTCTAGCACAGTACAGTACGACAGAAAGAAACGTACACAAAAGTCGGAAGAAGCCCGACCGCAGGTACAGCTGGCAGCTACAACAGCAAGCGAGCACTCCGCCAGGAACAGCAGAGGCAGACGGCGAAACCCACCTGAAAAGCAGCAGGGGTGAGTCTCAACAGAAACTCAGTAGGGGTCACGCGGATCCCCACTGGAAAACCGCACAAAGCGAAGGCAACGGAAGCAGCAACAAACGTAGCAAGGACAGCAACGTAGCAAAGCAGGAAAGCTACACTACAAAGCTGTAAAGGAACAGACGGGAAGTAGGAGTAGGGAACACGCAGGAGAGGGTGAGAACCCGCACCAAACAAGCGGCTACCGAACTAACCTCGGTATCCCAAACTACTCCAAACAAAGGCAACAGATGGATGACCCTAAACTCACATAGAAGGGTACACCAGTCTGTGGACCAGCCCCAAACAAAGGCGAAGGCGAACGCCGACACCGGGAAACAAACAAAACACGACAGGGAACGTCGTGCACAAAGCCCCGCGCACGATCGGAACATCGCGCGGACGACAAACCACTGACCCCGAGTGCAGCCACGAACGGGCAACTCGCAAAGGTCACAGCGTACAGGAAAACGCCGAAAGCTACGCGTCACGTGACGGAAGCACCCCCTTAAAAGCCAGCTGCGTCCACTGACGTCTGACGCCGCACCTCAAGTGTCTCACCTACAGTACTGCTGTAACAACAGCAGAGATGTAGACACCAGCTGAACCAAACAGTAACAGCAAAACAAGTAACTAGTCAGGGTCACGCCCGTCGACGTAAGTCCTAACCCCTGACCACGTGTGCACACACTGGCTATAGCCTAAGCCAGGTCCTCTAGCTAGTATTCTCCCTCGGCAGGACGCTACCGTTGGCTAGGAGCCCGCGGAACTAACTAAAAACCGCTCACTGGGAAAAACCCTCCGCCATCCGCTAGCGGGTCGGCACCTCTCGGCCTTAGGTCACACAAGTGGAGGCTTCACACGACACAGAAGCTCAAAACACAAGCGCCGAAGTACTAACGGGCAACCACGCCCCTCAACACGCACTTCGAGGCACCAAGTGACAGTATCACCACTGCCGACAACTTAGGACAAGCACTAGACCTCCTACGTAACGATCCTGAGCCAAACGACTCAAAGGTAAGATCGTCACAACAGCGGAACAAGCCGCCAATCGGTCTAATCCTAAGCCAAAGAAACCACGCTCCGCAGAAAACGACACACGGAGACCTGAGGGAGACATCAAGAACCCTCAGCACACCTGGACACGCAAACCGAGGTAGAACAATACCTCGAAGCATCCAGAAGCAGTGTCTTAGGCAGGACAGAACCGCTAAGACACGCGCAAACAAGGTCACATGTCAACCACTGGGTCAGACCAGGTTGACCGAAACCCAAACAAGCACATGCAAAGGTAGGATAAGGAACCCTACCACAAGCAAGAAGACTCCTGGCTACCTTACAACGTAGTCTTAACCCTCATAGGACGTCAAGAGACATCCACGGGACAACGGGCAGACCACAAGGCCAAGCCAAGACACACAGAATCATCGGGCGGAAAACCAAGGCACAAGGAAAGTAACGCACCAGCTCTAGACCGCTACAAGCAAGCGACGGTCTAGGTTAGGGCCGTTATTTCCCAAACGACGGACGGACACCAGGCCGTCACTCACACCACCCTGATAACCTACAAACCACGCAAAAGCCAAGTAACGCACGGGACTAGGGGCGTTACAAGCAAACGACGCACAGGGCACCCACCGTCACATTCAACGGTGCAGCAAACCCAAACCAAAGCGAAGTAACGCGCTAAGCCAGGCGCGTCACTCACGAAACAGCACGGCAGGGGAGGGCCGTCAGAACCAAACGACGCACGGGGGACCCATCCGTTACTCACAGACGGCATGGCCACCCTCAACCCAACACCACAGCAAACAACGGTCGGAGGCATGCGCGTTACTCACAAACGACGCACGGGGTCCCCACCGTCACACCCAACGGTGCAGTCAACCCAACCTCGACCAAAAGAGAATGTAACGGCCAGGGGCGGGCACGTCACACTCAAACAACGCATAGGGGCACGACCGCTAGAGGCACCGCCTCAACGAGTCAACGTCAGTCAACTGGCAAGTAACGGCCTGGGCAAGGCGCGCCACTTCCATCTAACGCACTGGGTCAAGCGCGTTAGACTAACCGACTCAACCCCAACATAAAACGACGAAGGCGAAGTAACGCACTAACCTAGGCACGTTACAAGGAAGCGACGCGCCACTCTAGGGCCGTCACTCACCTAGAAGCCAAAGCGCTAAAACGATGCAGACCAAACGACGGTCAGTCGTAGGGCCGCTAAAGACAAGTAACGGTCGCTGGCATGACCGCTACTTCGGTTACGGCGGGAAAACATAGGAATGGCCGGATCGGCCCTTTCCACGCCCCATTCACGCCGAAACGCAGGGGAAACACACCGCAACACCGAATAACAACATTCAAGGGCCAAAATGCCCACATGCAACACCAAAAACGCTCGATCCGGGCGATTTAGACAAATCCACCCTAAGTGGGTCACCGAGGTTCCCGGGCTTCTACCGGCCTCGAATGAACACCGAATCGCACGAAATCAACGTGGATGAGATTCTAACATCCCTGCGGTCATTTAGAAACTAACTGAACCGCAAACGGTCACCGTTTACCGGCCGACCCTAAAAACCACGAAAATCACGGTTTAGGCAAAACAAGCCCAAACACACTCGTTTCCTAGCCGAACGCCGTGCAATGGCAGGGAAAACGAAGGTGAAGAAGCAAGGATCCGTCACCCTACCTCCACCGAAGAAACCGTGCCCCGAAGGGACTAAACCACGCCGAAAACCACTCGCGAACCAATTTCACCGGCTTTGAATCCACCGTTCGGGATCGCGCCAGAATCGATCCGATCCTCGCCTCATCGCGCACCAATCCAGCTCCACGTCCTCGCCAACTCACCCACGGTCGCTCCGTCTGCAGCCGGGGCCAAAGAGGGGGAGAAACGAGAGAGAACGGGAGAGAGAAACGGTCGCGGCCGAATGAGGGAAGAAAGAGAAAAAGAAAAGAAAAAGGAAAAGAAATTAGGAAATTTTCCTAATTTCCGAAAATTCCAAAAATGCGCCGAAAATACATAAATTCAGAAAAATACACAAAAATAGTCGAAACGACCGGCTCGAAGAGTACATCGACGCTGTAGCATTCACGAGTTCGAGAATTGACAAATAAACTCACCGTAGGGTTCCGTAACTAGTACGTGAGAAAAACCCACACGGCTCGTCAAACTCAATTCGGAAGCCACAAAAGCGAACCGAAACTCAACGAAACCAATCCGAAACAGATCCGAAAGATCCATTAGAGATCCTACGAGATCCAGGGCATTACACCGTGTGTGTGTGCAGGTGTCATCCTGCATGTGTATTTGGAGCGTCGTCTCCGATTGGGAATTTATTCCCGAGTGAAGCCTCACCTAGTTTGGTGAGGGGTGGACGTAGGGAGCCCGTCGTGGTCCCGAACCACCTTAAAATCCCTGTGTATTGTGGTTTGCTTTGCGCACTGGTTTGGTTTATTTTGTGTATCCATCTATATGATAGTGTGGGATCGGTGAACTTGAGAGAATCGGTTTAATGGCTTAATCAACTTCCTTAATTCTGTTATATGTCATTAACTCCACCGTGTGCACTCGTCTTGTCTCATAATGTTTGTTGTTATCAAGCTTGCCAGATCAACAGTTTTGGGTGTTTTAATTGTTGTCTCATTACCTTTGATAAAAGGTCAAGAGTTTTATTTAAAATTGTAGTCACCCAATTCACCCCCCTCTTGGGTGTCATTGATCGAGGGACCCAACACGAACGACTCAAAGGCAAGATCATCACAGACAGTGGGACAAGCCGCCAATCGGTCTAACCCTAAGCTAGAGGAAACGACACTCCGCAGGAATCGACTCACGGAGACCTGAGGGAACACCAAGAACCCTCAACACACCTGGACACACGAACCAAGGTAACACAGTACCTCGATGCATCCAGAACTAAAGTCTCGAACTGGGCAGAATCATCGAGACACACACACGGTTACCCGTCAACCACTGGGCCAAACCGGGTTGACCGGAACCAGACAACAACAACTCTAAAGTAGAAAAAGAATCCTACCTCAAGCGAGAAGACTGCTGGCTACTTTACAACGTAGTCTTAGCCCTCATAGGATGTCAGGAGACATCCACGGGAAAACGGGCAGGCCACAAGGTCAAGCCAAGACAAGCAGAAACCGAAACGACGGAAATCGGAGCACAAGGACTGTAACGCACCACCCTTAGACCGTTACACGAATGTGACGGTCTAACTCTAGCCGTTACACTCCAACTGTGGTGGTCTAATGCAGACGCGCTACAGCAACATGACGGTCGGAGAAAGAGCTGTCACACACACACCGCCCTAACCAACATCTAAAACACACAAGGCACGTAACGGCCTACACCAGGCGTGTTACACCGCTCTGACGCGCCTGACCTGGGTCGTCAGGGCCAACAGACCTCAAGCTTAAAAATGAAAACTCGAACCACGTAACGCACTAGACCAGGCGCGTTACACAGCCTAACGTAGCAAGGTAGGCGCGTTAGGGCCAACTGGCAAAAGTCAAGAAACCACTGACCGAAAGGCACGTAACGGTCGATCACGGACGCGTTACACAAGCCTAACGCACAAGGGCGTGGCCGTTAGAGCCAATGACACAACAACCCAACTCGGCCAAAATAGCACGTAACGGCCTAGGGCAGGCGCGTTACAACACTGTGACGCACGGGGACACTACCGTTAGACGAACCGACTCAAACGGTCAAAATCGGTCAAACTGAATGTAACGGCTTGGGGCAGGCACGTTACACAAGCCTGACGCACAAGGGCAGGCGTGTAATGCCCTAGATCTTGGTAGATCTTTATTGGATCTTTCGGATCTATTTCGGTGAGTTTCGGTTCGCTTTTGTGGCTTCCGAGTTGAGCTTTACGATCCGTGTGGGTTTTTCTCTCGTACTAGTTACGGAACCCTACGGTGAGTTTGGTTGTCAGTTCCTCGACTCGTGAATGCTGCAGCGACGATGTACTCTTCGAGCCGGTCATTTTGACTATTTTTGCGTATTTTTTGGAGATAGGGCCAGAAATCAGATTTTTCAGAAATTAGGAAAATTCCTAATTTCTTTTTCTTTTTCTTTTCCTTCCTCTCTCCTCCCTTCTCATTTCGCCGCCGCCGTCTCTCTCTCCCATTTTCTCTCCTCTCGAGCTTTCTCGGCTCCGGCTACAGACGGAGGACCTAGGAGCGAGTGTTGGGGATGCTGTGGAGTTGACTGGGTGCGCGACAGGGTGAGAATGGAGTGGTTTTGGCGCGATCCCGAACGGTGGATTCAAAGCCGGTGTTTGAGCTCGCGGCGTGGTTTTCGGCGCGGTTTAGTCCCTTCGGGGCACGGTTTCTTCGGTGGAGGTAGGGAGACGGACCGCCACCTTGTTATGCACGTTTCCTCTATTTCCGTGCATGATTTGGTGCTCGATCGGGGGAGATCGGGTTGGTTTTGGGAAAATCGTGGTTTTTGGGGTTTTCAGGGTTCGCCGGAAAACGGCAACCATTTGTGGTGTGGTTAGTGTTGAATTGACCGCTGGGATGTCTGGATCCCATCCATGCTAGTTTCGTGTCGATCGGTTGTCATTCGGGGCCGGTAGGAGTCCGGGAACCTCGGTGGCTCGTTTAGGGTCGATTTGTCTAAATCGCCCCGATGTAGCATTTTAATGCGTGCATGTGGGCTTTTTAGCCTCCTAGTGTGGTTTTTCATCGTCTAGTCTTGTTTTCCCTACGCTTCGACGTGAATGGGGCATGGAACGGCTTGATTTGGCCAATCCACTATTTTCTCGCCGTGACTGGTGTAGCGGTCGTTTCAGTGACCGCCAGAGGTCCATGACGGCCCTACGATAGACCGTCACATCATCTGGGCGTTTTTAGTTCTTCATGGTCATGGGAGTGTGATGGCCCAGGGGAGGCGCGTCACAGCTCTCTGACGCGTTCGGTGTGATGCGTTACGCCTGTTTTGTCGTTTACCATTTTTTGTTATGGCGGTTCCTCTAACGCGCCTGCCCTAGTGCGTCAGAGTCTTGTAACGCGACTGGTGTAGGCCGTTACGTTGCGTTTGACTTGGAGTTTGACCGTTGAGTCGGTTTGTGTAATGGTGGTGTCCGCGTGCGTCACAGCGTTGTAACGCGCCTGCCCCAGGCCGTTACGTGCTGTTTTGGCCGAGTTGGGTGGTTGTGCTGTTGGCTCTAATGGCCACGCCCTCGTGCGTTATGTTGTGCCCCTTAGGCACAAGCATGTGCTATGTTGTTTTGATGATAGCAATGATGTTTTATTTTGATGATAGCAACACAGTGAGTGCTTTATGAGATTGTGTTTTGATGATAGCAACATAACTTGTTTTGTGGAGAATGCATGTTTATGACTGATATATTGGTTGTGCTTGATTTCTGCTCTGTGCGTTGCATTTCTGTCTGCATGTAGTTTGATGACTAGCAAGTCTATACACTGCAGGGTAAAGCATTTTAGAGTCTTTACATTGTTCATGCATGTGCACAGTTTGTGGACAATGTCTGCACATCGCCCTAGATTGCATTAGCAAGTCCATACATCATCAGGGCTCTTCATGCATGTGTATAGTCTATAGATTGTGCATCTCGTTGTCAAGTCTGCACATTCATGAAGTCTGTACAGCCATCCACTTGAAGCATTTCTCAAAGTCCATATAATGCATCTTCTTAGCATCTCATTAGAGTTTAAGGCATTGTCTATACATTGGACTTAAAGTGTGTACAGCGTCCGTCTCTGTTAGCGTCTAAGGCTTTGAGCAAAGTCTATACGCTGGAAGACGAAGCCTATACATAGTCTCACGTTGCATCCAGCAAGTCTGTACAGTGAGCTTTTCATTGGTGAAGTCTGTACACTCACCAGTTGAACTTCAAAGTCCATACATTGGACTGTAGCTTGCACGAAGCTAAGTCCATACATCGCTCAAGTTTGTACAGAGTCCAGCGTCTCGTTCATGCATTGTTCACAAAGTCTGCACATTCTATTTTTCATGAAGTCTGTACACTGGACTGTGTCCTTATGCATCACATTAAGTCTATACATTGATGTTCTTCACTGCAAGTATATACACTGCTTTATATTGTGTTCTTCGAAGTCTGCACATTGCATCACTATTATGCAAGTCTATATACTGGCTGCTGCACTCTCATGAAGTCTTCACCTGTGCTAGTGTAAGTCTATACAACGCCCAGTGTTATGCTTGCAAAGTATGTACAACGGTTGCCTTCTTACATAAAGGCTATACATTTGCACTGTAGATGCACGCACTGTTCATAAGTCTAGACATTGGAAAGTATGTACATCGTGCATCTTTAAGTTGAAGTCTGTACAGAGTCAGCGTCTAGTTGACCATCTCAGGCAGTGTCTCTTTGTGCGTCTCTTGCAAGTCCATACAACGCTTCAGACTAAAGCATGTACATCGGACAGTGTTTAGGCGAAGTCTATACATCCGTCCGTACAGTGTCTTGGCCACCGTCTCACGACCACCAAGTCTATACTTTGGTCGGTGGCAAGTCTGCACATTGGACTCTTGATCAAGTCTACACATTCAACAGTGTTCTTCCAAGTCTGTACATTGGAAGCTTCACCTATGTTTCCCTTCAAGTCTATACATCGGTAGCTTTACCGTCGTTTCCCTTGAAGTCTATACACTGTTGACTTTACAGTCGTTCCACCTTGAAGTCTATACACTTGACTGCCTTCGCCTTGATCAAGTCTGTACAGAGCTCCCGTGTTCAAGTCTATACAGCCTTTTCATCTTGAAAGTCTATACATCGGGAAGTCTTCACATTGGCTGTTGAATGATAAGCAAGTCTGTACAGTGGACCGTCTCAGTTATCATCTTATGCATTGAGCAAAGTCTATACAGACTCCACCGTCTCATTCTGCGTCTTAGACTGCTCAAGTCCATACATTGGCTGCATCATTTCATTATCAAGTCTATACACTACCTTTGGGTCTCCAAGTCTATACAGCCTTTTGCTTCGCCAAAGTCTGTACATTGGTCTGCATTGCCCTTGGACATCAAAGTCTGTATAGCCTTGTCTTTGGCAAGTCTGCATAGTGAAGTCCATACACTGCACTCTAGTTCACATTGTCTTCATGAAGTCTATACAACGAACTTTACATTACAAGTCTATACATCATGATCGTCTTTACAAGTCTATACAGAGCTCTTCACTTAACCTGATATTCCGATACTCTGTCTGACAGGTGCTCTGCTCGTGGAGACTAATGAAGGGCACGTGATCCGAGGCTGAAAGGGCAGATAGAATTGTGACACGTGTGCTGAAGCTGGCTGAGAGACTGACACGTGGTCCAAGGTTTTTGGGCGGGAGATGTGGAGAGCACACGCCCTAGCTGCTGCTGCTGCTGCTGCTATATATATGAGTCTTCGTCTTCAGATGAAGAGTGATCGAAGTGGAGAAAGAAAAAGTAGAAGTGTAGAGACTTCGATCCAGCAGAAGAGAAGAAGAAGAGTGAAGAGAGCAGAAGAAGAAAGAAGAGAGAAGAGAAGAGAAAGAGAAGAAGAGCAGAAGATAAAGAAGAGAAAGAGAGAGATAGAGAACTCGAGTTGAGAAAGAGGGAGAGGTTGAGGTTGTCTGGCTTTTGGATCAAATCCAAGCCAGAACTGCTCCTTCGAGAGCTATATTTGTGCTTCATTATTTCAGCCTTCCGTTGCTGTTTTGTCTATCTTTTGTGTTTTCCTTTTATCCTTTCTTCAAGCTGTTAGTCAACGTTTGCAGTGGAGGTCTCCACTGGACAGGTAAAGCTGTAATCCTCAGCTGGCGAGACTTGGTCTCGGACGGGTTAAGATGTAATCCCCAGCAGGTTCAAGCTATGAGTCAGCGATGGCTAAGCTGTATTGCCCAGCGGAAGCAAGCTGTGATGCTCAGCGGATGGCAAGCTGTGAGGCCCTGCTGATGTAGGCAAGCTATGATGCCCAGCTGTTCAAGCTATGAGTCAGCAGGAAGCCACACTCAGGTTGAGTGTGGGGTGGATGTAGGTCTGCTGGACCGAACCACCTAAAAAACCCTCTTGCATTGTGGTTTGTTTTGTTCTATTTGTGCTTCCGCTAGATGAATGCATAGGGGCGCTCAACTGTTTGCTTATAGGTTCAGTAGATGAGTGTTCTAATTTGTCTTGTTAGCATTCCAGTTTTTAAGTGAGCGAAATCTTATTTTTGGTGAAGGTTTTTAATTGGGCGAATTCTTAAAGGGCTATATTCATTCTCCCCCCTCTGAATACTGCACCGAACCCAACACGTTAGGCTTGTGTAACGCGTCTGTGATGGACCGTTACGTGCCTTTCGGCCAGTGTTTTCTTGACTTGAGCCAGTTGGCCCTGATGCGCCTGCTTTGCTGCGTTAGGCTGTGTAACGCGCCTTATCTAGTGCGTTACGTGGTTCAAGTTACCGTTTTTGTTTTGGTTCTGTTGGCCCGGACGTGTCTGCCCCCATGCGTTAGGGTGGCGTAACGCGTCTGTTGTCATGCGTTAGGCAGCTGTAACGCGCCTGCCCTGGCGCGTTACGTTATTCATGTTGTGGTTTCGAGCGTGTTGGCTCTGACGCGCCTGCCCGGGTGCGTCAAGCTCGTGTAATGGCCCAGCGTTAGACTGTCACGTTCGTGTAACGGTCTAAGGGTTGTACGTTATAGCCCTTGTGCTCTGATTTTCGTTGTTTTGGTTTTTGACTGTCTTGGCTTATACTTGTGGTCTGCCCTCTTTCCCGTGGATGTCTCCTAACACCCTATGAGGGCTAAGGCTACGTTGTGAGATAGCCAGAAGTCTTATTGCTTGAGGTAGGATTCTCTTTCCTACTGTTGAGTCGTCGTTGTTTGGTTCCGGTCAACTCGGGGTGACCCAGGGGTTGATAGGCGACCTTGTGTGGGTGCCTTGGCGGTTCTGTCCAGTCCGAGACACTGGTTCTGGATGCCTCGAGGTATCGTTCTACCTTGGTTTACGTGTCTAGGAGTGTCTGAGGGTCTTCGGTGTTTCCTCAGGTCTCCGTGAGTCGTTTCCAGCGGAGTGTCATTTCCTCTGGCTTAGGATTAGACCGATTGGCGGCTTGTTCCACTGTTAGTGACGATCTTGCCTTCGAGTTGTCTGACTCAAGGATCGTTACGTGGTAGGTCTAGTTGCCTTGTCCTGAGTTTGTCGGCAGTGGTTGTGCTGCCGTTGGTGCTTGGAAGTGCGTGCCATTGGGCGTTCTTGCCTACTTGTACTTCAGCACTTGTGTTTTGAGTCTCTGTGTCTTGTGAGCCTCCGTATATTGTAGCCCTAAGGCCTTTGAGTTGCCGACCCGCTAGCAGATAGCGGAGGGGTGTTCCCGTGATGCGGTTTGTAAGCTAGTTCCGTGGGCTCCCAGCCAGCGGTAGCGTCCTACCGAGGGAGAAAACTAGCTAGAGAACCTGGCTTAGGCTAGAGCCAGTGTGTACACACATTGTCAGGGACTGAGGACCTACGCCGACGGGCGTGACCCTGACTAGTTACTTGTTCTGTTATTTCTGTTGTTCCTGTTTGGTTCAGCTTGTGTCTACGACTCTGCCGTGGTTTCAGCGGTACCGTAGGCGAGACGCTTGTGGCGCAGCATAAGACGTCAGTGGATGCAGCTGGCTGTTCTTCATGTGAGGAGGTGCTTCCGTCACGTGACACGTGACTCTCGGCGTTTCTTGCGCGTCGTGACCTTTTTTGAGTTAGCCCTCTCGTGGCCCTACTCAAGGTCTGTGTGGCGTTGTGTACACGACGTTCTAGTCGTGTGTGCCGTCGTGTTTGTCCGTCGTCTGTCTAGATCTTTTCTAGACCTTTTATCTGTTCGTGCAGGTCTTCGTCTTAGGCCTGGTGCCATGTTGGCAGATCGGTAACTTCTGACTTTGTTAGATCAGAGTCGCCCTTCTGTCACTGTTTGGAGTAGTTTGGGGTGCCGGGGTTAGTTTTGCCGCCACTTGTCTGGCGCGGGTTTTTCCCCTTTCTTACTTGTTCCCTAATCCTACTCCCCGTCTGTTCTCTACTGCTTCTAGAGTAGCTTTACAGCTTTGTACTGTAGTTTTCCCACTTTGCTACACCTGTTGTTCTTCCTGTTGTTTAGTTGTTTCATGTTACTGCGTGTTTTTCAGTGGGGATCCGCGTGACCCCTACTGAGCCAGTGACACGAGGCTCACCCCTGCTTTTCAGGTGGGGTGACGTCGTTCGTTCTGCTTCCGCGTGGTTCCTGGCCCGCTTGCTCGTAGCGTGTCGTTGTGGCCAGCTGGTACCTGCGTCGGGCTTCCCCCGACTTCACGGTACGTCTTTCTTTCTTTCGACTGTACTGTGCTAGACTTGCTGTCTTTAGCTTTGGACTTGACTCTGGTATATAATTGTTAAATTGAAACTGTTACTTAAAAAAAGTAATTTTATTTCTGCTACTTTAGCAAACCGATCTAATGAAATTTAATTACTTCTGTTATATCTCTGTGGCTTCAATGTACTCTACACATGCCTTTATCCATTCGGAGCTTTCCCGCTCTTGGGAGGCCTCGCGGGTTCCAAGTGGTATCACGTGTATTCGGTAGTCCTACCGGGTATACCTGGTATCCGGGATCCGGGTCGCTACAGAGTGGGATCAGAGCAGTGTTCTGAGATGTTCGGAGTTCTTTTCTGAACTATCAGAGCGTTGTTGTGTGAAGTACATGGGAATCCGAGATATACAGTATCCAGAGTCGTGAAAGTCCAGTACAGTCTTCAACTGGCTTTGGTGTTGCGATGATTTATCGCGTTGTTTTCTTTGTATGTTGTCTTGTGCGTGCTGTCTTGGCACTGTACGAGATGGATCTGCTCTCATCAAGTTGTGATGAGGTGTTTCTTTTTCATCGTTGTGTTTATCTTGGTCATGTTGTACTTGGCAGTGTTCGCCGGAAGGCTTGAATCTGCAATACGTTGCGAGGTTTTCTCCGTATGTTGTTCCGATTGCTGTTGACCTTTAGCCTTGGTCTGATGACCGTACACATGCTCACGTTGTCTTGGTCGTCCCAGCTTGAGTCTGTTCAGCTCCTGATGTGTTTCGCTTCTGTTGAAGTGCTCGGTTAGATTCCGTGTTTGAGAAGTTGCTCGGGCAAGCTAGGATTTCCCTTTCCTGGTGAGCTTTCATGGTTGAGCTTGTTGCTTCTCGTCCCTTCTGGTGAAATCTTCTCGAGGTTTACCTTGGAATTGCTGTCTTAGTGATGCCTTTGTCCTGTGTCTGCTTAAGTGTGGACAATTTTGTTCTGAGCCTGATATGCTCTTTGCTATACGGTTGCTTGGCTTTGGACTCCATAGTGGTGTTAAGAGCTGTTGTGTACCGTATTTGTCGTGCCGTGTCCAGCGGCCGATGTATTGTGAAGGCTCATTTATCATTTTCAGGACGTGAAGGTAAGCTGAGATTAACACTTTTCCCTATGCTTTGTGCTGAAGCTGGTACTCTTCTCCTGTTACACTTGGGCTCTTGGTAATCGGTTGTTCGCGAGATCGGTACTCATGGCGTGTTATTTGCGATCTTCCTAGATTGCGAAGGCGTCTGGTGTGTGCTGAGATGCAACTACCGAGGTTGTTCTGATGCCCGTGTGTGTTGTTGAGTGTGCAGCTGAAGCCTGTGAGTTAGCTACTCACTGGTCGAGGGGCTTGTTCATCTCGATGTGACTTCATCTTGGCTTCTTGTGCCTCGATGTCGTCTGTTGCCGTGCTGTTGCTGGTGATTTTCTACGGTTAGCATTGGCATTTGTGAGTGTTGGGGAATTTGTCGGCATTCCTGCTGATTGAGTACCCTCTACTCTGCATTTTTCTCTTGGGTGTTGTGCTCTTGAGGCGTGTTTGTAGTCCTTGAGTTGCGTTCCCTGAGATTGTCATTTCTCATTGTCGTGGGTCTCTCCTTTGTGAGCAGTCTGATGCGTGACCCATCCCTTGTGGTCGTGTGCTCAGCTGTTCCTGTGCCGTGATGTGACCCTGCTTGCAGTTGTGTTCCATGGTTCTGTGTTCCGTGCGGAGCCGGAATTCTGCAAGTGCTGCTGTTGCTGTTGGTGTTTTGGCGCTGTTTCTCTATGATCTTGTGTCTCTATGTGGACCAGGTCTTGTCGGTTAGCTTTGCTGTACTCTTTTTCCATAGAGTTAGCTTGCGACTCGATCAGATGTGATATCTAAGTAAGGACTGACTTGGTTATGCCTATGGTCTAGTGTTGTCATTGATGTCCTATGTGCCAGGTGTTCCCTGTTGCCTTTGGCACTGGAGCCGATGATGTGGTCGAGTGGTCAGCTGTGAGGACTGTGTCTCCTTGTGTAAGCTGCTACTTGCCGTGATGTGGTTGTGGCAGTCGTGTCTCTTTCCCTGTGAGACGTGAGCGACGTTGCCTTATTCCGGAGTTGTTGGACTTGTGTTCACTTGGGTGCCGTGCTCGATCCAGAGCGTGTGCCTGTGATTATGGTTTGACGATGTTCCTCTGAGCTGTGTTTTTCGAGATTTGTGTCATTTTCGTGTTTGTGTTGTTGGGTTGTTCTTCCCTGCTTCTCCTTTGCTAGTCCTTAAATTTCGAGGGTGAAATTTCTTAAAGGAGGGGAGGATGTAATGCCCTGGATCTTGGTAGATCTTTATTGGATCTTTCGGATCTGTTTCGGTGAGTTTCGGTTGGCTTTTGTGGCTTCCGAGTTGAGTTTTACGATCCGTGTGGATTTTTCTCACTTACTAGTTACGGAACCCTACGGTGAGTTTGGTTGTCAGTTCCTCGACTCGTGAATGCTGTAGCGACGATGTACTCTACGAGCCGGTAGTTTCGACTATTTTTGCGTATTTTTTGGAGATAAGGCCAGAAATCGGATTTTTCAGAAATTAGGAAAATTCCTAATTTCTTTTCCTTCCTCTCTCCTCTCTTCTCATTTCGTCGCCGCCGTCTCTCTCTCCCGTTTTCTCTCCTCTCGAGCTTCCTCGGCTCCGGCTGCAGACGGAGGACCTAGGAGCGAGTGTTGGGGATGCTGTGGAGCTGACTGGGTGCGCGACAGGGCGAGGATGGAGTGGTTTTGGCGCGATCCTGAACGGTGGATTCAAAGCTGGTGTTTGAGCTCGCGGCGTGGTTTTTGACGTGGTTTAGTCCCTTCGGGGCATGGTTTCTTCGGTGGAGGTAGGGAGACGGACCGCCACCTTGTTCTGCACGTTTCCTCTGTTTCCGTGCATGATTTGGTGCTCGATCGGGGGAGATCATGCCGATTTTATGAAAATCGTGGTTTTTGGGGTTTTCAGGGTTCGCCGGAAAACGGCAACCATTTGTGGTGTGGTTAGTGTTGAATTGACCACTAGGATGTCTGGATCCCATCCATGCTAGTTTCGTGTCGATCGGTTGTCATTCGGGGCCGGTAGGAGTATGGGAACCTCGGTGGCTCGTTTAGGGTCGATTTGTCTAAATCGCCCCGATGTAGCGTTTTAATGCGTGCATGTTGGCTTTTTAGCCTCCTAGTCTGGTTTTTCATCGTCTAGTCTTGTTTCCCCTGCGCTTCGGCGTGAATGGGGCGTTGAACGGCTCGATTTGGCCAATCCACTATTTTCCCGCCGTGACCGGTGTAGTGGTCGTTTCAGTGACCGCCAGAGGTCCTTGATGGCCCTATGATAGACCGTCACATCGTCTGGGTGTTTTTAGTTCTTCGTGGTCGTGGGTGTGTGACGGCCCAGGGGAGGCACGTCACAGCTCTCTGACGCGTCCGGTGAGATGCGTTATGCATGTTTTGTCATTTAGCATTTTTTGTTAAGGCAATTCCTCTGACGCGCCTGCCCTAGTGCGTCAGAGTCTTGTAACGCCCCTGGTGTAGGCCGTTACGTTGCGTTTGACTTGGAGTTTGACCGTTGAGTCGGTTTGTGTAACGGTGGTGTCCCTGTGCATCACAACGTTGTAACGCGCCTGCCCCAGGCCATTACGTGCTATTTTGGCCGAGTTGGGTGGTTGTGCCATTGGCTCTAACGGCCACGCCCTCGTGCGTTAGGCTTGTGTAACGCGTCCGTGATGGACCGTTACGTGCCTTTCGGCCAGTGTTTTCTTGACTTGAGCCAGTTGGCCCTGACGCGCCTGCTTTGCTGCGTTAGGCTGTGTAACGCGCCTGGTCTAGTGCGTTACATGGTTCGAGTTACCATTTTTGTTTTGGGTATGTTGGCCCTTATGCGTCTGCCCCCGTGCGTTAGGGTGGCGTAACGCGTCTGTTGTCATGCGTTAGGCAGCTATAACGCGCCTGCCCTAGCGTGTTACGCTTTTCGTGTTGTCATTTGGAGCGTGTTGGCTCTGACGCGCCTGCCCTGGTGCGTCAGGCTCATATAACGGCCCAGTGTTAGACCGTCACGTTCGTGTAACGGTCTAAGGGTGGTGCATTACAGCCCTTGTGCTCCGATTTCCGTTGTTTTGGTTTCTGACTGTCTTGGCTTATCCTTGTGGTTTGCCCGCTTTCCCGTGGATGTCTCCTGACACCCTATGAGGGCTAAGGCTATGTTGTGAGATATCCAGGAGTCTTCTTGCTTGAGGTAGGATTCTCTTTCCTACTGTTGAGTCGTCGTTGTTTGGTTCCGATCAACCCGGGGTGACCCAGGGGTTGACAGGCGACCTTGTGTGGGTGCCTTGGTGGTTCTGTCCAGTCTGAGACACTGGTTCTGGATGCCTTGCGATATCGTTCTACCTTGGTTTGCGTGTCCAGGCGTGTCTGAGGGTTTTCAGTATTTCTTTAGGTCTCCGTGAGTCATTTCCTGCGGAGTGTCGTTTCCTCTGGCTTAGGATTAGACCGATTGGCGGCTTGTTCCGCTGTTAGTGACGATCTTGCCTTTGAGTTGTTTGACTCAAGGATCGTTACGTGGTAGGTCTAGTTGCCTTTTCCTGAGTTTATCGGCAGTGGTTGTTCTACCGTTAGTGCTTGGAAGTGCATGCCGTTGGGCGTTCTTGCCTACCTGTACTTCAGCACTTGTGTTTTGAGTCTCTGTGTCTTGTGAGCCTCCGTTTATTGTAGCCCTAAGGCATTTGAGTTGCCGACCCGCTAGCAGATAGCGGAGGGGTCTTCCCGTGATGCGGTTTGCCAGCTAGTTCCGTGGGCTCCCAGCCAGCGGTAGCGTCCTACCGAGGGAGAAAACTAGCTAGAGAACCTGGCTTAGGCTAGAGCCAGTGTGTGCACACGTTGTCAGGGACTGAGGACCTACGCCGATGGCTGTGACCCTGACTAGTTGCTTGTTCTGTTATTGTTGTTGTTCCTGTTTGGTTCAGCTCGTATCTGCGACTCTGCCGTGGTTTCAGCGGTACCGTAGGTGAGACGTTTGTGGCGCAACATAAGACGTCAGTGGACGCAGTTTGCTGTTCTTCGTGTGAGGAGGTGCTTCCGTCACGTGACACGTGACTCTCGGCGTTTCTTGTGCGTCGTGACCTTTTTCGAGTTAGCCCTCTCGTGGCCCTACTCGAGGTCTGTGTGGCGTTGTGTACACGACGTTCCAGTTGTGTGTGCCATCTTGTTTGTCAGTCGTCTGTCTAGATCTTTTCTAGACCTTTTGTCTGTTCGCGCAGTTCTTCGTCTTAGGCCTGGTGCCGTGTTGGCCGATCGGTAACTTCTGACTTTGTTAGATCAGAGTCGCCCTTCTGTCACTGTTTGGAGTAGTTTGGGGTGCCGAGGTTAGTTGGGCCGCCACTAGTCTGGCGCGGGTTTTTCCCCTTTCTTACTTGTTCCCTACTCCTACTCCCTGTCTATTCTCTACGGCTTCTAGAGTAGCTTTACAGCTTTGTAGTGTTGTTTTCCCGCTTTGCTACACCTACTGTTCTTCCTGTTGTTTAGTTGTTCCGTGTTACTGCATGTTTTTCAGTGGGGATCCGCGTGACCCCTACTGAGCCAGTGACACGAGGCTCATTCCTACTTTTCAGGTGGGGTGACGTCGTTTGTAATGCCCTGGATCCTTGGTAGGTCTTGCTAGATCTTAATTGGATCTTTTGGATTGGTTTCGGTGAGTTTCGGTTCGCTTTCGTGGCTTCCGAGTTGAGCTTTATGAGCCGTGTGGGTTTTTCTCTTATACTAGTTACGGAACCCTACGGTGAGTTTGTTTGTCAGTTCCTCGACTCGTGGATGCTACAGCGACGATGTACTCGTCGAGCCGGTCATTTCGACTATTTTTGCGTATTTTTCTGAATTTGTGCATCTTCGGCGCATTTTGGAATTTTCAAAAATTAGGAAAATTTCCTAATTTCTTTTCTTTTTCTTTTCTTTCCTCTCTCCTCCCTTCTCATTTCGCCGCCGCCGTCTCTCTCTCCCGTTTTCTCTCCCGTTTCGCTCTCTCGGCTCCGGCTGCAGACGGGGTACCGAGAGGCACGTGTTGGGGATGCTGTGGAGCTGACTGGGTGCGCGATAGGGCGAGGATGGAGTGGTTCTGGCGCGATCCCAAACGGTAGATTCAAAACCGACGTTTGAGCTCGCGGCGTGGTTTTCGGCCCAGTTTAGTCCCTTCGGGGCACGGTTTCTTCGGTGGAGGTAGGGTGACGGTTCCTCACTTCTTCCTCTCCATTTTCCTTGCCATTGCACGTCGTTCGGCAAGGAAACGGCCGAGTTTGGGCTTGTTTAGTCTAAACCGTGATTTTCAGAGTTTTTAGGGTTTGCCAGAAAATGGCAACCATTTGTAGCACGGTTAGTGTTGAACTGACCGTTGGGATGTTAGGATCCCATCCATGCTTGTTTTGTGTTGATCGGTGGTCATTCGAGACCGGTAGGAGCCCGAGAACCTCGTTGACCCATTTAGGGTTGATTCGTTGGAATCGCCCCGATCTTGCGTTTTGATGCTTACATGTGGGCTTTTGAGCCATTTTATGTTGTTATTTGTCTTTTGGGTTTGTTTCCCCTGCGTTTCGGCGTGAATGGGGCGTGGAATGGGCCGGTTTGGTCATTCCCTTGTTTTCCCGCCGTGACCGATGTAGCGGTCGTTCCAGGGACCGTTCTATGGCCCTGACGGCCCTACGATAGACCGCCACTTCGTTTCGCCTTTAGAGTTTTGTGGCTTCTGGGTGTATGACGGCCCTGGGGAGGCACGTCACACCCATGTAACGCTCCTGTGTTAACGCGTTACATTGCTTCGTCGTTTTGAGTTTTGGGGTTAAGTCGGTTCCTCTAACGCGCTTGACCCAGCGTGTTAGATGGATGTAACGCGCCTGCCCCAGGCCGTTACATTCCGTTTGACCGACCTTGACCATTAGAGGCGGTGCCTCTGACTGTGGTTCCCCCGTGCGTTAGGCCTGTGTAATGCGTCCTCTCTGGACCGTTACATGCTGTTTTGGCTGAGTGGGGTTGCTGCGCCGTTGGATGTAACGGTGGGGCCCCTGTGCGTCAGGTGTGTGTAACGCACCCGGTGCTGGCCGTTACATGCCTCTCAGCCTCTATTTTTGTCTTGAGCCAGCAAGTAGCGCGCCTGCTCCTGCGCGTCAGGCATGTGTAATGCGCTTGGCTTAGCGCGTTACATGGCTCGAGTTACCGTGGGTTTTTGTCTTCGGTTTGTGGCTGTAACGTGCCTTGTCCTGCGTGTTAGGTGCTTGTAATGCGCCTGTCATGGCGCGTTACATTTGCTGTGTTTGCGTTTTGGTCCGTGTTGGCCCTGACGGCCCCGGTCGGGCGCGTCAGGCTGGTGTAACGTGCCCGGTGCTTTCCGTTACATGCCTTTGCATTTCTAGAAGTTGGTTAGGGCGGTGAGTGTGACGGCTGTTCCCCCGACCGTCACTTGGAGTGTAACGGCCTAGACTTAGACCGTCTGGTTCATGTAGCGGTCTAAGGGTGGCGCGTTACTTGTCCTGTGCTCCGATTTTCGTTCCTTCGGCTTCTGTTTGTGTTGGCTTGACCTTGTGGTCTGCCCGTTGTCCCGTGGATGTCTCCTGACGTCCTATGAGGGCTAAGACTATGTTGTAAGGTAGCCAGGAGTCTTCTTGCTTGTGGTAGGATTCTCTATCCAACTCTGTGTATGCCGTTGTTCGGTTCCGGTCAACCCGGGGTGACCCAGCGGTTGACGGGTGACCTTGTGTATAGATGTCTTGGTGGTTATGTCCAATCTGAGACACTGGCACTGGATGCCTCGAGGTATCGTCTTACCTTGGTTTGCGTATCCAGGCGTGTCTGAGGGTCTTTAGTGTTCCCTCAGGTCTCCGTGTGTTGTTTTCTCCGGGGTGTCATTTCTTGTGACTTAGGATTAGATCGATTGGCGGTTTGTTCCGCTGTTTGTGACGATCATGCCTTTGAGTCGTTCGACTCGGGATCGTTACGTGGTCGGTCTAGTTGCCTGGTCCTGAGTCGGTTGGCAGTGGTTGTACTGCCAATGGTGCTTCGTAGTACGTGTGACAGGGCTTCCTTAGACTGTCTATACTCTAGCACTTGTGTTTTGGAGTCCGTGCCTTGTGAACCTCCACTAGTCGTAGCCTGTGACGTAGGCTTTTTAGTACGTCACCCACCGGGAGTGGTGGACGGGCAGTTTCCCATTACATGGTTTTTAAGCTAGTTCCGTGGGCCCCGGCCAACGGCAGCGTCCTACCGAGGGGAATACTAGCTAGAGGCCTGACCTAGTTAGTGGTCGGTGTGTGCACACGTGGTCAGGGACTGAGGACTTACGTCGACGGGCGTGACCCTGACTAGTCACTCGCAGCGTGGTACTGCGGTCTTGTGTCTGTGAGGTGCCATTTTTCCTTGGAACGTCGTTGTTCCTTGGACCTGGTTCTTGGTGTGTCTAGTCTCCTCCGTGCTGCACACGGTCTGGTAGACGTGACACTTGTGGCGCAGTGTAAGACGTCAGTGGACGCATCTAGCTGTTCTTCTAGTGTGAGGGTACTACCATCACTTGACCGGCTACTCTCGCGTTTCTGGGAGCCGGTGTTCTCCTTTCCGTGTCGGCTAGTCTTGGCCTTGCCCAAGATTTGCTTCCCTAGCTGTATGGTCTGTTCTTGGCCGTGTCCAAGATGAGCCTGGGGTTGCGTACACGATGTTCCAATCGTGTAGGCCGTTGTGGTTGTTTCATCCGTCCTTGCAGGTCTTCGTTTTGGACCTGGGGTCGGGTCGACAGATCGGTAACTTCTGACTTTGCTGGATCAGAGTCGCCCTTCTGTTGTTGCTTGGAGTAGTTTGGGGTGCCGAGGTTAGTTCGGCCGCCACTTGTCTGGCGTGGGTTCTTCCCCTTTCTTGCTTGTTCCCTACTCCTACTTCCCGTCTGCTTACTACTGCCTGTAGCGTAGTTTTACAACTTTGTAGTGTAGTTTCCTGCTTGGCTACACCTACTATTTTTTTGTTGTTGTTGTTCCGTGTTACTACGTGTTTTTCGGTGGGGATCCGCGTGACCCCTACTGAGCCAGTGGCACGTGGCTCACCTCTGCTTTTCAGGTGGGGTGGTGTTGTTCGTTTGCTTCCGCGTGGTTCCTGGAGAGTGCGTGCTCGTTGCGTACCGTTGTCGCCAGCTGGTACCTGCGTCGGGCTTCTCCCGACCTTTTGGTACGTCTTTCCTTGCTGTCGACTGTACTGTGCTAGACTTGTTGTCTTTAGCTTTGGACTTGACTCTGCGATATAATTGTTAATTTGAAAATGTTTATTAAAAAGTAATTTTATTTCTGCTACTTTAGCAAACCTATCTAATGAAATTTAATTGCTTACTGTACTATCTTTGTGGCTTCAATGTACTCTACACGTGCCTTTTTCCCTTCGGAGCTTTCCCGCTCTTGGGAGGCCTCGCGGGTTCCATGCGGTATCACGCGTATCCGGTAGTCCTACCGGGTATGCCGGGTATCCGGAATCCGGGTCGCTACAGCTTGGTATCAGAGTAGTGTTCTGAGATGTTCAGAGTTCTTTTCTGAGCTATCAGAGCATTGTCGTGTGAAGTACATGGGAATCTGAGATATACAGTATCCAGAGTCGTGAAAGTCCAGTACAGTCTTCAGCTGGCTTCGTTTTGTGATTCTTTGTCGCGTTATTTTCTGTGTGTTGTCTTGTGTGTACTGTTCTGGCACTGTACTAGATGGTTCTGCTCTCGTCAGGAAGTGACGAGGTGTTTCTTTTTCGTCGTTGCATTTGTCTCGATTATGTTGTACTTGGCAGTGTTCGCCGGAAGGCTTGAATCTGCGGTACGTTGTCTGAGGTTTTCTCCGTATGTTGTTCAGGTTGCTGTTGACCTTTAGCCTTGGTCTGATGACCGTACACGTTCTCACGTTGTCTTGGTCGTCCCGACTTGAGTCTGTTCAGCTCCTGATGTGTTTCGCTTCTATTGAAGTGCTCGATTAGATTCCGTGGTTGAGAAGTTGCTCAGGCAAGCTAGGATTTTCCCTTCCTAGTGAGCTTTTGTGGTTGAGCTTCCCGCTTCTTGTCCCTTCTGGTGGAATCTTTTCGAGTGTTGCCTTGGAATAGCTGTCTTGGTGATGCCTTTGTCCTGTGTCTGCTTAAGTGTGGACAACTTTATTTTGAGCCGGATCTACTCTTTGCTTTACGGTTGCTTGGCTTTGGACTCCATTATGGTGCTAAGAGTTGTTGTGTACCGTATTGTCGTGCCGTGTCCAACGGCCGATGTATTGTGAAGGCTCATTTACCATTTTCAGGACGTGAAGGTAAGCTGACATTGATGCTTTCCTTGTGCTTTGTGCTGAAGCTGGTGCTCTTCTCCTGTTGCACTTAGGCTCCTTGTGATCGGTTGTTCGCGGGATCGGTACTCATGGCGTGTGATTTGCGATCTTCATTGATTGCGATGGCGCCTGGTGTGTGCTGAGGTGCGACTATCGAGGTTGTTCTGTTGCCTGTGTGCATTGTTAAGTGCGCAGTGGAAGCTTGTGGGTTGGCTACCCACGGGTCGAGAGATTTGTTCTTTCTCGATGTGACTTCATCTTGGCTTCTTGTGCCTCGATGTCATCTGTTGCTGTGCCATTGTTGGTGGTTTTCTGGTGTTGGCATTGACATTTGCGAGTATTGGGGAATTTGTCAGCATTCCTGCTGATTGAGTACCCTTTGCTCTACATTTCTTTCTGGGGTGTTGTGCTCTCGAGGTGTGTTGGTGGTCCTTGAGTTGCGTTCCCCGAGATTGTTGTCCTTTCTTGTTATTGTGGGTCTTCTCTTGGTGAGCAGTCCGATGCGTGACCCATTTCTTGTGGTCGTGTGCTCAGCTGTTCTTGTGCCTTATTGTGACCCTGCTTGCTGTGGTAATCTGTGGCCCTGAGTGTTGTGCGGAGTCGGAAACCTGCAGGTGTTACCGTTGTGTTGTTTCTGTAAGTGTTGTTTCTCTATGATTTTGTGTCTCTGTCTTGGACAATTGTCTTGTCGGTCAGCTTTGCTGTACTCTTTTTCCCTAGAGTTAGCTTGCGACTCGATCAGATGTAATATCTGAGTGAGGACAGACTTGATTGTGGTTGTGGTCCAGTGTTGTCGTTGGTGTCCTGTGTGCCAGGTGTTCCCTGTCGCCTTTGGCACTGGAGCCGATGATGTGGTCGAGCCGTCAGCTGTGAGGACTGTGTCTCCTTGTGTAAGCTGCCGCTTGCCGTGTCGTCATTGCGTTTCTCGATCGGTTGTTTGTTGTTGTGGCAGTCGTGTCTCCTATTTTGTGAGACGTAAACGACGTTGCCCTATTTCGAAGGTGTCGGACTTATGTTCACTTGTGTCATGCTCGATCCAGAGCATGTGCTCGTGATTGTCGTCTGACGGTGTTCCTCTGAATTGTGTTTCTCGAGATTTATGTTATTTTTGAGGTTGTGTTGTTCGGTTGTTTTTCCCTGCTTCTCCTTTGTTAGTCCTTAATTTCGAGGGTGAAATTTCATAAAGGAGGGGAGGATGTAATGCCCTGGATCCTTGGTAGGTCTTGCTGGATCTTCATTGGATCTTTTGGATTGGTTTCGGTGAGTTTCGGTTCGCTTTGGTGGCTTCCGAGTTGAGCTTTACGAGCCATGTGGATTTTTCTCTCGTACTAGTTACGGAACCCTACGGTGAGTTTGTTTGCCACTTCCTCGACTCGTGGATGCTACAACGACGATGTACTCGTCGAGCCAGTCGTTTCGACTATTTTTGTGCATTTTTTTGAATTTGTGCATTTTCGGCGCATTTTCGAAATTTTCAAAAATTAGGAAAATTTCCTAATTTCTTTTCTTTTTCTTTTCTTTCCTCTCTCCTCCCTTCTCATTTCGCCGCCGCCGTCTCTCTCTCCCATTTTCTCTCCCGTTTCGCTCTCTCGGCTCCGGCTGCAGACGGGGTACCTAGAGGCACGTGTTGGGGATGCTGTGGAGCTGACTGGGTGCACGATAGGGCGAGGATGGAGTGGTTCTGGAGCGATCTCGAACGGTGGATTCAAAGCCGACGTTTGAGCTCGTGGCATGATTTTCGGCGCAGTTTAGTCCCTTCGGGGCACGGTTTCTTCGGTGGAGGTAGGGTGACGGTTCCTCACTTCTTCCTCTCCGTTTTCCCTGCCATTGCACGTCCTTCGGCAAGGAAACGGCCGAATTTGGGCTTGTTTAGTCTAAACCGTGATTTTCGGAGTTTTTAGGGTTCGTCAGAAAACGGCAACCATTTGTAGCTCGGTTAGTGTTGAACTGACCGTTGGGATGTTAGGATCCCATCCATGCTTGTTTTGTGTTGATCGGTGGTCATTCAAGGTCGATAGGAGCCCGGGAACCTCGTTGACCCATTTAGGGTTGATTCGTTGGAATCGCCCCGATCTTGCGTTTTGATGCTTGCATGTGGGCTTTTGAGCCATTTTATGTTGTTATTTGTCGTTTGGGTTTGTTTCCCCTGCGTTTCGGTGTGAATGGGGCGTGGAATGGGCCGGTTTGGCCATTCCCTTGTTTTCCCGCCGTGACCGATGTAGCGATCGTTCCAGGGACCGTTATATGGCCCTGACGGCCCTATGATAGACCGCCACTTCGTTTGGCGTTTAGAGTTTTGTGGCTTCTGGGTGTGTGACGGCCCTGGGGAGGCGCATCACACCCATGTAACGCGCCTGTGTTAACGCGTTACATTGCTTCGTCGTTTTGAGTTTTGGGGTTAAGTCGGTTCCTCTAACGAGCTTGACCCAGCGCGTTAGATGGATGTGACGCGCCTGCAACAGGCCATTACATTCTGTTTGACCGACGTTGACCATTAGACGCGGTGCCTCTCACGGTGGTTCCCCCATGCGTTAGGCCTGTGTAACGCGTCCTCTCTGGACCGTTACATGCTGTTTTGGCTGAGTGGGGTTGCTGCGCCGTTGGATGTAATAGTGGGGCCCCTGTGTGTCAGGTGTGTGTAACGCGCCCGGTGCTGGCCGTTACATGCCTCTCAGCCTTTGTTTTTGTCTTCAGCCAGCGAGTAGCGCGCCTGTTCCTGCGCGTCAGGCGTGTGTAACGTGCTTGGCTTAGCGCGTTACATGGCTCGAGTTGCCGTGGGTTTTTGTCTTCGATTTGTGGCTGTAACGTGCCTTGTCTTGCGTGTTAGGTGCTTGTAACGCACCTGTCATGGCGCGTTACATTTGCTGTGTTTGCGTTTTGGTCCGTGTTGGCCCTGACGGCCCCGGTCCGGCGCGTCAGGCTGGTGTAACGCGCTCGGTGCTGGCCGGTACATGCCTTTGCATTTCTAGAAGTTGGTTAGGGCGGTGAGTGTGACGGCTGTTCCCCCGACCGTCACTTGGAGTGTAACGGCCTAGACTTAGACTGTCAGGTTCATGTAGCGGTCTAAGGGTGGCACGTTACATGTCCTATGCTCCGATTTCCATTCCTTCGGCTTCTGTTTGTCTTGGCTTGGCCTTGTGGTATGCCCGTTGTCCCGTGGATGTCTCCTGACGTCCTATGAGGGCTAAGACTACGTTGTAAGGTAGCCAGGAGTCTTCTTGCTTGTGGTAGGATTCTCTATCCTACTCTTTGTATGCCTTTGTTCTGTTCCGGTCAACCCGGGGTGACCCAGCGGTTGACGGGCGACCTTGTGTGTGGGTGTCTTGGCGGTTTTATCCAATCCGAGACACTGGTACTGGATGCCTCGAGGTATCGTCTTACCTTGGTTTGCGTATCTAGGCATGTCTAAGGGTCTTTCGTGTTCCCTCAAGTCTCCGTGTGTTGTTTTCTGCGGGGTGTCGTTTCTTGTGGCTTAGGATTAGACCGATTGGCAGTTTGTTCTGCTGTTTGTGACGATCTTGCCTTTGAGTCGTTCGACTCGGGATCGTTACGTGGTAGGTCTAGTTGCCTGGTCCTGAGTCGGTTGGCAGTGGTTGTACTGCCAATGGTGCTTCGTAGTACGTGTGATAGGGCTTCCTTAGACTGTCTGTACTCTAGCACTTGTGTTTTGGAGTCCGTGCCTTGTGAACCTCCACTAGTCGTAGCCTGTGACGTAGGCTTTTTAGTACGTCACCCACCGGGAGTGGTGGACGGGCAGTTTCCCGTTACACGGTTTTTAAGCTAGTTTCGTGGGCCCCGGCCAACGGTAGCGTCCTATCGAGGGGAATACTAACTAGAGGCTTGACCTAGGTAGTGGTCGGTGTGTGCACACGTGGTCAGGGACTGAGGACTTGCGTCGACGGGCGTGACCCTGACTAGTCACTCGCAGCGTGGTACTGCGGTCTTGTGTCCGTGAGGTGCCGTTTTTCCATGGAACGGCGTTGTTCCTTGGACCTGGTTCTTGGTGTGTCTAGTCTCCTCCGTGCTGCACACGGTCTAGTAGACGTGACACTTGTGGCGCAGTGTAAGACGTCAGTGGACGCATCTGGCTGTTCTTCTAGTGTGAGGGTACTCCAATCACTTGACCGGTGACTCTCTCGTTTCTCGGAGCCGGTGTTCTCCTTTCCGTATCGGCTAGTCTTGGCCTTGCCCAAGATTTGCTTCCCTGGCTGTATGGTCTGTTCTTGGCTGTGTCCAAGATGTGCCTGGGGTTGCATACACGATGTTCCAATCGTGTAGGCCGTTGTGGTTGTTTCATCCGTCCTTGCAGGTCTTCATTTTGGACCTGGGGTCGGGTCGACAGATCGGTAACTTCTGACTTTGCTGGATCAGAGTCACCCTTCTGTTGTTGCTTGGAGTAGTTTGGGGTGCCGAGGTTAGTTCGGCCGCCGCTTGTCTGGCGCGGGTTCTTCCCCTTTCTTGTTTGTTCCCTACTCCTACTTCCCGTCTGCTTACTACTGCCTGTAGCGTAGTTTTACAGCTTTGTAGTGTAGTTTCCTGCTTGGCTACACCTGCTGTTTTTTTGTTGTTATTGTTCCATGTTACTGCATTTTTTTCAGTGGGGATCCGCGTGACCCCTACTGAGCCAGTGGCACATGGCTCACCCCTACTTTTCAGGTGGGGTGGCGTTGTTCGTTTGCTTCCGCGTGGTTCATGGAGAGTGTGTGCTCGTTGCATGTCGTTGTTGCCAGCTGGTACCTGCGTCGGGCTTCTCCCGACCTTTTGGTACGTCTTTCCTTTCTATCGATTGTACTGTGCTAGACTTGTTGTCTTTCGCTTTGGACTTGACTCTGGGATATAATTGTTAATTTGAAACTGTTAATTAAAAAGTAATTTTATTTCTGCTACTTTAGCAAACCTGTCTAATGAAATTTAATTACTTACTGTACTATCTCCATGGCTTCAATGTACTCTACACTTGCCTTTTTCCCTTCGGAGCTTTCCCGCTCTTGGGAGGCCTCGCGGGTTCCATGCGGTTTCACGCGTATCCGGTAGTCCTACCGGGTATGCCGGGTATCCGGAATCCGGGTTGCTACATCGTTCCTTCTGCTTCCGCGTGGTTCCTGGTACGCTTGCTCGTAGTGTGTCATTGTGGCCAGCTGGTACCTGTGTCGGGCTTCCCCCGACTTCACGGTACGTCTTTCTTTCTTTCGACTGTACTGTGCTAGACTTGCTGTCTTTAGCTTTGGACTTGACTCTGGTGTATAATTGTTAAATTGAAAATGTTAATTAAAAAAGTAATTTTATTTATGCTACTTTAGCAAACCGATCTAATGAAATTTAATTGCTTCTGTTATATCTCTGTGGCTTCAATGTACTCTACACATGCCTTTATCCCTTCGGAGCTTTCCCGCTCTTGGGAGGCCTCGCGGGTTCCAAGTGGTATCACGTGTATTCAGTAGTCCTACCGGGTATGCCTAGTATCCGGGATCCTGGTCGCTACAAGGCGCGTCATGGGAACTGTAATACCCTGATTATTTATTAAGTTTTATTGAGCTTTTATTAATTGAAAATTGAATTAAAATGAATTAATGTTTGAATTTCGAAATATTAATATTTAATTTATTAGAAAATAGAACCTATAAATTTGACTACCTTAGAAAAATCTTTAAAAATAGTAAATGGGTAAAAGATCATTTTTATAGCAATTTTTTCTTCTGGACTTGACCCAAATTAATTACGTAACCTTGTCTAATGATAGGATTAATCCCGAATTTGACTTTTACCTAACCTTTACCTAATTGTAACTTAAAACGTGAAATTTGACTTTATTACTCAACCAAATGATCTGAAATCAAGGACAAATGGAAGGCCACGAGGTAAGGAACATTTACCCTCAATCAATTTGAGGTAAACCTAGCCCTAAAACGTGCTGCCGACATAGATTTGGTCGAGTCAAGGATTCCGGCGCCGTTTCTAACCCGAAACTTGCAGCGCCAAATACTCCCAACTCCGAAGGCTCCAGAAGCTCCATGACCTATAGAAATGTAGCTCTTCGACTCTAGTTTCATTTGGTAGCTGGGTCAGCCGACGAGGAGTCCAGATCTGGGAGCATTCGTCGTTTTGGTGGAGGGTGTTGGTAGTTCGTCGTTCTTCATCTCCAGCCCTTTAATCCGTCGATTAAGGTAGGTACCCTTAACCAATTGAGACTTGTAAATATAGTATCTTGATCAGCTCGATGAGATCTATCCAATGGGACTGAAAGCCCCAAATTTCATTAGGTATCCGTGGAGATATCAAGCTTTTGTGAGCTGCTGTCAAGCTTGTTCTTCATTCTAGGGTTTCGAAGTCTTTCTCCGATTTGAGGTAGGTTATAACAGCCCAACTTCTAATTAATACACATGAATGTAATCAGTAGCTTGTTAGCTTTCTTTTGACACCAAAATCCCCAAATTCCGTTATGTTGGGAGAATTTTTAGATTTAGTGGAAGTATGTCAAGAAGTAGGTCTTCTTGTGTTCTTCATAGAATAGGTTGTGATTAAATGGGTTTCTGATGAAATTCGTGCTTTAAAACTCATGTATTATGACCCTCATATGTCTAGTAAGATTCCTATAGTATGGGGTTTTGATTTCAACTAAATTGGACCTCAAATGGGTAAGTTTACATGTTTTCCGGAGGCCCCAGCCTTTTCTGGGCTTGCAGGGGTCGACCCCAGGGGTCGACCCATGCCCCAGCAGCAAAGGCCAGCCCGAGGGTCGACCCAATGGGTCGACCCATGCTGCTGGATTTGAGCGGGGTCGACCCCAAGGGTCGACCCATCCAGCAGACAGACCCCAAATTTTCAGGGGTCGACCCCAGGGGTCGACCCATGTACCAGAAACCCGGTTTTCATCATTTTACGACCCGTGGATCGATCCGGATCGTTAGGGGATCGACCCATTGAACTTAGACCAATTGAAAACTATACTTTTGAAGAACCGGTGACTTGTTCTGGAAACCTTATGATTTCAATTTACATTGGTTCCTACTTGCAAATATAGTGTAAAAACATGCCGTTTACCATCTTCATTTCAACTCATACATTGGTTAAATAGAAACCCACATAATTAGTGGTTAATGGTGTAATTAAATCTCTGTTAATGCATTCTTTTTCCTTCTTGTACAAGCTTGTTCCTTTACCTTATCATCTTCAATCAGCTTTTGGCAATTGTCTTAATGCAAATGATAATGGATAATCTTTGACATGTTAACTTGATAATTAGGATTAATATGTTGATTAGCTTGTTGGATAGCTGCTGTACTACAGTAGCACAGCATGATTAACTCTTATTGTGACTTGGATTTCAATCTTCTTGACTATTGTGCTTACCTTGAAATTCTGAAATGAATCTCCTTCCTACTTGAAATTGTTATTGCTACATAGTTCAAACCTTGGAATTCTGGCCATAAATTGTGGAAGTCTAGATTCGTGGGATCTTTGATCCAAAGAAATCAATGCTTGGCAAACAATTAAGGGCTCGGTCTAGTCCTGGGAGGAGCGCCCGAACACTACGTGTACCCCCGGGGAGGTGATTGACTAGGTGTGGCATTTGACACCAGTACTATGACATGGGTTAAATCTAGGACTGGCCACTACTCTCTACTACTCTCTACTACTTTTCACTTTCCACTCTTCACTGTTCTATACTCTACTTGTTGTTACTTACTTGCTGTTACTTGGACGTGGAAATGAAACTACACACGTGCTTGACATGACTTGAATTATCTTGATATGGCCAACTCTTTATCGTTATCTCCTGTAGTAAATTCTTGTCTTTGTTATTCCTCTTAAGTATTACCATTCTGTTCCTTTATATTTCGTGACCTTGCGAGATCTTTCAATTTTGTTTCATTACATCATCATTACTCTTTTATTGCATTATCCTTTGTAGCATGATATTTTGAAAATGTAATTAAACTGCTAATCACTTATACCTATCTATTATTTCCTACTGAGCGTTAGCTCATAGTTGTTGTTTCCCCCCTTTCTAGGCTTTTCAGGTGACGCGCTTACCGATGGGGAAGGGCAGGAGTGATGTTTTGAGTGTATCAGTTAGTTGTGTTTAGAGTGTGTTGTGCTTAAGTTATGTTATTATGGTTTAGAGTTGTTATCCCAGTTGTATTGAGTTGATTTGAGGATTATGTACCAGTTATGTTTTGTTTAATGGTCAATAAGTTATTTCCATTCTTAGCATTTGTATATATTTAGATTAGTTCTCTCTCTTTCCAGCTCGTTTCTAACTGTACGTCCCGATATTCCGCGTCGGGGCGTGACAGTTTAGTTGGTATCAGAGCCCTAGGTTTCATATTTCTAGGTTCTCTAAGTTTAGGTTTTCTTGCATTGCATCCCAATAATCGGTATATCAAAAGGTGTTGTCCGAACGTTAGGCTACGCCTATCGGGAAGGTCGCATACTTGCGCGAGTGGTCTTCGGACCGATTAGCTCCGCCAGGTACCGAGTTTTTGGTCGTGTTTAGGTGCATTAGACCTCTAACCTTGTTAAAGTCTAGAACCTGACCTGGTGAGATTGGGTAGAAACTTGGGTTAAGTTCGTTCCTTAATCGTGTTATTATCTATTTTATTGGACCTAAGTAATCTATTTCTCATGTAGATGGTAGCCGATCGTGCTGAATGGAGGAACCTGCAGCGCACGGTTCAAGGCCTGACTCAGGCGTTACATCAGGTAGCTCAAGCTGGAGCAGCGGGTCATGGCACCGGTGACTTATATCGGAACTTTCGAGGAATAAACCCGCCAAGATTTGCTGGTTCGACTAACCCCGATGAGGCCGAGCATTGGCTCCACGAAATGGGGAGAATTTTTGAAGTCATGCAATGCACCGACCAAGAGCGTGTCCTTCTTTCTACCTTCCAATTGGAGCGGGACGCGCGTACTTGGTGGGATTCCGTCAAGGCAACTCTAGGCGATCAACAAGTCACATGGGAAGAGTTCGAGGAATTCTTCAACGACAAATATTTTTCCGATCGTGTACAAGAGAAGAAGGCGACGGAGTTCGCGGCTCTAAAGCAGCGAAGCTTATCGGTGGCCGAATATGAAGCACAGTTCTCTCGACTTTCGCGCTATGCTACTCACCTTATCTCCACAGAAAAGATGAAAGCTAAGCGATTTCTCAACGGGTTGAAGCTTCACTACATCAATCAACTGGCGCCGATGGAGATCTCTACTTATTCTGAGATGGTGAGAAAGGCACAAGTTCTAGAAGATACCTTAGAAATGACGGAGAGGATCCGTGGGCAAGGCATGAAGAAGGAACAACCAACTCCTAGACCCGGATTTGGCACTAGCAAAAAGAGGCCCATGAGTGGGTCTAGTTCGTGGATCGGATCGGGAACGTGGAAAGGCAAGATGCCAAGAAATGAAGAGAAGAAACCTGGCCCTATTGTTCCATTCAAGGGCAAGTGCAAGTATTGTGATCGTCCAGGTCACAAGATGGAGGAATGCTGGCACAAGCTAGGTGCGTGTTTACGATGTGGGAGTAGGGAACACCGTATCCCTGACTGCCCTCTTCTATCGGAACAAGCTACACCGACAAAACCTCAAGTTATCAAGAAGCCGCAAGGAAGGCTCCAAGCTTTACATGCGGATGAAACTGGGATTTCTGATGAGGGCAGACTCGTCGAAGGTACCCTTACTATAATCGACAAGCCCGCATTTGTTCTCTTTGATACTGGTGCAACGCATTCTTTTATTTCTCGAAAATTTGCGAAGTCGTTATCTGTCGAACCTATTATGATGAATTCTCCATTAGTTATATCAACTCCTATTGGTTCTGGAGCGGCTATTCAATATTAGTGTCCTTCTAGTAAGGTTATTATCGATGAACGGAACTTTCCAGCCGACTTAGTTTGCATGGATATGAAGGATTATGATGTAATCCTTGGAGCAGATTGGTTGGCCAAGTACGAGGCCAGTGTTCACTGCAGTTCTAGCTCAGTGACTTTTACTGGACATTCTGGTTTATCTTTTACGGGGATCAAGCACCATAACCCCGTATCGCTCATCTCTTCTCTTCGAGCCGACAAGCTGATGAGGCGAGGTTGCAAGGCTTTTCTAGCCTTTGTCCATGCTACACCGGAACAGCGAGTTGAGATAAAGGTCACTCCTATTGTCCGAGAATTCTCCGAAGTCTTTCCGGAGGAACTACCAGGACTTCCGCCTGAGCGGGAAGTTATCTTCTCTATTGATATTGTTCCTGGCGCGTCTCCTATTTCTAGAGCTCCTTACCGTATGTCCCCTGCGGAGATAAGGGAATTAAAGCAACAATTGATGGAATTGCTCGAGAAGGGCTTTATTCGTCCGAGTACTTCACCTTGGGGAGCTCCTATATTATTCATCAGGAAAAAGGATGGTTCGATGAGATTATGCATCGATTATCGGCAACTGAACCAGCTAACTATCAAGAATAAATACCCATTGCCGAGGATCAACGAATTATTCGACCAGATAGTGGGAGCACATTATTTCTCTAAGATCGATCTTCGATCTGGATATCATCAGCTGAGGATTAAGGAAGATGATATTTATAAAATGGCTTTCCGCAGCAGGTATGGTCATTTTGAGTTTGTCGTTATGCCTTTTGGTCTAACGAATGCACCAGCAGCTTTCATGCAGTTAATGAATAATGCATTCCGGCCTTATCTTGATCAATGGGTCGTGGTATTCATTGACGACATACTAATTTATTCCAAGACTGAAGAAGAGCATGTCGAACATTTGAGGATGGCATTGCAGATATTGAAAGATCATCAACTATATGCCAAATTCAGTAAATGTGATTTCTGGCTGCAAGAAGTGTCCTTCTTAGGACATATCATCACCAAAGAAGGTATTTCAGTTGATCCTTCGAAAGTGGAGGCAGTAAGGAACTGGGATCAGCCTACTACAGTGACCGAAGTGAGAAGCTTCCTAGGCCTGGCAGGCTATTATCGAGATTTATTCAAGACTTCTCCAAGATTGCGGTACCTCTCACTCGATTGACCCGCAAAGACAACAAGTTTGAATGGTCCGAGGAATGTCAGCAGAGCTTTTAAACATTGAAGGATTGCCTCACTACTGCACCCATATTGGCTTTACCTTCTGGCGACGGTGGTTTCGTGGTCTATACCGATGCTTCTGGTATTGGCTTAGGCTGTGTACTCATGCAGCATGGTAAGGTGATTGCCTATTCTTCTAGGCAGCTGAAGAAGCATGAAGAGAATTACCCCGTTCATGACTTGGAACTTGCAGCAGTTGTTTTCGCCTTAAAAAATTTGGAGGCATTACTTGTATGGAGAAACATTCACAGTATTTTCAGATCATAAGAGTCTGAAGTATTTATTTTCTCAGAAAGAACTTAACATGAGGCAGAGAAGATGGTTGGAGTACTTGAAGGACTTCGACTTCTCGATTGAATATCATCCCGGTAAAGGCAATGTGGTGGCAGATGCATTAAGCCGGAAGCCTATGGCTAAATTATCAAGTCTCATGTTACAAGAGTGGAGGCTATTGGAACAGTTAGCTAGCCTGGATCTAAATGTTGATAATGATCAGGTTATAATTGCACAGATTCGACTTAAGCCCGAATTATTGATGGAGATCAAATCCTTGCAAGATAATGATCCCGAGCTGGTTGAGATCAAGGGAAGTTTGAGCAGCAGACCCGACTTCATGGTGGCTGACGATGGAAGATTGTTATTCTAGGGTAGAACTTGTGTACCTGATGAAGCTGAGTTAAAGAACAAGATTCTGGAGGAAGCACATAGATCCAAATACACTATTCATCCTGGAGGCACTAAAATGTTCAAGGATTTGAAAAGGTCCTTTTGGTGGCCAAATATGAAAAGGGAAATTGCAGATTTCGTGAGTAGATGTCTGGTTTGTCAACAAGTTAAGGCTGAACATTTCAGACCGGCAGGAAAGTTGAAACCACTCGACATACCCCAATGGACGTGGGAAAGCATTGGCATGGATTTCATTATGGGTCTACCTAAGACTCGTGGTGGATTTGATGCGATATGGGTGATCGTCGATCGCTTGACAAAATCGGCTCATTTCTTACCCATTAAGTCCAAGTGGACAGTTGATGTATTGGCTGCTTTATATTTGAAGGAAGTGGTAAGGCTCCATGGTATACCTGTCAGCATTGTGTCTGATAGAGACCCGAGATTTACTTCACATTTCTGGAAGGGACTGCAAGAGTCTCTTGGTACTCGTCTGAATTTCAGTACTGCTTTTCATCCACAGACAGATGGACAGACTGAAAGAACCAACCAGATAGTGGAAGATTTGTTGCGAGCTTGCATGATTGATTTCGGAGGCAGTTGGAGTAATCACTTGGCATTGATTGAATTCGCCTACAACAACAGTTACCAATCCAGCATACAAATGGCTCCATTTGAAGCTTTGTATGGAAGAAGCTGTCGTTCCCCGTTATGTTGGGACGAGGTGGGCGAGAAGCAATGGCTTGGACCGATCTTGTTTTAGAATCATCACAGAACATCCGTGTTATCCGAGACCAGTTACAAGTGGCTCAGTCAAGACAGAAGAGTTATGCCGACACAAGGAGAAGAGCATTAGAATTTCAAGTTGGTGAGCATGTGTTTCTGAAAGTCTCTCCTTCGAGAGGGATTCGAAGATTTGGCATTCATGGCAAGCTGAGTCCGAGGTATATTGGTCCATTCGAGATCCTAGATAGAGTGGGAGAAGTTGCTTACAGACTGGCATTACCGCCTCAGTTATCTGGCGTACATAATGTTTTCCATGTGTCTATGTTACGGAAATATGTGTACAATCCCACTCACATCATTCAACATGTGGATTTTGAGTTAAAGGAAGATTTGACTTATGAAGAAAGACCTATCAAGATTCTAGACCGGAAACAGCAGCAACTCCGGAATCGGTCTATACCGATGGTCAAGATTCAGTGGAGTCGGCGTGGAACCGAAGAAGCTACTTGGGAATCGGAAGATACTATGCGGAAGCGGTATCCCGACCTATTCTAGGTGATCTATCTTTTCCCTACTTTCCGTATATAGTGCAGTGAATTTGGAGGACCAAATTCTTTAAGTAGGGGAGGGTGTAATACCCCGATTATTTATTAAGTTTTATTAAGCTTTTATTAATTGAAAATTGAATTAAAATGAATTAATGTTTGAATTTCGAAATATTAATATTTAATTCAAAAGAAAAGAGAACCTATACATTCGACTACCTTAGAAAAATCTGTAAAAATAGTAATTGGGTAAAAGATCATTTTTATAGCAATTTTGTCTTCTGGACTTGACCCAAATTAATTACGTAACCTTGTCTAATTAGAGGATTAATCCCGAATTTGACTTTTACCTAACCTTTACTTAATCGTAACTTAAAACGTGAAATTCGACCTTATTACTCAACCAAATGATCTGAAATCAAGGGCAAATGGAAGGCCACGAGGTAAGGAACATTTACCCTCAATCAATTTGAGGTAAACCTAGCCCTAAAACGTGCTGCCGACATAGATTTGGTCGAGTCAAGGATTCCGACGCCGTTTCTAACACGAAACTTGCAGCGCCAAATACTCCCAACTCCGAAGGCTCCAGAAGCTCCATGACCTATAGAAATGTAGCTCTTCGACTCTAGTTTCATTTGGTAGCTGGGTCAGCCGACGAGGAGTCCAGATCTGGGAGCATTCGTCGTTTTGGTGGAGGGTGTTGGTAGTTCGTCGTTCTTCATCTCCAGCCCTTTAATCCGTCGATTAAGGTAGGTACCCTTAACCAATTGAGACTTGTAAATTTAGTATCTTGATCAGCTCGACGAGATCTATCCAATGGGACTGAAAGCCCAAAATTTCATTAGGTATCCGTGGAGATATCAAGCTTTTTGTGAGCTGCTGTCAAGCTTGTTCTTCATTCTAGGGTTTTGAAGTCTTTCTCCGATTTGAGGTAGGTTATAACAGCCCAACTTCTAATTAATACACATGAATGTAATCAGTAGCTTGTTAGCTTTCTTTTGACACCAAAATCCCCAAATTTCGTTGTGTATGTTGGGAGAATTTTTAGATTTAGTAGAAGTATGTCAAGAAGTAGGTCTTCTTGTGTTCTTCATAGAATAGGTTGTGATTAAATGGATTTCTGATGAAATTTGTGCTTTAAAACTCATGTATTATGACCCTCATATGTCTAGTAAGATTCCTATAGTATGGGGTTTTGATTTCAACTAAATTGGACCTCAAATGGGTAAGTTTACATGTTTTCCGGAGGCCCCGGCCTTTTCTGGGCTTACAGGGGTCGACCCCAGGGGTCGACCCATGCCCCAGCAGCAAAGGCCAGCCCGAGGGTCGACCCCTGGGGTCGACCCATTCGGCCCAGCGCGAGGGTCGACCCAATGGGTCGACCCATGCTGCTGGATTTGAGGGGGGTCGACCCCAAGGGTCAACCCATCCAGCAGACAGACCCCAATTTTCCAGGGGTCGACCCCAGGGGTCGACCCATGTACTAGAAACCTGGTTTTCATCGTTTTACGACTCGTGGATCGATCCGGATTGTTAGGGGATCGACCCATTGAACTTAGACCAATTGAAAACTATACTTTTGAAGAACCAGTGACCTGTTCTGGAAACCTTATGATTTCAATTTACATTGGTTCCTACTTGTAAATATAGTGTAAAAACATGCCGTTTACCATCTTCATTTCGACTCATACATTGGTTAAATAGAAACCCACATAATTAGTTGTTAATGGTGTAATTAAATCTCTGTTAATGCATTCTTTTTCCTTCCTGTACAAGCTTGTTCCTTTACCTTATCATCTTGAATCAGCTTTTGGCAATTGTCTTAATGCAAATGATAATGGATAATCTTTGACATGTTAACTTGATAATTAGGATTAATATGTTGATTAGCTTGTTGGATAGCTACTGTACTACAGTAGCGCAGCATGATTAACTCTTATTGTGACTTGGTTTTCAATCTTCTTGACAATTGTGCTTACCTTGAAATTCTGAAATGAATCTCCTTCCTACTTGAAATTGTTATTGCTACATAGTTCAAACCTTGGAATTCTGGCCATAAATTGTGGAAGTCTAGATTCGTGGGATCTTTGATCCAAAGAAATCAATGCTTGGCAAACAATTAAGGGCTCGGTCTAGTCCTGGGAGGAGCGCCCGAACACTACGTGTACCCCCGGGGAGGTGATTGACTAGGTGTGTCATTTGGCACCAGTACTATGACATGGGTTAAATCTAGGACTGGCCACTACTCTCTACTATTCTCTACTACTTTTCACTTTCCACTCTTCACTGTTCTATACTCTACTTGTTGTTACTTACTTGCTGTTACTTGGACGTGGAAATGAAACTACACACGTGCTTGACATGACTTGAATTATCTTGATATGGCCAACTCTTTATCGTTATCTCCTGTAGTAAATTCTTGTCTTTGTTATTCCTCTTAAGTATTACCATTCTGTTCCTTTATATTTCGTGACCTTGCGAGATCTTTCAATTTTGTTTCATTATATCATCATTACTCTTTTATTGCATTATCCTTTGTAGCATGATATTTTGAAAATGTAATTAAACTGCTAACCACTTATACCTATATGTTATTTCCTACTGAGCGTTAGCTCATAGTTGTTGTTTCCCCCCTTTCCAGGCTTTTCAGGTGATGCGCTTACCGATGGGGAAGGGCAGGAGTGATGTTTTGAGTGTATCAGTTAGTTATGTTTAGAGTGTGTTGTGCTTCAGTTATGTTATTGTGGTTTAGAGTTGTTATCCCAGTTGTATTGAGTTGATTTGAGTATTATGTACCAATTATGTTTTGTTTAATGGTCAATAAGTTATTTCCATTATTAGCATTTGTATATATTTAGATTAGTTCTCTCTCTCTTTCCAGCTCGTTTCTAACTGTACGTCCCGATATTCCGCGTCGGGGCGTGACAGGAACCGACTTACCCAAAACACAAAATGAAAAAATAAGTGTGACGCATCAACCCGGACGCGTCAGAAAGCTGTGACGCGCCTCCCTTGGGCTGTCACACTCCCACAGCCACAAAAAACTAAAAACGCCCAGACGCTGTGACGGTCTGTCGTAGGGCCGTCAGGGATTGTGACGGTCCCTGGAACGACTGCTACACCGGTCACGGTGGGAAAACAGTGGAAATGCCAAATCGGGCCGTTCCACGCCCCATTCACGCCGAAGCGCAGGGGAAACAAAGGCACGCGATGGAAAACAACACCAGGAGGCTAAAAAGCCCACATGCAAGCACTAAAATGAGAGATCGGGGTGATTCTAACGAATCGACCCTAAACGAGTCAACGAGTTTCCCGGGCTCCTACCGGCCTCGAATGACCACCGATCAACACGAAACTAACATGAATGGGATCCAGACATCCCAGCGGTCAATTTGATGATAACTACGCCGCGAATGGTTGCCATTTTCCTGCGAACCCTACTAAACCCGAAAATCACGGTTTAGGTAAAACAAGCCCAAACTCAGCCATTTTCACGCCGAACGACGTGCAATGGCAGGGAAAACAAGTAGGAAGAAGTGAGGATCCGTCACCCTACCTCCACCGAAGAAACCGTGCCCCGAGGGGACTAAACCACGTCGAAATCTCCAAAACCATGAACGACATCATCTCGGAATCCACCGAGGGATCGCGCCATCCCATGCTCCATTCGCCGCCCTAGACCGCATCCCGATCACGTCCCCGCCTTGGCCAGCTCCGCAACGGTGCACGCCCCGCGCCGAATGGCCCACAGACGAGAGAGAACGAGTGAGGGAAAGAGAGGGTGAGAAAGGGAGGAGAGAGGGAGATCGTGCGAGAGTGGGGGAGAGAGAGAGGGATATAAAAAAAGAAATTAGAAAATTTTCTAATTTTCAAAAATCTGATAATTGAGCCAAAAATGCAATAATTCAAAAAAATACGTAAAAATAGTCAAAACGACCGCTCGGAGAGTACATCACAGCTGTAGCGTTCACGAGTCAATGAATTGAGAAATAAACTCACCGTAGGGTTCCGCAACTAGTACGAGAGAAAAACCTACACGGCTCGTAAAACTCAACTCGGAAGCCACCAAAGCGACCCGAAACTCACCAAAAAGGATCCGAAAGACCCAATAAAGATCCAACAAAGATCCACTAAGGATCCGAGGTATTACACTTGTGTTCCATGCATCATAGTTGGCACTTGCTAGGTGTCTCTTGCATATTCTGTCTGTGTTAGCATACATATAGTCTATGCATCCAAACTGATGTCAGTACAGAATGTTGCATACATTTACCCTATGCATTATCACATCCATAGTCTGTCTGTGTCATAATCAGTCAAAGCATACATTTTGTTCTCTCCCCATCACATCCATAATACATTGGGATTTGTGTAATTAGTTACATATATGTTCTACATAATAATGTCTAATTATGTTTAGATTAAATTTAGGCTTGCACAGTTAATTTCTCTAAATTCACCCAACCTGTCAGAAGCACATGGCATTTATCATTCAACTTTCTAATTCCCACATTCTGATTATTTCTTTATAACTCATGAATTAATTGGAATCCCTGAATTGCTTTTGGTCACAAGCCATTTGATTAAATGTCTTATCTATGATAGGGACTTAAGTAATTGGACCGAGTTCAAATTACTCAGGCATTGTAAAGAATTAAAATCAGAATACCGGTTGGGGGTAGTCACGTGTACTGAGTAAAGTGCACGTGATCCAAGAAGGAAAGTAGCCTGGAGCATTTGCCACGTGGAAAGTGAACATCCTCCATCTGACACGTGGTCTTCCAATCATTGGCGGGAAGATTCCCTCCATTATTTTCAGCAAACCTGTGGAGCCCCTATTTTTTCTATAAATAGGGATCCTATGCATTCGAAGATAAGTAGAGAAGAATAGTGAGAGAAAAAGCAAAAGAGAGAGATAGTGATCAGAGGTGAAGAGAACTCTAGAGCGAGGAAGAAGATGAGAGAAGAATAGAGAGAGAGAAAGCAAAAGAGAGAGATAGTGATCAAAGGTGAAGAGAAGTCCAGAGCGAGGAAGAAGATAAGAGAAAGAGTAGAGGCAGAGGTGCGGGGGTTGAAGAGTTCGTAAGTGTGAAGCGAGAGGAAGGTTCAAGAGATTTGAAGATCTGTTTCCATTGTGTCCTTTGGATCTGATCCAAGGCACAGCGCTCCTACGTGAGCATTTCAATTTGCTTTTACTGTCAGCTTTCCGATGCTGAACTTCTTGGTTTTCTATTTTCATTTTTCATACTTCTAAGTTGTTTATCAGTAGAGGCTAAGCTATAAGGCCAAGCGGATCAAGCTATTAGGAAGCGGTGGCTAAGCTGTAAAGCCCAGCTATGGCGAAGCTATATTTCCCAACAGTCAAGCTGTTAGTCAGCGGTTAAGCAAATTGTGAAGCTCAGCTGTTGTTGGAAAGTTGTGAGGCTCAGCCGTTCAAGCTGTTTGGCAGCAGAATCCACACTCTGGTTGGAGTGTAGGGTGGATGTAGGTCCTAAGGACTGAACCACCTAAAAAGATCTTCTGTACTGTGGTTTGCTTTCCAATTTGTCAACCGTTAGATGTATGCTATGCACGTTCTTATCTACAGTTCTGACTGAATAGATTTAATGAACATGCATGCTTAATTTGGTTCTATCAACAGTACATACTTGCTTAGGAGTCTACACTTTTGCAGTTCATCTGTTCGATTAAGTGCATCATTGGCTTTCATATTCTTCAGAGCTTAATTGCTTTTAATTCCGCATGAGTTTAAAGTCTTTAGTTTAAGTTTTAAATTGATCAAGTTTTTAGAAGGTGATTAATTCACCCCCCCTCTGAATCCTTGCTGCACCGTTGTACCGACCCCCATCAGTTTATCACTTGGTATCAGAGCATACCATAGACTCTACAATTGGTATAAGCGTGGGTCTCTGACTTCCAGATCCAACGATCTGCAGAGGATCCTACTAAATTGATTTCATGCTTCACTATTTTAGTTTGGTGCATTTTTCATTCTAAATTCGTTCAGTTGTTTTTCAATGGCATCTCCTGTGGTGTTTGATGGTTCTAACTTCAGCACATGGCTGGGAGGCCTATGTGTCTAGATGAATTCCATTGATCCAAATCTACGGAATCTTGTATCAAAAGGCCCACATAAATTACCTCAGAATGAGACCAGATGGTCTAAAGAGGACAGAATAAAGTATAGCGAGAACGCTAGAGTTTTCGATATTATGAGAGATGCAGTTAACATTGAAATATTTCCTTGGATTGCAGGATGTAATTCTGGAAAGGAAATTCTGGACAAAGTAATTGCAGTCCATGAGAGAAATGAAGAAGAATACCTCATGGCAAGAAGAAGTGATCACAGCAGTGATCAACAACAGGAGACAACGTCACAAGTAATCACTGAATCCGATGAACTCACTTTTGATGAATTAATGATTCTGTATAATGGTTTGTTAGATAAGTATAAGTCTGTCAGGTCTGAAAAGAAGAAAATGAGAAAGGTCATGACATCTGACATAAAGTCATTAAGATCTGAAAATGAACACTTGAAATCTGAAATAAAAAGAATTACTTCTGTAAAGAATTTTAATGATGACCTCCAATATGAACTGAAAATGCAAGACAGATTAATTGACTCTCTTAGAGAAGAAAATGAGGAAGTGAAGAGGCAAGATCTCGCGCTGGTCTTGAGCGGGCAGTGGATCACCGGATAGTGAACTGCAAGAAAGGGAAACGGATCAGGGGGCCTAGGGATGAGTCCCTGGGGAAAACCCTCCGATGCTTAAGTCAGTAGAGCTATGGTGGGAGCAATATAGGGAGGAAGTAGCTTCTGCGCGAGATCCCTCTCCACCAGAAGGGTGAAGTGGTTCCTGCTCAAGAGTTTTGAGCGTGTGATTGCCCTTACCTTTCGCCGGAGGGTATCCCTGGGTTAAATAGTGCGTCGTCTTCTAGAGTCCTGTAAGTGGAGGAGTTTCAGGTGGGGGTTACGTCCTCGACGTGGGCTTTTATTGCCTTATCGTGGGAGCGTTATCACCTTGGGGAGCTGGAGTCCCTCACCTTTATAAATTCATGCCCACATAGGACTCTTAACGGCTGCATGGATAAGCAATCGTCGGTCATACCGAGTTCAGAGATGCCAGCCCTATCCGGGCGATAGGATTAGCTCGGATGAAGATGGGTCGGATTGGTCGACATGCGCCCTCTTCCCCTGGGTGGAGAGATGGCTCAGGCATGGACCTTTCCTGTGACCTGACCGACGCTCGGGCCTTCCGAGCCTAGAGGCCGCCTAGGAAAGTAGTATCCTCGAGCGAAACTTTTATTGGGCTTTCTCGCCTAAGTGGGCCCCAAGGGGCTGTCACCTGGCTGAGCTGAGCCTTGTTGGGCCTTGAGGGGCATAGTTCGGCTGCTCTTAATTGGGCTACAGAAATCCCGCTCTCCACTTGTCCCCATCCTACTCCCAAGCCTTAATAAGCTCGGAGGAGTAGTCGTTTCAGGTTTTGGACCAGCGTGGCTCAGGTGGGTAGAAATCTGGCGGTGTTATGAAGCCACATGTCGTGGTCACCTGGGCCCGTAATAATTGTAATCCTGACGGATTTGAAATGAAGGGCCCCCCTTTTCTCGAAGGTCAGAACGACGCGCCGCCTCCCGCGTGGGTTTAAAGGCGTTGGGCACTGGTTGTCATCCCAGACTCTTTCCGTTGTTAGGGTTTTGGCTTTCTTTCACTCTTTTACTTTTGGGGCTCTTTGATGCGCCGTGAGAACACAGCGGAGGAGTAGAAACTTGCGGTGGCGTTTGAGGAGTTGGCGAAGATAACTGCGGAGGCGATCCGGCAGCTTCCTCCTCCCCCGGAATCTTCGAGGTCTCGAGAGAATTCTTCTTCAAGTTCTTCCTCGGAATCTATGGCGGGCCAGCATTCAGGTGTCGAGGGATGGGGCGACAAACCGGTGGTGAGAGCGCCGGTCCAGAACTGCAGCGAGTTGGGGGAAGCCGAGGTGAAGAGGCTGGAGCATCAGTTTCGCCTGCCTCACAAGTATAGCTTTGCTGCTGCTACCCCGTATGTGACGAGCCTGGATTCTCGCACGAGCCACATCTACATCTTTCTTCTAGCGTGTAAGAGCGGGTTTCACCTCCCCTTCGAGCCCTTCATCCTCACGCTTCTCAACCTTTTCCAGTTGGCACCCATTCAGTTGGTAGCCAACTCGTACCTTCTCCTCTCTGCTTTCCGAATCCTCTGTCGTGAGTGCGGGGTTCCTCCTTCCTTGGACCTCTTCCACTATTTCTTCGAGTTGAAGGCGCACCCGTCGGCTGGGAAGGGTTTTTACTTCATCCAGGCGAGGAGGAATAGGAGCTTCATTTCACTGGCGGTGAAGGACTCTTCGCATAAATGGTGGAAGACCCAATTTTTTTGGGCGAGGATTAATTTGGTGGAGGAGACTTGGAGGTGCCAAGTAATGCCCAATTTCCACCCGAATATCTCTCCTCGGCAGGAGGAGTTCCCCCCACATGTGGAGGAGTATGTTTCTCGTTTGCTGGAACATCGCCAGTCTACCGAAGAGCTGGTGACGCCGGAGAATATCGAGCGGTGTCTTCTTACGCGGCTGAAGCCATCAGGTGCCACAACTTAGATCCTTCTTCGGATGTGGGGGTCATCTTTCTTTTTCCTGATCACGCCTTCTTCTTTGTGCAGACACCATGTGGGAGCCTCTAGAGGAGGCCGCTGAGATCATTCACCTTGGCGATGACTCGGCGGCTGATGAGCCGGGCGCCCCTGTGGGTCGCTCCCGAGCGCGGGACAAGGGCAAAGGGGCGGCCTTCGAGGGGACTTCTCGACCGTGCGGGGTGAAGCACAAGGATCCCGTGGAGGAGAGGTTGTGGGAGGCCATGAAGGCCAGGAAACGGGCTCGGAAGGCCAGTCTCCTCTCCACTACCGAGGGCGATCCTAGCTCGGTGGCACTCCCCTCTCTGGGGCAAGATAGGGCCGACTATATCGAGCCGGCTCTTCCATCTGCCGAGCGAGAGGGGGCCGAGGAGACCAGGGGCACCCCGGGGGGTGACGGTGACGGGTCGGCTCTCCCCTTGTTAAGAACAAAGGGGGCCGAAGTTGAAACAACTGTGACCAAGGCGGGGGCGCCGGTCGAGGTGGGCGACGTGCGGGCCGTGACGGTTGAGGTTGGGGTTCACCGGCAGAAACATCGCAGCCCCAAACGACCGTGGTGCACGGAGCGGCCAGGCCCGTAGCGTCGGTCGAGGTCGGGGTTCGCCTATGGAGGCGTCGCAACCCCAACCGACTGTAGCGCGTGGGGCGGCCGAGCCCGCAGCTTGATCTGGGCCTTCTGGCGAGGCGCTAGGTGTGGAAAGGTTTCCCCTGCCGGAGGCTCTGGAAAGGCTCGGCATCTCGAGCAATTTATACCAGTTTTGCCGCGAGGTGTCCACGAGGATGAAAGGAGGAGACAAGCGTCATTCTCCACCCGGGGTCCTCGACATCATTATGGAGGGCGGCCTGGTCATGGCCCAGATGGGGGCCACAATGGCGGAGACTTATGCCCGGTCGGAGTCAGAGCGGTCGAATCTTGCTTGGACCCTCGGAGGGTGCGAGAGGAAACTAGCTCGACTCAATGAGGCGCATGAGGGGCTCCGACGGGAGTTCTCCGCGATCAGGGAGTTGTCGTGGTCGAGCCGGCTGGAGGTCGGAGTGCTGACCGAGCAACTAACCATGGCTCGGGAATTGCTCGAGAGGAAAAGTAAACTCCTTGAAGAGGAGCGCCTTCTTCGTCTCGAGCAGGATGGCCGCTGGGAGGCCAAGCGCGCCGAGTTGGTGGACCGGGCGGAGGCAGCGGAGCGCCTTCGTTTGAGGCCGAGGACGACCGAGCTGAGTCGGAGAAGCGATCGGTCAAGGCGGAGGAGTGGGCGGCCGAGGCCAAACGGAAGTCGGCCGAGGTAGAGAAACGATCGGTGGAGGCTGAGGAGCGGGTGGCCGAGGCAGAGCGGGAGAAGGTCGAGCTTGCCGATAGGATGGGACTGGCCGGGGCGGAGGCGATCGAGCAATACAAGGGCTCAGAGGCCTACCGGGTCGACCTGCAGGAAGCTGCTGTCACGTCCCGAGCGCGGAAGCTTACCCGTGGCGCGACAGTTTTATATAGAACCAAAGCGAGCTAGCTATTCAATGGAATTCTTCATTTTGATAGTTAATAGAGTGCGCAGATAACTAAGATTTAACTTGAAATTAATACAAATAATCCGAGATGACAGTTGTTACCACTGACCAAAAGACAATTACACACATTTCTCGAGTCCGACTACTAGGCTTCAAGCCCTTATTACAGTTCTAATAAATTAGACTAATACAACTGACATCTGACATAACTGAATACAAATGACATAATTACTACTCCACAATTAACAAGACAACATGATAACTCCATTTCTACACTCATCACTCAGACTCATTCCCTTCCGAGTTCTGGCTGATATTCGCACTACCTGAAAAGGTTAGAAAATAACTAGATGAGCGAATCGCCCAGTAGGATTTACATCTCAAGTTCTAACATGCTTTAAGTGAATTACCCATTTATTTAATGTAGGTAAAGTATGCATGCAGACAGATAGATATCAAAGAATCGTAAAATCGACAGGAGTAGAAAGTGAGAGTATATAGATTGTACAATTTCAAGCAGCAGTAGCAAGTGATAGCAAATGATATCAAGCCAGTGATAACTGAGAAGTAATAACTGGAATAGCAACATGTTAATCAAGCTAGCAATAGTAAGCAAAGTAGTTTCAAACATGTATAACTGGAATTGGCTATTTATCAATGCAGTCAAGTAAACACTTTTACCCTTCGCGGGTCTCAAGTCAATCAATTAAGTAATATCACGAGAATGAGTGGAATGCCTAAAGTCTAGCAAGCAAGTACTCCGGTGTAATGCCAAACACCGTGGTCAATAAACTCCCATGGGCACAAGTACCTTCGGGTGCTCCTCCTAGGACCAGACCGGGCCCTATATGCACAGCATTGGTCATGTTTGTCGACATCCACTCTCATTTATAGCCAATATGGAATTTCAAGGATTGACCCGGTAGGATGTTTATAAGGTGGATTATAGAATAGAATCCAAGGCGTATCGTTATGTAGGGACGAACTAGGAGTAAAACCTGTAATGTTCGATACATGCTAATGGCAATAGGAGTTTGAGACTAACTTGCTGGTGTTGACACAAATGTCGATATTAGTTATATATATATTATTTTTATCCAATATGTATATGTATATATATATCCGATTATAGAATTCTGTCTAATATAATGGAGGTTATAGGTATGTATATCTTCTGTCCAATATACATATATGAATTAGCCAAAATGTGATTTATTATAATAATCAGAATTTAATTATGAAAATAAGTTTTTATGTTGAATATAGTTCTAACTTGCTAAAAATGATATTAACATGTTGAGAATGAGTTTCATATGTTACTTTACTGGTAAGATGATAAAAATAAATTTTTCATGCTGGATTTAATTTTTACATGCTGAAAATTAATTATTAACATGCTAAAATCTATGCTTAACATGCTAAAATAATTAACTTACTGATAGGTTGATAAGATAAGGTTGCCATGCTGATTGCAGAAATTTTCTGATAACAACATAATTTTTTTTATCATGCTAAAAATAATTTTTCTACATTTATTTGCTAATTATTTGATAGGAAAATAGAATTATCATGCTGAAAAAATAGTTTTAATACACTGAAAATAACTATAACATGTCAAAAATAATTATAACATGCTGGAATAATTTTACCATACTGGAAGAAATGTTATCATGCTGGAAGTAATTTTCATGCATCAATTTACTACTTTATTTAATAGGAAAGTAAGTTTTATATGCACAAAAATAGCTTTAAATAGATTTTAACATGCTGAAAATAATTTTTATATCTCAGTATGTATAAAATAATTCTATCATATTGGAAGTCACTTTTAACATGCTGGAAATAGTTTTAACATGTTGGAGATAATTTTTAGTATGTATAAACTAATGTGGTGAAAATTAGATTTTTACAAAAAAAAATAATTTCATTCTACAAATATATATACATACTCTGTAAGAATGAAGGAGTCTATTTTATATTATATTCCGTTCTCTATATATATTCGGTGAGAATGGAGGTGCAGACATTAGTTATATATACATATATATATTCATATATATATAATGAAGGTGTTTTGTATATACAATTAATGGAAGTATATATATGAATTTATATACATATATAATGAAGGTGCTTGTATATACAATTAATGGGAGTAAATATATATATATATATATATATATTTAAGGGGTTTTATGTTATTTTTCATTAAGTTCACAGCATGTGTCGACACTTACTATTCATTTTTGGTCTCTGTTGTACAGTTCGTATTACAATATTTTGTGTGTCGACACCTGTGTCGACACATGAGGTATGTATTATGTGTCGACACCTGTGTCAACACCGGTGTCAACACCGGTGTCGACACCTGTATCGACACATGTGCTTATATGTTCACGTAAGTATTATGTGTCGACACCTGTGTCAACACCGGTGTCGACACATGAAGTTTATATGTTCATGTAAGTATTGTGTGTCGACACCTGTGTCAACACCGGTGTCAACACCGGTGTCGACACCTGTGTCGACACATGAAGTTTATATGTTCATGTAAGTATTGTGTGTCGACACCTGTGTCAACACCGGTGTCAACACCGGTGTCGACACCTGTGTCGACACATGAGTTACTTATGTGTTCACGTATGTACATGCTATTACATAAATATGGAAGTGTCGACACATGTGTCATGGAAGTGTCGACACATGTGTCATGGAACTGTCAACACTTGCTGTCATATATATATATATATATATGTAAGTGGGTGTCATGGAAGTGTCGACATTTAACATGCTATATGCTGTTAATAGATTAGTTAATAACGCTAATACATGTTAATTATCTAGGTGTTTCAGATTTAAGCTATTGCATGTTAACTACGAGGCTAACACATGCTGTATAAATATGAAATATCGCATGGAGATGAGCCTAAGACTAACTGCCTAGATTAGCTACTAGTTTAGTTAAAAATTGAGAACACCTACCTCAGGTATAAGGGTAGCTTTCTTCTGCAACGTCGGAGGCTCCCCCTTCTCTGCAGCAGCAGCAACCCTTTGGAAGAATGAAGGGAGTCTCGATATAGGGAGTATTATAGTGTTTTGGGATAGTCACGAGGGGATAAGATGCTACATAATTCGCATCTCAGTGCGATGCCAGCTCAAACGGGCTGTTCATGTCTGAGAAGAGGACATATGCTAACGCAGGTTTGTTTGTGGTCATGTAAGCTAAATTATAGGGCCTTGTGGCCCTGTGCATGTAAGCTAAATTATAGGGCCTTGTGGCCCTGTGTCGGTGCAAGTAGCCTATAGCATATAATTATTTGGCACAAAACATATAAAATAGTGGATGCTAGGATTTGAACCTTGGTCATTGGGTTTAAAGGTAAGTCACTTAACCAACTACACTAGGAAACCACTTGTTAATTAAATAACATTTACATATGATAGATCCGTGTTCCAACTTCTTACTTAAGCTTCCCATAGTGTTTATCTAATAAAATTTTTTTATTTGGAAAATATTATTAATAATAATTATTTTTTTTTCATTTTTTTATACGGGGTGTTACACCCTCCCCTACTTAAAAGAATTTGGTCCCCAAATTCAACTGCATACGAACATTATAGAGGGTATAGGATACTCACAGTCTAAAATAGTTCTGGGTATCTTCTTTTCATAGATTCCTCGGTCTCCCAAGTAGCTTCTTGCTCCGAGCATCGATTCCATTGGATTTTTACCATAGGGATCGTCTTGCTTCTTAGAACTCGGACTTCTCGGTCGAGGATCCGCATCGGCCTTTGTTCATAAGTGAGGTCCCTTTGAATCACCAATTCAGTATGGTTGATGACGTGAGAAGGGTCGTGCACATATTTCTTCAGCATAGATATATGAAATACGTTGTGCACTTCCGAGAGTTGAGGGGGTAAGGCAATACGGTAAGCCACCTCGCCCACTCTCTCCAATACCTCAAATGGACCGATAAACCTTGGTGTAAGCTTGCCCTTAACACCGAATCTTCTAATACTTTGGCCGAGAGATACTTTGAGAAATACATGGTCACCCACTTGAAACTCCAAATCTCTCATTCTGTTATCAGCATAAGATTTTTGCCTGTACTGAGCTACCCTCAGTCTTTCTCTGATAAGGAGAATCTTCTCAGTAGAATCTCTCACCATATCAGAACCTAAGAGTTGTCTTTCACCGACCTCCTCCCAGCATACCGGAGATCTACAGCTTCTACAATAGAGTGTCTCGAAAGGTGCCATTTGAATACTGGCTTGGTAGCTGTTATTGTAGGCAAATTCGGCTAGTGGTAAGTGGTCATGCCAACTCCCGCCGAAATCTATAATGCATGCTCGCAACATGTCTTCAACAACCTGATTAGTCCTTTCCGTCTGACCATCTGTCTGGGGATGAAAAGCAGTACTGAAATTAAGCTTCGTTCCTAGAGAGCGTTGTAGACCATTCCAGAAGTGAGATGTAAAGCGAGGGTCTCGGTCAGATACTATAGACACAGGAATTCCATGGAGTCTAGTGACTTCCTTAATATACACAGCGGCAAGAATATCAACCGACCATCGACTCTTAATAGGCAAGAAATGAGCCGATTTAGTAAGGCGATCGATGATTACCCATATGCCATCGTATCCGCCCCTAGACTTGGGCAAACCCAAGATGAAATCCATGCCGATATCCTCCCATTTCCACTTGGGAATATCCAGTGGATGCAGTCTCCCTGCGGGCTTCTGATGTTCGGCCTTCACCTGCTGGCAAGTCAAACATCGAGACACGAAATCCGCTATTTCCCTTTTCATGTTGGGCCACCAAAAGGTCCTTTTTATATCTTGGTACATTTTAGTGGCTCCCGGGTGTATCGTGTATCTCGATCGATGGGCTTCTTCCAGAATCTCCTTCTTCAGCTCAAGACTGTCGGGCACACATGTCCTTTCATGGAATAAGATTCTGCCATCGGGTGCCAACTTGAAGTCGGTCTTCTCATCCAGCTTTTCTCTGATTTCCACCAACATCGGGTCTTCTTCTTGCAATCTCTTGATTTCAGTTAGCAAATCCGGATGTACACTTAAGTGGGATAAAGTGATACACCTATCATTCTCACCCATGTTGATGTCGAGTTCAGAAAATTTTTCTAGCAATTTCCATTCCTGAACCATACAGTTGGCTACTAGGACCCTCGGCTTCCGACTAAGGGCATCTGCCACAGAATTTCCTTTACCGGGATGGTATTGTATAGTAAAATCAAAATCCTTGAGATACTCGAGCCAACGCCGTTGCCGCATGTTCAGCTCCTTCTGCGAGAATAAATATTTGAGGCTTTTATGATCAGAGTAGACTGTAAATTGTTCTCCATAGAGATAGTGCCTCCAGATCTTCAAAGCCAATACTACAGCGGCTAGCTCCAGATCATGCACAGGATAATTCTCTTCATGTTTCTTCAATTGCCGGGACGAGTATGCAATAACTCTCCCATTCTGCATCAATACACATCCGAGGCCGATACCAGATGCATCGGTATATATCTCGTATTTTTCCCATTCAATCGGAAGAGATAAGACCGGTGTAGTGGTTAATAGATCCTTCAAAGTTAAGAAACTCTTTTCACAGTCTTCATTCCACTCATAAGGCACTTCCTTGCGAGTCAATTTGGTAAGAGGAACAGCAATCTTGGAGAAGTCCTTGATGAAACGCCGGTAATAACCAGCTAAGCCCAAGAAGCTACGAATCTCCGTTGCATTCGTCGGTCGTCCCCAGTTTTGCACGGCTTCGACCTTTGCAGGATCAACAGAAATTCCATTCCTGGAGATAACATGTCTCAAGAAGGACACTTCCTCCAGCCAGAACTGGCATTTGCTGAATTTTGCATATAACTTATTGTCCCGCAATACTTGTAATGCCTTCTTGAGATGTTCCTCATGATCTTCTTCAGTCTTTGAGTAGATCAATATATCATCAATGAAGACCACAATAAAATGGTCTAAATAAGGCCGATAAATGCTGTTCATTAACTGCATGAAAGCTGCAGGCGCATTTGTTAGTCCGAAAGGCATAACAGTAAATTCGTAATGCCCGTACCTACTTCGAAATGCAGTTTTGTAAATATCCTCCTCCTTGATCCTTAATTGGTGATAACCAGACCGAAGATCTATTTTGGAGAAATACTTTGCTCCTGATAATTGGTCGAACAGCTCATCAATTCCCGGCAGTGGGTACTTATTTTTGATTGTAAGATTGTTTAACTGCCGATAATCAATGCATAATCTCAATGTGCCATCCTTCTTTTTAACAAATAGCACGGGTGCTCCCCATGGGGAAGTACTCGGCCTAATAAACCCTTTCTTCAATAAATCCATCAACTGTTCCTTCAGCTCTTTCAGTTCCGCAGGAGACATCCTGTAGGGTGCTTTAGAAACAGGACCGGCACTCGGAACAATATCAATTGTGAATGACACTTCCCTCTCCGGGGGTAAACCAGGCAATTCGTCTGGAAAAACGTCGGAGAAGTCCTGAATCACTCGGATGTCTTCAATTTTCATCTTCTCAACTCCTGTGGTAGTTACAAAAGCCAGAAAAGCCATACATCCTTTCTTCACCAGTTTCCTAGCTCGGAGAGCTGAGATAAGCAGGGTTTTATTCCGAGATTTGTTAAAAACTAGCTCGGGATAATCCTCAAAAGCTATTTTGCCATGCCGACAATCTACCGTTGCTTGGTAGGTGGATAACCAGTCGGCTCCCAATATGACATCATAACATTCCATGTCAAGGCATATCAGGTCGACAGGTAGATTATTATCTTGAACCATCACCTCACAACTTGGGTAGTGATGCATGATATCCGATTTGTTTCCAAGAGGTGTAGATATAATTAAATCTATCCGTTCAGGTTCTTTGGAAAATGAAGCAGTAAACTTCTTGGAAACAAATGAATGAGTTGCTCCAGTATCAAATAAAACTCTAGCAGGTTTAGAGCAAACAGTCAATGTACCTTCCACGATTCCTCCTTCCACATATTCCGTCCCTTGAAGAGCTTGCAGACGGCCTTGCTTTTTAACTGGACGCTTCTCGTCCTTGTTGGCTTGCTCCTTCATCAACGGACAGTCGGGAATTCGGTGCTCCCGACTACCACATCGGAGACACGCTCCTAGTTTCCTCCAGCACTCCTCGGTCTTATGACCCGCTTTATCACAAAATTTGCAAATATCCTTAGAAGCCGTAACGTCGGGGAAGGGCTTGTTGCTGATAGCGAGGAATGGCTTGTGATTTTTCTGGAACCTCTTCTCCTTGGAAGACTCTCCTCCATTAAAAGTTCACTTCTTGTTAAAGGGTGGTTTGACGCTTCCCAGACTTGTAACATGGTCCTTCTTGTCCTTGCCCAGAATCTTTTCAGAAAATTCGGTGGCGTCCTCCAGCAGTTGAGCACGACGAACCATTTCTGAGTAGACTTGGACGTCCATCGGTGCAAGCTGAGTAATATATTGGGGCCGTAGCCCGTTGAGAAATCTCCTCACCTTCATCTTCTCCGTACACACCAAGTGTGGTGCATAACGGGAAAGTCTCGAGAACTGGGCCTCATATTCGGCCACCCTCCGGGTCCATTGCTTCAGTGCGGCAAATTCCGCGGCCTTCTTCTCTTGCACCCGGTCTGAGAAATATTTGCCGTTGAAGTGCTCGACGAATTCCATCCACGTGACATAACCGTCGGGCAGTGTGGCTTCCACGGACTCCCACCAGCTTCGCGCATCCCGTTCCAATTGGAATGTAGCCAATAAGACCTGTTCTTCGTCCGTGCATTGCATTACACAGAAGATCCTCTCGGTCTCCTTTAGCCAATGTTCGGCATCATCGGGGTCCACCGAACTCGCAAACTTGGGTGGGTTCATGTTACGAAAATCCCGGTGAAGGTCACCGGCTCCACGGTGAGCTCCGCCTTGTGCCACCTGCTGTAGCGCCTCAGTAAGCCCTTGCACGGTGCGCTGCATCTCGCGCCATTGTGCCCTCTCGGTGGCCATTTCCTACAAAAGAATTTTAAGATAAATGATATTGAGGTTTAAGGTTAAGGGGGACATTTATTATTATAACTTAACCCATGGCTCTACCCATCTCACGAGGTAGGATCTAACCAATTCTATCCTTAGACATTTCCAAAAATAACATATATATATTTTCCCAGATTATATATATATACATTTTTCCTAGAAGTTTTCTATCCTATAATTAGAAAAAAAAATTTATAGAAGTTTCTAGGTTTGCCTAAGAAGACATTTCTAGATTTATCTCCTAATTAGAACTTTCTAGGGTTTACCTAGATAGACATTTCTAGTTAGACTAAATACATGTTTTACCTAGGAAAATTCTTAATCCTAGGCTCTGATACCAAGAAAAGCTGTCACGTCCCGAGCGCGGAAGCTTACCCGTGGCGCGATAGTTTTATATAGAACCAAAGCGAGCTAGCTATTCAATGGAATTCTTCATTTTGATAGTTAATAGAGTGCGCAGATAACTAAGATTTAACTTGAAATTAATACAAATAATCTGAGATGACAGTTGTTACCACTGACCAAAAGACAATTACACACATTTCTCGAGTCCGACTACTAGGCTTCAAGCCCTTATTATAGTTCTAATAAATTAGACTAATACAACTGACATCTGACATAACTGGATACAAATGACATAATTACTACTCCACAATTAACAAGACAACATGATAACTCCATTTCTACACTCATCACTCAGACTCATTCCCTTCCGAGTTCTGGCTGATATTCGCACTACCTGAAAAGGTTAGAAAATAACTAGATGAGCAAATCGCTCAGTAGGATTTACATCTCAAGTTCTAACATGCTTTAAGTGAATTACCCATTTATTTAATGTAGGTAAAGTATGCATGCAGACAGATAGATATCAAAGAATCGTAAAATCGACAGGAGTAGAAAGTGAGAGTATATAGATTGTACAATTTCAAGCAGCAGTAGCAAGTGATAGCAAATGATATCAAGCCAGTGATAACTGAGAAGTAATAACTGGAATAGCAACATGTTAATCAAGCTAGCAATAGTAAGCAAAGTAGTTTCAAACATGTATAATTGGAATTGGCTATTTATCAATGCAGTCAAATAAACACTTTTACCCTTCCGCGGGTCTCAAGTCAACCAATCAAGTAATATCACGAGAATGAGTGGAATGCCTAAAGTCTAGCAAGCAAGTACTCCGGTGTAATGCCAAACACCGTGGTCAATAAACTCCCATGGGCACAAGTACCTTCGGGTGCTCCTCCCAGGACCAGACCGGGCCCTATATGCACAGCATTGGTCATGTTTGTCGACATCCACTCTCATTTATAGCCAATATGGAATTTCAAGGATTGACCCGGTAGGATGTTTATAAGGTGGATTATAGAATAGAATCCAAGGCGTATCGTTATGTAGGGACGAACTAGGAGTAAAACCTGTAATGTTCGATACATGCTAATGGCAATAGGAGTTTGAGACTAACTTGCTGGTGTTGACACAAATGTCGATATTAGTTATATATATATTATTTTTATCCAGTATGTATATGTATATATATATCCGATTATAGAATTCTGTCTAATATAATGGAGGTTATAGGTATGTATATCTTCTGTCCAATATACATATATGAATTAGCCAAAATGGTGATTTATTATAATAATCAGAATTTAATTATGAAAATAAGTTTTTATGTTGAATATAGTTCTAACTTGCTAAAAATGATATTAACATGTTGAGAATGAGTTTCATATGTTACTTTACTGGTAAGATGATAAAAATAAATTTTTCATGCTGGATTTAATTTTTACATGCTGAAAATTAATTATTAACATGCTAAAATCTATGCTTAACATGCTAAAATAATTAACTTACTGATAGGTTGATAAGATAAGGTTGCCATGCTGATTGCAGAAATTTTCTGATAACAACATAATTTTTTTTATCATGCTAAAAATAATTTTTCTACATTTATTTGCTAATTATTTGATAGGAAAATAGAATTATCATGCTGAAAAAATAGTTTTAATACACTGAAAATAACTATAACATGTCAAAAATAATTATAACATGCTGGAATAATTTTACCATACTGGAAGAAATGTTATCATGCTGGAAGTAATTTTCATGCATCAATTTACTACTTTATTTAATAGGAAAGTGAGTTTTATATGCACAAAAATAGCTTTAAATAGATTTTAACATGTTGAAAATAATTTTTATATCTCAGTATGTATAAAATAATTCTATCATATTGGAAGTCACTTATAACATGCTGGAAATAATTTTAACATGTTGGAGATAATTTTTAGTATGTATAAACTAATGTGGTGAAAATTAGATTTTTACAAAAAAAAAATAATTTCATTCTACAAATATATATACATACTCTGTAAGAATGAAGGAGTCTATTTTATATTATATTCTATTCTCTATATATATTCGGTGAGAATGGAGGTGCAGACATTAGTTATATATACATATATATATTCATATATATATAATGAAGGTGTTTTGTATATACAATTAATGGAAGTATATATATGAATTTATATACATATATAATGAAGGTGCTTGTATATACAATTAATGGGAGTATATATATATATATATTTAAGGGGTTTTATGTTATTTTTCATTAAGTTCACAGCATGTGTCGACACTAGTGTCGACACTTACTATTCATTTTTGGTCTCTGTTGTACAGTTCGTATTACAATATTTTGTGTGTCGACACCGGTGTCGACACATGTGCTTATATGTTCACGTAAGTATTATGTGCACCCCGGTGTCAACACCGGTGTCGAGACCTGTGTCGACACATGAAGTTTATATGTTCATGTAAGTATTGTGTGTCGACACCTGTGTCGACACATGAATTTTATATGTTCATGTAAGTATTGTGTGTCGACACCTGTGTCAACACCAGTGTCGACACCTGTGTCGACACATGAGTTACTTATGTGTTCACGTATGTACATGCTATTACATAAATATGGAAGTGTCGACACATGTGTCATGGAAGTGTCGACACATGTGTCATGGAACTGTCAACACTTGCTGTCATATATATATATATATATGTTAGTGGGTGTCATGGAAGTGTCGACATTTAACATGCTATATGCTGTTAATAGATTAGTTAATAACACTAATACATGTTAATTATCTAGGTGTTCCAGATTTAAGCTATTGCATGTTAACTACGAGGCTAACACATGTTGTATAAATATAAAATATCGCATGGAGATGAGCCTAAGATTAACTGCCTAGATTAGCTACTAGTTTAGTTAAAAATTGAGAACACCTACCTCAGGTATAAGGGCAGCTTTCTTCTGCAACGTCGGAGGCTCCCCCTTCTCTGCAGCAGCAGCAACCCTTTGGAAGAATGAAGGGAGTCTCGATATAGGGAGTATTATAGTGTTTTGGGATAGTCACGAGGGGATAAGATGCTACATAATTCGCATCTCAGTGCGATGCCAGCTCAAACGGGTTGTTCATGTCTGAGAAGAGGACATATGCCAACGCAGGTTTGTTTGTGGTCATGTACGCTAAATTATAGGGCCTTGTGGCCCTGTGTCGGTGCAAGTAGCCTATAGCATATAATTATTTGGCACAAAACATATAAAATGGTGGATGCTAGGATTTGAACCCTGGTCATTGGGTTTAAAAGCAAGTCACTTAACCAACTACACTAGGAAATCACTTGTTAAGTAAATAACATTTACATATGATAGATCCGTGTTCCAACTTCTTACTTAAGCTTCCCATAGGGTTTATCTAATAAAATTTTTTTATTTGGAAAATATTATTAATAATAATTGTTTTTTTTTCATTTTTTTATACGGGGTGTTACAGCTGCCCTTCCCTACTATGATTCAGCTCTTCACCGAGGCATCCGCAAGGGGTTTAAGCAGGGTTACCGCCGGGCAGTATCTTATACCGGGGAACAAGATTATGGGATCAACTTCCCCTCCGGCCAACGCTATGACTCGGACATGTCACCTTCCAGCTCCTCTACGTCGGCGGGGAAGATCCAGAGGGCTCTTCTCCTGAGGGGTCGCCAACTCCGGCTGCCTCGGGAGGGCTCACGACCGAGGCAGTTCCCACGCAGGCGGGGTCAGTGCCAGGGCCGGCCGTCACCGAGGGCACCGGGGGTGAAACACCTACGCCTTCCACTTCTGAGCTTCAAAGTTGGCCCTAGGCCTGATGTATCGTCCTGTTGTGCCTCCTTCTTTATTTGTCTCTTTCTTTTTTCAAAAAAGGACTTCCACTTTTTGTAAGGCAATAAATAAAATCTTACTTGCTTCACGCTATCCTTGCCATGATTTGATCAGCGTATCTGTAGTAGTTGGAAAGGACCGATACTTTCTGCGCAGATCTCACATGATGGTTGGGTGAGCGTCTGACAGGGTGCCTTTCAGCGTTCTCATGCTTTAAATGCCTAGCCGCTTCGTGTGTCCCGCTGGGGTGGAAGACGAGAGGTTTGAGGTGACCGTTCATAGGGGGAAATTCCTTTGGCGTGTTTTCGAGGAGGGAGTCGTTTAAGGCGAGTAGCCTCCCTTTGCCTATAAAAAGGCTGAAGGGCGTCCCTTCCTCTCCATCACTTAGGATTTTCCCTGACAGTCTATCCTCGCCCCTTCTTCACGTTGGGTTGTGCCGTTGCATTCGGAGCATGGAGGATACTTCAGAAGATGATGCTGCCGATGATGGAGGGCGGCAGGTTTTTGCCGCTTCAGGTTTTGAGCAGGTCCGACGGTCGTCGCGCAGGTTTGAAGCGGGTCCGATGGTCGTCGCGCGGATCTGGAGAGGATTTTGACGGAAAAAATTACGCCGTTGCCTCTATCAGTTCCGGCGAGGCTTCCCGGAGGGGGGCGAGATGGAAGACGGATGGGGGCATCCGGCATCTCCGCCGCCCGTCCCACTCTGCTCGCTTCAGGGATGGGGGGAGAAGTAAATTAAGCTCCCTCCTTTCCGGGCCTTCCCCTGCCTCCTCGTCCAGCTATGCTGGACTTCTTTTTCTCTCTGGCAGCCTATTTTTCCCTCTTTTACTCTTCCTTTCTTTCACTCTTCAGAGGGTGCTTGCTCTCTGTACGTTCCAAAGAGTTGGCAGGTTGGAAGAGAGGAGGCCTTCATAGGCGTTCCCTCTTCCCTAGCCTATGTCAACTTAGAAGGTAGCCTTCCCCTCCGCAGTCCCTCTGTCACCTTTGTCACGGGCCACCCGAGCCAACTGGATCAACCACCTTTTATCCGAGCCAGTTTCTACGCGAGGCAGAGTCAGTGGCTGGACGCAAGGAGATCAACCGAGTCAGCCAAGCAATGGCCTCTTGCAGTGGTGCCAGATGGATTTTTTGCTTTCTGTTGTGTAATGTATTGGCTTTTGCCTTTCTGATGTACCAACAATCGTTTGAATGAAAAGGAGAAAATTTTATTTCACTCGGATTGTTTGCATAAACTTCAAAAGTAGAACTTGCGTAGTGTGGCTGCATTCCATGTCCGAGGGATGGGTTCCCCTTCCATTGTAGATAGCCGGTATGCTCCTTTCCCGAGCGTCTCGACCACTCGGTAGGGGCCTTCCCAGTTAGGGGATAGCTTGCCCGCCGCCTCTAGTGGTCGAGAGGCTTCTGCTTTCCTGAGGATGAAGTCTCCCGGTTGGAAGTGCCTGTCTCGGACTTTGGCATTGTAGTATCGAGCGAGGCGACGCTAGTATTCCGTCGCTCGGATGCTGGCAATATCTCGGAGTTCATCCGCTAGGTCGAGGTTCTCGAGCAATTTTTGCTCATTTACCTCGAGCGAGAAGCAGATGACTCGGAGGGAGGGATTGGCGATCTCCAACGGAATGACGACCTCGGTGCCATATACCAACTGGAAAGGACTCTCACCGGTTGCCGTTCTGGGAGTCGTTCTGTGGGACCAAAGTACGCTAGGCAGTTCCTCGAGCCAGTTGCCCTTGGCCTTGCCGAGTCTAGTCTTTATGCCTTTTAAGATAGTCTTATTGGCATTCTCGACTAGCCCATTGGCCTGAGGGTGGGTGACCGAAGTGAAGTGGTTGCGAATACCTAGGTCGGCACATCTATCTCAGAAATAACGAGACTCAAATTGCCGACCGTTATTGCTCACTATCACTCGGGGGATGCCGTAATGATAAATGATCGACTTCCAGATGAAACTCCAGACGACTGTCTCGGTGATCCTAGCCGTGGCTTCGGCCTTGATCCACTTGGTAAAGTAGTCAATGGCGATGATGATAAACTTCTTCTGGGCTTGAGCCGTAGAGAACGGCCCAAGAATGTCGATCCCCCACCAAGCAAAGGGGTATGGCTCGGTCAAGGTGACGAGCTCCGTAGCCGGCTGATGGACTAAGTGGTCGAATCGCTAGCATCGGTCGCACTGTTGCACGTAGGCCGTGCAGTCACGCTGCAGAGTGGGCCACCAGTAACCCTGTCGTAGCAGGATCCGGGTGAGTGACCTTCCTCCTGAGTGCGCTCCGCACAGGCCTTCATGAATATCTTGGATAGCTCGGTTGGCTTCGTCGGGGCCGAGACACTTCAGGAGGGGACCGGAGAAAGATCTCTGGTAGAGAGTGTCGTCTAGAACTACGAAGCGTCAAGCTTGGTACCTTAATCTACGGGCCTCTCGAGGGTCGAAAGGCTCTTGACAGTCCCAGAGCCACGATAGGTAGGGGGTGCGCCAGTCGCTCGGAATGGCTGAGTCAACAGTAAGGAGCTCCGAGTCAATGCTCGGGCGCTCTAGCTCTTCAAGGAGGATCGATCGGGTACCTTCGAAGTCAAGAGAGGAGGCCAGCCGAGAGAGGGCGTCCGCTCGGGAGTTTTCCTCCCGACCTATTTGGACTACCTCGAATCTCTCGAACTGTTGGGCCAGGTCTCTGACCAGTTGGAGGTATTTGATCATTGGTGCCTCTCGAGCTTCGTACTCGCCGTTGACTTGGCTAGCGACCAGCTGGGAGTCAGTATGGATTTTGACTCGCTCAGCCCCTAACCGTCGGGCCATGCGTGCTCCCGAGATAAGGGCCTCATACTCGGAAGTATTGTTGGATGCCTGAAAGCTGAACTTCAAGGCGTATTGCAGTTCTGCTCCTTCGGGGGACTTCATGAGGATTCCGGCACCACTACCGACCGAGTTGGAGGATCCATCAACGAACAATTCCCAGGTCGGCCCGGGCGCGGACGGGGATCTTGCTTCAGTCGGGATGGTGCTTTCGGCGATGAAGTCGGTGAGAGATTGGCCTTTCACAGCTGAGCATGGCCGATAGGATATATCGTAGGCCCCAAGCATAATGGCCCATTTGACGAGTCATCCCGAGGCTTCGGGGTGGGCCAGGATCTTCTTCAATGGTTCACCGGTTAGCACGGTGATGGGGTGACCCTGGAAATAGGGCCGGAGGCGCTTGGCGGAGGTAAGCAACACTAGCACGAGTTTCTCGATTACGGGGTACCTCCTTTCAGCCTCGTTGAGCACCTTGCTGGTGTAGTAGACCGGCCTCTCGACTCCCGAGTCATTTCTGACTAGGACCGAGCTAACCGTAGATGGTGTTTCCGAGAGATAGAGCAGCAAGACTTCACCCGAAACGGGCTTGGAGAGCACCGGGGGAGAGGCCAAAAACTCCTTGAGCTCGGCGAACGCTCTCTGGCATTCCTCATCCCATGCGAACGTAGCAGATGCCAATTTGGGCCCCCTAACAGCTTGAAGAAGGGCAAGCATCGTTCGGCCGCACGGGACAGGAACCGGCTGAGAGCGGCGACACGCCCAGTTAGGCGTTGGACGTCCTTGATGCAGGTGGGCGGGTGTATGTCCAGGATGGCCTGGACTTTGTCGGGGTTGGCCTCGATCTCACGCTGAGTGACTAGGAAACCCAGGAACTTCCCGGATCTCACTCCGAAGGCACACTTGGCAGGATTGAGCTTCATGTTGTACCTCAGGAGGGTGTCGAAGGTCTCAGCGAGGTCGGTGAAGTGGTCCTCGGCCTTGGGGGTCTTGACGAGCATATCGTCGATGTAGGCCTCTACGTTCCGACCTAGCTGTCCTTCAAACATGTGGTTGACCAGCCTCTGGTACGTGGCTCCGACATTTTTCAACCCGAAAGGCATCCGGGTGTAGTAGTATACACCGTAGTCGGTGATGAAGGTGGTCTTCTTGACATCTTCTGGATCCATTCTGATCTGGTGGTAACTTGAATAGGCATCTAGGAAGCTGAGTATCTCGTTGCCCGAGGTTAAGTCAACCAATTGGTCGATGCTCGGCAACGGATAACAGTCCTTAGGGGTGGGCTTATTCAGGTCGGTAAAATCCACGCACATCCGCCACTTGCCTAAAGCTTTCGGTACTAGGACGACATTGGCTAGCCGTGTCGGGTACAGGACCGGCTTTAAAAGGCCAGTCTCTTGCCCCTTGGTGACCTGCGCCTTGATGATCGCCTGTTTCTCCGGTGCATGCTTCCTCCTACGCTGCTGTACGGGCTTCCCGGCGGGGTCGAGGTTGAGCTTGTGCATTACAGTCTCCTCTGGTATCCCAGAGAGTTGATCATCAGCCCAAGCAAAAACTCGGATGTACTCAGAAAGGAACTCTTTATATTGCTGTTGAACCTCGGATGGTAGGTCGGCTCTGATCTTTACTCCTAGGGCCGGGTCATCGTTTAGGAAAACCGCCAGCAATTCACCACCAGGTTCGGTGGTTGCGGATTTATCCTCAACTCCCCGGGGGCCCTTGTACTTCCCGTCCGGCCTTGTGGCCTCTACCGAGATATTGTAGCACCTTCTGGCCGCGGCCTGGTTACCTCGGACTTCCCCCAACCCGATTTTGGTGGGGAACTTCATTTTCTGGTGATAGGTAGATGGCACCGCTTTTATTCGGCTGAGGATTCCTCGGCCGAAGATGGCATTGTATGCTATCATATCTTTAATCACGATGAAGTCCACCATGACCGTAACGGTTTTGGGTGGGGTGCCGAGGGTAACTGGTAGGCTTAGGGCTCCCTCGGGATAGGTGGCCATGCCATTGAACCCGTAGAGAGGGGTTCGGATCGGGCGGAGTTTGGATGGTTCCTCCCCCATCTTAAGGAAACAATCATAAGATAGTACATCAGGGGCACTCCCATTGTCAACTAGAATCCTATCTACGTTACAATGGTTTATCGTAGCCGAAATCACGAGGGCGTCGTCATGCGGGGTGCTCAGCCCTTCCAGGTCTCGATCATAGAAGACTATGACCTGGGGTTCACTCAGCGGGGCCTTGGGAGGCTCTATGGCTCGACTCACCCGCTCGACATGACGCTTCCTTCCTCGGCTGCTGTCGCCACCTGACGCTGTTCCTCCGGAGATGACATTGATGTGTACCTCGCGGGGGGCATCGTCGATCTCCTCCGGGGCACCTCGGTCTTCTTTACGCACGGCTATGAACCGAGCTAGATGTCCCTGATGGATGAGGTGCTCAATCTCGTCCTGGAGCTGGTTGCAGTCGCCGGTGTGGTGCCCGTGATCGCTGTGGAACAAGCAGTGCTTGTTGCGATTATGGTTCTTCGATCTCATTGGCTCGGGTTGGCGGAGGAGGCCCGAGTCCTTGATGCCTTCGTAGATCTTGTAGACCGGCGTGGCTAGTGGGGTGTATCGCTCGCACTTCTATGACGGTTCCTTGCGTTCCCTATCGCGGTTCCGCCTTTTCCCCGAACCTGAGCTTGGCTCGGAAGCTCGCTTCCTATCCCCCTCCTGACCCGAGCCGGTTGCGTCTCGGCAAGCGCTGAGCACCTCTTCGCACTCGGCGTGGCGTAATGCCAGAGTCACTAGCTCGGCAAGGGTCGAGGGAGGGTGGAGGACAAGCTCGCGGTGGAGATTCTCATCCTGGGTGCCCCCAGTCAGCGCGGTTATGGCTGAGGCCACGTCCAGGCGGGGGATTCTCAGGGCTTCCGACTTGAATCGGTGAATATAAGCCCGGAGTCTTTCCCCTTGCGCCTGTTTGAGGGCCAGGAGCCCCGCTACCGACCTTGGGGGGGCACTTCCGGTGAAACTCTCTTTGAAGACTCGCCCAAATTGTTTGAAGTCTCGGATGGATCCCCGGGCGAGGGCCCGAAACCATGCCTGGGCACCCTGGACCAGGGTGGTCGTGAAGGCTCGGCACTTGATGGCGTCCGACGCTCCGTGCAAGGTCATCAAGGCGTCGAAGCTGTCGTAGTGATCGGCCGGGTCGCCCTGGCCGTCGTAGAGCTTGAAGGTCGGGATGGAGGTTCTAGGAGACACCTCTGCCTTCAAGATGTATTTGGAGAACGGGGATTTCTCCTCATCCTCCAGGAAAGAGGTCTTGTGCAGGGTGCGGAGGGCGCGCTCCTGTTCTGCGAAACGCCTCACAAAATCTCGCAGTCGGAGGGATAACTCCGGCTATTGTCGTGCCATGGGGTTGGGAGGAGCGTCCTGGTGATCCCTGGGAACATCGGTCTCCGGGTTCGGACGGCGCTCCAGGTTTTCCCCGCCTTGGTGTGGAGGAAGCCTCTTGCTCCGGAGGTGGAGCCTGCGAGGTTCCTCCAATCCTGTTGCGAATGATCTGCTGGCCGCGGAGAGTGAAGCGGCCTCCGGCGGTGTGCTGGGATGCATTCTCGCTGGGAGGGCTCCCTGAAGGGGCGCGGGACCTTCCATCCCTAGCCGCCTGGGTCCTCATGAGTTCCACAAGGACATCCAGTTTCGTGTTGAGGGCCTGGAATGCGTCCGTACCACCGTTGGGCGGTAGCCCTACCGCCGCAGGGGGGGTGGTAGTGGTGGTGGTGGTCCGTCGGCGGGGGCACTGGCGTTGGAGGGGGGGTTCTGCGAGGCCCGAGAGGGGCCATCCCCCGCCGCTACCATGGCCTTTCCCCTGTCGCCAGCGGACCTCCTCCCTGAGCTCCTTCGCACCATACTGGCTCTTTGTACGTTTCCCACAGACGGTGCCAGATGAAGAGGCAAGATCTCGCACTGGTCCTGAGCAGGCAGTGGATCACTGGATAGTGAATTGCAAGAAAGGGAAATGGATCAGGGGGCCCAGGGATGAGTCCCTGGGGAAAACCCTCCGATGCTTAAGTCAGTAGAGCTATGGCGGGAGCAATATAGGGAGGAAGTAGCTTCTGCGCGAGATCCCTCTCCACCAGAAGGGTGAAGTGGTTCCTGCTCAGGTGTTTTGAGCGTGTGATTGCCCTTACCTTTCGCCGGAGGGTATCCCTAGGTAAATAGTGCGCCATCTTCTGGAGTCCTGTAAGTCGAGTAGTTTCAGGTCGGGGTTACGTCCTCGACGTGGGCTTTTATTGCCTTATCGTGGGAGCGTTATCACCTTGGGGAGCTGGAGTCCCTCACCTTTATAAATTCCTGCCCACAGAGGACTCTTAACGGCTGCATGGATAAGAAATCGTCGGCCATACCGAGTTCAGAGAGGCCAGCCCTATCCGGGCGGTAGGCTTAGCTCGGACGAAGATGGGTCGGATTGGTCGACATGCGCCCTCTTCCCCTGGGCGGAGAGATGGCTCGGGCATGGACCTTTCCTGTGACCTGACCGACGCTCGGGCCTTCCGAGCCTAGAGGCAGCCTAGGAAGGTAGTATCCTCGAGCGAAACTTTTATTGGGCTTTCTCGCCTAAGTGGGCCCCAGGGGGCTGTCACCTGGCTGAGCTGAGCCTTGTTGGGCCCTGAGGGGCCTAGTTCGGCTGCTCTTAATTGGGCTACAGAAATCCCCCTCTCCAGGAAGTATTAAACAGGAAAATAGAGCTAGAGCAGATTGAAGAAAAGTTGAATGAAAAGTTGAAATATGAGAATAAAGATTTAAAAGAACAGAATAAAGAGCTAATTGGAAAGTACAAAATTGCAAATAAAGTATTGAATGAATGCGTTAATTACAGTGAAGAAGAGACTGCTAGTTATGAGATACATAATGCAGCTCTAGAAAATGAAATTGAAATGTTAAAAGAAAAGCTGGCTATTTATAAAAAGGAGAAGGAGAATTCAGATATTATTATTGTGTCCTTGGAAAATAAAATCACAGAGCTTGAAAAGACTTCATCTAAATCTGCTAAGGACAAAGGCAAAATGAAAATGCCTCTAGAAAATGAAGTGAGTGAACTAAGAGAGGAGATAGGTCACATCTCTGGGATTAGAAAGGCTATGAGGAACCAGCTATATACAACCTTTGTTCGAAGCACAGAAGTAGCTAAAACCTCTCATCAATCTCCAAAGAAATTTTTTGCAGCCAAAACACAAAAACAAGATAAAAATTTGAAAATGCAAAAATAGAAGAAAAATCAAGAACAAAAATTCAATAACATGTATGCTAAGAACACATCTGATAGATACCATGCTTCAATGAAATTTAATGATTCTTGTCATTATTGTGGTAAGCATGGACATTTCATAAATGAATGCTTCATTTTGAAACAAGATGATAGAAAGCATGCTAGGAGCCTTGTTTCTGATCAGAGTAAGAAAACTCATTGTTCTCATTGTGGAAAATTTGGCCACAGTGCTGCTCACTGTTGGCATGTTCAGGGAGGAAAATTCTATTCCAAATCTGTTCATATCTCAGCCAAGAAAAATGATTTTAAAAGATATAACTCTGATTCTAGAGGCAAGCACATTGCATGCTTCCACTGTGGAAAGCATGGGCATACAGTCAAGAACTGTTGGCATGCTCAGGAAAAGAGTTTTAAATATGAATGTGTTAAATTCCCTATAAATCAAAGTGTTTTTTATAGGAATAAATCTATTTTTAAAGAAAAATCTATTACATGTTTTGAGTGTGGAAAGCCAGGCCACAAAGTTGCTGATTGCTGGCTGGCAAGAAATAAAAGACAAAATGCTCATGTAGATAACAAAAATCTTTATGCACAGGCACATAGATTTTATGCTCATGTTAATATGCAAAATAGGAAGAACACAGAACCTGTTATCTCTTATCATTATTGTGGATAGGTTGGGCATTTCATGCCAAACTGTTATTTGATGAAATCTGATGATATGTTAGCTCAGAAAATGTGGAGAGCACCCTACAAAGGTGCCACTGTCTTGACAGGATCCAAGATCTCTTGGATACCTACTTGTGCAAAATAAAATGTTGTTTTGCAGGAGTGCCTTGGGACTGAAGAATAATTAAAAATGGGGGGTCTAAGAAGCCAAGGCACCTGAGTTAGTAAACCCCATTTCAGCACATTATAGGTTTGAGTTTTGGATAAATTTTTTTTGCATATTATGATCAATTTAATTTTCTTGAATTTCGTGCATACATGCTGACATCAGAATTTGACTTTCTGCATTGTTCCTCATAAGTCTTCAATTGCATATGCTGAATTATCTGTGCTTTTATTGAGCTGAGAGTGAATTGAATTGCATATCATTCTCTGAAAATCTAAAATGCATCTGGATGATGATTGAAATCTGTCTGTATTATATTGCATATCTTACACGGACATATGTTGCATAGTTCACTGAAAATCTGTTGCATATAGGACTACATTTGCACTTCATTATCATGCATGATCATCATGGTATATCAAATGGAAAGTTACTAAAGGGCAAATACAATTTGTCTAGAGGTTCTTACTATGTGTGAGGTGGTCTTTAGACCAAGTCCTCTTCCTAGTACCATGGGTCATATTGCACATAGAGCAGTCTAGACTTTCATGAGCATATTTCATAAAACTACCTGCATAGATGTCATTGCATATGTTGCATCCAGAACTGTTACACATGGCATATAGATAGGGGGAGTCTGACAAAGTAGATCTTGTGCTTCATGCATAGTTGGATTAGATTGATCCCCAACATAATTCTCATATTGTATATGATGGTGAAATGCATTTAAATAAAGGAAGCTCATATTGTAGATAATCATATTACATGTTAACTATTTTATAAAATTCCAAAAAGAAGTGACTCACTGCATATAGATAGGGGGAGTATTTCAAATTCATTAGTCTATCACTGTCTGAATTCTTCATGTCTACCCATTTTAATTCATCTTGCTATATATGTGTGTCAGTGATTCATATCATCAAATGATTTTTGTTGACTGCTTCTGAATTATCCATCATCTGAACCCGTACCTTTCTTGAATCTGGAATCTCTGTCTGCTACTCCTCAATCTGTTGAAGGAGAGCTTCATTTAAATTTAGTCAATTCTGAGCTATCTTTTGGCAACTAAACAGTATATCAAAAGACTTAGTTGGAAAGATAGGTTAGGCCTATCTGAAAGACTAACTCCTGCGTAAAGAGATTCTTGGATCACATTTCCGCCAAGTACTGTTTTAGTTGAATTTTTTTTGCCAGTTCACCTTTGAAACTCATCCCTGTCACTAATGTCAAGCTGGTCTGACTGAAGTTCATACTCTGCTATTGGTTTCTAAACTACATTGCTCAGGTGCATACTTGTTGCTGCATTTCTTGAAAATGTTTGGCAATTCATTGCTCTTTTAATAGATCTTCCTGAAAAATTGTCTGATGAATATTGATCACATCTGCTACAAGCATGAGTTCCAATTCTCTCATTTCTCTGCTGTTGAATGTCACTGTCAAAATGTTGATTGAACTGAGACTTGAAGAAATATCAGTTTGTGCACCCTTTCATAAATCTGAAATCATCTCTAATGAAGAATCTTCTATTATACAGGTTTAAGAATGTTTGTTGATTTGAATTGGTTTAAGTCTAATGCATTCCTAACTTTGAATTTGAAGGACATGAAAATTGTTAGTCTGTGAAGACTAGGTGCAATGGTGCACACACGAATTCAGAGGGGGGGGGGGGGGTGAATGAATTCCCTTTAAAAAATTCTGCCCAATTTAAACTCTAAGAAAATAAGCTCTATCCAGTTAACTATTGCAAAATTAAACTAATTGACTTAGTTAACTGAAAGACTCACTAAATAGCTAGCAAACTGATCAAGGGATTAGAACACGATCCTAAGCATGCATCTAGCGAAATCAAAGAAGACAATCAAACCACAACACACAGAAGATTTTTAGGTGGTTGGGTCCTCTAGACCTACATCCACCCCACACTCCAACCAGAGTGTGGATTCCGCTGATACACAGCTTAAACTGCTGGGCCTCACAGCTTGCCTACAACCGCTGACTTACAGCTTGCATTGTTGGGCATTACAGCTTAGCCACCGCTGATTCACAACCTCAAACCGCTCGGCCTTACAGCTTATGCCATCGCTGATTCACAGCTTCAAACCGCTGGGCCTTACAGTTTTTGCCACCGCTGATACACAACTTATGAAAAAGATATAAAAAGAAAGAAAGAACAATAGATCATAGAATAAAAAGATAGATCTGAATTTAAACGCAAATGAAGCTCTGTATAGAGCAGATAGCAGAAAACACTAGATCTGATCTAGTAGTTGTCAGAGACACCTTCAATTTCCTTCTTCAAGCTCTGGACACAATGCTCTGCTTCTGCAACACTCCTTTTTCTTTCTCCTCTCAAATATCTCTCACGATCTCACTAAACAGATGGACTAACCTTCTCTCACCAGTGGATCTGAGCTGTTCTCACTCTCTTCTAAGATCTCCTCTAATCTCTCCGAGCTTAGCTCTCTTCTGCTCTCTACAACACTATCTCTCTGTCTGCACTTCTTCTTTTTCTTCAGTTCTACCTTTTTTTGGTATATTTTCGAAGTTGGGCGATCTGCCCCCTTTTATAAGCCACTAGCAGAAAGGCGTGTTGAAACCATGTTTCCCACCCAAAAGTTCATTGAAATCTGAGTTGGGTTGGCCACGTGGCGGGATCTTGGTTAACATGGCGTCCTGGGATCACGCGCATCCTTAAGTTCCTCAGTGAAGAACTTCTGAAACATGAAATCTGAGTTGGGTTGGCAACGTGGCAGGATCTTGGTTAACAAGGCATCCTGGGATCACGCGCCACTTATTGGATCACGCGCATCCTTAAGTTCCTGCACTTTTAGTAAAAGTCATCTCGTCAAATACCTTGTAGGCATAGTGAATACTAATAGAACGTTGACTGAGATAATGAAAAGAAAACACATGGATGATGGCCAGACACAAACTTTAATATGATGCTTAGACTATGGCATATAGTGCTCAGACAACAATCACAAAAGGACTCTTGTGAAATTCAAGATGAAAAATACCACTAGCACCTACCTTGCCTTAGACCAATATGCATGACTAGCACCGACTTAAGTTCATGAACTCTTCATACTAGCACTAACCTCAGTGCATAAGAATGCATACTAGCTTCGACATTAGTGGATACTAACGTCGACCTCAGTTCAAGAAGAAATGTAGGCTAGTACTCACTCTAATGCATGACGTAGACTTTACATGCAGACAAAGCTAACTAGCATCGACCTGGTATGCAGGTGGCTAGACTAGCACCGACTCTGATGCAAACAAGATGACTAGCACCGACCTGACTTATACAGATAGGTAACTAGCATCGACCTCACTAAGTAGAAATGGCAACTAGCACCAACCTTACTTAGTGTAAGACACTGCACCGACCTTGGTTATGTGCGATACAAAGCATGCACTAACCTGATATGATGCTAGTGAAGACGTGCATCGACTTCGAGTATGCACCGAGCTTGAGCCTTTGACACCTAAACTTGCACCGACCTTTATGCACAATGCAGAACAGGCTAGCACTGACCTTATGACAATGCACGGACCTTAGTTAGCCATGTCTGATGCATGCACCGACCTGATGAAGACTTGACACCGACCTCAGTGAAGAACTTCTGAAACATGCTTCGACCTTAAGAACAGAAATGCTCATGTATGCAACCTATTTGATGAAATTACTAAATGACTTTATGTATGCATTCACCTGACTTAATTTATATTTTTAATGAACTTATTTGTCACGCCCCGAACCGATAGCAGCGGGAAGCGATGCTCGGAACATGGCAGGAGACAAGTCACGATAACAAGAGCGGAAAAATAAAAAAAACCACAATTTAAAATAGAATGAAGCTAGACATACATTGAGAAAATACGAGCTTTTATTAATTTAAAAAGATATATTCAACACCACTTACAATAAAAGCTTCGAAATAGATAACAAAAAGAAGGAACTAAACTAACAAGACTCAAGAAAATAGAAAGGACACAGACTCCAACTCTAGGGTCCAGGTACCACTCGATCACACCGATCCGATTCCCATGCACGTACCAATACTCGCACACCTGAAAAGGGTTGGAAGTAGGGGTGAGCAAGAAGCTCAGTAGGAATTATACTCTATCATCAGGCAGTGGTTAAAGTGATTAACAAGTAATTATGTTTTTCATGCCATGCTAAATATGTAAAAGACGGTAGCATGCTAGTAAAATAAGTAATGACGGTATAATGTAATAAACAGATCTTGCAAGGTCAAGAAAATCAAGTAAGAATGAATACGATATCAAATACAAGATTGAACAAGAGTCTACAAGAATTTGTTACAGGAGTTTTCAAGTCAAAAATTACCACAAGATAGAACTCAAGTATAAGCATGAAGATCGATCACTAGTATATTAACCTCTTTGGTCAAACATGTCATGTATGATTGCAAATACAATGGTTTCCAACAGGAAATAGCAAGAGTTGGCCAAGCAAGCAAGTAGGGCAAGCGTCTCTTATACGCTCAGCGGGATTCAAGTACGTTACTTATCAAAACCTTGGGGTGACGTCATTGTAATTCAAGTACCCAAGTAACTGGTAATAAGTAACAAGAGTTTATTCTAGACATAACAAGCATGTCCTGCACTTCGGGTGTATGCCTCACCCTGTCATTAACATCCCATGGGCTCACTAACTTTCGGGCGCTCTCCCCAGGACCAGACCGGGCTCTTATGGTGCGTTGGCATAAAAATGGATCCAAGATCCAAATGTCTAGATAATCAAGTAAATGGCCAAATAATCGGGAGAAATTACTGTCATAAGCTCAAGATTAAAGGACTAACTTGTCCTTGGATTCAAGAGTTCAAAACACGATAAAACTCACATACCGAGGGTTATACGGCCACACCGGCCGTACTCCCAAGAGTCACGAACCACGAGTCACGAGGCCAACAATAGCGACTGACAGTATGCCGCTAGCTCTAAGTACGAACTGACTGACAGAATTAAGAAAAACCAACAAAGCCTTTACACGCCTAATTTTACATGCTTAATTAGGTATAAGGGTTTTCATTCACAGGATGAAGATGGATCAAGATAGACAAGGAATCAAGCTCAAAGGATAGCATGCATTTAAAGAAATTTACTTGTATATTTACCACTTATCATGTGCGTTTCTTACCAATTAATAGTTTAAGATGCTTATTAACTCCATTTAACATGCTAACTAACCATTAAGATACGAATTAACAATCTAGAATTTCATTAAATCATTTTCCATAAACACATATGTTGCTGATTTCAGAAATATAAAATCTACTTTCTAACAGCAAATTTTGGGGCTAATCTAACCATCAAAAACACTAGTTATCAACTTAAGATACTAAATAGCAATTTAAATCACTAAGTAACATTAAAAACACGTAATTAACTACTCATTAAATCATTTTCTATGAAAAGTATATTTCTGGAACAGAAATATAAATCTATTATCTTAACAGCATCAAGATACTAATTTATCTATTAAACACACTAATTATCAAGTTAAGGTACTAATCAGTAACTAAGATACTAATTAACACTTAAAAACACTAATTATCTATTCATTAAAGTATTTTCTGTGAACAATATATTTCTGGGACAGAAATACAAATCTATTGTCCTAACAGTATTTTAAGATACTTAATTTAGCACTTAAGAACGCTAATTATCAATTTAAGTACTAGATAGTAATTTAATCACTAATTAGCATTAAAACACTAATTATCTATACATGAAGTTATTTCCTGTGAAAAATATATTTCTGGAACATAAATATAAATCTATTGTCTTGACAGTAATTAAGATATTAATTTTAGCACTTAAGAATACTAATTTGTAATTTAAGTACCAATTAGCAATTAAAATGCGATTAAGATACTAATTAATAATCAGAAATACTAATTTGTAATTAATAAGATCATTTTCTATGAAAACATGTTTCTGAGACAGAAAGATAAATTTACTGGCTAAGTATGAAATTAAGATACTAATTTAGCACTTAAATATACTAATTATCACTTTAAGAACTAATTAACAAGTAAGATGCTAAATAATAATTAAAAATCACTTTTAAATCATTTTATGTGATAAATAGATTTCTGAGACAGAAATATAGATATATTATCAAATCATGCTTTTACTAAGTCAATTGGGGCGTCGAACGGTGAAACCGGGCGCGAAAACCGGCTCTGGAGGTTAAACGGTCGCACAAGGGCCGTTTTAGGGCTCCAGGGTGTTGGGCGGTTAGGGGGCAACCGTCCAAACCTAATGATATGAAAAAGGATGCATTAGAATCATTACTAAGTCATTTACTGGGTAGATAAACGGTTCTGGATGGACCGTAAAGCTTCTGGACTTAACAAGGGCTGATCGGGGGCCATAGGGCAGGCCAAGAGGTTGGGCGGCTCCCTGAGGGCCGTCCATGTACTTGGGCGGTCTGGGATGGGCCGCCCATCCCAGGGATGTGCGGCCAGGGGCAGGGCCGCCCATCCAGTTGTGCGGCCCAGCAAGTGGCCGCACAAGTTATGTGGTCCATTACGGACCGTTTATCCTGCTGGGATGGATATGTGGTCAGTTTCTGACCGTTTAACTAGGATAAGTGGTTGATTAGGAACCGTTTAACTCCTGTCTAAGCCAGGGCCGGGTGTGGGCTGGAGTTGGACGGTCTATCGTAAGACCGCCCATCTCTGGGTCGTCTCCGGTCATCCCTGCCGCGTCCGGTGAACGCCGAGAACTAGGGTTTGGATAGGGCTACACTAAAATGATCATAACTAATGCAATTGGACTCCAAATTTTGGTATCAATGGAAAGCTAATACAAAACTCTACCTATCTACAAGGTCAATTGCATGATCAATTGCTGGAATCGAGATTTATTAAGTCAGGAACACATGAAACCCTAATTCTGACATGCTGTGACTAAAACGTTAAATTCTCTCTACATACAGAATGGAATTTGGGGCTTTTGCTACCAAAATGACGAGCATGAATTTCTACATAAGATGCATAGCTTAAAAGTTGATTTACAACATGAATTGATCACGTAATTTAAGAAAGAACAACTAAAACCCTAGTTTAGACTTAACTTAACATGTCTAACTTAAACAATTAAAATCTCATGAAATACTAAATAAATGATGGGGCTTTTGGTATCAAAAGAAAGAGGGATTCATGCTGAAGAGCTTGATATATTATTTAGGGTTTGTGCCCGAGAGAACCTACCTCAATTTGATGAAGAACAAAAGATAGATGAAGAACAAGGAACTTGGACACCCCTGCACTCCTCGCAGGATATCGTCCAGCTCCGAAAACTTCAGCACCAATGGTGGGTATCAAACGAAAATAGACCTAGAGAGCTTTCTTTTAATAGCTCATGGGCCTTCTGAGGTGGTCGAGAGAGGGAGATCTCGGCGCTTGAAGTGGCGTCTTGGAAACGGCGCCGAAAAGAGAGACCAAGTCTAATTTGTCTAGCCGCCTCAATTAGGGTTAGGGTTTCGACCGATTATTAGAGGGCTTTTGAAGATTAAATCAAGACCTTTAATTTGACACCAATTTCAGATCAAATGGTTGAGAAATGAACTCGAATTTTGAGTTTTAAAATGGGGTTAGGTAAATGTTGAAATGTTTGAATTTTCTACTTAAATCTCTAAATAGATCTTACCACGGATTTTCATAGGGTTAATAATAGAAGACAAGTTTGTTACATACACTTCCAGAAATCTAATTACCATTTTTGTGAATTTTTATCAAGTAGAAATATTTTCGATGGTACTATTCACATGAATAAAATATTAATTAATTATACTCAATTAAACGGTAAATAGATCTAAATACAGATTTTTACTAATAAAACTCAAGAAGATAAAGTTGTTCTATAAATCATGATCTACCAATTTTGTATTTTTATAGATTTTTATGAAAATATCAAAATTACACTAATAATACTATTTACGGAAGGTACTATTCACGAAGGCACTATTCACTAACCACTATTCACTAAAGAATTAGATATTAATTTATGAATTTTATTATCTAAACTAAAACTTCATTTATTTCAACTAAATTACATTTTTTAAAAACCGGGGTATTACACCCTCCCCCACTTAAAAGAATTTGGTCCCCAAATTCACCGATTATTTTCAATTAGGTAAAAGTTTAAACTCAGAAGATCACATTTATGAAAATAACATGTTAATGATGAAAGAAATTAACTAACTCAGATTTATCAAAATAATAGGGTAACTATACGATTAATGACGAATGCTCGGGGTAAAAGAGAATGATACCGTATATAGTTCGTCATTCGGCGGAAGTTGGTTCCGATTCTTCTGGAAGTTTTACTTGTGGAAGTAACTTAGGGCAATTATCCATTTTATGATCCGGATTACCGCAACGTAGACACGATCCTCTCCTCCGCCAGCACTCCTTCGCGAGATGACCAAGCCTGCGACAGTACTTGCATTCCTTCTTGCATTCCTTTTGCGTAATATTACTCTCAATATTACCCTTCTGCTTAGGGCAATTAGCCATCTTATGATCTTGATTGCCGCAACGCAGACATGCTTTGCTCCTCCGCCAGCATTCATTCGCGAGATGACCAAGCTTGTGACAATACAGACATTCCCTTTGCGCGATGTTACTCTTCTTCTTCTTATTACGTCGGGTTTCCTTACGACGAACTCGCCGGCCTTCAGCAGAAACGAAACTCGCCTTACCGGAACCACTCGGTTTCATTTTTAAGAACGGCTTAAACCTGGAAGATAATAGATGGTTAACCTTTTTATTATCCTTACGCCTACCGCAACGCAATCTTGTATATATTTTATTACTTAACCCACTATACTACCCAATCTCACCACGGTACAAGGGACGACACGGGTCTTAAGACTTAGGGTAACCTATACACTTGGACAAAAAATCTAAGGTACTCAAATAAGAAGGAGGCTCTGATACCAAAACTGTCACGCCCCGAACCGATAGCAGTGGGAAGCGATGCTCGGAACGTGGCAGGAGACAAGTCACGATAACAAGAGCGGAAAAATAAAAAAAACCACAATTTAAAATAGAATGAAGCTAGACATACATTGAGAAAATACGAGCTTTTATTAATTTAAAAAGATATATTCAACACCACTTACAATAAAAGCTTCGAAATAGATAACAAAAAGAAGGAACTAAACTAACAAGACTCAAGAAAATAGAAAGGACACAGACTCCAACTCTAGGGTCCAGGTACCACTCGATCACACCGATCCGATTCCCATGCACGTACCAATACTCGCACACCTGAAAAGGGTTGGAAGTAGGGGTGAGCAAGAAGCTCAGTAGGAATTATACTCTATCATCAGGCAGTGGTTAAAGTGATTAACAAGTAATTACGTTTTTCATGCCATGCTAAATATGTAAAAGACGGTAGCATGCTAGTAAAAGAAGTAATGACGGTATAATGTAATAAACAGATCTTGCAAGGTCAAGAAAATCAAGTAAGAATGAATACGATATCAAATATAATATTGAACAAGAGTCTACAAGAATTTGTTACAGGAGTTTTCAAGTCAAAAATTACCACAAGATAGAACTCAAGTATAAGCATGAAGATCGATCACTAGTATATTAACCTCTTTGGTCAAACATGTCATGTATGATTGCAAATACAATGGTTTCCAACAGGAAATAGCAAGAGTTGGCCAAGCAAGCAAGTAGGGCAAGCGTCTCTTATACGCTCAGCGGGATTCAAGTACGTTACTTATCAAAACCTTGGGGGTGACGTCATTGTAATTCAAGTACCCAAGTAACTGGTAATAAGTAACAAGAGTTTATTCTAGACATAACAAGCATGTCCTGCACTTCGGGTGTATGCCTCACCCTGTCATTAACATCCCATGGGCTCACTAACTTTCGGGCGCTCTCCCCAGGACCAGACCGGGCCCTTATGGTGCGTTGGCATAAAAATAGATCCAAGATCCAAATGTCTAGATAATCAAGTAAATGGCCAAATAATCGGGAGAAATTACTGTCATAAGCTCAAGATTAAAGGACTAACTTGTCCTTGGATTCAAGAGTTCAAAACACGATAAAACTCACATACCGAGGGTTATACGGCCACACCGGCCGTACTCCCAAGAGTCACGAACCACGAGTCACGAGGCCAACAATAGCGACTGACAGTATGCCGCTAGCTCTAAGTACGAACTGACTGACAGAATTAAGAAAAACCAACAAAGCCTTTACACGCCTAATTTTACATGCTTAATTAGGTATAAGGGTTTTCATTCACAGGATGAAGATGGATCAAGATAGACAAGGAATCAAGCTCAAAGGATAGCATGCATTTAAAGAAATTTACTTGTATATTTACCACTTATCATGTGCGTTTCTTACCAATTAATAGTTTAAGATGCTTATTAACTCCATTTAACATGCTAACTAACCATTAAGATACGAATTAACAATCTAGAATTTCATTAAATCATTTTCCATAAACACATATGTTGCTGATTTCAGAAATATAAAATCTACTTTCTAACAGCAAATTTTGGGGCTAATCTAACCATCAAAAACACTAGTTATCAACTTAAGATACTAAATAGCAATTTAAATCACTAAGTAACATTAAAAACACGTAATTAACTACTCATTAAATCATTTTCTATGAAAAGTATATTTCTGGAACAGAAATATAAATCTATTATCTTAACAGCATCAAGATACTAATTTATCTATTAAACACACTAATTATCAAGTTAAGGTACTAATCAGTAACTAAGATACTAATTAACACTTAAAAACACTAATTATCTATTCATTAAAGTATTTTCTGTGAACAATATATTTCTGGGACAGAAATACAAATCTATTGTCCTAACAGTATTTTAAGATACTTAATTTAGCACTTAAGAACGCTAATTATCAATTTAAGTACTAGATAGTAATTTAATCACTAATTAGCATTAAAACACTAATTATCTATACATGAAGTTATTTCCTGTGAAAAATATATTTCTGGAACATAAATATAAATCTATTGTCTTGACAGTAATTAAGATATTAATTTTAGCACTTAAGAATACTAATTTGTAATTTAAGTACCAATTAGCAATTAAAATGCGATTAAGATACTAATTAATAATCAGAAATACTAATTTGTAATTAATAAGATCATTTTCTGTGAAAACATGTTTCTGAGACAGAAAGATAAATTTACTGGCTAAGTATGAAATTAAGATACTAATTTAGCACTTAAATATACTAATTATCACTTTAAGAACTAATTAACAAGTAAGATGCTAAATAATAATTAAAAATCACTTTTAAATCATTTTATGTGATAAATAGATTTCTGAGACAGAAATATAGATATATTATCAAATCATGCTTTTACTAAGTCGATTGGGGCGTCGAACGGTGAAACCGGGCGCGAAAACCGGCTCTGAAGGTTAAACGGTCGCACAAGGGCCGTTTTAGGGCTCCAGGGTGTTGGGCGGTTAGGGGGCAACCGTCCAAACCTAATGATATGAAAAAGGATGCATTAGAATCATTACTAAGTCATTTACTGGGTAGATAAACGGTTCTGGATGGACCGTAAAGCTTCTGGACTTAACAGGGGCCGATCGGGGGCCATAGGGCAGGCCAAGAGGTTGGGCGGCTCCCTGAGGGCCGTCCATGTACTTGGGCGGTCTGGGATGGGCCGCCCATCCCAGGGATGTGCGGCCAGGGGCAGGGCCGCCCATCCAGTTGTGCGGCCCAGTAAGTGGCCGCACAAGTTATGTGGTCCATTGCGGACCGTTTATCCTGCTGGGATGGATATGTGGTCAGTTTCTGACCGTTTAACTAGGATAAGTGGTTGATTAGGAACCGTTTAACTCCTGTCTAAGCCAGGGCCGGGTGTGGGCTGGAGTTGGACGGTCTATCGTAAGACCGCCCATCTCTGGGTCGTCTCCGGTCATCCCTGCCGCGTCCGGTGAACGCCGAGAACTAGGGTTTGGATAGGGCTACACTAAAATGATCATAACTAATGCAATTGGACTCCAAATTTTGGTATCAATGGAAAGCTAATACAAAACTCTACCTATCTACAAGGTCAATTGCATGATCAATTGCTGGAATCGAGATTTATTAAGTCAGGAACACATGAAACCCTAATTCTGACATGCTGTGACTAAAACGTTAAATTCTCTCTACATACAGAATGGAATTTGGGGCTTTTGCTACCAAAATGACGAGCATGAATTTCTACATAAGATGCATAGCTTAAAAGTTGATTTACAACATGAATTGATCACGTAATTTAAGAAAGAACAACTAAAACCCTAGTTTAGACTTAACTTAACATGTCTAACTTAAACAATTAAAATCTCATGAAATACTAAATAAATGATGGGGCTTTTGGTATCAAAAGAAAGAGGGATTCATGCTGAAGAGCTTGATATATTATTTAGGGTTTGTGCCCGAGAGAACCTACCTCAATTTGATGAAGAACAAAAGATAGATGAAGAACAAGGAACTTGGACACCCCTGCACTCCTCGCAGGATATCGCCCAGCTCCGAAAACTTCAGCACCAATGGTGGGTATCAAACGAAAATAGACCCAGAGAGCTTTCTTTTAATAGCTCATGGGCCTTCTGAGGTGGTCGAGAGAGGGAGATCTCGGCGCTTGAAGTGGCGTCTTGGAAACGGCGCCGAAAAGAGAGACCAAGTCTAATTTGTCTAGCCGCCTCAATTAGGGTTAGGGTTTCGACCGATTATTAGAGGGCTTTTGAAGATTAAATCAAGACCTTTAATTTGACACCAATTTCAGATCAAATGGTTGAGAAATGAACTCGAATTTTGAGTTTTAAAATGGGGTTAGGTAAATGTTGAAATGTTTGAATTTTCTACTTAAATCTCTAAATAGATCTTACCACGGATTTTCATAGGGTTAATAATAGAAGACAAGTTTGTTACATACACTTCCAGAAATCTAATTACCATTTTTGTGAATTTTTATCAAGTAGAAATATTTTCGATGGTACTATTCACATGAATAAAATATTAATTAATTATACTCAATTAAACGGTAAATAGATCTAAATACAGATTTTTACTAATAAAACTCAAGAAGATAAAGTTGTTCTATAAATCATGATCTACCAATTTTGTATTTTTCTAGATTTTTATGAAAATATCAAAATTACACTAATAATACTATTTACGGAAGGTACTATTCACGAAGGCACTATTCACTAACCACTATTCACTAAAGAATTAGATATTAATTTATGAATTTTATTATCTAAACTAAAACTTCATTTATTTCAACTAAATTACATTTTTTAAAAACCGGGGTATTACACCCTCCCCCACTTAAAAGAATTTGGTCTCCAAATTCACCGATTATTTTCAATTAGGTAAAAGTTTAAACTCAGAAGATCACATTTATGAAAATAACATGTTAATGATGAAAGAAATTAACTAACTCAGATTTATCAAAATAATAGGGTAACTATACGATTAATGACGAATGCTCGGGGTAAAAGAGAATGATACCGTATATAGTTCGTCATTCGGCGGAAGTTGGTTCCGATTCTTCTGGAAGTTTTACTTGTGGAAGTAACTTAGGGCAATTATCCATTTTATGATCCGGATTACCGCAACGTAGACACGATCCTCTCCTCCGCCAGCACTCCTTCGCGAGATGACCAAGCCTGCGACAGTACTTGCATTCCTTCTTGCATTCCTTTTGCGTAATATTACTCTCAATATTACCCTTCTGCTTAGGGCAATTAGCCATCTTATGATCTTGATTGCCGCAACGCAGACATGCTTTGCTCCTCCGCCAGCATTCATTCGCGAGATGACCAAGCTTGTGACAATACAGACATTCCCTTTGCGCGATGTTACTCTTCTTCTTCTTATTACGTCGGGTTTCCTTACGACGAACTCGCCGGCCTTCAGCAGAAACGAAACTCGCCTTACCGGAACCACTCGGTTTCATTTTTAAGAACGGCTTAAACCTGGAAGATAATAGATGGTTAACCTTTTTATTATCCTTACGCCTACCGCAACGCAATCTTGTATATATTTTATTACTTAACCCACTATACTACCCAATCTCACCACGGTACAAGGGACGACACGGGTCTTAAGACTTAGGGTAACCTATACACTTGGACAAAAAATCTAAGGTACTCAAATAAGAAGGAGGCTCTGATACCAAAACTGTCACGCCCCGAACCGATAGCAGCGGGAAGCGATGCTCGGAACGTGGCAGGAGACAAGTCACGATAACAAGAGCGGAAAAATAAAAAAAACCACAATTTAAAATAGAATGAAGCTAGACATACATTGAGAAAATACGAGCTTTTATTAATTTAAAAAGATATATTCAACACCACTTACAATAAAAGCTTCGAAATAGATAACAAAAAGAAGGAACTAAACTAACAAGACTCAAGAAAATAGAAAGGACACAGACTCCAACTCTAGGGTCCAGGTTCCACTCGATCACACCGATCCGATTCCCATGCACGTACCAATACTCGCACACCTGAAAAGGGTTGGAAGTAGGGGTGAGCAAGAAGCTCAGTAGGAATTATACTCTATCATCAGGCAGTGGTTAAAGTGATTAACAAGTAATTACGTTTTTCATGCCATGCTAAATATGTAAAAGACGGTAGCATGCTAGTAAAAGAAGTAATGACGGTATAATGTAATAAACAGATCTTGCAAGGTCAAGAAAATCAAGTAAGAATGAATACGATATCAAATATAATATTGAACAAGAGTCTACAAGAATTTGTTACAGGAGTTTTCAAGTCAAAAATTACCACAAGATAGAACTCAAGTATAAGCATGAAGATCGATCACTAGTATATTAACCTCTTTGGTCAAACATGTCATGTATGATTGCAAATACAATGGTTTCCAACAGGAAATAGCAAGAGTTGGCCAAGCAAGCAAGTAGGGCAAGCGTCTCTTATACGCTCAGCGGGATTCAAGTACGTTACTTATCAAAACCTTGGGGGTGACGTCATTGTAATTCAAGTACCCAAGTAACTGGTAATAAGTAACAAGAGTTTATTCTAGACATAACAAGCATGTCCTGCACTTCGGGTGTATGCCTCACCCTGTCATTAACATCCCATGGGCTCACTAACTTTCGGGCGCTCTCCCCAGGACCAGACCGGGCCCTTATGGTGCGTTGGCATAAAAATAGATCCAAGATCCAAATGTCTAGATAATCAAGTAAATGGCCAAATAATCGGGAGAAATTACTGTCATAAGCTCAAGATTAAAGGACTAACTTGTCCTTGGATTCAAGAGTTTAAAACACGATAAAACTCACATACCGAGGGTTATACGGCCACACCGGCCGTACTCCCAAGAGTCACGAACCACGAGTCACGAGGCCAACAATAGCGACTGACAGTATGCCGCTAGCTCTAAGTACGAACTGACTGACAGAATTAAGAAAAACCAACAAAGCCTTTACACGCCTAATTTTACATGCTTAATTAGGTATAAGGGTTTTCATTCACAGGATGAAGATGGATCAAGATAGACAAGGAATCAAGCTCAAAGGATAGCATGCATTTAAAGAAATTTACTTGTATATTTACCACTTATCATGTGCGTTTCTTACCAATTAACAGTTTAAGATGCTTATTAACTCCATTTAACATGCTAACTAACCATTAAGATACCAATTAACAATCTAGAATTTCATTAAATCATTTTCCATAAACACATATGTTGCTGATTTCAGAAATATAAAATCTACTTTCTAACAGCAAATTTTGGGGCTAATCTAACCATCAAAAACACTAGTTATCAACTTAAGATACTAAATAGCAATTTAAATCACTAAGTAACATTAAAAACACGTAATTAACTACTCATTAAATCATTTTCTATGAAAAGTATATTTCTGGAACAGAAATATAAATCTATTATCTTAACAGCATCAAGATACTAATTTATCTATTAAACACACTAATTATCAAGTTAAGGTACTAATCAGTAACTAAGATACTAATTAACACTTAAAAACACTAATTATCTATTCATTAAAGTATTTTCTGTGAACAATATATTTCTGGGACAGAAATACAAATCTATTTTCCTAACAGTATTTTAAGATACTTAATTTAGCACTTAAGAACGCTAATTATCAATTTAAGTACTAGATAGTAATTTAATCACTAATTAGCATTAAAACACTAATTATCTATACATGAAGTTATTTCCTGTGAAAAATATATTTCTGGAACATAAATATAAATCTATTGTCTTGACAGTAATTAAGATATTAATTTTAGCACTTAAGAATACTAATTTGTAATTTAAGTACCAATTAGCAATTAAAATGCGATTAAGATACTAATTAATAATCAGAAATACTAATTTGTAATTAATAAGATCATTTTCTGTGAAAACATGTTTCTGAGACAGAAAGATAAATTTACTGGCTAAGTATGAAATTAAGATACTAATTTAGCACTTAAATATACTAATTATCACTTTAAGAACTAATTAACAAGTAAGATGCTAAATAATAATTAAAAATCACTTTTAAATCATTTTATGTGATAAATAGATTTCTGAGACAGAAATATAGATATATTATCAAATCATGCTTTTACTAAGTCGATTGGGGCGTCGAACGGTGAAACCAGGCGCGAAAATCGGCTCTAGAGGTTAAACGGTCGCACAAGGGCCGTTTTAGGGCTCCAGGGTGTTGGGCGGTTAGGGGGCAACCATCCAAACCTAATGATATGAAAAAGGATGCATTAGAATCATTACTAAGTCATTTACAGGGTAGATAAACGGTTCTGGATGGACCGTAAAGCTTCTGGACTTAACAGGGGCTGATCGGGGGCCATAGGGCAGGCCAGGAGGTTGGGCGGCTCCCTGAGGGCCGTCCATGTACTTGGGCGGTCTGGGATGGGCCGCCCATCCCAGGGATGTGCGGCCAGGGGCAGGGCCGCCCATCCAGTTGTGTGGCCCAGTAAGTGGCCGCACAAGTTATGTGGTCCGTTGCGGACCGTTTATCCTGCTGGGATGGATATGTGGTCAGTTTCTGACCATTTAACTAGGATAAGTGGTTGATTAGGAACCGTTTAACTCATGTCTAAGCCAGGGCCGGGTGTGGGCTGGAGTTGGACGGTCTATCGTAAGACCGCCCATCTCTGGGTCGTCTCCGGTCATCCCTGCCGCGTCCGGTGAACGCCGAGAACTAGGGTTTGGATAGGGTTACACTAAAATGATCATAACTAATGCAATTGGACTCCAAATAAGGAGATTTTGGTATCAATGGAAAGCTAATACAAAACTCTACCTATCTACAAGGTCAATTGCATGATCAATTGTTGGAATCGAGATTTATTAAGTCAGAACACATGAAACCCTAATTCTGACATGCTGTGACTAAAACGTTAAATTCTCTCTACATACAGAATGGAATTTGGGGCTTTGCTACCAAAATGACGAGCATGAATTTCTACATAAGATGCATAGCTTAAAAGTTGATTTACAACATGAATTGATCACGTAATTTAAGAAAGAACAACTAAAACCCTAGTTTAGCCTTAACTTAACATGTCTAACTTAAACAATTAAAATCTCATGAAATACTAAATAAATGATGGGGCTTTTGGTATCAAAAGAAAAGGGGATTCATGCTGAAGAGCTTGATATATTATTTAGGGTTTGAGCCCGAGAGAACCTACCTCAATTTGATGAAGAACAAAAGATAGATGAAGAACAAGGAACTTGGACACCCCTGCACTCCTCGCAGGATATCGCCCAGCTCCGAAAACTTCAGCACCAATGGTGGGTATCAAACGAAAATAGACCTAGAGAGCTTTCTTTTAATAGCTCATGGGCCTTCTGAGGTGGTCGAGAGAGGGAGATCTCGGCGCTTGAAGTGGCGTCTTGGAAACGGCGCCGAAAAGAGAGACCAAGTCTAATTTATCTAGCCGCCTCAATTAGGGTTAGGGTTTCGACCGATTATTAGAGGGCTTTTGAAGATTAAATCAAGACCTTTAATTTGACACCAATTTCAGATCAAATGGTTGAGAAATGAACTCGAATTTTGAGTTTTAAAATGGGGTTAGGTAAAGGTTGAAATGTTTGAATTTTCTACTTAAATCTCTAAATAGATCTTACCACGGATTTTCACAGGGTTAATAATAGAAGACAAGTTTGTTGCATACACTTCCATAAATCTAATTACCATTTTTGTAAATTTTTATCAAGTAGAAATATTTTCGATGGTACTATTCACATGAATAAAATATTAATTAATTATACTCAATTAAATGGTAAATAGATCTAAATACAGATTTTTACTAATAAAACTCAAGAAGATAAAGTTGTTCTATAAATCATGATCTACCAATTTTGTATTTTTATAGATTTTTATGAAAATATCAAAATTACACTAATAATACTATTTACGGAAGGTCCTATTCACGAAGGCACTATTCACTAACCACTATTCACTAAAGAATTAGATATTAATTTATGAATTTTATTATCTAAACTAAAACTTCATTTATTTCAACTAAATTACATATTTTAAAAACCGGGGTATTACATTATTAAAATGACTTATCATATGAATCAACCAAGCACTTTAACACAGACCATGAATCAACCAAGTTTTTCAACACAGATATGATTCATAGTGTGTCATCATCAAAACCAGAGATCTAACTGTTTATAGGATCATGCCCCAATTGTTGCGCTAAAAGCTCGAGCTGGTAGCGAAGGCGGACCGTATTTCCTTATGCCATTGCGGAACCCCACACTATCATGATGTGGGCGGACATGAGGGACTTCGCACATGGACCCCATAATCTATGCGGCAGGATGGGCTGCCAACGCACCGATGCCCCAACGTGGACCCCATAATTGACCAGACCGAAATGTGCGTCGTTAAACACAACGGCCGTCAATCTAAAATTTATTTACCGAACTCGCAATTAAAATAAATAATGTAGTATTAAGGCGAGTCCGAGTTGAATCCACGGAGAGGTTTAGTTTTCTGAATTGAAGATATTGTATTCTAAGCGGAACACAAATTTAGATGATTATGTGCAACTTAAAATGAAAATTACATTAAGTAAATCTATCTAATGAAATTTGGAGGGTTATAGAGATAGAATGAAGAGATAGAAAGGAAGAAGAAGAAAGATGGGAGAGAGAGTTCTAGAGAGATAATATACAGACACATGATTTTCACTAATTAAATAAAAGATAATGTTTACAATATGAAGTGCGAAAATAAAAATTACAATCTCAAGTAAAAATAATTTCTAAATAGCATCGAGGAGGACGAGGGGCAAAGAGATATCATGGCCGTGGTGTCAGGGTGACCGTCTCCTTGAGCCTTTGATTTTCACTCGTTCCGGGGCCGGTGATACCCGTCTTGCGTCGACTTTAGAGGGGTTAGAGAGAGACCAAGGAGATGGAGAGAGGAAGTAGAGGGATGTAGAGAGAACGAAATAGAGAAAGGTGGATTTTTAAATTAACATAAAACTAATAAAGAAAATGTGTGTGTGTTTGTGTGAGAAGTGTGAGAGAGAGAGAGCATGAGGGAGATAGAGAGAGGGGAATGGAGAGAAGAGAGAGAGAGCGTGTGAGAGAAGGGGAGAGAGAGGAGGATCGCAAGAAGAGAGAGAGAAAGAGAGAGGGCGAGAGATCGCGAGGGGGGTTTAGAGAGAGAAGAGGGAAGGCCGGTTGGAGGTTCGGGGCCAGTGCAAGGGGGTGAGGGGAAGGTCGTGTGCGGTGTGCAGACGTGGAGAAGCCCACGGAGGGTGGCAGGCAGTGATAGAAGTGTTGAGCTATGATTTTGATGATAACTAAACTTAGTGTGTAATGCTATGGTTTTGTGTGATTAAGTGAATGATGATAACTAAACTAAATGGTTGATTGTTCCTGTCGATTGGTTGAATATGATTGAGTTGAACATGTGCTTTGAATGCTTCCTATGCATACTCTTCATGGAGCTTGGTTAAATGATGCATTCATATTGGACAAATGCATAGATCTTGATCTTTAGTCAATCATGTTTTCAAAGTGTTCACTTGTATATGTGCATGGCTAAATTGTTCTCATACCTTGCTCACTTGCATAGAAATAATCCTTGACCTTTAGCTTAAAGCTTTTATGGTTCAAAGTGTTTGTATGCACCTTGAACATGGGCTTTCATGTATGCATTTCATACATTTATCATATTGATTATTAAGCTAAAGTTCTACTCATTTTTATTATGGTTTTGTAGGTTAAATTCTTTGTATAATCCCTCCAAGATCAAAGGAGTTTGATGCCACAGAGTTTGGAAGGGTTGCAATGGAGTTTGGGGCTAAAATGTAGTAGTCTGGAATTTACTGTAGCTGACGGTTGACCGACCTATAGCTGGCAGTCGACCGAAATTACCAGAATTCTGAAAACTACAGTTTTTCTCAGAGCGGTCGACCGCTGGCCTGATCCCGGTCGACCAAAAATTACAACAACATTTTGCCTACAGTGTTTTTACAGAACGATCGACCGCCAGCCCACCTCCGGTCGACCGCCAGCCCCGATGCCTCGAACTTTGACTTTTTGTTTCCAATCCGTGGAGAGATCCTCTCACCCATTTCTTTAATCCTAATGCTCCCAATCACCCCATAAATTGTGGATCTGGGTCTGGGGCTTGTCTTCTAACCTTCCAAGGGTTATAAAACCTCTCTTTGAGGTCATGAACCCTAAGAGACTCTAAGAGAACAAAAGAGGGATCAAGGTGGCTCAAGGAAGAAGAAGAGTGTTACTGTAACATGAACAGTAGTCCGTGAATCAAATCTCCATCCAGCAGCTGAAGTTTCAAGGTTCTTCTGAAGCAATCATCTTCCATGAGTTGAAGAAACAAACGTCCAATCATAAGAGATCAAGGTGTGCCTATCAACCAAAAGAAATCGGAGAAGAGCCTATCAACCAAGGAGCCTATCAAGGAAAGAAGAAGAAGGATGCTACAAGGAAGATGGAGCCATTCAAGCATTATCTGAAGGTACTCTAGCTCCGTTTGAAGTCAGCAATCTCAAAGGAAAAGAACAAGCTCACAAGCATCAAGGAGATACAAGGATTTGTCAAAGGAAGAAGGAAGGGTACTGTAGCCGTGAACAGCACTCCGTGCAAGAAAACCTACATCCATCGAAGGACATTCAAGCTGAGTCTCAAGCCATTCAAGCAAAGAAGGAATCAACGCAAAATCTACAGCATACACTCAGGGGGAGTCTTAATCAGGAGTTTTCTAAACTGAGCCTCATTGTTTTAATGTTGTGGGTGTTATACTTGTGGTCATCATAAACTGTAAGAACTTGTGTGTGTGTGGATCATTTTGGATCCGCGGTCTTGTGTGTGGTCGTCGTGTTCCATTCGTGTGTGCGTAGGTCTTCCTAGATCTGCGATTGTGTGTGTGTGGATCTATTCAGATCCGTTATGTCTCGTGTGTGTAGATTGCTGCACTTGTGGCAGCGTGTGTTTGTGTTGGTGATCCGGTTATCGGATCATGTTTGAGACATCGTCTCCGTGTGTGTGTGTATTGGGGCGCGTCCCCGTGTGTGTGTGTGGGCGTCATCCCGTGTGTGTTTGGAGCGTCGTCTCCGTTTGGAGATTTATCCCCAAGTGAAGCCTCACCGGGTTTGGTGAGGGGTGGACATAGGATTGTCGTCGTTGCATCCGAACCACCTTAAAAACTGCTGTGCATTGTGTGTTATTTGTGTGGTTTAATTGTATTCTTTATATGGTCGTGTGGGAACGGAGAGATTGAGAGAATTAGTTAAACAGTTTTCAAATTGCTAATTATTGTTTATCACATATTTTATAAAAGGCCAAAAGTTTCTTTAAAATTTATAAACACCCAATTCACCCCCCTCTTGGGTGTCATTGATCGCGGGACTTCAATTGGTATCAGAGCTAAGACTCTAATTTAATAGATCTAACGATCTAGAGTGATCCGGATCAATGACGACTATGGTGTACACCTTGAACTCTCCACACGTGTTTGATGGTTGCAATTTTGATTTGTGGTTAGGAAGGATGTGTAGTCTAGTCAATTCATACGACCCTAAGCTATGGAAGCTTATTTCACATGGTCCTTATGAATTGCCTAAAGGCAAAAATGTCTGGACTAAAAATCAAAAGCTTAAACATGATCAAAATTATTTGGTGTTAAAGGTTCTAACTGCTGCAGTTGATTCTAATTATTTCCCCTTTGTCTCCCATTGCAGATCCGTGAAAGAAATATTGGATGGATTAGCAGACATCAAGGAAGAGCACAAAGACAGATGTCTTGTAGCGGGCACGAGTGATCAAGGGAGTGATCAGCAAAGTGGATCAAGCTCAAAGGTGAATTCTGACTCTGATAATGAAGATGAATTTAACTATGAAGAGTTGTTGAATGCCTATGAAGAGTTGGTTACCAAGTACAAGAAAGTTAAGTCTAAAAACACAAAATTGAAAAAGAAATCTGAACATACTTTTCAAGAGAATGGCTCTTGTAACAAATGTTCTTAACTTGAAAGTGTTAAAAAGGAAAATGATACATTGTTAATTCAAAATTCTTTGCTTGAAAGGAGATTGAAGTATCTTGAAAAATCCATTCATGAAACTACTTCATGTGATGAATGCTTAAGATTCAAAACTGAAAATGAATCTCTTTTGATTGATATTAAAAATCATGAAGAAACCAGTTCATATATGAGAGAAGAAAATGAAGAATTGAAACAGTTGAACAATGCCATTTCTGAAAGATTGCTTGTTTTTGAAAAAGGGAAATTTGTGAATGTTGTTGAATGTGAAAAATTGCATGTGTTAGAATAAGAAGTGGAGAGCTCCAAAATCATCAATGCCCAATTGAGTGAGAAAGTCAACTCTTGTGAAAATGAGATTGTTTCTTATGTATTGCACATTTCATTCCTTGAAAAAGAAATTCATGACTTGAATGCTTCATTGTCTAGATTTGTCAATGGTCAAGAAAACTTGGGCAAATTGTTGGGAATGAAAGTTAACTTTCAAAGAGAGGGGCTGGGGTTTAATCCCGTTAACAAAAAGAAATTTGAAAGTAAAACATATACTTCATTTGTTCATGACAATTGTGCACCCAGCACCTCCACATCTCACTCCCAGCAACCCACTGTATCAAGAACCCAATCAAATCAGAAAAATAGTGTGAATGTCCAAAGGATTCATAAAAAAAACAAAAATCAGAAAATCAACATGCATCAAAAATCTAAAAATGTTGCTAACATCGCTATGCAAGTTAAGCATACCTCTGCCTCACACACATATCCACTAATGAAGAAACTCTCATGCTTTTACTGTGGAAGACATGGACATGCCATCCATGGTTGCTTCAGTATGAAAAATGATAAATTAAGAGCATGCAAGAAAATGAATGAATTCAAAAATGCAAGAAAGTTTTCAAATGGAAGAAATGGATTTGAGAATTCCTACGTTCATGCTAAAAGACCACATGAGAAAATGGCCTCTGTGCGTTATTTTTATTGTGATAAATCTGAGAATGTCAAGCATGAATATTTTCTAAAGAAAAATGATGATTTGAAGTGGAAACCACGACATGCCCATGTTGCTGCTAATCCATAAGGACCCAAGATGATTTGGGTAACTAAGAATGTCAAATGAGAAATTTATTTTATAGGTGTGCCTTGGAAATGTAAAGCATAAAATTTGTTTTCGTCAAGAAGGTAAGGCACACGAGTCAAGTGACTCAAGAAAGGGTAAAATAGAAAATCAAACTGAATCTGAAAACTCAAGTGATATCCCTTCTACTTTTTGCAGTGATTGTGTCAAGTTTTAATTCATTTTGTGTCATACAGCCATATGATCATGCATATGTTTGTACATGCATTCCATTCATAGTTGCTTGCATATTTGTGTGTATATCACTTGTCATATAGCATCTTGTTGTATGGGAGCTTGAAAATTCTTCAAATAATGATACCCTTACATGCATTGAATTTGCATACATCTTCATGTATACATATACGTTCACATGATCTCAAGCACAAGAGCTGGAGAATCTTCTTCTCAATTTGAAGGAACTCATGTCATAACCCATGCAACTCTCTTGCCTTCAACACATCCATGACTGCATATAACATTAGAATCTCACTGAACATCTTGCATTCATGCACACACTAATGGGAGCAACCGCATTCGTCACATGGGGTTAATGCTTAGGTTCATGCCTGAGTCATGCATCAACTCCGGAGTTTGTTAAAGGGATGTTTAGTTGTTAAAAGAATTTGTCATGTCTGTTAATAAACTTGAATCAAAATTGACAAATCAATTCTGTTTGTTCTTGGATGCAGATTATACTCCCAAAATCTAAATGATGATGGGTTAGTCATGACCAAGCTTGAATCAGCTGGAAGAATACCTTGCAAGGATGAAAATGATGAGAACCTTCTCAAGTTGCTACAAGAAGATGGGATACCTTGTGTAGAACAACTTCCAAGATCGACTCAAGTACGAGGTGGTGAGAGTCTTGTAAGTGTTGAAGCAAGTACCCAAGACATGATATGAAAGACGCGCATCTCTTTTAACCAAGAATGGGTTCAATAGGTAAGGTTGATCAACAACTTCTCACAAGGCAAATCAGGTAAAAACTTCTTAGTGGTTCAAACACATGTGGATGATATCATTTCTGAGCTACTAATAATGCCTTTTGTAAAGATTTTGCAGGGATTGTGTAAGAAGATTTTAAAATACTCTCATGAGTAAACTGAATTTCATTCTTCTTTGAATTGTAGGAGAAAGGCTTGGAAGAATATGGATTCTCAAGGCAAAGGTAAGAAAACAAAAGATGAAATATCAACCTTCGTGAGGTTGATGATTTTAGTGATTGAAGGCTTTCAATCTTATCTCCTGAACTAAGGTAATTCAACATTGTCAATTCATGCAATGGTCGTCTTTGTCACTTGGTAACACACTCAGGTGACAAGTATTGATTCTAAAAACTTGAATGGACATTTACTAGGATGTTGTGATGAATGTGCCTAATTGGTTGAATCAAATTGAAAATCTTGAAAGATGTGTATGAAGTGGTTGCATATTGAATATTCTTAATTTGAATTGCATGATCACACTTGAATTGAATTGCATATCTGGTATATCAAATGGCGATTGTGAAAGAGTTGATCATGTCCATTTGAAAGCATTCCCTATGCGTTGAGCTGGGTCTTCGGACTAAAATCTCCGCCTCGTACCAGATCTTAAAAATTGTGATTGATTGATTTGTGAATAAATCCTTGAGCTAAGTTATTTAAATTGAAATGTGTTTTGATTAAATGTTTCAAACATTTGACTTGTGGATGAATTCTCATTTCAAAATTTGTGAAAAACCTTTCAAAATTGATTTTTGATCAATTCTAAAAATTGGGTTGCATTGCTTAATTTTACTCATTTGAACACGCTTCTTTCATAAAGGTCATGTCATGAAAATGTTTGTTGACACAGTAATATAATGTGAATGTTCCAATGTGGAATTTGCCTCATGGTTTGAAGATCAAACCCTCTTATGCTGCATTTACAACTTGCATCACATGCTCATCTAGGCATAGGTTGCATGCATAACAATTCATGCATTAGCTGAAGTTAGTTCATTTATTTGGTATCAGAAGTTTTGCACCACATTACATTCTGTCTTGGCATGTTGCATTTTATTATTATATGATCAAAGGTTGCATTGCATTAGAACTGATGTATTAGCTGCATTCAGTTCATTCAATTAGTATCCATTTGATTGGTATCAGTTGCATATTTGCATTGCATGTTACAGGCATTCCCTCTATGTGCTTGCTTGATACTACATGCTATTCACCCCCATCCTTTTGAATTTCTATGACCTTATGCCTTCTTGCTAAATAATGTTACATTTGAGTCATTATTGGAGTGTTTCATGTCATACACTCCAGGGGAGAGTTCATATCTCATAAGTGTATCTATTTAGGGGGAGTTACACTGTTATGTGTGTCACGCCCCGAGCGCGGAAGATACCCGTAGATGCGTGACGAGTTTATATCAATCATGTCAATCAGAGTAGTAGTGTATTCGACACAAAGACAGAGTGCGCCAATATAAAGATAACCCAATCCATTTATTCCTTTAATAAGAATGTGTCTATTACAAACCCTTGCAAATACTAGACTCAATAAAAAGAAAGGTACATTCTCAACAAAAATATAGAGAAGACAGGACGGATGGACGCTTAAATAGCTCTAACTCTTTCACTCTTGACCTTCCCCGTCGGTTTGGGTCTCGTCATCAGACTTACCTGAAAAGTATGGAAACACTGAGTGAGCGAACGCTCAGTAGGAAATTATATCTCAAGAACTAGCAAGGGGTTTAAGTAATTACATTTTTATGAATGCACTATAGCTATGCATGCTCGCGTAAAACGACAAGATAGAGAGTATATCAACAAGATAACAAGGTGAACTATTCATGAACTTTCAAGTAATAGATGTCAGGATGTTCAAGCAAGTAATTTCATCATGTCATGTCGAGAACTTGGCTATCACGTTTCAAGCAAGCAAGTACATAAATTACCCTTTTTCGGGTCAAGCAAGTCTTGTCATGTCAAGTTGAGTCAAGTACGAGATTTTTGTGGAATGTCCAATCAAGCTAGTCATGCACTTCGGTACAATGCCAATACCATTATCATTACAACTCCCATGGGCACTAGTACTTTTGGGTGCTCCTCCTAGGACCAGATCGGGCCCTATATGCGCATGCATTGATCATGTATGTTGACATCCACTTGGTGTATAGCCAATATGGAGTTTCAAGGATAAAGAACTTGTATGAACTTTAGAGGTAGATAGCATTTCAAGGATTTGAACATGACCATAATGATGATAACAACGGTGTAATCACGAGTATCGATAAAACTAGGAGAAATTGGTTCCCTTACTTGGGTACCATGACAAGTAAGTGCCCGCAAGTAGACGGTCACTCTTTTAATATAGAATTGAGGTCCACAAGAACATCATAATAATGTTGATATAGAATTGGGGTCCACAAGAACATCTCAATAAAGACATGCTTTCCCCATTTATTTAGATACTTCTCATATTATACACATAGCATAACATGAGGGCCGGTATACCATGTTTCTTATAGAGTGACATGGCAAAAATAGTGTGATAGGTTTTTATGGTACAACCAGCTCAGTCGGCCTTGAGGGAATCCAAGGCTCGAGGAGTCTTACGGAGGTCTCTATGACTAACTCACTAGTCCAAAGGAACGGAATGTCCAATGGAGAGCTTGTATGTCACTGAGAGTTAGTGGGTAATCGATAAACCATCATGAAACATGGGACTATATTCACGGACTGGAATATTGTGTCGATATATATATATAATATACATATGAAACCCTCGGTTAACAGTAGCAGTATAAAATAGTATCACAGAAAAATAGTGACTTAATCTAAGTCATTAATCATGGAATTAACGCCTTATACAGGGGCGTTTATTTATAAATTGACGGCTTGTTCAGCAGTCGTTCATTCTGTATTTCTATTTTGCAGAATTTAGATAATATGGAATTTTAATAAAAACGCGCCCTGGACAGGGGCGTTACTTTTCAATTAGCGCCCTGTTCTGGGGCGTCAGTTCAATAAGAGACGACCTTCCTCAGGTCGTTAATTCAAGATGTTCCAGGATTAATAGGAACAGGGGTAATTTCAAGGATAATAAAATTTCAGAAAAAGGAATCACACTGTCAGGAAGAGAAAAATAGCAGGATTCGACAACTATGATCATGCATTAAATTAGAATCATGTTTTGATAAACATAAAAGTTTTAAACGTGGGTAATTTAATAACTAGATGAAATTGACGACTTAATGCAGGACGTCAAAACTGGAATTAGCGACCTGGGCATGGTCGTTTCTTTAAATTAGCGCCCTTGATAGGGTCGCTTCTTTTAAAATCCACAGAAAACCCTTTTAAAAACTATAATAAAACTATATTCATGCATGCCATGATGGTATTTTGATGGAATTAAACTAGTCTGGGCTACGTTCTTGAGAAAACCTACCTGATGAATGTTCTGGTGAAGGAACGTGAAGAAAGTTGAAGAGAGAACGATACTCTGTTCTAAACAGAGTGTCCTGAGAACGGCTACTCCCTCTTTCACAGTGAACGGAAGAAGAGGACGTCGATGAAGAACCTCACGTCCTTCAGCTAGGCAGAAGAGTTACTACTTACGGCAGACTTCCTGCAGCAAAGATGATGAAGAATCATTAATATTCTTCATACTTTCTGACTGAAGGCAGAGGAAGAAGAACATTACCTGTTCTTCACGCATGGCAGCAGAGCTTCCTTCAATCAAATAGCCTATTAGGGTTCGACAGGAAGGGTTATTTATAGGGTTTTTATGATCCTAATGGAGTTAGTATCGTATTGGAAGTAATGTTTCCCTCATAGAGTCCTTGCCATAATCAATCTCCCTCGTAGTTATCCAGAAACTTGCTCTGGATAGTCTCCTGGTTCGAACGAAACTCGAACGGAACACAAATGGAATTAACGCCTTACGTTGGGGCGTTAATTTAAATTGACGCCTTGGTTAATGTCATTTCTTATGTAAAACGCGTCCATGTGGAGGGCGTCACGTTTACTTGCCATTTTTATTATTTTGGCCGTTTGGGAATTGACGACATCTGCTGTGGGCGTCCTTTCTGGAATTCGCGCCTTGTATAAGGGCGTTTCTTTTTGAAGTAGCGCCTTGAATCAAGGCGTTATTTACATTTTGGTTTATTATTCACTTCTTTAAATCTTTTAATCTTATTTTGATCAATTGGGGTTTTTATTTCCTTTTATTTTTACCAGGGTTGCTACACCCTCCCCCACTTAAAAGAATTTGGTCCCCAAATTCAATCGCATATATTTATATATATATGGAGAGTGTAGAGTTATATACCTTTTTAGAATAAGTTCGGGAATCGTTTCCTCATATACTCCTCGGTCTCCCATGTGGCTTCGTGTTCTGAACATTTATTCCATTGCACCTTTAACATGGGGATAACTTTATTCCTTAATGTTCGTACCTCGCGATCAAGGATCTTCATGGGCTTTTGTTCATAAGTGAGATCCCTTTGAATCACCAGGTCTCCATGATCAATGATATGTGACGGATCATGCACATATTTCTTCAACATTGATATATGGAATACATTATGAACTTCAGACAATTGAGGAGGCAATGCGATGCGATAAGCAACCTCGCCAACTCTTTCCAGTATCTCAAAAGGTCCAATAAACCTTGGTGTAAGTTTGCCCTTAACACCAAATCTCCTTATTCCACGTCCAGGTGATATCTTGAGAAAGACGTGATCTCCGACTTGGAATTCGAGATCTCTTCTTCTTGTATCAGCATAAGTCTTTTGTCTAGACTGAGCTACTTGCAGTCTTTCTCTAATCAACTGTATCTTCTCGGTGATATCCCTTACCATATCTGGACCTAATAGTTGTTTCTCTCCAACTTCGTCCCAGCATAAGGGTGATCGGCAACTCCTTCCGTATAAGGCTTCGAAAGGTGCCATTTGTATACTTGCCTGGTAGCTATTATTGTATGCAAATTTAACTAGATGCAAGTGATCATGCCAGCTTCCTCCAAAATCAATGATGCAAGCCCTGAGCATATCCTCAACCACCTGATTAGTTCTCTCGGTCTGACCATCCGTTTGAGGATGAAAAGCTGTACTAAAGTTAAGTCTCGATCCCAACGAATGTTGTAGTCCTTTCCAAAAATGCGAAGTAAAACGGGGATCTCTGTCAGACACAATCGAGACAGGAATGCCATGTAATCTGACTATCTCTTTTATGTATAATGCAGCCAGAACATCAACTGACCATCGACTCTTGATTGGCAAGAAGTGCGCTGATTTGGTCAATCGATCAATGATAACCCATATTCCATCATATCCTCCTTTTGATTTAGTTAGACCCATGATGAAATCCATACCAATATCCTCCCACTTCCATTTGGGAATATCCAGAGGATGTAGCTTTCCGGCAGGCTTCTGGTGTTCAGCCTTAACTTGTTGGCAGGTGAGACAGCGAGACACAAAGTCCGCGACTTCTCTCTTCATATTAGGCCACCAGAAGGTCCTTTTTAAATCTTGATACATCTTAGTAGATCCTGGATGAATTGTGTACCTTGATCTGTGAGCTTCATCTAAGATCTTCTTCTTTAATTCTGGACAATCCGGTATACAAGTTCTATTTTGGAATAACAACCTTCCATCTGAAGCTAGTTGGAACACAGATTGTCCTTCTAGTTTGCCCTTGATTTCTACTAATATCGGATCACTACCTTGAAGTCCTTGTATTTCGGGTAGCAAATCTGACTGTATGCTCATGTGGGATAAGGTGACACACCTATTGTCCTTGTCCATGCTTATATTAAGTCTAGTAAATTGTTCTAGCAACTTCCACTCCTGAATCATACAATTGGCTAATAATGCTCTCGGCTTTCGACTAAGGGCATCAGCTACCGGATTACCCTTTCCAGGATGATATTGTATAGTAAAGTCGAAGTCCTTAAGATATTCTAGCCAATGTCTTTGCCTCATATTCAATTCCTTCTGAGAGAAGAGATACTCAAGGCTTTTATGGTCAGAGTATACAAGAAACTGTACTCCATAAAGATAATGTCTCCATATCTTTAGTGCAAATACGACCGCAGCCAATTCTAGATCATGAACCGGGTAGTTCTCCTCGTGCTTCTTCAACTGGCGCAAAGAGTAGGCTATAACCTTCCCTTGTTGCATTAAAACACATCCGAGGCCAATGCCAGATGCATCAGTGTACACTTCGAACTTTTCTCCTTCAATTGGTAGAGCTAAGACTGGGGCAGTAGTCAAGTGATCCTTGAGAGCTTGGAAGCTTCGTTCACAATCCTCGCTCCATTCATAGCGTATCTCCTTGCGAGTTAGCCTAGTGAGTGGTACGGCTATCTTGGAGAAATCCTTGATGAATCGCCGATAGTAGCCCGCAAGACCCAAGAAACTACGGACCTCGCTAGCATTGGTCGGTCTTTCCCAATTCCTTACAGCATCAACCTTTGATGGATCTACGGATAAACCGTCCTTTGATATAACATGCCCCAAGAAAGCTACTTCTCTTAACCAAAATTCACATTTGCTGAGCTTTGCATATAGCTGATTTGTCCTCAATATCTGTAATGCAATCCTTAAATGTTCCTCATGCTCTCCCTTGGTCTTGGAGTAAATCAATATATCATCAATGAAAACCACCACGAACTGATCTAGATAAGATCTGAATATACTATTCATCAACTGCATAAAGGCAGCAGGGGCATTTGTTAGTCCGAAAGGCATAACAACAAACTCATAATGGCCATACCTGCTCCTGAATGCGGTCTTATGAATGTCCTCATCCTTGATCCTTAGTTGGTGATAACATGACCTGAGATCAATCTTTGAAAAATACTTGGATCCAGATATTTGATCAAATAACTCATCGATTTTTGGCAGTGGATACTTGTTCTTGATACTGAGATGATTCCACTGTCGATAGTCGATGCATAACCTCATGGATCCATCTTTCTTCTTTACAAATAGCACAGGTGCTCCCCACGGGGAAGTGCTTGGTCTAATAAATCCCTTCTTGAGAAGTTCCATCAATTGCTCCTTCAGCTCCTTGAGTTCGGCAGGGGACATCCTATATGGTGCCTTAGAAACTGGTCCAGCACCAGGGACTAAATCGATGGTGAAGGCCACTTCTCTTTGTGGGGGTAATCCAGGCAATTCCTCCGGAAACACGTCCGGAAATTCTTGCACAACTGGGATGTCTTCTAGCTTAGTCTCCTTAGTCTCCTTAATGGTGACAAATGCCAGGAAAGATACACATCCTTTCCTTATTAGCTTGCTAGCTCGGAGAGCCGAAATAAGAGGTGACTTGCTCCGACTCTTAGGGCTAGAATAGACTAGTTCTGGAAAGTCCTTGAAAGTAACTGTGCTGTTACGGCAATCCACAGTTGCCTGATACCTAGATAACCAATCTGCTCCCAATATGACATTATATTCCTTTAGGTCTAAACATATGAGATTGATAGGAAGATTTCTTCCTTTTACTAAGACTTCACAGTTTTGATAATGGTGAGTAATATCGGTTTCGTTTCCGAGAGGAGTAGATAAAAATATTTTCATCCATTCTGGTTCCATAGGCAGTGGGTTAGCAAACTTCTTGGAAATAAAAGAATGTGATGCACCTGTATCAAATAAGACATGTGCAGACTTGGAACAAACTTTCAGTGTACCTTCTACTAGTCCGCCTTCGTCTTCCTCGGTCTCCTTAATCGCGTGGAGACGAGCATTCTTTGTTATCGGGCGCTTTCCGTCACCGGCTTGATCGTTGAGTAGGGGACAGTCGGGAATCCGATGATCACAGCTCCCACAATGGAGACAGGCTCCAAGTTTCCTCCAACATTCTTCGGCCTTGTGCCTGGCCTTATCACAGTGCTTACATACCACCTTAGCAGGTGTAGTGGTGATGGAGAAAGGTTTGGTCTTTTTGAACTTCTGTTCCTGGGAGGGAATGCCTCCATTACTTGGCCTCTTCTTGCAATTAGGTTTGAAGGTGCCGGAGCTAGTAACATTCTCCTTCTTGTCTTTCCCACGGATCCTATCAGATAGTTTTGTGGCATCTTCTAGTAATTGCGCTCGTCGAACCATCTCCGAATAGACTTGTATGTCCATCGGTGCCAGTTGTGTGATATATTGGGGCCTGAGCCCATTAAGGAATCTTCGAGCTTTCATCTTCTCAGTACTAACTAAGTGTTTAGCGTACCGAGACAGCCTAGAGAACTGTGCTTCATATTCAGCCACCGACAAAGATCGTTGCTTAAGTGCGGCGAATTCAGCGGCTTTCTTCTCTTGAACTCGATCTGAGAAATATTTATTGTTGAAATGTTCAACGAACTCCTCCCAAGTAACTTGTCCTTGATCTAATGTGGCTTCTACCGACTCCCACCAACATCGGGCATCTCTTTCTAATTGAAATGTGGCTAACAGGACCTTCTCTTGGTCCGAGCATTGCATGACTCTAAAAACACGTTCCGTCTCTCGGATCCAGTGTTCGGCATCATCTGGATCAGTGGATCCCATGAACTTAGGAGGGTTCATGTTCTTGAAGCTTTGGTGGAGACTTCCAGCTCCATGATGTGCACCTCCTTGTGCCACTTGTTGAAGTGCCTGGGTCATGCCTTGGAGAGTGCGTTGCATGTTGCGCCATTGAGCACGTTCGGCAGCCATTGTCCTACAATTATAATAGCTATTAGTATGTGATTGCGTTCAAGGGCTTTTAATTCTATGTTGACTTTAACCCTTGGTTCTACCCCGTCTCACTGGTTAGAGGTTCAGACTTATCCTTGGACTTGGGTTTCCTAGGAATTGAATACCCTAGGCTCTGATACCACAAAAACTGTCACGCCCCGAGCGCGGAAGATACCCGTAGATGCGTGACGAGTTTATATCAATCATGTCAATCAGAGTAGTAGTGTATTCGACACAAAGACAGAGTGCGCCAATATAAAGATAACCCAATCCATTTATTCCTTTAATAAGAATGTGTCTATTACAAACCCTTGCAAATACTAGACTCAATAAAAAGAAAGGTACATTTCTGACTCAACAAAAATATAGAGAAGACAGGACGGATGGACGCTTGAATAGCTCTAACTCTTTCACTCTTGACCTTCCCCGTCGGTTTGGGTCTCGTCATCGGACTTACCTGAAAAGTATGGAAACACTGAGTGAGCGAACGCTCAGTAGGAAATTATATCTCAAGAACTAGCAAGGGGTTTAAGTAATTACATCTTTCATGAATGCACTATAGCTATGCATGCTCGCGTAAAACGACAAGATAGAGAGTATATCAACAAGATAACAAGGTGAACTATTCATGAACTTTCAAGTAATAGATGTCAGGATGTTCAAGCAAGTAATTTCATCATGTCATGTCGAGAACTTGGCTAACGTTTCAAGCAAGCAAGTACATAAATTACCCTTTTTCGGGTCAAGCAAGTCTTGTCATGTCAAGTTGAGTCAAGTACGAGATTTTTGTGGAATGTCCAATCAAGCTAGTCATGCACTTCGGTACAATGCCAATACCATTATCATTACAACTCCCATGAGCACTAGTACTTTTGGGTGCTCCTCCCAGGACCAGATCGGGCCCTATATGCGCAGGCATTGATCATGTATGTTGACATCCACTTGGTGTATAGCCAATATGGAGTTTCAAGGATAAAGAACTTGTATGAACTTTAGAGGTAGATAGCATTTCAAGGATTTGAACATGACCATAATGATGATAACAACGGTGTAATCACAAGTATCGATAAAACTAGGAGAAATTGGTTCCCTAACTTGGGTACCATGACAAGTAAGTGCCCGCAAGTAGACGGTCACTCTTTTAATATAGAATTGAGGTCCACAAGAACATCATAATAATGTTGATATAGAATTGGGGTCCACAAGAACATCTCAATAAAGACATGCTTTCCCCATTTATTTAGATACTTCTCATATTATACACATAGCATAACATGATGGCCGGTATACCATGTTTCTTATAGAGTGACATGGCAAAAATAGTGTGATAGGTTTTTATGGTACAACCAGCTCAGTCGGCCTTGAAGGAATCCAAGGCTCGAGGAGTCTTACGGAGGTCTCTATGACTAACTCACTAGTCCAAAGGAACGGAATGTCCAATGGAGAGCTTGTATGTCACTGAGAGTTAGTGGGTAATCGATAAAACATCATGAAATATGGGACTATATTCACGGACTGGAATATAGTGCCGATATATATATATAATATGCATATGAAACCCTCGGTTAACAGTAGCAGTATAAAATAGTATCACAGGAAAATAGCGACTTAATCTAAGTCATTAATCATGGAATTAACGCCTTATACAGGGGCGTTTATTTATAAATTGACGGCTTGTTCAGCAGTCGTTCATTCTGTATTTCTATTTTACATAATTTAGATAATATGGAATTTTAATAAAAACGCGCCCTGGACAGGGGCGTTACTTTTCAATTAGCGCCCTGTTCTGGGGCGTCAGTTCAATAAGAGACGACCTTCCTCAGGTCGTTAATTCAAGATGTTCCAGGATTAATAGGAACAGGGGTAATTTCAAGGATAATAAAATTTCAGAAAAAGGAATCACACTGTCAGGAAGAGAAAAATAGCAGGATTCGACAACTATGATCATGCATTAAATTAGAATCATGTATTGATAAACATAAAAGTTTTAAACATGGGTAATTTAATAACTAGATGAAATTGACGACTTAATGCAGGACGTCAAAACTGGAATTAGCGACCTGGGCATGGTCGTTTCTTTAAATTAGCGCCCTTGATAGGGTCGCTTCTTTTAAAATCCACAGAAAACCCTTTTAAAAACTATAATAAAACTATATTCATACATGCCATGATGGTATTTTGATGGAATTAAACTAGTCTGGGCTACGTTCTTAGAAAACCTACCTGATGAATGTTCTGGTGAAGGAACGTGAAGAAAGTTGAAGAGAGAACGATACTCTGTTCTAAATAGAGTGTCCTGAGAACGGCTACTCCCTCTTTCACAGTGAACGGAAGAAGAGGACGTCGATGAAGAACCTCACGTCCTTCAGCTAGGCAGAAGAGTTACTACTTACGGCAGACTTCCAGCAGCAAAGACGATGAAGAATCATTAATATTCTTCATACTTTCTGACTGAAGGCAGAGGAAGAAGAACATTACCTGTTCTTCACGCACGGCAGCAGAGCTTCCTTCAATCAAATAGCCTATTAGGGTTCGACAGGAAGGGTTATTTATAGGGTTTTTATGATCCTAATGGAGTTAGTATCGTATTGGAAGTAATGTTTCCCCCATAGAGTCATTGCCATAATCTATCTCCCTCGTAGTTATCCAGAAACTTGCTCTGGATAGTCTCCTGGTTCGAACGAAACTCGAACGGAACACAAATGGAATTAACGCCTTACGTTAGGGCGTTAATTTAAATTGACGCCTTGGTTAATGTCATTTCTTATGTAAAACGCGTCCATGTGGAGGGCGTCACGTTTACTTGCCATTTTTATTGTTTTGGCCGATTGGGAATTGACGACATCTGCTGTGGGCGTCCTTTCTGGAATTCGCGCCTTGTATAAGGGCGTTTCTTTTTGAAGTAGCGCCTTGAATCAAGGCGTTATTTACATTTTGGTTTATTATTCACTTCTTTAAATCTTTTAATCTTATTTTGATTAATTGGGGTTTTTATTTCCTTTTATTTTTTACCAGGGTTGCTACAATGTGTTCGTGATATTTTTGGTTTACATGATGAATCAACTTTATACACATCTTGTACAAATGTGAAAATGAGTGTTAAAGATAAGGATATAGGAATTTCCTTTCAACACTATGGAGACATTAAACTTGCTGCATAAATGTTGAAGAGACAGTTGAGGAAAAAGCTACCTACCTATCTTTGTTCAAAAATCTGAAATGAAAATGAAAGGCAGAGCAATGCTCAGTCTCACTGAGTAAATTGGGCACATGTCACCTGAGACGTGATATGGTTCATTTATGAAAAGTGTTGACTAAAGTACCTCTGTTCAAGATGAGGTGAAATGGTTCAGTATTCTGACTAACCGGAGATTCTAGCATGGGCTCCATGCGTATACTCACGTAAAAAATGAATTATTTAAACCTGATCACTCTTGAAAAATTCTGACTATCATGTGATATTGGTTGAGTTGAAAAATGATGGTGAAAACTCATTGTGGTAGAGCGTAACCTCCAATACGATGTTCTCAAAATTAAAGTGCAGTTTGTAAAATTACTCCCTGTGTTAATCTGAAAATCTGAATATCCATATTGCAACTATCATTTTTCATGTTTACTGACTTACATATCTGGAAATTTGATTTACTATATATTCATAAAATTGATTGACTGTATTGATTAATGCATGACTCTTCCTCTATGATTGCGCAACCTCCTAGGTGTCATAAGTGAACATTCCAATTGTTGTGACCCTCATGCAACCCTCTTATACCCATCCCCTCTTAAATAAGTACGGGAGAGCTGTGTTGCATGTATATATACGTATTTGTCTGCTTATTTGTTTATGCATCTCACATGTCATCACATGCATATGTTGCATCTCATGCTTTTCAAACCACAATCAAAAATTAAAAATCTAAAAATAATGAAAACCCAAAAATTGAATGGACTTCACATGCTGCACACTTGTTAAATAAGCTTTGGATTTTGATTGACCAAGGGGAGAAGCGTGAAATTAGATCTACTCATCCTAGCACGTCCAAGTGATCAACAATTGATATCCTCTCATGCCAACCATTGGTATCACAAAACAAATAAAAATCAGCAAACATGAAAATCAACAAAAACATGATTTGGTGCCTCCCAGACATTCCATGAACCCACTTGTTCATAATTTGCTCATGCTTCATCAGAATTTCAAACGTGGGTCATTATCCCTTGCTCATTCATCATGCTGCTATTTGGACCTCAGTGGTTTCTTCCCTTTATCTTGATAGTGTTAATGTGGAAGATAGATTGACGTTCATCCGCCTATTGATACTGTCAAGGGGGAGCAAGAATTGCTCCTACTTCGTTAGTTTCGTTTTGCTTGTTGATTAGGGAGAAAGCTTTTCCTTATCCCGCTTTTTGATAATGTCAAAGGGGGAGAAATAGAAGATTCATGATTACCTGTGTTAGGGGGAGGAGAACATGTTGTATCCTCATTTAGTTTGTCATCATCACTACGTTTGTCCTCATTTATCCCTAAGTTTGTCATCATCAAAAAGGGGGAGATTGTTGAGCTATGGTTTTGATGATAACTAAACTTAGTGTGTAATGCTATGGTTTTGTGTGATTAAATAAATGATGATAATTAAACTAAATGGTTGATTGTTCCTGTCGATTGGTTGAATATGATTGAGTTGAACATGTGCTTTGAATGCTTCCTATGCATACTCTTCATGGAGCTTGGTTACATGATGCATTCATATTGGACAAATGCATAGATCTTGATCTTTAGTCAATCATGTTTTCAAAGTGTTCACTTGTATATGTGCATGGCTAAATTGTTCTCATACCTTCCTCACTTGCATAGAAATAATCCTTGACCTTTAGCTTAAAGCTTTTATGGTTCAAAGTGTTTGTATGCACCTTGAACATGGGCTTTCATGTATGCATTTCATACATTTATCATATTGATTATTAAGCTAAAGTTCTACTCTTTTTTATTATGATTTTGTCGGTTAAATTCTTTGTATAATCCCTCCAAGATCAAAGGAGTTTGATGCCATGGAGTTTGGAAGGGTTGCAATGGAGTTTGGGGCTAAAATGTAGTAGTGTGGAATTTACTATAGCTGGCGGTTGACCGACCTATAGCTGGCGGTCGACCGAAATTACCAGAATTCTTAAAACTATAGTTTTTCTCAGAGAGTTCGACCGCCGGCCTAATCCCGGTCGACCAAAAATTACAGCAACATTTTGCCTACAGTGTTTTTACAGAACGATCGACCGTCAGCCCACCTTCGGTCGACCGCCAGCCCCGATGCCTCCAACTTTAACTTTTTGTTTTCAATCCGTGGAGAGATCCTCTCACCCATTTCCTTAATCCTAATGCTCCCAATCACCCCATAAATTGTGGATCTGGGTCTGGGGCTTGTCTCCTAACCTTCAAAGGGTTATAAAATCTCTCTTTGAGGTCATGAACCCTAAGAGACTCTAAGAGAACAAAAGAGGGATCAAGGTGGCTCAAGGAAGAAGAAGAGTGTTACTGTAGCATGAACAGTAGTCCGTGAATCAAATCTCCATCCAGCAGTTGAAGTTTCAAGGTTCTTATGAAGCAATCATCTTCCATGAGTTGAAGAAACACACATCTAATCAGAAGAGATCAAGGTGTGCCTATCAACCAAGAGAAATCGGAGAAGAGCCTATCAACCAAGGAGCCAATGAAGGGAAGAAGAAGAAGGATGCTACAAGGAAGATGCAGCCATTCAAGCATCATCTGAAGGTACTCTAGCTCCGTTTGAAGTCAGCAATCTCGAAGGAAGTGAACAAGTTCACAAGCATCAAGGAGATACAAGGATTTGTCTAAGGAAGAAGAAGGGTATTGTAGTCGTGAACAGTACTTTGTGCAAGGAAACCTACATCCATCCAAGGCCATTCAAGCTGAGTCTCAAGCCATTCAAGCAAAGAAGGAATCAATGCAAAATCTGCAGCATACACTCAGGGGGAGTCTTAATCAGGAGTTTTCTAAACTGAGCCTCATTGTTTTAATGTTGTGGGTGTTATACTTGTGGTCATCATAAACTGTAAGAACTTGTGTGTGTGTGGATCATTTTGGATCCGTGGTCTTGTGTGTGGTCATCGTGTTCCATTCGTGTGTGCGTAGGTCTTCCTAGATCTGCGATTGTGTGTGTGTGGATCTAATTAGATCTGTTCTGTCTCGTGTGTGTAGATTGCTGCACTTGTGGCAGCGTGTGTTTGTGTTGGTGATACGGTTGTCAGATCGTGTTGGAGACATCATCTCCGTGTGTGTGTGTGTGTATTGGGGCGCGTCCCCGTGTGTGTGTGCGGGCGTCGTCCCGTGTGTGTTTGGAGCATCATCTCCGTTTGAGGATTTATCCCCAAGTGAAGCCTCACCGGGTTTGGTGAGGGGTGGATGTAGGATTGTCGTCGTTGCATCCGAACCACCTTAAAAACCGATGTGCATTGTGTGTTATTTGTGTTGTTTAATTGTATTCGTTATATGGTCATGTGGGAACGGAGAGATTGAGAGAATTAGTTAAACAGTTTTTAAATTGCTAATTAGTGTTTATCACAAATTTTATAAAAGGCCAAAAGTTTCTTTAAAATTTATAAACACCCAATTCACTCCCCTCTTGAGTGTCATTGATCGCGGGACTTCAAGAAGATAGGTGAAGGTGGACATGGACGGTGGCGGAGGTGGACGCCGGTAGAGAGAGCGACCGCGAGCAGCACATGCACGGACGTCGGCGGACAGCAGAGTGTGCAGTGGTGTATGGGTTAGTTAGAGAGAAAGGGAGAGGGAACGAGAGAAGACGCCGTGGTGATGCATGGTTAGTGAGAGGGAGAAGAGAGAACACGACCGGGACTGTGTGTGCCGTGGGTGTGTGTGGTGTAGAAGGGAGGGAGAAGAGAAGTGGACGGGCGCTAGAGGGGGTCGACGGTGGTAGCAGGTGAAGGGAGACGGGGGCGAGAGGGAGTGTAGGGCAATGGAGAGAGGGCAACCGGAGAGAGAGAGGGGCACCGCGGAGTGTGTGTGTTTCAACAAGAAAGTGAGAGGGAGGCGAGAAGGAGAGATGGCGGGGGGCTACGTGCATGCATGCGGAGGGCGGCGGATGCTTGTAGCAGAGGTAGTGGTGCGGCAGGGTGACTCAGCGGTGGGGTGAAAAGAGAAAGGGAGAGATGGGGAGAGCGAACGTGGTGAGAAGGTGCGGCGCCGGTGGGAGGTTCGTAGACGTGTGGGTGAGAGCCGGAGGGAGGTTAGAGAGAGAAACAGTGCAGAGAGGGATCGGCAACGGAGGAGAGTACCGGAGGGAAAGGAGAAGTGGGAAAATCGACAGTGGTTGCAGGCGGTGCCAAGGAGAAGGGAACGGCGAGAGTGTGAAGGGGAGAGAAAGAGAGAGCAACGGTGAGGGGCCGACGTTACGTGCAGGTGTGCAAGGACGCTGGCGGACGCTACAGCAGGAGGGAGAGCAAAAAGAGGGGTCTGCAGAGCCTGTAGAAAGGAGAGAGGGAGAGGGAGAGTTGGAGACGAGAGCCACTGGGAGAAAAGTTGAGGTGCTGGATGTGAAGAGAGGAGAGGGAGACGCGGCGGCTGTGGTGTGAAGAGAGAGGGGGGAGGCGTACGACGGTGCTGTGAGTGTTAGAGAGAGATAGAGAGAGGATGGAAGAGAGGAGTTCGGAGGAGGTGAAGAAGTGAAGAGAAGGAAGGGGAGAGGGGATGTGTGTGTGCGCAGTGAGCAAGGAGGGAGGTCGATGCTAGGTGGGTTGCCTGTGCATGTAGGTTAGAGAGAAGGTGGGAAAGAAGGCGCATGAGGTCGCAGTGAGAGGGGTCCGTGAGGGGCTTGGCCATGCGAAGGGGTGGTGACCGTGGTGAAGATAGAAGGTGGGAGATGGTATGGGTTAGAGAGAGAAGAAGGGTGACGGAAGGGAGATCATGGTGGGAGTGCTGCTGGTGCGAAGACGGTGCAGAAGAGAGAAAGAGGGAGATGAGGTGGGACTACGTCAGCAGTGGCTAGAGAGAGAGAAGTAATGAAGAGAGGAGAGGGGGGACGGTGTGGTGTTTGGCGTTGGCTGCATTGTGGAGGTGACGGTGGGATGTGGAGCAGGGCCGTGGATGAGGAGAGAAGAAGTGGAGGGGACTGCCGCGGCTGTGTAGGGAGTGGAAGAGATGGGAGCGGTGTTCATGTGTGGGCGACAATGGCTTGGCGAGGAGACGCGGAGGTATGGGAGAGACAGTGGCGTGGAGAGCTGGGGGGGGCTTGGCGTGAAGGGCCCACCGTGAGAAACCAAGGTGGCTTGGCCGCTTGCCTGCCTGCATGGGGAAGTTGCAAACGCAAGAAACCAAGTGAAGGGACAATGCCGTTGAGCTCTGCTCCGGTGAACGAAGACTGTCGGAGCCCTCCTGCCGCTATGTCTTAGCTCAACTGCCACAGTGGGCAGCCCACTGTCGAGAGCCACCTCCGCCATTCACCATTGTTATGAGTTCTAGGGAATGAGGAAGATGAAGCACTGTTAAAAAAATGAAACTTTGATGATGATTGTGAATATGTAAAAAAATGAATGATAAGCCCCTCGAGTAAATTATTATTAATCATACAATATTTACATGTCTCAAGTCCCATGATTATATTATGCATAAAAATTTTAAAAAAAATTATCCCAATTTTGTGTGGAATTGAGATTAACATGTAAAATTTGCATAATTAATTATATTAAAGCCTAAGAATGATGAGTGTGATATGAATAAATGTATAAAAATAGACGTTTATCACACCCCCAACTTAGTTATTGCTAGTCCCTTAGCAATGCAAACAAATTAAAAATTGGGGACCAACAAGAGTTTAAAAGTTTCATGCCCCACGTCAAGATCCTCCTTCGTGAAATCAACTAAGGATTAAGATTCCGGAATCTTTAATGCATAATAACCTTACATTGAAAATTTAGGTACATGATTAAGAATACAGCCCAAAGTTCAATAGCACTTGTGTAATACTAAATCCACAGCGTAGACGATTGCACCCTTTGTTTGCCATTCTAGATATGTATCTTTCAACTCTGCACCTCCTAGATCATATCATTGACTACGAGAGCTTTTGTCTGCCTTCTTCACAACTTTTTTTTCTTTTTTTTATACACACATGATGCTGCACAACCCTTCACTGTTTGACATGAACCTCAACTCTTGGCTTAGGAGAAGTAGGCCCGGTTACTAAGATCAGGGGTATTTTTCATGGTGTTTTATTATTATTTTTTCGACAAATGTACTTTTGCACTTATTTGATGGGTAACTTTTACAGATAGCTTTATTAAAAAGATCTTGTCTCTAAGAAATGCAGAGTATCAAACGCCACTCCAAAATAACAGAAGGCTTGTCCAGCTTGTTTCATTAGTATGCACGTGAAATTTATTTATTTTTATTATGATTATTTTTTTAAGTGCTAACAGACTTTAGAAGATTCTAAGTCAGTTCCATGGCTATATATTCAAAATATTCCATCGTCCTTCTCTACAGTCTTTTCCAATCCAGATTTTCTTTTATGAAAACATGAATCATGAAAAAATCAGTTGGGATTTTAGTTGAACTATTTTTTATAGGCCGTATAAGAATGCAACATGATTTTCCTTCTCCTCAACTTAAATGACATTGTCTGCATGAATAGCATGGAATAATGAAATAACTGAACAATGTAAACATGATGTTTTTGGGAAAGAACGGGATGACCTGATAGAGGTGAATTTCGACGGGTATCCTCGCGTGAATAGAAGGCGGTGCTTGACTTTTGAAGCTTGGGCAGAGGTGCAAGCCATCGTTTCTTTCTTCCCCCAACTTATCATTTATTCACACCTACATAAAAAAGCAAAATCATAAAAACTTGGGTTATCTCCCAAGAAGCCATTTATTATCACATGAAAATTATTAAAACTTTGGGTTGCCTCCCAAGAAGCGCTAAGTTTAACGTCTTTAGCCAGACGTAATGTGGCTTACTAACCAATGTGTTGATTTCATGATTAGCCACCATAATATCTCATCCTCCCTCAACTTCCAGCCCTTGTGCCATTAGAGGACAAGCTTTAACATGTATGTACGTGGGCTAGAAAGATGTTGATTTTGTACATTATTGATGTTTTCATTTGGAACGTGTGCAAACCATGTTTCTTTCATGGGGGTTAAGTATGGATCAAAGCTAATGATTGTTGCTAGTTTGAAGTCTGTATTGTCTAGAACCACCCCCTAGGTCTTTTCGCCTCCATTTTCCCATTGGATGACTCCTTCCATGACTATTCCCCATTCTGTAATTTCATATATCGGCCAGTTTGGAGTCAGATTGTGACGCTCGTAGGCCGATAAGTCCTCTAATTCTTCCATATGCCCCTTAATTATCATTTGAGCCTCTTGATCAAGATTGAAAGTGAACTTTTCTAACGCGACTTTATCATTCATCAAAGGAGAGATATCAATCATATTGAACAAAATTTTTTCCATTAGTGCCTCTTTAACGTACTCCTCCTTTTCATGCTTTTCTTCAAATGAGGTGTTTGAAGTGATGATCACCTTTTGATCAAGATTGAAAGTGAACTTTTCTAACGAGACTTCATCATTCATCAAAGGAGGGATATCAATTAGATCGAACGAAAAACTTTCCATTAATGTCTTCTTAAAGTAGTCCTCCTTTTTAAGTATTTTCTCAAATGGGCCTTTGGTGTTTGGAGTGATGCTCTCAATTTCTTCAAGTGATGCCCCGTTATCAACATCTTCTATCAAAATGAGATTATCAATTATATTCCACACAAGTGGGGCATCTAAATGAGAGGTAAATATTTCACTCAAAGGCCCTTCACCATTCTCTTTCTCATGAGGGTTATGCTTCAACATATCTGCAAGTTCAAAACTACCCTCTTCTTTATGATTTTCCCCATATGGGCTAATGATGACACTCTCCATATCAAAGTGTTGACATTATTCTAGCATGGGGAGAATGTCCATCAATTTTTCCAATTGTGGGATCGTGAGATGGAATGAGAAATCTTCTAATGCGTTCCTTTCATGATATTCTTCCAAGTGAGGAGGGTCACCTTCCATTCGGCCATTGATATTCTCATTTTGATAATTTTGAATGGCATCATCCTGCACATCATTTGATTCACCCCCCAACTTGATTTCAACCGACTCATTATGGCTCTCCTCATATATGGGTGTGGACTCCTTAATCACATAAGCCATCTTGCTAAACCCCCCAAATTCTCTTTGATATGATTCTTCCACAATCCCCTCGTTATTTAAATCGAGAATGATATGATCTATGGATTGGGGAATCATGGATTGATCATATAAACTTTTGTTAATGTCAAACTCAGGAAGTTGACATTCAAGGCTTATAGTGGGGTAGATAGACAGTTGGTCCATCTCCATACCCATGAAAGTTTCATTAAGCTAGGTTGGACGGGCCTCCATTTTGGCAAAAGTCTGTTGGTTGGCCACCAAGACTTGTTGGTTAGTTTGTAAGGACTTCATGATGAGCTGATGCAATTTATTGAACTTATCCTCCTTAAGATTTGTTTGTGGAGGACATGAATACGGGGGGTGAGGATCAGACTATGATAGATAGCAATTGGATGGGTAATCCGGTGGAAAGTATATGGATTGTCCTCCATGTTGGGCTTGATCATATGAATCATTTGGGTATTGAGCCCAATTTAAAATTTTTTGATCCGGAGGACTTTAAGACGGGTCTTGGTAAGATTCCCAAGAGGCATTTGGTTGGCTTTCCCATCCAAAAGTGAATGTAGATGGAAATGAATCATAAAAAGGAGTGGAAAAACCTTGAGGCATTTGGGCTTGCTCTTGGGTAACAAATGGATCGTGGGCCCCATAGTCAAAGAATTGAGAGGTTTGGGCCTGGTCTTGGGTAAAGAATGAGGACTGGCTGCCATAGGTGAAGGGCTCTCATTGGAGGCCGACCAGGAGTATGGATTTTCACAATAGGTCGGGTCATGAGGGGTGAGAGATGAGATTTGGTTTGGGCGACCACCTACATAATGGGTCGGGCTAGCCCACATGTGATCATTGTCATAGTGACTAGATGGTATGAAGGGGTTTTGTTCCATAGCTAGAAATTGAACAAGTTTTTGAGCCAATGGGTCAAACATGTTTAATTTATGTGCCCAATCCATAGATTGGAATTATTCTCTCACTTCTCTTTTTTTATTTTTTATTTTTCAATTGTTTTATTTTCTCTTTTTTGTTTTATGTTTTTTATTTGATTTTATTTGATTTTTTCTTATATATATATATATATATCAATTTTTTTTCTTTTTTTTATTGCCCTCTCTTGCTTTTCCCTTAATTTAAAATGAGTTTTGTTTTTTTTTTTATTTTTTTCTTATTTGAGATTAAGTTTTTTTTTTTTGAAACCTATTGTATCTCTCTTTTCTTTTTTTAGAAACCCACCATTTTTTTGGCTAACAATAACTAAGACGAAGAGAGAGAAGATGATGATTTATTTTTATTTTTGTTTTTGTTTTTATGCAAACACAAACAAATTAACACACAAATTACCTAATGACCTAGATGTGACCTAGACCTACCAATGGGATTTCACAAAATGATTAAAGTGTAACTTAAGTTCACCCTCAATATTTTCACCGGCCAAGTAAGGGATGGGGTAGCGGGAGGCTCCCCCTACTTCCGTAGGGACCTAATTACTGAACCACTAGCCCGCTTAAGGCGTTTACCATTCGACCGTCTTGCCTTAGGCACCGGTTTTCACATGAGGGTAAACCCAAATAGCACAAGAACCACAGTGTGAATCTAGGGCCAATGTCTACTGAATTTTATTTAAGGGCTTAGGATATGCACAGATGAAAGGGAAATGTGATTTGTGGACTAAGGAAGGGTGATGAAATTCTCACCTTATCTTATTTAGGGGTAGTGCCCTTAGAATGGTTTAAAATAATGTAATGCACCAAACAATTTCAAACAAGGGGTTTAAAATGTAAATGCATGAACTTATTTTCTAAAACAAAAATAAGAAATAAAATTAATGCAACCTACATGATGCATGACCTACACATGATGTGTGGTTTCTAGCATTGGCATGACGTCTTTTATTTGAGTTCAAGTATATATATATTTTTTGTTTTTATTTTGTGAACCTATCTAACTAGGAAAATATACAACTAATGAAATAAAATCAAATAAAATGAGGGAAATTTAGAATACTTACTTGGAGCGTGGTCCCTCATTTTTAAGAAAAAATACATAAAATGAAAGGGAATAGGGAAAAGAAGGCTTACCTTATTGGTAGATAATATATATTTTTTGATTTTTTCTTGTAAACAAACAAAAGAAAATTTATCAGTGCCTACTTAATATACAAGAGCACAAGATAATCAATTCAAAAATCATAAATCTCCCCGACAACGGCGGCAAAAATTGACCGGATAGAAATGTGCTTCGTCAAACACAACGGCCGTCAATCTAAAATTTATTTACCGAACTCGCAATTAAAATAAATAATGTAGTATTAAGGCGAGTCCGAGTCGAATCCACAGAGAGATTTAGTTTTCCGAATTGAAGATCTTGTGTTTTAAGTGGAACATAAATTTAGATGATTATGTGCAGCTTAAAATGAAAATTACATTAAGTAAATCTATCGAATGAAGTTTGGAGGGTTATAGAGAGAGAAAGAAGAGATAGAAAGGAAGAAGAAGAAAGATGGGAGAGAGAGATCTAGAGAGATAATATACAAACACATGATTTTCACTAATTAAATAAAAGATAATGTTTACAATATGAAGTGCGAAAATAAAAATTACAATCTCAAGTAAAAAAAAATTCTAAATAGCATCGAGAAGCACGAGAGGCAAAGAGATATCGCGACCGTGGTGTCAGGGTGACCGTATCCTCGAGCCTTTGATTTCCACTCGTTTCGGGGCCGGTGATACCCGTCTTGTGCCGACTTTAGAGGGGTTAGAGAGAGACCAAGGAGATAGAGAGAGAAAGTAGAGGGATGTAGAGAGAAGGAAATAGAGAAAAGTGGGTTTTCAAATTAACATAAAACTAATAAAGAAAATGTGTGTGTGTGTGTGTGTGAGAAGTGAGAGAGAGAGAGCATGAGAGAGATAGAGAGAGGGGAATGGAGAGAAGAGAGAGAGCGTGTGAGAGAAGGGGAGAGAGAGGAGGATCGCGAGAAGAGGGAGAGAAAGAGAGAGGGCAAGAGATCGCGAGGGGGGGTTTAGAGAGAGAGAAGAGGGAGGCCGGCTGGAGGTTCGGGGCCGGTGCAAGGGGGTAAGGGGGAGGTCGCGTGCGGTGTGCAGACATGGAGAAGCCCACGGAGGGTGGTAGGAAGTGATAGAAGAGAGGTGGAGGTGGACACGGACGGTGGCGGAGGTGGACGCCAGTAGAGAGAGCGGCCGCGAGCAGCACATGCAAGGATGTCAGCGGACAGGAGAGTGTGCAGTGGTGTGTGGGTTAGTTAGAGAGAAAGGGAGAGGGAACGGGAACGGGAGAAGACGCCGCGGTGATGCAGGGTTAGTGAGAGGGAGAAGAGAGAGAACGACCGGGACTGTGTGTGCCGCGGGTGTGTGTGGTGTAGAAGAGAGGGAGAGGAGAAGTAGACGGGCGCTATAGTGGGCCGACGGTGGTAGCAGGTGAAGGGAGACGGGGGTGAGAGGGAGTGCAGGGCAATGGAGAGAGGGCAACCAGAGAGAGAGTGGGGCACCGTGGAGTGTGTGTGCTTCAGAGTGAAAGAGAGAGGGAGGCGAGAAGGAGAGACGGCAGGGGGCTACGTGCATACATGCGGAGGGCGGCGGATGCCTGTTGCAGAGGTAGAGGTGCGGCGAAGTGACTCGGCGGTGGGGTGAAAAGGTAAAGGGAGAGATGGGGAGAGCGGACGTGGTGAGAAGGTGCGGTGCCGGTGGGAGGCTCGTGGATGTATGGGTGAGAGCCGGAGGGAGGTTAGAGAGAGAAAGAGTGCAGAGAGGGATCAGCAACAGAGGAGAGAACCGGAGGGAAAGGAGAAGTGGGAAAATCGGTGGTGGTTGTAGGCGGTGCCAAGGAGAAGGGAACGTCGAGAGTGTGAAGGGGAGAGAGAGAGAGAGAGAGCAATGGTGAGGGGCCGACGTTACGTGTAGGTGTGTAGGAACGCCGGCGGAGGCTACAGCAGGAGGGAGAGCAAAGAGAGGGGTCTGCGGAGCCTATAGAAATGATAGTGTGAGAGGGAGAGTTGGAGAGTGAGAGCCACTAGGAGAAAAGTTGAGGTGCTGGATGTGAAGAGAGCATAGGGAGATGTGGCGGCTGCGGTGTGAAGAGAGAGGGGGGAGGCGTGCGACGGTGCCGTGAGTGTTAGAGAGAGATAGAGAGAGGGAGGAAGAGAGGAGTTCGGAGGAGGAGAAGAAGTGAAGAGAAGGAAGGGAAGAAAGGATGTGTGTCTGCGCAGTGAGCGTGGAGGGAGGTCGATGCTAGGTGGGCTGCCCACGCATGCAGGTTAGAGAGAAGGTGGGAGAGAAGGCACATGAGGTCGCGGTGAGAGGGGTCTGTGAGGGGCTTGGCCATGCGAAGGGGTGGTGATCGTGGTGAAGAGAGAGGGTGGGATATGGTATGGGTTAGAGAGAGAAGGATGGTGACGGAAGGGAGATCATGGTGGGAGTGCTGCTGGTGTGAAGACGGTGCAGAAGGGAGAAAGAGGGAGACGGGGTGGGACTACGTGAGCAGTGGCTAGAGAGAGAGAAGAAATGAAGAGAGGAGAGGAGGGACAGTGTGGTGTTTGGTGTTGGCTGCATGGTGAAGGTGACGGTGGGATGTGGAGCAGGGCCGTGGATGAGGAGAGAAGAAGTGGAGGGGACTGCCGTGACTGTGTAGGGAGTGGAAGAGATGGGAGCAGTGTACATGTGTGGGTTACAGCGGCTTGGCGAGGGAGACGCAGAGGTATGGGAGAGACAATGGCATGGAGAGCTAGGGAAGGCTTGGCGTGAAGGGCCCGCCATGAGAAACCAAGGCGGCTTGGCCACTTGCTTGCCTGCATGGAGAAGTTGCTCACGCGAGAAACCAAGTGAAGGGACAATGCCGTTGAGTTATGCTCCGGTGAACGAAGACTGCTGGAGCCCTCCTGCCGCTATGTGTTATCTCAACTGCCACAGTGGGCAGCCCACCGTCGGGAGCCACCTCTACCATTCACCGTTCTCATGAGTTCCTGGGAATGAGGAAGATGAAGCACTGTTCAAAAAATGAAACTTTGGTGATGATTGTGAATATGTAAAAAAATGATAGATAAGCCCCTCAAGTAAATTATCATTAATCATACAATATTAACATGTCTCAAGTCCCATGATTATATTATGCATAAAAATTTAAAAAAATATCCCTATTTTGTGTGGAACTGAGATTAACATGTAAAACTTGCATAATTAATTATATTAAAGCCTAAGAATGATGAGTGTGATATGAATAAATGTATAAAAATAGACGTTTATCAATAATCCATGTGGAACAGCAAATCCCTAAGGGAGACGCTGGAAAGTCCAACAATATCCTCCCTAGCGGCGCCTGGGGGATTTGAACCTGCGACCTCGCTCTAATACAAGTTTACAGGATCATGCCTCAACCGTTGCGCTAAAAGCTCGAGCTGGTAGTGTAGGCGAACCGTATTTCCTTATGGCATTGCAGAACCCTACACTATCGTGCTGTGGGCAGACATGAGGGGCTTCGCACATAGACCCCATAATCTATGGGGCGGGATGGGCTGCCAACGCACCGATGCCCCACGTGGACCCCATAATCCACGTGGAATAGCAAATCCCGAAGGGAGATGCTGGAAAATCTAACAAAAATATCTGAATCAGTCTTTTAATAAACTTTGATTGACTGTCTCATGTAAGTTCTTGCAAGACTCTCTGAAATCTGAAAAGTTGAAATAATGATTTACTTTGGTTGAGATACATAATGTAAGTATTGTTTATAAACATTTAATCTGTCTAAAATTGTCTTAAAGAAAATTATGGACAGAGCAATGACTGTGGTTACCGAGAAACCTGTCCAAAGGATTGTGTCATGAAGTACCATAGTTAACTCTGCTGAAAAATGGTTGAAAGTAGTATGAAAATCTGACAGAGCAATGGCATGGTTGTATTGAGTAATTGGGGATTCCTGCCTCTAACCAAGGTGTCTCCTCATGTAAAAAGATACTTCTAATGCTAACTATGTTCTCTTAATTAAGAAGCAATACGGTTATCACACTGAGTAACAGAGTCAATTCACCTAAGACGTGTTGTGCCTCATGTAAAAATGTGTTGATTAACCAAAATTGCTCATTGAAAACTAAATTGATGTTCACAAAGAAAAATCTGGAAAATGTGTATCAGAAATTTTTTACAAGTAATGTCAAATTCAGATATATTCATGAGTGTTTAATCTCAATACTACTTTATGTAACTCCTAAAGGAATCGTTGACATTAATTGTGTAAGATGAAAGGAAGTCAAACTAAAAGGTTATATGAGCAATTGGTTCATTTTTTTTATTAAAAATTGTTTTAGATATGAGTATTGAATCTTATTGACAAACATTGTATATATCATTCTTAAACCATGCTTGTTAATTAAAGCCATTTCATAAACTCTTGTAATAGAAGAGTCTAAAACTGAAACATGGATTTAAGAAATGGGTCCCTAACTTAAAATCATTTCTTCTCAGTTAAATCTTTTGGAATTTTCATGAACATAAATCTTTGATCACATCTGATCAGATCCTGCTCACTGTGTTTGCTGTTCCTTGACCACTACTTGAACAGTCTTTGAATGATCCTGTGTTTTGCTACTATATTCTGTTAATCCTATTACTTGAATAACTGAATTCCACATGTTGCCATGACATCCTTCCTGAATTTATTCTTGTCATACCCCTCACCTTACACTCTTGAAAGCCTTGTTTCATTTTGAACATGGAGCATTGTATTGACTTAAAGGAGAGGATACGTCTTGTCTAGACTGCATTTATTGCTTTTCAAAAGGGGAGGTTCGTTTATGGTCTTCTCTGGTTCAGTCAAGGGGAGAATAGGCTTGATTGGTACTTGTTCCATCTGCATCATGTGAGCATTAGTTTCTGCATGAATTGTATCCATTCCACAAAGGGGGAGAATGGGTTTGAGCCATATGACTATGTGTATGCCTATGTGCATCTAGTGTTGCCATCCATCGTATTTGTATTTTCTATACTTGTTCATGCTTGTCCCTGTGATTTGCTGATCCTTCCTAATCCTTCTGCTTTGTCAAAGGGAAGATTATATGTTCAAGGGGGTAAATTTATGACAATTCTTTCTTTTCACCTGATCCTTCCTTTTTGATGTTGTCAAAGGGTGAGAATTTGTGAGTCCTTGTGGTATAATTCTGACAGAGTTCTTCTATGTTGCATGCTGATGCTCATGCATATTTCATACTGGCTTGATCATCGTGATGGATTTATATTGTAATGACTCATAATATTATCATCATCAAAAAAGGGGAGATTATTGTGTCCCTGTGGTATTGAAGATGACAAATATTATGTCTCATTATATATATATATATATATATATATATAATCTTGATGATATAAACTTGATGCATTTATTGTTCATCTCATCATCTATATAGCAGTATGAAATATATCAGAACAAGTTCCCAAAATAAATCAAAAAGTCATGAAAAGAAAGTCAATGAAGGTCAATGCCCCTGGTCAATATTGTGAGTCAACTCCTTGACAGGTAAGGTCAATGCACAGTCAGATCAGGTGATGTTCTGCCCAAGCTCAGGTCTGTGCATATGTTAATTTTTGTGCAGATAGGTCGGTGCATGTGTTCAGTTCATCATACTGAGGTCGGTGCTAGGTCAAGTCTCATGTGTTAAGGTCGGAGCAAGTATGAAGTAGTCTAGGCATAAGGTCGATGCATGTTAGGGTCAATGCAAGGCTCATGTCGGTGCACATCACTATTCACATGCACACTCATAGTCGAAGCAAATGCATATAGCTTGCATATCAAGGTCGGTGCACCTCCTGCAAGTTAAGGTCCATGCATACCATGCATACACTGTTCAAGTCAGTGCACACTTTGCGTTCATCATACTAAGTCTTTGCACTTCACTGTTCAACCAGCACATAAGGTCGGTGCCCATTTCCATCCAGTCTTAACCAAGGTCGGTGCATGTATTTACTTCAACATACAAGGTCTATGCATGTTCTTCACCTGGAGCTAACCAAGGTCATTGCTTGTCTATTTCTGCAAAGCATAAGGTGTGTGCACGTTTCTATGCTAGCCATTACAAGGCCTGTGCACATTTTCCTTGTGCGATACAAGGTCGGTGCACACTTACCCTTGAGCGATACAAGGTCGGTGCCCACTTGCCCTTGTGCGATACAAGGTCGGTGCACACTTACCCTTCAGCGATACAAGGTCGGTGCACACTTGACCTTGTACGATACAACGTCGGTGCACACTTGACCTTGTACGATACAACGTCGGTGCACATTTTATTGTTCAGCATACAACGTCGGTGCACATTTCATTTGCCTACATATAAGGTCGGTACACATGTTATGTGACTGCATATAATGTCTGAGCTAGTTGAAATAAGGTCGGTGCTAGTTGCATTCATGCATAATCATGCATCGACGCTAGCACATCATGTCTTGCATAACATGTCGGTGCTAGTTTGAGTTGCATGCGCATCTAGTCTGTGTTAGTATTGCAAGTACATGCACATAAGGTCTGTGCTAACCGATTATGTCATCTACATGAGGTCTGTGTTAGTCTGCATAATCTTGTGTGTTAGGTCTATGCTAGCAGGGATTGTTAGGTACTAAAGTCCATGCTAGCCATGCATTAAGGTCTATGGCAACCCTTTGTTCCATGAATCATAGTCGGTGCTTGCTAGGTGTCTCATGCACATTCTGTCTGTGTTAGCATACATATAGTCTATGCATCCAAACTGATGTCAGTACAGAATGTTGCATACATTCAGCCTACACATTATCACATTCATAGTATGTCTGCGTCATAATTAGTCAAAGCATACATTTTGTTCTCTCCCCATCACTTCCATAATACATTGGGATTTATGCAATTAGTTACATATCTGTTCTGCATAATAATGTCTAATTATGTTTAGATTAAATGTAGGCTTGCACAGTTAATTTCTATGAATTCACCCAACCTGTCAGATGCACATGGCATTTATCATTCAACTTTCTAATTCCCACATTCTGATTATTTCTTTATAATTCATGAATTACCTGGAATCCCTGAATTGCTTTTGGTTACAAGCCGTTTGATTAAATGTCTTATCTGTGACATGGACTTAAGTAATTGGACTGAGTTCGAATTACTCAGGCGTTGTAAAGAAATAAATTCAGAATATCGATTGAGGGCAGTCACACGTACTGAGTAAAGTGCACGTGATCCAAGAAGGAAAGCAGCCTGGAGCATCTGCCACGTGGAAAGTGAACATCCTCCATCTGACACGTGGTCTTCCAATCATTGGCGGGAAGATTACCTCCACTATTTTCAGCAAACCTGCGGAGCCCCTGTTTTGTCTATAAATAGAGATCTTGCACATTCGAGGATAAGTAGAGAAGAATAGAGAGAGAGAAAGCAAAAGAGAGAGATAGTGATCAGAGGTGAAGAGAACTCTAGAGCGAGGAAAAAAATAAGAGAAGAATAGAGAGAGAAAAGGCAAAAGAGAGAGATAGTGATCAGAGGTGAAGAGAAGTCCAGAGCGAGGAAGAAGATAAGAGAAAGAGTAGAGGCATAGGTGCAGGGGTTGAAGAGTTCATAAGTGTGAAGCGAAAGGAAGGTTCAAGAGATCTGAAGATCTATTTCCACTGTATCCTTTGGATTAGATCCAAGGCACAGCGCTCCTGCGTGAGCATTTCGATTTGCTTTTGCTGTCAGCTTTCCGATGCAAAACTTTTTGGTTTCCTGTCTTCATTTTTCATACTTCTTCTAAGCTGTGTATCAGCAGAGGCTAAGCTGTAAGGCCCAGCAGATCAAGCTATTAGGCAGTGGTGGCTAAGCTATAATGCCCAACTATGGCGAAGTTGTATTGCCTAGTAGCCAAGCTGTTAGTCAGTGGTTAAGCAAGTTATGAAGCTCAGCTGTTGTTGGCAAGCTGTGAGGCTCAGCCGTTCAAGCTGTTTGGTAGCAGAGATCCAGACTCTTGTTGGAGTGTGGGGTGGATGTAGGTCCGGAGGACTGAACCATGTTGTGCCCCTGTGGTTTTGATGATGGTTTTGATGATTGGTTTTCGATGTGAGTTAATCACTGTGAGTCATCTTGCTGTGTGAGTCATCATGTTGATATTCAGTCACTTTCTGTTCATAATGCAGTCTTTTTCAAATGTTCAGTCAAGCATTGCATATTCTGATGTTCAGTCTGATTATCAAAGCATTGTATTGTTGTTCAGTTAGTTTAACAGATTTAAAGCATTGCATGTTTTATGTTAGTCATTTTGTCTGCTGCATAAAGCATGTTCAGTTATGCTGTCTGTTTGTGCAAGTCTACACATCCTATTTGGTCGCTCTCCAAGTCTATACACTGCCAGCACACACGTACAAACTATCTTCATGTGAAGTCTTCACATCGACTGTTCATGCAAAGTCTAGACATTCGATCAAGTTTGTACACTGGTCTTGGGATATGGATTCATAAAGTACATACACTCTTCGGTTGACTTCAACTGAAGTATGTATATCGGCATGCATTGCATCAAGTGTATACATTGGGTCATGCATTCACTATAGAGTCTACACATTGCTGGGTCTTATTCAATGTCTTCATGCATTCATCAAGTCTATACGCTGGAAGACAAAGTCTATACAGCGTCAACTCATTGGGCTGCAGCGTCAACTCAGCAAGTATGCACATCACCTCATTTCTTCAAAGTCTATACGCTGGATCATCTTTCTTAGCGTCTTCATATTCGAAGTCCATACATTGGTCTTCACCTAAAGTCTGTACATCACTGTAGCTGCATCGTCTCATGCAGCGTCTCATTCAAGTCTGTACAGCCGTTTGCATTTCATGAAGTCTGTACACTGCATCGTCTCTCAAGCATTCAAAGCCCATGCCGTAAAGTTGAAGTCTGTACAGCCGGTCCGTCTTGTTCAGCGTCTTAGTGCATTCAAAGTCTGTACATTGCCTTCAAGGCACCAAGTCTATACACTCTCCTGTTCACATCTCTGTGAAGTCTATACATTGTTGATCGAACATAAGTCCATACATTGTGTGTTTGTGCATCAAAGTCTATACATTGGTTAGGCTTATTCATGCAACGTTCATCCAAGTCTGTACATCGCCTCCAGACCTTCAAGTCTATACACTCCATGCTCATTCAAGTCTATACATCAACAGTGTAACTTCAAAGTATGTACAACGTCTACATTGTCTCGCTCACACTTGCCAAAGTCTGAACATCAACAGTGTCTTTCATCGTCTCACTTTGCGTCTCAGTTTGCAAAGTCTATACATTCGCTACAGAGATCACTGTCAAGTCTATTCATTGGTCCGTCTCTTGCAGCGTCTCATATGGTCAAAGTCAACACATCACTTGAAGGCTACTGCATCAAGTCTATACATCGACTGTCTTGCTTTAGCTTAAGTCTGTACAGAGTCAGCGTCTCGTTGACCGTCTCTTGCTGTGTCTCACGAAGCATTTCATTTAGCAAGTATGTACAGCGTCTGTCTCAGCCAGCGTCTCATGTTGCGTCTTAAGGCATCAAGTTTATACAATGGACCATGGTTCGCCAAGTCTATACATTGTTGAGCCATTCGACAAGTCTGTACATTGGCTTCAATTCCTCAAGTCTATACATTGGGTTCGGCTTTGCAAGTCTGTACACTGGTCGAGCATTCAAGTCTGAACATTCACAAAGTCCATACATCGACACTTTAGCTTGCATAGCTCAAGTCTGCACATTGGGCTTTCACGTGAAGTCTACACATTGGTCTCCACTTGAAGTCTATACATTGGCTGAGGGTCTTCAAGTCCATACAGAGTCGTCTGATGCATATTGATTGAAGTCTGTATAGCATGCCTTATTGTTCACAGCTTTCAAAGTCACATTGTATTGCGTCAACGCAGTGCATTGGCATGTAGTGTAGCGTCAACGCATTGCATTGTGCATGCCCTGGCAAAGTCTATACATCGCTTGCATCGTTAAGTCTACACATTGACGCTTGTATTATGAAGTCTACACATTGGGGCAAAGTGTATACATTGCTGTTTGTCTTGTAAAGTCCATACAGTAATGTCTGTTCGTTGGCTTTAAACTGAAGTCTATACAATGTGTTGTATTCTTCAGAGACTGTACAGGGTTTGGACTTAACTGATAAATTTGTTCTTTATCTTAACAGGGAATCTTCGTGAAGCCTAATGAAGGCACGTGATCCAAGGAAGGACGAGGTGCCCAGATGAGGACACGAGTACTGACAGCCTGCTGGATGCTGCCACGTGGTCCGAATTCTTAGGGCGGGAAATGTGGAAACCTCACGCGCCTTGGCTGCTGCTGATGCTGCTATATATACGAGCCTTCTTCCACAGATGAAGAGGGATCGAAGTTGAGAGAGTAGAAGCTATGAAGAAAAAGCAGAGTGCAGAGAGATCTTCGATCCAGTGAAGAAAAGAAAGAAAAGAAGAGAGCAGAGAAGAGAGTGAGAGCAGAAGAAGGAAAAGAGAGAGATAGTGCTCGTGAGAAGTGAGAAGAAAGAGAGAAGAAAGAGAAACAAAAAGAAGAGGAAGAAAAGAAGAGGAGGAGAGAGTCTATTGCAGATCAGTTCAGTCTGTTCGTGGATCAAATCCAGAACGACTATGCTCATTGAGAGCTACATCTCTTGTGTTTCATTTCCAGCTTTTGTTGCTGTGTTTTTTATGTTTCTTTATTTTTTCTTTTATTTCTTTGGTTTGCCTTGTTCTTCCGATTGCCCTGCTGGGGATCGGGTTCCTCCTATGGATTCAGGAGAAGGGAGACTTGTCTCCGGTTCTGGGCTTGTGGCTTGCAAGTCCAGGGGTCCCTCCAGTTGGAGGAAGAGAGGTCTGCGACCTCTGGTTGCTGGTGACTGGGAGTCACTAGCGGGTTCCCTCCTGGTCTGGAGGAAGAGAGACTTCGGTCTCTGGTTTCAAAGTGGCTGGGAGTCACTTGGTGATGGGGGCATCCCTTGCCCCTCCACTTTTTTGAGGCTCGGATCGTCGTCGACTTATGCCATTATGTCCGTCATGTGTTCGTGAGTCTAGTCATGTAATTTTTATATTTTATTTGAGTCTTAAACCGTGTAATTTTCCTATTATTTGAGTCATGTACCTAGGTTAGTAGGTTATCTACCAAAGTCTTGTGTCATGATGTTTGTTTGTTAAGCTATTGGGCCCAACTAGTGGGCTAGGCCCAGGGGCACCCCTCCCTTGGACTGCTTTGGTCATTAGTTAGTTTGTCAGGGTCATTATGGTCATATGAAAGTATGGGGCCTATAAATAGGCCTCCCCTCCCTCTCATTGTAACAACTTTTGAAGAATCATTTGAATAGAAAAATTCTCTAGTCTTACTTCTCTCTACCAAATCTCTCTTCTCTCTCTCTCTCACTCTCTCTCTATCTCTCTCTCTTCAAGAAGGGGGCGCACCATTCTCTCTCTCCTCTCTCCTCCAACCACTTCCAACCCCCACCTACCTCCATTAACTCCACACAACTTCCCATAGCCCCTCTTCACTCCACATCTAGTTCCAAGAAACCTCCACCAATCTAAGCCCTACTTCCCAACCACCACCTACCCCCCTCCACTTCCCTAAGCACCCCACCACCTTCCCAAGGCTGAATTAACCTCTCCCAAAGGCCAAATTCAAAATTCCCTCCCCTCTCCCATCCCTCCCACACCCTAGGTCGACCCAAACCAGACCCCCCTTGGTCTGGTCGCCCTCCTCCTCCTCCTCTCCATCTCACCCTCTCTCTAGTGTACACCCACCCCTCATCTCCACCTCCAGCTGCTCCAGCCCCCCTCTCCATGTATCCCTGCCACTCCAGACCCCCTGAAGCCCTAGCCACGTCCTTCCCATCTTCTCCAGCCATCAGCCAACCTCCCTCTTGCTGAGTTGCCCCACTCCTACATCATTTGCCACCATCAAGTTGCAGCTCCATCAGCAGTTCGCAGGCAGCAAGATTGGGTCCTGGAAGAAGCTTCATCTCCGACACTTCCCCTCATCTTCTGGTGGCATGGCATACACCGTTGGAAAGGTTGTCCAAGGAGCTTTCTAGGCGAGGTGGTTTCATCTTCTTCCAAGCACCGAGCTGCCGGTAGGAGCGATTCTCCCTCGACTGCGCAGGATCTCTCAGGCAGGGAACCAGAATTAGAGTGGAAGCTCGACCACGACATACCTTTTGAGATTCAGATCATGTGTTCTTCAGCAAAAATCTTCCCTCTCAAGTACTCTTTCATCCTCAAGAAGTAGAGCTGCATTTGGGCATCGGCATCTAAAGTTATGAATTTCCTACTCCAAGTGTGTCAGGTCAGTTTTCAGGAGCCAGAACCGACACCACTCTACTCAGCTGATCGTACCGGTCTTCTCCAACATCTGCCGACCACGCTGTTGGTGCCGACGGAAAGAAGACTCGACCACGGTTCCAACGGTTCAGGTCTCGTCTCAATCAGAGTTTGGTAGAGATCGTGGCACCCTATGCAACCACTGCATCAGTTCTGCATCAGTCAGAGGCAGAGTGTTGCTGTCCTGCTCCAGTCGCCGGTCCGATCAGCCCCAAGTTCCAGAGCTTCCCCAAAAATTTAGGCATCATCCTCGGCTAGTTGGGGAACTTTTGGCGCCAGTTTCATCAAATTTGGAGCTTGTTTGAGGCCGTGGCGGCATCTTCATCAACAACCTGTTTAGCAAAACTGAAGAGTGGCAGAACCGGCGAAGCTTGGAGAGTCGGCTTTCTCTTCATAGTTTCCCCACCCCGCTTGGCCGGCTGAAGGCCCCTCCCTGCGTGGAGGTAATTTTGGTTGTAATAAGTCTAACCCCCACCCCAAGAGCCCCCCTCCTGCGAGAGGCATAGTTTTGTAATTCATTAAAATTTCAGGTCAAGCACTATCGCTGCAGCGTTCGGGTTCATACCCACGCTTCCCGACGCGCCCACGTCTTCGAACGGGATCGGTGTTTTCACACCGATCAGGTGAGTGACTGATACAACCCTTGCTGGCCTATATTTTGCAAGTTTAGTATCGCCTTGAATGCTCGTCGGACGGTGAGAGAGTGGCCAATTCCGCATATACTCAATTGTGTGCCCACCGCGGCTCGTGAGTGAGAGCTACCCAATCCCACGCCCCGGGCGTGCCGGCCTCCCACAAAGTTGGGAATCCCAGACCCTTTGGGGGTTAGCCTAAGCCGACTTAGCCACTTAGAATCATTGGGTCCCGCCTCGGACCCTCGCCATCATCCCCGGTGCCTGCGGGAGATTGCATGTGTCGTACAAGTGAGCCGCTAGTGTGAGTCTGTTGCTCAATCTTGAATGCTTGTGGGTCTAGGTCCGAGGTCCATCAAGTCAACCGTAGTCAACCTTGGGCTGTGCCACATCAAGTGGTATCAGAGCAGTTATAGGCTTGTCCTCACAAGTCTAGTCTTGGGTCATCATACTAGGTCAAAGGTGCATCCGCACACCCGTGCATAGCCCACCCAACCTTCTTCCAATCCCACTATGAATCCAAAACGCCAAGGGATACCTACCACTAACACCCATGACTTCCCTGGCCACGTCAGTTACCTCATGAAAACCTTGACCCATGCCAATGGCAAGCTTGATAACCTATCTAGACGACTTGACCAACTGGAAGAAAATTGGCCCGCCCCAAGGATGAATGATAGTAGGGCTCCTCCATCACCTCTCACCTTTGATGGGACTCATCATAATGAGTATTTAGAATGGGAGGCTTCCATGGACCATTATTTCACTTGGTATCCAATGACCGAAGAAGAGAAGGCCCAATTTGCCAAAATGCAACTTTCTAAATGCGCCCAAACTCAATGGTTACAAATTGTCGGGATAAGGGTGCTTAGAAGGGAACCTTCCATCACCACTTGGGGGGACATGAAAGAACAACTTAGGGCTAGATATGTTTTCCCCTCCTACTCAAAACACCAAAGCCTAAGGAGCACTTCAACTCCTTCACCCCCTCCTGGCCAACCCATGACCCTAGTCTCCCATTCCCCACCACTTCCCACCTATCCTACCCCGACCACCACATCTACAACCTACCTACCAGTCCTCACCACAACCATAGCTCCACAAACCCAATTGAGCCCCATGTCCACCCCTTCACCAAAACCCATAATATCCACCACTCCCCAACCCAAAACCCCTCACCAAATTCATACCCTACAAAATCCCTTGGAATCCACCACTACCCCTCCATCATCCCCCAAAAAAGTCACACCTCTTAAGACCAACACTTCTCACCCAACCCATCTCCCACTCCCAACCCCAACCCCACCATATCCTAGGCCCCCACTACTTCCCCTACCTATCCCAACCCCAGTCCACCCTTACTCACTTCCCCAGGCGTGTACATTGCCGGCTATCACCAACCCACTTACCATAAACCTGCATACTCCATTGTCCTTGAGAATTGTGACCCCCACACCCACCCAAGTGAGGGTGGTTGCCAAACCGGATCCACCTCCTACCATAGGCAAAATCCAAGAGCCACATGTCTCACCCACCCCTCCTCCTCCAAGTACACTAGAGCCACACACCCTCATCATGGATGAAACCATACTCCAATGGCTAAAACAAAACCCCACCCTCCATGACTTGAACACATACCTCCTAGCCATGAGACACCAAACCCAACTAGTGACCCTCCGGCCTCCCCATATCACCTATCAAACCTCCTATCTTGTAGAACATTTGGGAGACTTAGTGGATTGCCTATACTGGCAAGTCCACTTGACCGGTCTGCTAGCTAGGGAGTCGCCAAGGCCTAGCACCATTAACTTCACTTGCCCTACCTTTGGCTCCATCACTACTATCTACACGAGAGGCCACTGCACTAGTGAGATCATCCTCCTTCTCCCCATGAAGGAGAACCCATCACAATCCACTCCCCTACCATTGAGATACCAAGGACATTGGCCAACCCACCCACTCACTACACCGGCCCAATCATCCTAATAGATGAGGAAAACCCACCTTGTGAAGACCTTGAGAACATAGGGCACTTCTCCCCAGGAAGCCTAATCCACGACCCCTTCGATCCCTTCCAAAGGGAGCCTAGTTACCCATATGGCCCACCCACCTTACCCACAACCCACCTTTCCCGACCCACCATGTTGGACCGTGTCCACTTCTTCCAAGACTCGAGCCACACAAAGGGAACCATCGCCATAGGCGACATATACCTAGGAAGCAAGGAAGAGCTCCTTTCCATAATGTCCACCTTCCTAGATCCCTTTGACCCATTCACATGGAAGTTCAAAGGCCATTCCCCACCCATACACATCAAAGACATCTTTGGGATAGGAGTACATAAGTCTTGGCACAACACACCACTTTGCATGATTAGAAAGTTGAGTCCATTCATTCACATCACCCACATGTCAAGTCGGAAGCATGAGTGGTCCCTATTTGGGTGTAATGGTCCTACCCAACTCAACATTGGTCTTATGAATGATAGGAGCATCCTTGGATGTCATGGTCCCCCAACATTGGTCACACTTATGCATGATAGGTTCACTTGTGGGTGCCCAGGGCCTCTCTCGTCTAGCAAGCTTGATTGTTACCACTTACGTGATAGATCCACATATGGATGCCCAGGTCCTCCCATTCTAATCAAGTATAGGCATAATAAGTCCACTTTTGAGAGTTTGGAATCTTGGAAATCTTCATTCACAAAGTCCATTATGCACCACCCCTCAAAGTTACCTGATGTCATCCACAAGCATATAGGAAAGAGCAATGAGACTTACAAAAGGCAGGCAGATGCTCGGCAGCGCCACTGTGAGTACCACGTGGGAAACTCGGTGATGGTGAGAACGGAGCGGCTCCTTTCGGGGCTTGCCTCCAAGTTGAGGGTACGGGCTTCGGGACCTTCTCGAGTTCTGAGTCGACTTGGTAATAATGCTTATGAGCTGGACCTACTTAAGGGTTTTGGGAGACACCCTACCTTCATTGTGGCAGACTTGGTACCCTACAAGGGCCCCGCGGTGGGACCCAGTGAGGAGCTCGAGCCTTTACCCCCCCCCCCCTTTGAGAGAGACACACACGGTGGGACTCCACTTCCTAGCCTGAGAGGCCGACAAGAGCAGATAGAGACAATACTGGACGAGCAAAGTACCATCACCAAGCACAGGGTGTATCAGCACTACTTGGTTAGGTGGAAGAACCGTCGCCCAATTGAGGATACTTGGGCGAGTCGGGAGGTCCTGCTGCGACTTGACCTCGACATTCTGGAGCTGGTACTATAGCCAGGCGGACCCATACTCGACGGGGTTGAGTTCTCCCCACCCCGGGGGTATGATGGGGGCATCCCTTGCCCCTCCACTTTTTTGAGGCTCGGATCGTCGTCGACTTATGCCATTATGTCCGTCATGTGTTCGTGAGTCTAGTCATGTAATTTTTATATTTTATTTGAGTCTTAAACCGTGTAATTTTCCTATTATTTGAGTCATGTACCTAGGTTAGTAGGTTATCTACCAAAGTCCTGTGTCATTATGTTGGTTTGTTAAGCTATTGGGCCCAACTAGTGGGCTAGGCCCAGGGGCACCCCTCCCTTGGACTGCTTTGGTCATTAGTTAGTTTGTCAGGGTTATTATGGTCATATGAAAGTATGGGGCCTATAAACAGGCCTCCCCTCCCTCTCATTGTAACAACTTTTGAAGAATCATTTGAATAGAAAAATTCTCTAGTCTTACTCCTCTCTACTAAATCTCTCTTCTCTCTCTCTCTCACTCTCTCTCTATCTCTCTCTCTTCAAGAAGGGGGTGCACCATTCTCTCTCTCCTCCCTCCTCCAACCACTTCCAACCCCCACCTACCTCCATTAACTCCACACAACTTCCCATAGCCCCTCTTTACTCCACATCTAGTTCCAAGAAACCTCCACCAATCTAAGCCCTACTTCCCAACCACCACCTACCCCCCTCCACTTCCCTAAGCACCCCACCACCTTCCCAAGGCTGAATTAACCTCTCCCAAAGGCCAAATTCGAAATTCCCTCCCCTCTCCCATCCCTCCCACACCCTAGGTCGACCCAAACCAGACCCCCCTTGGTCTGGTCGCCCTCCTCCTCCTCCTCTCCATCTCACCCTCTCTCTAGTGCACACCCACCCCTCATCTCCACCTCCAGCTGCTCCAGCCCCCCTCTCCATGTATCCCTGCCACTCCAGACCCCCTGAAGCCCTAGCCACGTCCTTCCCATCTTCTCCAGCCATCAGCCAACCTCCCTCTTGCTGAGTTGCCCCACTCCTACATCATTTGCCACCATCAAGTTGCAGCTCCATCAGTAGTTCGCATGCAGCAAGATTCGGTCCTGGAAGAAGCTTCATCTCCGACACTTCCCCTCATCTTCTGGTGGCATGGCATACACCGTTGGAAAGGTTGTCCAAGGAGCTTTCTAGGCGAGGTGGTTTCATCTTCTTCCAAGCACCGAGCTGCCGGTAGGAGCGATTCTCCCTCGACTGCGCAGGATCTCTCAGGCAGGGAACCAGAACGAGAGTGGAAGCTCGACCACGACGTACCTTTTGAGATTCAGATCAAGTGTTCTTCAGAAAAAATCTTCCCTCTCAAGTACTCTTTCATCCTCAAGAAGCAGAGCTGCATTTGGGCATCGGCATCTAAAGTTACGAATTTCCTACTCCAAGTGTGTCAGGTCAGTTTTCAGGAGCCAGAACCGACACCACTCTACTCATCTGATCGTACCGGTCTTCTCCAACATCTGCCGACCACGCTGTTGGTGCCTACGGAAAGAAGACTCGACCACGGTTCCAACAGTTCAGGTCTCGTCTCAATCAGAGTTTGGTAGAGATCGTGGCACCCTCTGCAACAGGCCACATTGTTTTGCACCAGACAGAGGCAGAAACAGTCAGTCCGGTTCCATACTCTTCCCCGGCCAGCAACCATTTTACCAAACTTAGAAAAAAATTCATAGATCATCCTTGGTCCGTTGGGAAGATTTTGGCGCAAGTCTCATCAAGTTCTGAGCTCTGTGGAATTTTTGGTAGCATCATCACCGCCCCACTGTCCAGCAACTCTGAAGATTGGCAGAACCGGCAACGCTCCGAACGTCGGGTTTTCTTCATAACTCCCCCACCCCGCTTGGCCGGCTGCAGGCCCCTCCCTGCGTGGAGGTAGTTTTGGTTGTACTAGGCTTAATCCCTACCCCAAGATCACCCCTCCTGCGAGAGGTGTAGTATTGTACTTCATTCACTTTCAGGTCAAGCGACACCACCGCGGCGATCGGGTATATACCCTCGCCTCCCGGCGCGCCCTCGTCTCCGAGCGGGATCGGTGTTTTCACACCGATCAGGTGAGTGACTGATACAACCCTTGCTGGCCTATATTTTGCAAGTTTAGTATCGCCTTGAATGCTCGTCGGACGGTGAGAGAGTGGCCAATTCCGCATATACTCAATTGTGTGCCCACCGCGGCTCGTGAGTGAGAGCTACCCAATCCCACGCCCCGGGCGTGCCGGCCTCCCACAAAGTTGGGAATCCCAGACCCTTTGGGGGTTAGCCTAAGCCGACTTAGCCACTTAGAATCATTGGGTCCCGCCTCGGACCCTCGCCATCATCCCCGGTGCCTGCGGGAGATTGCATGTGTCGTACGAGTGAGCCGCTAGTGTGAGTCCGTTGCTCAATCTTGAATGCTTGTGGGTCTAGGTCTGAGGTCCATCAAGTCAACCGTACTCAACCTTGGGCTGTGCCACATCACTTGGGGTATCCCTCCGGTTGGGAGGAAGAGGGGAGGCTGTTCCCCTGGTCAAGCTGTGTGGCAGCACCTTGTTCGCAGACTGAGTCTACTTGGTTCTAGCGTTTGCTTGTGAAGCCTCACTCCGGTTGGGAGTGAGGGGTGGATGTAGGTCTGGAGGACCGAACCACCTAAAAATTTATTGAGCAGTGGTTTGCTTTGTGTGTTTGCTTCCGCTAGATGCTTGGACAGGCGCGCTCCATGTGCTTGCTCATAAGTTTAATTGAATTAGTTTTATTCTGTGATTGCGTCTAGCATCTGAGTTTTTATTTGGGCATTATTCGTAGAAGGATACATTCACCCCCCTCTATATCCGGGTCTAGCACCCTAACAATTGGTATCAGAGCGGTGTCTGCATACAAGGTCCAGCGACTTACAGATCCGATCTTGCAGTCTTAGGTGCTAATTTACTTTTGGTGCATCAATATTCCTGTCGCATTATATCTGTTTTTCTCCATGGGTGAACCACCAGTTTTCAACGGTTCCAATTTTAGTGTATGGTTTGCTAGTCTGAAAAATTATGCTAAATCTGTTAATCCAGACCTGTGGAAAGTGATTTCACATGGTCCTCATGATCTACCAAAGAAAAAGTCCAAATGGACTGACAGTCAAAAATCACTGCATGAAGAAAATCAGATAGCAATAAATCTAATGAAGGCATCTACTGATAGAGCTTTTCATTCATGTTTCTTTGATTGCAGTCCTGCTAAAGATATTCTGGACATGCTGAAGCGAACTCAGAAGAGGAATGAGGACAACTGCATGATGGCTGACAGAAGCAATCAAAGCAACAGCCAAAATGAAGATGATGATGATGAGGTAAATCTCTTCGAGAATTTTTCTCTTGATGATTGGGAGAATGCATATGCTGAATTGTTAGAGTCACATGAGAGCTTAAGAAAACAGTATAAAAAGTTGAAGAAGGGTACTGGGATAGATAGTTCTAGCTCTCCATGTGAAAACTGTTCAAGTACGAAGCAATTTCATGATGCATGTCTGTCTGATAATCATATGTATAAAAATCAGAATGCAAAACTGAAGAAGGAACTTGAATGTGCTTACTCTGAACTAAACAAGCTAAGATCTGAAGATGACTCTCTCAGAAAACTCTCCAAAGAAGATGAAGAAAAATCACAGAAACTTAAACAGGAGAACAAATTGCTGATTGAAAAACTTAATGCCATAAAGTCTGTAAACATAGACTTACAGAAAGATCTTGAAAAACAGCAAAAAGATATGAAGGAAATTGAAAATGGAAGAAAGTATGAAGCCAATTCAGAAGATCAGCTTCTAATAAATGAATTGGTTCAAAATGACAAACTTAAGAAAGAAAATGAGAAGTTAAGAATGCTGAACTTCACCATGTCTGAGAGACTTCTAGCTTTAGAAAGAGGTAAAAGTGTTTGCGTTGAAGATTCTGATAAACTGAGCAATCTGGAACAGGAAGTTGAAAAATACAAAACTGCTAACAATGTGTTAACTGAATGTGTGAATTGCAGTGAGCAAGAAATTGCGAGTTACGAGTTGCATATTTCCTCTTTAGAAAATGAAATTCAGGATTTGAGAATATCTTTGTCTAAATTTGTTAATGGGCAAGAAAACCTAGACAAGCTGCTAGGTGTAAAAGTCAATGTCAAAAAGGAAGGGTTGGGCTACAATAATTTAAATAAAAAGGCTCTGCAGAATAAAGTAACAACATCCTTTGTAAATGCTTCAAATGTAGCCACAACATCAAAAGACAAACATCCCACTGATCAGAAAAAACTGGGAACAAAGATTAATTTTAAGAAAGAAGGACTGGGTTACAGTCCAGTCATGAGGAAGGTTGATGGAGTCAACCTGAAAATTATTTTTGTTAAATCTTCTGAACAGGATGAGCCTTCTACTTCATCTCCAACTCAGTACAAGGCTAAGAAAATAGGAAAACAGGATAAAAATCCGAAAAGGACTGTAAATCAGAAAATAAATGAAAAGGGTTCATCAGTGCATATTGATCACAGTCCTCACACACATTCACATGCATTCAAAAAGAAAATGATCTGTCATTACTGTCATAAATTTAGACATCTGATGTATGAGTGTAAGTTGATGGAGAAGGATGATAAGAATGCTAGGAGATCTCATGATAAAAATCCTTCACCTCAGAAAAGGAGTGTCACATGTTCTAATTGTGGCAAATTAGGACACTCAATTGCTCATTACTGGTTTGCTAGTGGTAAGAAAATCTTTTATTCGTATCATGCTAAATTCCCTGCAAACCAACATATTTTTAGTAAAAACAAATCTATTTCAATGAACCAGCACATCATCTGTTTTAACTGCAACATGATTGGTCACAAGACCTCTGAATGCTGGTCAGGTTCTTTTAAAAGAAATTCTTTCAAATGCTCTCACTGTGGAAAGCATGGCCACAGGGCCATTGGATGCTGGCTGAATGCTGGTAGGAGAAACTCTATTTCATGCTTTGAATGTGGAAAGAGTGGCCACAGGGCCATTGAATGCTGGCATGCTCAGGGTAGAAATGAGAATTTTAAACATGCTAAAATCCCTGCAAATAGACATGCTTTTCTTGAGAATTTTAAGAGAATGAATTCTTCTCATTGTTTTAACTGTGGGAAGCTAGGCCATAGAGCTGCTGAATGTCGGCTGGCCGGTTTTAGTAAACAGAATTTTAACTTTGTCAACAACAAAAAATTTCATGCATATGCACATGGATTTCATGCTAACAAGAATGTGCATAGATTAAATCTGAAATCTGGAGCATCTTACTATCATTATAGTAAACAGAACTCTCTCTCTGCCAATAAACTTCATGACAACAGTAATGTGCATAAGAAGAATTTGAAATCTGCTAATTCATGTCATTACTATGGTCAAATTGGTCATTCAATGAATAATTGCTACTTGATGAAATCTGATGACCATGCTGCTAGAAATGTGCTGAGAAAACCTGCTAGAAGTAATACTGTCATGTCAGGACCCAAGACTTCTTGGGTGCCTGTTTGTGCAAAATAACTTTGCCTTGCAGGTGTGCCTTGGAATGGAATAAAAAGGGGTATTAATCCAAGGCACTCAAGAATGGAAACCCCTTCTGAACTGTTCAGGTAAATTCTCTACATTTTCTGTTTTGAAACTCATTACATATCTTGGTTGATGTGTCCATGCATAATTGCTATTTTTTTCTGCATAGCATATTCACTCTTCATCTGCATTGTCTAAATTGAAGCCTCTGAACTCTCCACAACTGAAATTTATGCTTTGGACACTATGAGTATTCACATCTCTCAATGCTCATACTGTTTTATCTGTTTAAATCTGAACTGCATATGAATGTTGTTGAAATCTATCTGTTGCATAGTTCATTGAAAATCTGAATTGCATATAGGACTGCATATTGAATTATCATGATTGACCTCAATGGTATATAAATGGTAAGCTACCAAAAGGTAGGAAAATCTGTCTAGAGGTTCTTACTATGTGTGAGGTGGTCTTTTAGACCAAGTGCTCCACCTAGTACCATGGGTCACTTTGCTGATAGGACAGTCTGATTGTGCACAAGTCACAATATCATTTGGAATCATATGTTCAGTTTTCAGTGCAAACATTGCATGTTTTCAGGGGGAGTTAGTTGCATATCTTTGCATAGCATTCAATGTTGAGTCTTTGCATGTCCTTGCATACATATAGTGCATTGCATTTCCTTATATTGAAAATGCCAAAAAGAGGGTTTGAATGCATATTGTGAGGGGGAGTCAATGCATTGCATATAGGTTGTCAAATGCATACATTTGTCAGAACTCATTGCATATCCTTTCTTATTGATTTTGTTGACAAACCTTAATCATATTCTGAAAACTTTGAGCTTCACAATCTCTCTTAACAATTGATATTTCTCCTATCAATTGGTATCATTTGGGTTCAAAATTCTATCAGTCTCTCATGAAGATTTCAATGGGCTATCTCGATCATAAATATGAAAACTTTTGAACTAGAAATCTTCTATTATACGTTTTTATGAATATCTGAAATAACTCAGGTGGTTTAAGTTTAATGTACTCAAGGGTTGACTTTAAAATCTCTTAAAAATATCTGAAGCATGTTTAATAAACCTTAACCATCTGTTTCATGTTGTGTCTTGTGAAAACTTCTGAAATCTACACTTTTGAATACATGACTTCAACTGATTAAGTACATGAAATTATTATTGACTTGAAGCAAATGAAATTGTCTGAAATGTCTAAAGGGTAAATAGTTGTCAGAGCAATGACTTTGGTCACTGAGAAACTATGTCCAAAGGATTGTGTCATGAGGTGCCTAGTTAACTCTGTAAAATAAAAATTGATTCTTAAATCAGGCAGAGCAATGGCATGCACACTGAGAAATACAACTCACTCATCCAGAAATGATTTGGAATGTGTCATGATGTGTAAATGCTAACTCTGTTCACATAAAGCATGACAGTTAGTCACACTAAGGGCTTAGGGATATTGGCCTCTAATCAAGGTATATCCTCTAGTTACAATGTGTGCACTGAACTAGAGTGCTCGTAAAATTTGTAGCATGAAAATTGTTGAACAAATTGAAATATCTGAATATTGATGCTAAAATCAAATTGCTACAACCCTAGACAAAATCATATGTAGCACCCCTTATAAAAAAATGAAAAAAAAATTTATTATTATTATTAATATTTGCCAAATAAAAAAATATATTAAATAAACTCTTTAGGAAGTTTATGTAAGAAGTGGAACACGAAGTTATCATATGTAAAGGCTATTTATTTAATAAGTGGCTTCCTAATGTAATTGGTTAAGTAACTTGCCTTTCAACCCAATGACCAGGGTTCAAATCCTAGCATCCACCATTTACGTTTTTTGCCAAATAATTATATGTTATAGACAGATGGGCCATGGATTAGCTGTCCAAACATTATCTCTATCTCTCGTAAAAGCCCCATTATTTCCTAACGTGAATAGTGTCATGAATAGTACAACTTTTTATTTAAAAAGAATTTTTCAAAAAAATTATATGTAAAAATAGAGAAAAATATAAGGATCTTATCCATGAAATTTCATAAACTAACTCCATCAATTTTTAAAGATAAAAATCTTTGAAGTTTAACTTGGAATCTTAACTTATGAATAGTGCACCCCAACTTACAGCACTTCGTAAAAGAGACACGAACAGCCTATTTGAGTTGGCATCGCACTATGGGATGCTATTATTTCAGATCTGGTTTCCCTCCTGTCTATCAAAAATCCTAAAATCCCTATATTATACCCCTCTATTGAGGCAGAGACTCTTGCCTTCTCTGACATTCGAAGCCTTGCTGCAGAGAACGTGGGAGCATTCTCTGAAGCATTGTATAGGAGGGAAGGAGCTGATCTTCTTCCTTTCTTCTTCCACCTGTACCCTTTCTGCCACCACACAGAGGTAGGTGATCTCGAGCTTTAACCAAACCATAGCTAATCTAGGTTATATTAGCATGTAAAATTAGTGATTAGTCTCATCTCCATGCGGTATTTAGTGGTTACACATCATGTTATAGTAGGTGTTCTCAACTTTTAACTAAACTAATAGCTAATCTAGGATGATTAGTCTAGGCATTTAGTCTTAGGCTCATTTCCATGCGATATTTAGTGTTTATAAAGCATGTGTTGGCTTAAATCTAGGATGATTAGTATGCCTTAGCTTCATATCTAAGATAATTAGCATGTATTAACTTTATACCCAGAATAATTAGCAAGTATTAGTCTCATATCTAAAATGATTAACATGTGTTGGCTTAAATCTAGGATGATTAGCATGCATTAGCTTCATACTTGAGATGATTAACATGTATTAGCTTCATACCTAAGCCGATTAGCATGCATTACCTTCATACTTGAGATGATTAGCATGTATTAGCTTCATACCTAAGCCGATTAGCATGCATTAGCTTCATACTTGAAATGATTAGCATGTATTAGCTTTATACCTAAGATAATTAGCATGTATTAGCCTTATACCCAGAATAATTAGCAAGTATTAGCAAGTATTAGTCTCATACCTAGAATAATTAGCATGTGTTAGCTTAAATCTAGGACGATTAGCATGTATTAGCTAATATCTATATTTGATATAGTTCATGCTTTAGTAAAGGGCCTGTCATTATGTCAATTTCTTTGAAACTAAAACCACCATGTTAAAGATGTTATATGAGAGAAACTAAAGCGTGAAAATAGTGAAAGAAGAAATTGTAGTCAAGAGGATGAAAAATGTGGAAAAAGACCAAGTTGAAAGAGGCCAAGTGGAAAAAGACCAAGTTGAAAGCACAATGAAATGATATTGAAAATATGGGGTTCTAAGAAGGAAAATAATGAAAAATCTAGAGAGAATGAGAATATGTGAAAGAAGAGAAAGTCATAGATTGGAAGGTTAGGAAGAAGTTTTATGAAAAGTGCAGAGAGAGAAAATGAGAGGAAGAAGGTGAAAAATGTGAAAAAAACGAGATCTATAGGCGTATGTGAACAGTTACTGAGTAAAAAATAGAACCGTAGAAAATTAATTATAACTTAAAAATTAAGAAGAATTGGAGGATGTGGTAGAAGAAGAAAATCTATATCTACAAGAGAAGAAGAACTTTTGTGAAGAACTCAGAGTGAAAGGAGGATTGGAAGGACATGAAAACTGGGGAACAAAAGAAAGTATCGACCCTGCCTGTTGACAGGGTCGACCCTGCCTGTTGGCAGAGTCGACCCTGCCTGTCGACGCTGCCTGTTCACTGCGTTGACGCAGTGAACGGCAGAGTCGACCCTGCCTGTTGACAGGGTTGACGCAGTACTGTTCACCGCGTTGAGGCGATGAACTGATGAGTTGAGGCGATGAACTGATGAGTCGACCCTGTGAACTGGAAATAACTGATGAGTCGACCCTGCCTGTTGACAGGGTTGACGCAGTACTGTTCACCGAGTTGACGCGATGAACTGCTGAGTTGACACAACTGGCTCATTGCGTTAACCTGATCGTTAGGCTTTCACTTTTGCCATCTCCACTGATAGATGGCAGCCTGAGAGGAGATATTTAACTCCTGACAGGGTCCTCTAAACCCTGTATAGTTCCTAGGAAGGGCATCCCACAGTGAGGGTGTCGTTTCTAAAATTGTCAGGTGGCCCGTAAGGCACCGCTCTTATCTAGTTTTTCCGTGTATCAAACGTTACTGGTTTCCACTCCTAGTTCATCCCTACACATCAATGCGCCCTTGGATTCCATTCCATAATTCCACCTTATATATCATACTGGTCAAACCTTGAAATTCCATATTGGCTATAAATGAGAGTGGATGTCAACAAACATGATAAATGCTGTGCATATAGGGCCCGGTCTGGTCCTGGGAGGAGCACCCGAAGGTACTTGTGCCCATGGGAGTTTATTGACCACGGTGTTTGGCATTACACCGGAGTACTTGCTTGCTAGACTTTCCACTCATTCTCGTGATATTACTTGATTGATTTGACTTGAGACCCGCAGAAGGGTAAAGTTTTGCTTGAATGAAATTGATAAATAGCCAATTCCAGTTTTACATGCTTGAATTTATATTACTTTCTATTACTTGCTTGACATGAGTTCTTACTCTCTTGGGAAGATTTCATTAATTCCAGTTATTACTTGTTTGAATCTCTTGCTATTACTGCATTGAAGTTGGAATCCTTATACTCTTACTTGTTATTCCTTCACTGCTCTTGTCGATTTTTACAATCCTTGATATCTACTCATCTACATGCATAGCTTTACTGACATTAATTGAACTTGTAAACCACTTAAAGCATGTTAAATCTTGAGATGTAATTCATACTGAGCGATTCGCTCATCTAGTTGTTTTCTAATATTTTCAGGTAATTTGGATGTCAACCAACACTCGGAAGGGAATGAGACTGAGTGATGAGTGTTAGATTGAAGTTATCAAATTGTCATGTCCTTTGTGTTATTGTATTAGTTCACTTATGTCAGTTGTATCAATTCATCTATGTCATTTGTATTAGTCAACTTGATTAGAACTGCTTAAGATTTGAAGCCTAGTCGTTGGACTCTGGGAACATATGTATTTGTCCTTTGATTAGTTGTGATAATTGTCAACTCGTACTATTTGTATTAATTTCGAGCTAAATCTTAGTTATTTGCGCACTCTGATATTTACATGATTGACACGATCTATATAGACGCGTCACGTCTCCGGGTAATCTTCCGCGCTCGGGGCGTGACAGTCTTCGTGGTATCAGAGCCTAGGTTTTCAAACCTAGGGAACTAGAAAAAAATAAACGGTTAGAAATTGAAATCTAAGTAAAAACTTGAGTCCAAGGATAGGTAAAACCCAAGTTCAAGGATAGATATACCTTACCCGGTGAGATGGATAGAGCCATGGGTTAAGTTCTACAATGACTTTCGACCTTACAAGTAAATCCGATCTTTATCATAGTTAACTCTTTTGTAGGATCATGGCTGCAGAAAGAGCACAATGGCGCGAGATGCAGCGCACCGTGCAAGGCCTCACACAGGCACTACAGCAAGTGGCCCAAGGCGGAGCAAATTGTGGAGCAGGAGATCTCCACCGAAGTTTCTGTAACATGAACCCACCGAGGTTCACGGGTTCGTCCGACCCCGAGGATGCCGAGAATTGGCTAAAGGAGATGGAACGAATCTTTCGTGTGATGCAATGCGCGGATGAAGAGAAGGTTTTACTTGCCGTATTCCAACTAGAACGGGACGCTCGATGCTGGTGGGAATCCATAGAAGCAACACTGCCAGAATACCATGTCACATGGGATGAATTCACGGAGCATTTCAACAACAAGTACTTCTCCGATCATATCCGGGAAAAGAAAGCCACGGAATTCGCCGTTCTAAAACAACGGTGCTTGAAAGTGGCCGAGTATGAGGCCCAATTCTCCAGATTATCTAGGTATGCACCCCACTTGGTGTGTACAGAAAAGATGAAGGCGAGAAGATTCCTCAACGGGCTTCGGCCCCATTATATCACACAACTTGCCCCGATGGACATCCAAGTCTATTCGAGATGGTTCGGCGTGCTCAACTGCTGGAAGACGCCACCGAATTATCTGAGAGAATCCGAGGAAGAGACAAGAAGGAACCCGTTACATGCCCGGGAAAATTCAAACAATCCTTCAACAAGAAGCGATTCTTCATGGGAGGGGAGCCCTCTAAGGCGAAGAAATTCCAGAAGAATGACAGGCCATCTCCACCGCCACACCATCAAAGGAGATTTGCAAATATTGTGATAAAGCTGGTCATAAGACTGAGGAATGTTGGAGAAAGTTAGGAGCTTGTCTTCGATGTGGGAGCCGAGAGCATCGAATCCCAGACTGCCCACTGATGAAGGAACAAGACACCAAAGACGAGAAGCGTCCGGTAAAGAAACAAGGCCGTCTGCAAGCTCTCCAAGAGACGAAACCCACTAAAGGTGGAATTGTGGAAGGTACTCTCACTATTTGTTCAAAAACTGCTCAAGTTTTATTCGATACCGGAGCAACTCATTCATTCGTTTCCAAGAACTTTACTGCTTCATTTTCTAAGAAACATGAACTGTTAGATTTGGTCATATCTACACCTCTTGGGAATGAGTCTGATATCACTTATCACTATCCAAACTATGAAGTGATGATTAAGGGAAATAATTTACCTGCTGACCTGATATGCCTAGATATGAAGGGTTATGACGTCATACTAGGTGCCGACTGGCTATCCACATACCAAGCAACTGTAGATTACCGGCATGGCAAGGTAACTTTCGTAGATTTCCCAGAGCTAGTTTACAATAGCCCTCGGAGTAAATCACTTCTTATATCAGCACTCCGAGCTAGTAAACTTATGAATAAGGGGTGCATGACTTTCATTGCATTCGTGACTGCCACGGAAGTCGAGAAGGTTAAACTTGAAGACATCCGTGTAATTCGGGATTTTCCCGATGTTTTTCCAGAAGATTTAACCGGCTTACCCCCGGAAAGGGAAGTGTCGTTCATAATCGACCTTGTCCCTGGTGCTCGTCCTATTTCCAGGGCACCATACAGAATGTCCCCTGCTGAGCTGAAGGAACTAAAAGAGCAGCTAATGGAGTTATTGAACAAGGGTTTCATCAGGCCGAGTACTTCCCCATGGGGAGCACCCGTGCTATTCGTCAAAAAGAAGGACGGATCGATGAGATTATGCATAGATTATCGGCAGCTAAATCACCTTACAATCAAGAACAAGTATCCACTGCCAACGATTGATGAGCTGTTCGATCAACTTTCTGGAGCTTTATATTTCTCCAAGATTGATCTTCGTTCTGGTTACCACCAATTGAAGATCAAAGAAGAAGACATTCATAAAACTGCATTCCGAAGCAGGTATGGGCATTACGATTTACTGTTATGCCTTTCGGACTAACAAATGCCCCTGTAGCTTTTATGCAATTAATGAACAGCATATTCAGGCCCTATTTAGACCAATTTATTGTGGTCTTTATTGATGCTATTCTGATCTATTCAAAGACCGAAGAGGATCATGAAGAACATCTCAAGAAGGCATTGTAGATATTAAGGGGAAACAAGCTATATGCCAAATTCAGCAAATGCGAGTTTTGGCTCGAGGAAGTATCTTTCTTGGGCCATATCATTTTGAAGAACGGAATTGCTGTTGACCTATCAAAGGTCGAAGCCGTGAAGAACTGGGAACGACCCACAAATGTAACTGAGATTCGGAGCTTCTTGGGTCTAGCTGGTTACTACCGACGTTTTATAAAGGACTTCTCCAAAATTACTGTTCCCATGACCAGGTTAACCCGTAAGGAAGTGCCTTATGAGTGGAAGGAAGACTGTGAAAAGAGTTTCCAAACTTTGAAGGATATCTTGACCACTGGTCCAGTCCTATCGTTACCAATAGAAGGAGAAAATTACGAGGTATATACCGATGCTTCTGGTATTGGCCTCGGATGTGTATTGATGCAGAATGGGAGAGTCATTGCATACTCTTCCCGACAGTTGAAGAAACATGAAGAGAACTACCCAGTTCACGACTTAGAACTGGCCGCAGTAGTATTCACTTTAAAGATCTGGAGGCACTATCTCTACGGAGAACAATTCACTGTGTACTCCGATCATAAAAGCCTCAAGTACTTATTCTCCCAAAAGGAGCTGAACATGCGGCAACGGCGTTGGCTCGAGTATCTCAAGGATTTCGACTTTACTATACAGTACCATCCTGGTAAGGGTAATTCCGTAGCTGATGCCCTTAGTCGAAAGCCGAGAACAATATTGGCCAACTGCATGATACAAGAATGGAAACTGCTGGAGAAATTCTCTGAGCTTGATATCAGCACAGATGAGAAGAACATGTGTATTATTCTATCTCATATGAGCCTACATCCAGATTTGCTACCTGAAATCAAGAAGTTACAAGAAGAGGATCCCTCGCTAGTGGAGATAAAGAGCAAGCTGGACGAGAGACTAGATTTCAAGCTGGCACCGGATGGCAGATTACTATTTCATGCACGGACATGTGTGCCCGACTATCCCGAATTGAAGAAGAAGATTCTTGAAGAAGCTCATAGATCGAGGTACACAATCCACCCTGGAGCTACTAAGATGTACCAAGACTTGGAAAGAACCTTCTGGTGGCCTAACATGAAAAGGGAGGTAGCAGACTTTGTGTCTCGTTGCCTCACATGCCAACAAGTGAAGGCAGAACATCAAAAACCCGCCGGAAAGCTACATCCACTGGATATTCCCAAGTGGAAGTGGGAAGACATTGGCATGGACTTTATCATGGGTTTGCCCAAGTCTAGGGGCGGATATGATGGAATTTGGGTAATTATCGACTGGTTAACTAAATCGGCCCATTTCTTACCCATCAAAAGTCGATGGTCAGTCGACGTACTTGCTGCCCTATATATTAAGGAGATGGTTAGATTGCATGGAGTTCCTGTCTCGATCGTATCTGACCGAGACCCACGCTTCACCTCTCATTTTTGGAAGGGTCTACAACACTCTCTAGGGACGAAACTTAACTTCAGCACTGCTTTCCATCCCCAGACAGATGGTCAGACTGAAAGGACAAATCAGGTTGTTGAAGATATGTTAAGGGCATGTATTATAGATTTCGGCGGAAGCTGGCATGACCACTTGCCACTAGCCGAATTTGCATATAATAACAGCTATCAAGCTAGTATTCAAATGGCTCCTTTCGAGGCGCTTTATGGCAGGAGTTGTCGTTCTCCAATATGCTGGGAAGAAGTCGGTGAAAGATAAATTCTAGGCCCAGATATGGTTAGAGATTCGACTGAGAAGATACACCTTATCAGAGAGAGACTCAAGGTAGCTCAGTGCAGGCAAAAATCTTATGCTGATAATAGAAGGAGAGATTTGAAATTTCAAGTGGGTGACCATGTATTTCTCAAGGTATCTCCCGGCCGAGGTATTAGAAGATTCAGTGTTAAGGGCAAGCTTACCCCAAGGTTTATCGGTCCATTTGAAGTATTGGAAAGAGTGGGCGAGGTGGCTTACCGCATTGCCTTACCTCCTCAACTCTCGGAAGTGCACAATGTATTTCATATATCTAAGCTGAAGAAATATGTGCACGACCCTTCTCACATCATCAATCATGCTGAATTGGTGATTCAAAGGGATCTTACTTATGAGCAAAGGCCGATGCGGATCCTCGACCGCGAAGTTCGAGTTCTAAGGAGCAAGACGATCCCTATGGTAAAAATCCAATGGAATCGATGTTCGGAGCTAGAAGCAACTTGGGAGATCGAGGAATCTATGAAGAGAAGATACCCATAACTATTTTAGTCGGCAAGTATCTTATACTTTCTACAGTATCATTATGTAGTTGAATTTACCCTTATACAATTGAATTTGGGGACCAAATTCTTTTAAGTAGGGGAGGGTGTAGCACCCCTTATAAAAAAAATGAAAAAAAATTATTATTATTATTAATATTTGCCAAATAAATTTTTTTTTAAATAAACTCTTTAGGAAGTTTATGTAAGAAGTGGAACACGAAGTTATCATATGTAAAGGCTATTTATTTAACAAGTGGCTTCCTAATGTAGTTGGTTAAGTAACTTGCCTTTCAACCCAATGACCACGGTTCAAATCCTAGCATCCACCATTTACATTTTTTGCCAAATAATTATATGTTATGGACAGATGGGCCATGGATTAGCTGTCCAAACATTATCTCTATCTCTCGTAAAAGCTCCATTATTTCCTAACGTGAATAGTGTCATGAATAGTACAACTTTTTATTTAAAAAGAATTTTTCAAAAAAATTATATGTAAAAATAGAGAAAAATATAAGGATCTTATCCATGAAATTTCATAAACTAACTCCATCAATTTTTAAAGATAAAAATCTTTGAAGTTTAACTTGGAATCTTAACTTATGAATAGTGCACCCCAACTTACAGCACTTCGTAAAAGAGACACGAACAGCCTATTTGAGTTGGCATCGCACTATGGAATGCTATTATTTCAGATCTGGTTCCCCTCCTGTCTACCAAAAATCCTAAAATCCCTATATTATACCCCTCTATTGAGGCAGAGACTCTTGCCTTCTCTGACATTCGAAGCCTTGCTGCAGAGAACGTGGGAGCATTCTCTGAAGCATTGTAGAGGAGGGAAGGAGCTGATCTTCTTCCTTTCTTCTTCCACCTGTACCCTTTCTGCCACCACACAGAGGTAGGTGATCTCGAGCTTTAACCAAACCATAGCTAATCTAGGTTATATTAGCATGTAAAATTAGTGATTAGTCTCATCTCCATGCGGTATTTAGTGGTTACACATCATGTTATAATAGGTGTTCTCAACTTTTAACTAAACTAATAGCTAATCTAGGATGATTTGTCTAGGCATTTAGTCTTAGGCTCATTTCCATGCGATATTTAGTGTTTATAAAGTATGTGTTGGCTTAAATCTAGGATGATTAGTATGCCTTAGCTTCATACCTAAGATAATTAGCATGTATTAACTTTATACCCAGAATAAGTAGCAAGTATTAGTCTCATATCTAAAATGATTAACATGTGTTGGCTTAAATCTAGGATGATTAGCATGCATTAGCTTCATACTTGAGATGATTAGCATGTATTAGCTTCATACCTAAGCCGATTAACATGCATTAGCTTCATACTTGAGATGATTAGCATGTATTAGCTTTATACCTAAGATAATTAGCATGTATTAGCCTTATACCCAGAATAATTAGTAAGTATTAGCAAGTATTAGCAAGTATTAGTCTCATACCTAGAATAATTAGCATGTGTTAGCTTAAATCTAGGACGATTAGCATGTATTAGCTAATATCTATATTTGATATAGTTCATGCTTTAGTAAAGAGCCTGTCATTATGTCAATTTCTTTGAAACTAAAACCACCATGTTAAAGATGTTATATGAGAGAAACTAAAGCCTGAAAATAGTAAAAGAAGAAATTGTAGTCAAGAGGATGAAAAATGTGGAAAAAGACCAAGTTGAAAGCACAATGAAATGATATTGAAAATAGGGGGTTCTAAGAACGAAAATAATGAAAAATCTAGAGAGAATGAGAATATGTGAAAGAAGAGAAAGTCATAGATTGGAAGGTTAGGAAGAAATTTTATGAAGAGTGCAGAGAGAGAAAATGAGAGGAAGAAAGTGAAAAATGTAAAAAAAATGAGATCTATAGGCGTATGTGAACAGTTACTGAGTAAAAAATAGAACCGTAGAAAATTAATTATAACTTAAAAACTAAGAAGAATTGGAGGATGTGGTAGAAGAAGAAAATCTATATCTACAAGAGAAGAAGAACTTTTGTGAAGAACTCAGAGTGAAAGGAGGATTGGAAGGGCATGAAAACTGGGGAACAAAAGAAAGTATCGACCCTGCCTGTTGACAGGGTCGACCCTGCCTGTTGGCAGAGTCGACCCTGCCTGTTGACAGGGTCGACGCTGCCTGTTCACTGCGCTGACGCAGTGAACGGCAGAGTCGACCCTGCCTGTCGACGCTGCTTGTTCATTGGGTTGACGCAGTGAACGGCAGAGTCGACCCTGCCTGTCGACGCTGCTTGTTCATTGCGTTGACGCAGTGAACGGCAGAGTCGACCCTGCCTGTTGACAGGGTTGACACAGTACTGTTCACCGCGTTGACGCGATGAACTGATGAGTCGACCCTGCCTGTTGACAGGGTTGACGCAGTACTGTTCACCGCGTTGACGCGATGAACTGATGAGTTGAGGCGCTGAACTGATGAGTCGACCTTGTGAACTGGAAATGAACTGATGAGTTGACCCTGCCTGTTGACAGGGTTGACGCAGTACTGTTCACCGAGTTGACGCGATGAACTGATGAGTTGACGCGATGAACTGCTGAGTCGACACAACTGGCTCATTGCGTTAACCTGATCGTTAGGCTTTCACTTTTGCCATCTCCACTGATAGATGGCAGCCTGAGAGGTGATATTTAACTCCTGACAGGGTCCTCTAAACCCTGTATAGTTTCTAGGAAGGGCATCCCACAGTGAGGGTGTCGTTTCTAAAATTGTCAGGTGGCCCGTAAGGCATCACTCTTATCTAGTTTTTCCGTGTATCAAACGTTACTGGTTTCCACTCCTAGTTCATCCCTACACATCAATGCGCCCTTGGATTCCATTCCATAATTCCACCTTATTTATCATACTGGTCAAACCTTGAAATTCCATATTGGCTATAAATGAGAGTGGATGTCAACAAACATGATAAATGCTGTGCATATAGGGCCCGGTCTGGTCCTGGGAGGAGCACCCGAAGGTACTTGTGACCACGGTGTTTGGCATTACACCGGAGTACTTGCTTGCTAGACTTTCCACTCATTCTCGTGATATTACTTGATTAATTTGACTTGAGACCCGCAGAAGGGTTAAGTTTTGCTTGAATGAAATTGATAAATAGCCAATTCCAGTTTTACATGCTTGAATTTATATTACTTTCTATTACTTGCTTGACATGAGTTCTTACTCTCTTGGGAAGATTTCGTTAATTCCAGTTATTACTTGTTTGAATCTCTTGCTATTGCTGCATTGAAGTTGGAATCCTTATACTCTCACTTGTTATTCCTTCACTACTCTTGTCGATTTTTACAATCCTTGATATCTACTCATCTACATGCATAGCTTTACTGACATTAATTGAACTTGTAAACCACTTAAAGCATGTTAAATCTTGAGATGTAATTCCTACTGAGCGATTCGCTCATCTAATTATTTTCTAATATTTTCAGGTAATTTGGATGTCAACCAACACTCGGAAGGGAATGAGACTGAGTGATGAGTGTTAGAGTGAAGTTATCAAATTGTCATGTCCTTTGTGTTATTGTATTAGTTCACTTATGTTAGTTGTATCAATTCATCTATGTCATTTGTATTAGTCAACTTGATTAGAACTGCTTAAGATTTGAAGCCTAGTCGTTGGACTCTGGGAACATATGTATTTGTCCTTTGATTAGTTGTGACAATTGTCAGCTCGTACTATTTGTATTAATTTCGAGCTAAATCTTAGTTATTTGCGCACTCTGATATTTACATGATTGACACGATCTATATAGACGCGTCACGTCTCCGGGTAATCTTCCGCGCTCGGGGCGTGACATCATATGACTTCATAATTGCTTAATCTCAATACTAGTGCATGTAATTATGAAAGAAGTCAATAAATTTGATTGTGTAAGACAAAGGGAGGATAATCAAGATAAATATGAGGGCTTGGTTCATTTTTATTGAAACATGGTTTTAGATATCAATACAGAATTTTATTGATAAACTCTGCATACATCATGTTTAAACCATGTTGTTCAATAAAGCTCATTCATAAGCCCTTATAATGGAAGACTTTGAAAACTTATGTTTTAGATTTATGAGATTGATATCTCTTTGAAAATCTGGCTGAATTTCTTGTGTTTGGAGCATCCTTGAAAAATCTGTTAATTGAAACTCTTCTGCTCATGTCCTTGGCTCATTGACCTGAACTTCTCCTTGTTTGCCCCTGTGGTCTCCTTCTCATCTATCTCATAAGATTCCACTTATTGAGGGGGAGCTTCCATGTCATATGCATCATGCTGCATAGAAACTCTTAAAGGGGAAGATCTTGCATTCTGGTATCGGCATCTGCATTCACCCCTTCCCATGGTTCATCCTGACTATACCAAAAGGGGAGATTGTTTGCCAAAGGGGGAGAATTATGTTCTTGCAAGGGGGAGAAATTGACTGAATTTTTATACATGCTTTAATTTCTCAAACTATTTTCTTTTTGATGAAGTCAAAGGGGGAGAATAATTTGAGTCATCAGAATGCCTCAGATCATCAGAATGACTCAATGTGTTGAAAGTGTGGCCATCATCAAAAAGGGGGAGATTGTTGTGCCCCTGTGGTTTTGATGATGGTTTTGATGATTGGTTTTTGATGTGAGTTAATCACTGTGAGTCATCTTGCTGTGTGAGTCATCATGTTGATATTCAGTCACTTTCTGTTCATAATGCAGTCTTTTTCAAATGTTCAGTCAAGCATTGCATATTCTGATGTTCAGTCTGATTATCAAAGCATTGTATTGCTGTTCAGTTAGTTTAACAGATTTAAAGCATTGCATGTTTTATGTTAGTCATTTTGTCTGCTGCATAAAGCATGTTCAGTTATGCTGTCTATTTGTGCAAGTCTACACATCCTATTTGGTCGCTCTCCAAGTCTATACACTGCCAGCACACACGTACAAACTATCTTCATGTGAAGTCTTCACATCGACTGTTCATGCAAAGTCTAGACATTCGATCAAGTTTGTACACTGGTCTTGGGATATGGATTCATAAAGTACATACACTCTTCGGTTGACTTCAACTGAAGTATGTACATCGGCATGCATTGCATCAAGTGTATACATTGGGTCATGCATTCACTGTAGAGTCTACACATTGCTGGGTCTTATTCAATGTCTTCATGCATTCATCAAGTCTATACGCTGGAAGACAAAGTCTATACAGCGTCAACTCATTGGGCTGCAGCGTCAACTCAGCAAGTATGCACATCGCCTCATTTCTTCAAAGTCTATACGCTGGATCATCTTTCTTAGCGTCTTCATATTTGAAGTCCATACATTGGTCTTCACCTAAAGTCTGTACATCACTGTAGCTGCATCGTCTCATGCAGCGTCTCATTCAAGTCTGTACAGCCGTTTGCATTTCATGAAGTCTGTACACTGCATCGTCTCTCAAGCATTCAAAGCCCATGCATTAAAGTCGAAGTCTGTGCAGCCGGTCCGTCTTGTTCAGCGTCTTAGTGCATTCAAAGTCTGTACATTGCCTTCAAGGCACCAAGTCTATACACTCTCCTGTTCACATCTCTGTGAAGTCTATACATTGCTGATCGAACATAAGTCCATACATTGTGTGTTTGTGCATCAAAGTCTATACATTGGTTAGGCTTATTCATGCAACGTTCATCCAAGTCTGTACATCGCCTTCAGACCTTCAAGTCTATACACTCCATGCTCATTCAAGTCTATACATCAACAGTGTAACTTCAAAGTATGTACAGCGTCTGCATTGTCTCGCTCACACTTGCCAAAGTCTGAACATCCACAGTGTCTTTCATCGTCTCACTTTGCGTCTCAGTTTGCAAAGTCTATACATTCGCTGCAGAGATCACTGTCAAGTCTATTCATTGGTCCGTCTCTTGCAGCGTCTCATCTGGTCAAAGTCAACACATCACTTGAAGGCTACTGCATCAAGTCTATACATCGACTGTCTTGCTTTAGCTTAAGTCTGTACAGAGTCAGCGTCTCGTTGACCGTCTCTTGCTGTGTCTCACGAAGCATTTCATTTAGCAAGTATGTACAGCGTCCGTCTCAGCCAGTGTCTCATGCTGCGTCTTAAGGCTTCAAGTCTATACAATGGACCGTGGTTCGCCAAGTCTATACATTGCTGAGCCATTCGACAAGTCTGTATATTGGCTTCAATTCCTCAAGTCTATACATTGGGTTCGGCTCTGCAAGTCTGTACACTGGTCGAGCATTCAAGTCTGAACATTTACAAAGTCCATACATTGACACTGTAGCTTGCATAGCTCAAGTCTACACATTGGGCTTTCACGTGAAGTCTACACATTGGTCTCCACTTGAAGTGTATACATTGGCTAAGGGTCTTCAAGTCCATACAGAGTCGTATGATGCATATTGATTGAAGTCTGTACAGCATGCCTTGTTGTTCACAGCTTTCAAAGTCACATTGTATTGCGTCAACGCAGTGCATTGGCATGTAGTGTAGCGTCAATGCATTGCATTGTGCATGCCCTGGCAAAGTCTATACATCGCTTGCATCGTTAAGTCTACACATTGACGCTTGTATTATGAAGTCTACACATTGGGGTAAAGTGTATACATTGCTATTTATCTTGTAAAGTCCATACAGTAATGTCTGTTCGTTGTCTTTAAACTGAAGTCTATACAATGTGTTGTATTCTTCAGAGACTGTACAGGGTTTGGACTTAACTGATAAATTTGTTCTTTATCTTAACAGGGAATCTTTGTGAAGCCTAATGAAGGCACGTGATCCAAGGAAGGACGAGGTGCCCAGATGAGGACACGAGTACTGACAACCTGCTGGATGCTGCCATATGGTCCGAATTCTTAGGGCGGGAAATGTGGAAACCTCACGCGCCCTGGATGCTGCTGATGCTGCTATATATACGAGCCTTCTTCCACAGATGAAGAGGGATCGAAGTTGAGAGAGTAGAAGCTGTGAAGAAAAAGCGGAGTGCAGAGAGATCTTCGATCCAGTGAAGAAAAGAAAGAAAAGAAGAGAGCAGAGAAGAGAGTGAGAGTGAGAGCAGAAGAAGGAAAAGAGAGAGATAGTGCTCGTGAGAAGTGAGAAGAAAGAGAAAAGAAAGAGAAACAGAAAGAAGAGGAAGAAAATAAGAGGAGGAGAGAGTCTATTGCAGATCAGTTCAGTCTGTTCATGGATCAAATCCAGAACGACTATGCTCATTGAGAGCTACATCTCTTGTGTTTCATTTCCAACTTTTGTTGCTGTGTTTTTTATGTTTCTTTATTTTTTCTTTTGTTTCTTTGGTTAGCCTTGTTCTTCCGATTGCCCTGCTGGGGATCGTGTTCCTCCTGTGGATTCAAGAGAAGGGAGACTTGTCTCCGGTTCTGGGCTTGTGGCTTGCAAGTCCAGGGGTCCCTCCGGTTGGAGGAAGAGAGGTCTGCGACCTCTAGTTGCTGGTGACTGGGAGTCACTAGCGGGTTCCCTCCTGGTCTGGAGGAAGAGAGACTTCGGTCTCTGGTTTCCAAGTGGCTGGGAGTCACTTGGGGTATCCCTCCGGTTGGGAGGAAGAGGGGAGGCTGTTCCTCTGGTCAAGCTGTGTGGCAGCACCTTGTTCGCAGACTGAGTCCGCTTGGTTCTAGCGTTTGCTAGTGAAGCCTCACTCCGGTTGGGAGTGAGGGGTGGATGTAGGTCTGGAGGACCGAACCACCTAAAAATCTATTGAGCAGTGGTTTGCTTTGTGTGTTTGCTTCTGCTAGATACTTGGATAGGCGCGCTCCATGTGCTTGCTCATAAGTTTAATTGAATTAGTTTTATTCTATGATTGTGTCTAGCATCTGAGTTTTTATTTGGGCATTATTCGTAGAAGGATACATTCACCCCCCTCTATATCCGGGTCTAGCACCCTAACAAACCACCTAAAAAGATCTTGTGTACTGTGGTTTGCTTTCCAATTTGTCAACCGTTAGATGTATGCTAGGCACGTTCCTATCTACGGATCTGACTGAATAGATTTAGTGTACACGCATGCTTAGTTTGGTTATGTCAACAGTACAGACTTGCTTAGGAGTCTGCACTTTTGTAGTTCATTTGTTCGATTAAGTGCATCATTGGCTTTCATATTCTTCATTCACCCCCCCTCTGAATCCTTGCTGCACTGTTGTACCGACCCCCATCGGTTTATCACTTGGTATCAGAGCATACCATAGACTCTACACAGGCAGAGCATGAAGCTCTCTCTCTAACGTATACAAGACTATGTCTAACAAATATTTGGCTGTGCCTTGCAATCACTAGGTTGTATCTAACGAAACCATTGCACACAAGAGAGCTATGTATATATATATATGTAGTAGTTGAACATGTGGTCGTAGCTTGAGCAGGTGAGAACATTTATTGAGAAACCCTTTGAGCAAAGAGTTGCACAACAAAAGAGAAAGGTGGTGAGTGAACCAAGTGAGAAATCCGGTAAACCACAAGCAAAACAAGCGCACATAGACGAGAGTTAAGCGAAAAGTAAGCCAAATTCTTCCTCAACCATATCTATTCTATGTGCTCAAGTGAAAAGGGATCAAACACACTATTCATCTGCTACATTCCCTTCTTATCTTCACAAAAACCTTCACTGATTCTCTATTTTTTTCTTTAAAGGTTTTTTGTTGTAGATCAAATCGTTGGTGTAGATATTTAAGGTGGAGTGTAGTGCTATGTGTGAAGAATGATCCACAGAATAATATATCTAAGTCAATATCACCTCAAGAAAACCATAGCATAGAAGCAGGGAATGGAGAAAGGGAACATGCAATAAATGAAGGGAAGAAAAGAAACACGCGTCGTGGGCACGGAGCAATCTATAAAGGAAAGACAACCAAAGCTATCAAGAGGTGATGTTCCAAAGATGAAATCATGATCGCCACCAAGGCCAGTAACACAGAGAGACCGAGTCACGTACCTAGGAAAGGGGGTGAAAGGACTGCACTCGCGAGCGGGGACTGTCTGGCATAGACAAAATGCGGTATGTCGAAGACCGCGACGGAATAGAAATGGTCTGATGACGACCACTAGCGTTACCTAGAAACGAGATCGTGGGGCTTTGAATCCTCCCTCCCTTTCAGCCTGCCAAAAGGGAGGGGCCTCGTGCTGGATGTGCTATAAACCTGCAGAGAAGAGTGAAACACACAAAAAATAGACCCAATTAGACTTAGAGGAAGTGCAATATCTATAGAACCACGATGACTAAAACACATAAAAGATGGGAAAATACCTGGGGTTGGTGGTTTTTAACCCCTGTAGGGCATGAAAACAATAGGTGGGAGTGTGTGAAGAAGATATGAATACTAAGAACGTGAGAGAAAGGAGAAGGGACAATGCTATGAGAATGACGAAAGGAGGAGATACACCAAGAAAGAAGAACGCTTAAACTATGAAAACCAAGTACTCCCTGGACCAGACTGGCTTAGACCATGGAAAGTAAGGCTCCCTGGCTGAGGAATGCTCCAAAATTTGGCAGCACTTCGTCGCAAACGTCCAAAAAATCTCCCCCTCAAGGTGAGGCCAAAGATGTTCTATTTATAGACTTCCCAAAAACCCTAGGTCAAGCTAAGGGGATACAAGCTGAAATTAGAGTTCCAAAAGGGATAATTTGGCAAGATAATCAAAGAGTAATCCTTGGAAGAGTCCTACACCCTCTTGGTGCATTATCTCTACGAAGGATAGAGCCTCGGAGGCATCCCAGCCGAAGAAAACATAGCTCGGGCGACGCAAGATTCTATTCTGATAACGCGGTTTATCGCACGTCCGCGACTAATTGACTGTGTCTAGGACAAACCGCCACTGAATGAGATAAGATCGTTGACTGGGTCAGTGCCAATGGCCACAGCGATGACACTACTGAAGGATTAACGCGCGGTCTCAGACCACCGCGAAAGAGGGTAACGCGACTATGTGATGACCGTGACAAAGGAAGATAGATCATGGGTTGTGTCGACGCCAGCGACCACATCATCGACGTCACTGAAGGACTAACGTGGTCTTAGATTGACCGCTAAAATCATATCGTGGCTATGGGATTAATCGTGTATAGGGAAGTACGTGCCAAGGAAAGATCGACCCAGAACAAACCTCATCTAGGGGTAATAGGCTAGAAGAAATAAGCTCAGAATACTATCGAGAGAAGCCACAAAACAATGGGTAACTTGGGACATTATTAAGCGAATAAGAGAAAGACTCGACTTGCGGGCATAAAACGGGTGTCAACAGATGCCCCTCCTTGATGTCTGCTTTACAAGGGAACGAGTGAAAGCGACGCATGGATGAAATGGAAAGGAGATGGAGTGAAAGCGACAGCGACAGCGATGAGAAGTGGAGATGAAGCATAGATGAAGCGAAGAGAACTGAAAAGCGGGCATCAAGGCAAAAGACACCGGTCACAACCAACAAGCGACATGAATTCTCCCGAAAATGCCGAACTAACCACAAGGAATGGATGACGTAGATGAGACATGTCTGGAGAACTAACGAAGGAAAAGGAAAACATGATCAACCTCATCAGGAACACAATTCATAGACAATGAGGGGATCGAAAGAACACAGCAAAAAGTTGGAAAAAGAGAAAGTAAAACTGAGATAAAATCCAGATACGAATCACACTGGCCAACCAGACCAAGCAGACAGATTATAGAAAATGATCAAATTCAGAGTGGAATGAGAATCTCTTATCGAAGAGAACTAAGGCACAATTAACCATTGCTGAGGAGAAACCTTGAGAGAATCATGAGGCATGAATGCTCAAAATGACATGATGCATGTTGGGCTAAAATAAAGAAATCATCAAAACGAATGCATAAAAAGGATAAAATAGAAAGTACTCAAGAATAATATTGCTAGACTGAGCAAGATGGGGTCAAGAGTCTTCTTGCAACCACGGCGTGCGAGACAGAGTCCATCGTCCCCCACCCGACTCAAACTAACGGCTTATCCAATGATTAACCGTATGCTCCTAGATCATCATCGTTTTTGTTAAAGGGGAACATCAGATCCCAGAATACACGGACAACCAACCGATCCTTGAGAGGCTATAATAATGTAGATACCATGTAGTAATGCAACAATGAGCTGGAATTAAAGAGCCATACCTCACTTACCTACCAAGCGAAACAACATTTTTTTGAATTTTTGAATTTTTGGATTTTAATGAATTTTCAATAAGATAACCATAATAATCAACAACAAGTGAACAAAGATGAAAACATAATAAGACAAGAACATACTAACGAAGATGAACAAACATAATGAAAATGAACTAAACATAACATAACGAGGATGAACAAAACATAACAACATAACAAACACCACAATAACAAACGGCAAGCATGCGTGGGACAAGACAACACGATGCGGTGGGACAAAGACACGTGGGATGACAACACCACAACACGGTGGGACAGCACACGCGGTGGGACAAGGACATCGTAGGACAACACACGTGGGACGACAACCACGGGGGACAAAAGACAACACGTACGATGACACGGAGGGATGACAATAATATGGGAGACGATAACATAACATGGCATGGTGTGACAAGACACACGTGTGGGATGACATGATCAAGACCTATATTAATCATGGTCTGAGATGGACCACGGACATAGGTTAGCGGTCTTCTATAGACCGCGACCGGATCCCCAAATTCAAAAAACTAACGGCCGCCCTCTTCAGCCGGTTCAATTCCTATACGAACGCCCCGACGCTCACACGCCCCCACCGACCCTTTCACACTCAAACATCCATGCTTCTCAATCTTTCCTCTCATTCTGTCCATCAACATGCTGAGGAAGACCTTGACTCGCCATTTTTTGCAGAGGATAACGGAGACAGATGCGGAGGCTTCGTCCTCCATGGACCAACCGAAAGAAGGGGAACGGTCGCCACTGTCCACCGGAGAAGAAGAGGCTCTCGTCGCTCCTAAAGCGCCTGGAGAAGTTGCTGATCACCCTATTGGCGGTGAAGTGGAAGGAGATGACGAGGAGGAGGACCCAAGAGCGCCACCGTCTGAGGTAAGCCCGCGGCCAAAAACCTCTTTTGATTTTTCCTTGCCTTAAATCGTGATAGACTGATTGCATGGGAGTAAAAATGGGGTCTATGATCCCCAAATGATGTTTGTAAGACTGAAATGCCCATTTGGGCGAGGCTAGAAACAAAGACAACCCCGCCCGCTATGGCGAACAGGTCGCGGTCTACGAGAGACCACGGCTGGAGCTTGCAGACCTCATGAGACCGTGACCCCCCTACTTCTCTTCCTTTATTTAGAATGTTTATTTCAACTATTCTGATGTTTGGCTGGTAAATTGCCTCGCAAGGGAAGAGTCGGACGAGGATTTCATGGTTGCAGGTCAGGGCGGTGTACCTTGCACAACCAGAGTTCCAGCGGGAGAGGTTGGTTGCCATGAGATTTGTGGAGTTCTTGAGCGTGGAGGTACTCTGGAAGGACGCTGCATTACTACTAGCACTCCAAGACAGATGGGACCCGGTGATCAAGGCGTTTCTATTCCCGTGGGGACATATGATCCCTACGCTTGAGGACATTATGCGGATCATGGGACTCCCAGTGCACGGGGCACCGGTGAGCGGTTTCACGTACTCTGACTACCAAGACCTGGCATGGCGACTGCTGGGATTAGAGTTAGAGAGATCAGGACAGGCGTCATCTCTCCTGCCACAGGCCTGACTGTAAGAAAGCTTGGGTTTGAGAGGAGTTGGGATCTCGGTCGGGGAGTTACCAAAGTAGCACATGTAGCGGTTAGTGAGCCGAGCGTGAGAGAGAGTGTCGACCGAGCCGGGACCTGAGGCGGACATAGTGTTGAGGAGGTTCCTGACGCTGCTCTTTGGGAGGCTCCTCTTCGCTACGAGGGGAGACATAGTGAGCTGTCGACTGCTACCAATACTAGACGAACTCGAGGGAGTGGGGTCGTCGCGTGGGGTGCAGCAGTACTCGCCTTCTTGTTCGACTCCCTCGGCACCACCACCGGACAGATGATGTTGGGCGACTTTGCTCCATTCCTACAGGTATGACCTAAACTTAAATGCTTATGAAATGATTATGCTTATACGACTATCTTGCTAATGCATGTATGAAATGCAGGTGTGGGCGTACATCTACCTACCTCACCTAGGTAGGGGACAAGAAACCCATGCTGATCGCTTGCCCATTGTGAGGCGGTGGGCGACAAGATGGGACACGAGATCGGTTCGACGTCAAGTGCGGCTGATTCAGGATGACATCGACTCTCTCCCTTATGCATCGATAAAATCTAAACCTAAAGCTTAAATGCCAACTGTTAAAATGCATGCTCACCTATACTCCTGTTCTGATTTGCAAGTCCGGTGGACACCATACTAGGATGAGGGGCAAGAGGGCCAGCCCTGGGTGGAGGTGGCACTAGCCTACTCTGGTCGAGACATATGGCTTTACTACATAAATGTGGTGGAGCCACTCCACTACCGTTTGATTTTGATGATGTCATGATATGTGTGTACGATTGATGATGATATATGTCTTAACTCTTCATGTGCATTCTCATGTGCATGCTGGAAAGTATGGTACAGGACATTTGCAGGACAGTTAGACTGTGGAGAATAATTGACAGTAAGAAATCAGCATGAGGTAAGAGTAAAGCCAGTTAAAATCGAAAGAAATGAAGAAAAGTCAACATCGTCAATGAAGTAAATGCACAGTCAACAAAAGGGTCAATAGTCTAGTTCAGCCAGTCAAAGCTCTAGTCAGTACAAGCTATACTAATGGTTGACAGTAAGGTCGGTGCACCTCTTTCCAGCACAAGTCAAGGTCTGTGCACGTTGCTGAAGGTCTGTGCACATGGGAAAGGTAAGGTCGGTGCACATCAGGCAAGGTTGGTGCAAGTTGCTGATGGTCCGTGCACATGTGAAGCATAAAGTCTATGCACATCATACTAAGGTTGATGCTAATGTAGAACACATGCATAGTAAGGTCGATGTTAGATGCCTGAGCGTGAAGCATAAAGTCTGTGCACATCATACTAAGGTCGATGCTTGTATGACAGCAGTAGCAACTAAAGGTCGGTGCACATGTCACTAAGGTCGACGTTTATACAGGCCTTAGTCTGTCAAGATATGCATATGTCATCAAGGTCGGTGCACATGTCACTAAGGTCGACGTTCATACAGACCTTTTGTCTGTCAAGTGTATGCATATGTCATCATGGTCCGTGCACATGTTACTAAGATGCAGAACTCTTTGATACTAAGGTTGAAGCACATGATGAACCTTGTGCTAAGCTCGATGTAGATGAAGAACTTTTTGCTTACAAGGTCAGTGCATATGTATTGAAGGTGATATGGCTAACATCACTCAGGTCGGTGCAGATGCAGAACTCTTTGATACTAAGGTCAAAGCACATAAAGAACATTGTGCTAAGGCCGATGCAGATGAAGAAGTTCTTGCTATCATGGTTGGTGCAGCTGAAGGTCTCCATGAACTTAAGGTCTATGTAATGAAGACCATCATGCTGAACAAGTTCAAAGCAGAACAAATAGAAAGGTCTGAGCACCCAAAGGAGAGGTCGAATCATCAAGCCACTGCCTCGATGCACTCAATCAAGCTTGGATTTGGAATCTTTACAAGCCTTAAGCAATCATGGTAAACCAAATTAAAGACCAAGCTTCAGCAACCATACTCCATGGACAGATTAATGGAAGCAGCTAGCTTGTGCAGCACACAACAGTTCAACTGAGTAGCATCAGAGGTACAGATGAAAATGGCCAATATACCTGAAGCAACTAAGTTTGGCAATCTCGTGAACACAAGGAAGGCAGCAGTGACAGAACTCAAGGCAGGCACGTGACTAGGTATAAGAAAACACGTGAGATCAGCCAATCATTGGTATAGCAGGCAAGTGGCATGGGAACCCAGGTGAGTAGTGTTGGGCACGTGATCCGAGGATTCAATGTCAGAAATATTCTTCCCTCTCCTGCCACATGGTCCAATAGGAAAGAAATGGAATAAAATCACTTTATCCAAAGAGCTTTTCCGGAGCCCCTGTTTTGGGTATAAATAGGAGGTATCTTCCTTCATAGAAGAAAGAGCGGACAATAGAAGAAGGAGCCGCCAGAGAGGGGAGCTAAAAATAAGAGAAAGAAAGAGCAACTATTCAGAAGAAGAAAGGAGAGTGAGCATTGAGAAGAAAAAGAAAGAGAGAAAAGAATTGAGAGAGTGAGTGCCTACGAGAAGAGATGAAACTGAGTGAAGTCAGAGCATCACTGAAGATCTGTTCATGTATTGACTCGTGGATCAAATCCAGAGTCATTGTGCTCCTCGGAGCTATATCTATCTTTGTTTTTCCTTTTGGTTTTCAGTTGTTCTTGTCCATCCATTTTGTGTTTTTTCGATACTCTGTTTGGAGTTCGGGGTTCCTCCTATGTTTTCAAGAGAAGGGAGAGTGTATCTCCGGTTTGCCCTCTGTGGATTCAGGGGAAGGGAGACTGGTGTCTCTGGTTGTGAGTGACTATGTGTCACTCACGGGGTCCCTCTGTGCATCAGAGGAAGAGATGGTATGTCCTCTGGTTGTGGGCAACTGAGCGTTGGTCACGGTTCCTTTTGCGGTTGCAGGAGAAGGGAGAGTAGGACTCTCCGGACACTGTGGTAGCAATGGGTGTTGATCTTTTGGGTAGCAAGATCAGGTCGAGAGATTTGTCTCCCTCAGTCTCAAGCTGTTTGGCATCCGTTGTTTGCAGACTGAGTCTGCGTCTTGCTTTGGCAAGGGAATCCTCACTCAGGTTTGAGTGAGGGGTGGATGTGCGCGGATTGGAGTCTGGCCGAACCACCTAAAAAATTCAGTGTACCATGGGTTGCCTTGCATGTTCTTCCATCTTCTCTATCTCCTTCATAGGGTCTGTTACTCGTTTGTTTGGGGGCAACATGTTTGATATTATGTTTGCTGGAGGAATTTGGTAAGTGTGCTCTGAACATGTGCCTTCTCTGATCGATCATTCATCTAGTGGTAATTCAGGTAGAGTTAATATTTTGATTGGTCAAAGATTTTGTATAGAAGATCCATTCACCCCTCTTTTGATCTATTTCAGACCACCACCAATTCTATCAATTGGTATCAGAGCGGATCTCTGATTCTTTAGATCCAACGATCTGCAGAGGATCTTGCTTGTCTTTAGTGCTCTAGTGATTTCAGTGCATTGTCTTGAATTTGTTCTTTAAATCGTTTCAATGAATTCTCCGATGATATATGATGGTTCAAATTTTAGTAAATGGTTAGGCAGTCTGCGCGATTTTATAGACTCTATAGATCCAAAAATGTGGAATTTCATTGAACATGGTCCACATGTTTTGCCTCGAGAGGAGAGTAAATGGTCCCAGAAGGACAAACAAAAGAATCTTGAGAATAGAAAAGTTCTGAACATTCTGCGGAATGCAATAGATACTAATGTCATTTCCTCTATTTCTACTTGCAGGACTGCGAAGAGATCTGGGATTCAGTGATCACATTTCATGAGAACCAGAAATGTCTTATGGCTAAAGGAAGCACTTCGAGCAATGAAAGAGAAAGAGAGGATCAGGTAACTGTTGGGTCCCCTCTGAGACTGAATGATGGGGGATAATGTTGGGTCTCCTCTGTTTTGATAAGCAGTATATGTACTGCTTTGTGTTGAAATGTTTTGATGATTGGCAACAGTTTAGTTTGACTTGTTGACTGCATAGTTGACTCGGTCAACTTTGATCTGATACGATAGTGTATGTATTTTGATGATTCTTATATGTCAGATGTTCATATAATTGCTGCCTGCATATTTACACTTAGTCTGTGCATAAGATTAAAGTCGCAAGTCTGCATTGAGTCGGTGCAACCTAGTTGTAGCATGCGACTAAGTCCGTGCAGAGTCCGTGTATGCATTCACCAAGTCGGTGCAACTCTTGTTGTTGCACATGACTAAGTCATTGCCATGCCTTTCATGCATTAGGTAAGTCAGTGCAATAATTATTCCAGCACGCGACCAAGTCCGTGGATGCTTAAGTTTAGGCAAAGCAAGTCGGTGCAACACTTCTCATTGTACGTGATCAAGTCAGTGCAACTTCTGTACCGTGCACTAAGTCTGTGCAACATTTATCTTCTACACAAACTATTTCTAAGAAAGGTTGCTCACGCACACATTAAGCCCGTGCATACATAGATAAAGTCGATGCAAGCCTTGTTTATGCACACGACCAAGTCAGTGCAAGTGTCATCCATGCATTAGCCAAGTCGATGCACTAGTAGTTGTCGTCTAGGCGCAATGAGTAGGTGCAATTCTTGCACCGGGCACACAAAGTCTGTGCAACACATCTTAGGCAACTTGGTGCATAAGAGTTCATGCATTCAGTGTTTGCACATTAAGTCTGTGCAAGTCAAGCATGCTGCATAATAAGTCTATGCATATCTCATTTGATGCATAACATAGTCTGTGCAATTTATAGCTCTGCATTCATGACAAGTTTGTGTATATGTCTGCTTTGTAAAGTTGAGTCCGTGCATACATAATCTCACGCTAAACCAAGTCTGTGCACACCTCGTAGCCAACTCTATGGATAAGAGATTCATGCATCTATGGTCCGTGCAATGTTTGTACTCTGGATATACATAGTCAGCGCATTCCATGCTTGTGCACACACCATGTCTGTGCACTATCTGCATCTCGTACACACATACTCTGTGCACTTCCACTCTGGAATATATCAAGTTTGTGCACATGTGTGCTGCGTGAACATCAAGTCCATGCATATGTAATCTAATGTTGAGTTGAGTTTATGCAATTTTGTTCTGACAATATATCAACTCCGTGTAATTCTCTACTTCGTATCTAACTGTCTGAAGCTGATTTTAAGTCTGACGTTTTGACAGGTGCCTTTTCATGGAGTTTAAGAATGGCACATGATCCAAGAATGGAGGGGGTGCCAAGATGATGACACGTGGGAAGTGGTCAAGCTGGGATGTTTCCACGTGGCCAAACAACTCCATATCCGGATAAGGCTTTTAGGCGGGAATTGTGGCGAGCACACGCCCCACCTCTCTACTGCTTCATATAAATAAGGAGATTCTCCTTCAAGTGCAGACTGATCGTGATATTGTGAGACAAGCAGAAAGAGCTAGAGCCAGCACGATCCAAAGAGAAGAAGAGAGAGAGCAGCAGATATGAGAAGAGAGTTCATGAGTTCGAGAGAGGAAGGAGAGGCAGAAGAAGAGAAAGAAATATATAGAGAGAGATAGAGAGTTCTAGGAGAAAAAGAGAAGCTTCATCAGAAGATCTGTCCCTACTGGAATCTGGATCAAATCCAATCCAGTCAGCTATGGGGGAGCCACATCTGTGTTGCTATCATTTACAGCTTTCAGTCGCTGTGTTTTACCATCTTTTGTTTTCTTTTGAACCTTCGTTTCAAGCTATTAGTCAGCAGAGCAAGCTGTGTCGCTCAGCGGTTGCAGAGAATCGGTTCCTCTGGTCGGCTAAGTTGTATTGCCCAGCGGTAAAGCTGTTCATCAGCGGTTGGCTCAAGCTATAATGCCTAGCAGTTGAAGTTGTGAATCAGTAGTTGTAGGCAAGCTGTGATGCCCAACGGTTTAAGCTGTGTATCAGTGGGAATCCACACTCTGGTTGAGTGTGGGGTGGACGTAGGTCTGGAGGACCAAACCACCTAAAAATCTTATGTCCATCGTGGTTTGATTACCGTGTCTGTTTCGCTAGATGTATGCTCAGGTTCGATCTATATTTCTCATCTAGTGGGTATTTGGTTTGCACACCGAGCATTTGACTCTGGTCTCGAGAGAGAGGGCCAATCTGATCAGATGAACTGAGTTCTCTCTTTAGTGTATATAGAGTTGATCAAAAGGTCAGGCTATATGATCCTCCTCATGTCATTCGAAGAGAGCATCCAAGTCGTTTAAGGCACCTATGCGTTTTTCTTCCGTTTCTTTGTCTCGCTATAGTTTTTATTTGGGCAAAGTTAAAAAAAAGGGGGGGGGATTCATTCAACCCCCCTTCACGTGGTATCAGAGCACGTCTCTGTGTATTCAGATCCAACGATCTACAGAGGATCCTACTGCTTTGGGTGCTACTCTTGTTGCAGTCTATCCGATTTTGATCTAGGGCTATTGGCGCATTGCTCAGTGATTGCTATGTGCGATTGAAGCTGTTTGCTATCTGTCTTTATGGCTCGTCCCTGTGCTTTTGATGGTTCTAACTTCAGCAAGTGGTTGGGAGACCTATATATCTATATGAATTCCATTGATCCAAATCTATGGAATCTCGTATCAAAAGGCCCACTTGATTTGCCTCGAAATCAGACTAAGTGGTCCAGTGAGGACAGATCAAAGAACCGTGATAATGTCACAGTTCTTAAATTTTTGAGAGATGCAGTGAATACTGACAAATTTTAATTCGTTCTCAAGTGTGCGTCTGGAAAGGAAATTTTGGACAGAATAACTGCTGCAAATGGGGAGCAAGAGGATAAATGTTTGATGGCCAATCGGAGAGAGAATGATGATGATACTACTTCCCAGGTAAGCTCCAGATCAGAAGAACCTTCATTTGATGAATTGGTAGTGATGTATGAAGAGTTGTTAGAATTGTCTAAGAAAATGAAATCTGAGAATAAAAGGTTGAAGAAAAAGATTGAACAAAATAAATCTGAACTGTCTTGTGAGAATTGTCCAGAGCTGAAATAATCTTATGATATGTGCATGATGGATGTTCATAATAGTAATGAACAGATTTTGTCTTTGAAAAATGAGAATCAAGAATGCTTAAACAAGATATCTGAATTGGAAGATCAGCTGAATGTTAAAAATGATGAGCACCTAATAAAACTGCAAGAGTTGAATAAGGCTAATTCTGAAGCAGACAAATTGAAACTTGAAAATGTAGAACTACAGAAGAATAATGAAAACCTTACTGCTAGAATAAAAGGAATTGAGGAAGAAGCCTCAAATAATTGTTCCATAAAGTCAGCCTATAGTAGATGTTCTCTGCTAAAGGAACGCAATGAAGATCTCTATATGGAAAGTGAATGGCAGAGGAAGCTGGTTGACTCCCTCAAGGAAGATCATAAAGATTTGCTGGCTGCGAAAATTGAAGTTGAACAGTTCGAAGAAAAGCTGATTGATGAAAATGAACATTTGAAAGGTGAAATAAAGAAGATTGAAAATTCGTGTGATAAATATACTTTTGTAAAGAACTTGAATGATGATCTTCAATCTGAACTGAAAATCCAAGAAGGATTAATTGACTATCTAAGAAAAGAAAATGAGAAACTAGAACAAGAAATTGAGAAGCACAAAACTACAAATAAAGTTTTGAGTGAATGTGTTAATTGTAGTGAACAAGAGATTGCTAGTTATGAGATACACATTGTATCCTTGGAAAATAAAATTAAAAAACTTGAAAGACTGCAAGATGAAAATGAAGAAATCTCTAAGGAACTTGATACTGTTAAAGCTGTTAATGTGGAACTACAGAGAAATCTGGAAAAATCTGAATTTAAACAGAAACAAGAACCATCTCCTGAAAATCAGATTTTAAAAATTGAACCAGTTCAGAATGAAGAGTTAATGAAAGAAAATGAAGAATTGAAGCTGCTGTTTTTGGCTATATCTGAAAGGCTCTTGACCTTGGAAAAGGGAAAGTGCTCAATTGATAATGAATCTGAAAAAATGAGTGCATTGATGCAGGAAATTGAGAGTCATAAAACCATCAATGCTATGTTGAATGAAAAGGTAACAAAATGTGAAGAAGAATTAGTGAATTCTAAAGTGAACATTACTTCACTTCAAAATGAAAATTATAATTTGAATGATGCTCTGTCAAAATTTGTTGATGGAAAAAGCAACCTTGATAAGATTCTTGGAAATAAGGTTAATGCTGAGAAGGAAGGATTAGGTTGCAATTTGTTCAACAAGAAGAAACCTGAAAATAAGCTATCCACCTCCTTTGCTAGTTGTTCTAATCCATCTAAAACACCTCCAGCATCATTCTTTCAATTCAAGGCACATAGAAATGAAAAACAAACAAAAGCTTTGAAAAAGACTAAACAAATGAAAAAGAGTGCACATATAAATAAAGTCAAAGCTGCTCCTGCCTGCACTTCTAACTCTACTAGTTTTGTGACATCTGATAGCTTAATGCATGCTGTTCATAAGCCTTTTACTCATCCACATGCAAATAAAGAGGATGATCACACTTGTGAAACAATGCATTCTAAGAATTCATTTGTTAGAAACCATGCTACTAAGAAATCTGATGCTTCATGCTATTACCGTGGTAGGCCTGGTCACTTCATGAATGAATGCTTTGTCATGAAACAAGATGATAGGATGCATTCTAAATTCCCTACAAATCATCATGGCCTTAATAGAAACAGATCTTTTTCAAACCAGCACATCATATGCTTCAATTGCAACAAGCCTGGTCACAAGGCTATTGAATGTTGGTCAGGGTCTCATTGGAATAATGCTGGTTCTAGAGATAAGAACATCATGTGCTTTGAGTGTGGGAAGCATGGTCATACAGTCAAGGACTGTTGGCATGCTTAGAGAAATTCAATTAAATCCAAATTTACTAGATTTCCTGTAAAAAGACATGCAGTTGATAGGAACCCTAAAAGAATGAACTTTTCATGTTTCAACTGTGGAAAACCAGGTCGTAAATCTAGAAACTGTTGGCTAACTGAAAATAAAAGACAAAATCTTCATGCAAACAATAGAAAGTTTCATGTTCATGCACGTAGATTTCATGCTTATGATGATGTGCATAATGAAATCAAAAAGTCTGTTGTTTCATGTAGATATTGTGAAAAAATTAGACACTCTATGGCTGATTGTTCTCTGATGAAATTTGATAACAATCTAGCTAAGAAACTATTTAGAACACCTTCTGGGAGTAATACAGGACCCAAGACTACTTGGGTTCCTACAAGATCAAAATAATTCAGTTTTTGCAGGTGTGCCTTGGAAGCTGATGAATAAAGGGGTTAATAATCTAAGACACTCAAGAATGAAACCCCCAGGATTGCACTATTTAGGTTAGTTCTGAAAACCTGTTTTAAATTCTATCATATGAAAGTATGTGTTTTAAATAGTTGCATCTCATGCTAATCTGTCAGTGCTTGATTGAAATCTTCTGAAAATTTGAATTGCACATGATGTCTATGATAGTCATTCTTAGGCTACACTGCATATCTGTTTCTTAAGCAAAAAGCACAAAAACATGCTTTCAGCATTCATTGTATAAAATGCATTTAGTCAGGCAGAGTTTGATTACTTTCGCATGATGCTCATGGTGCTCATGACTAGTTTCGTTGCATAGTGCATACATACATTGTAATGCATTGCATATCATCTAAATTGAAAAATCCAAAAAGGAATAACTCAGTGCATCTAGACAGGGGGAGCATTTTAGACTCACTAGTAGTTCACCTCCTGAACCCTTCCTGTCTAGCTATTCGGCTCACTTTCCTATCCATGTGTGTTGATTTCATTCTTGATTTGAGATTTGAATTGTTTGAAAAATTATCTTGTGTCAGCCTGTCATTGATTTCTGAATAAAAAATGTTATGATGTTTGAATATTTGTTTTACACAGCTGAGTGTCATATGCATGCTTGGATAGTTGATGTTTCAAGTTGATGTATGCACTGCACCGAGTTTAAATCAATGCATTTTCCGCACGTAGTCGATGCAGTGTGTAAGCATTTACAGTCGATGCATGTATTGTACCGAGTATAAGTAGTTGCATGTCTTGCATATAGTCGGTGCATCTTGTGTTTAAACAGCATGTAGGTCGGTGCATCTTATGTCTACGCTGCATGCAGGTCCGTGCACTTCGCGTCTTTCACATGTCAAGGTCGGTGCACTTGTATCCCACTCACATACATGGTTGGTGCATTGTTGATGTTCTATGTGTTAAGGTCAGTGCATTGCATGCTTCATGCATGATTTAAGTCGGTGCATCATGATGTCAGGGAGAGGGTAGTATTGTCTTAACTGAGAATAACTCTTTCTACTATCTCCTCAATCTTAGAAGTTTTATCACATGGAATCATCTATATCATTTGGTATCATTTGCCTTGCTCAGAACCTCTCTCCTCAAAAATCTTTGAGCTAATTCTGTACTCCATTGCTCACTTCCTTATTCTAATTGAATAACAGTCTTGCTATCGATTCATTACAGTAAGCTTCATTTATTACAACTCTTCTCTTATAAGAATCACAGTTGCTTCTTGAATGAACTAAAGGTTTAATCTTAATAGACTATAGAGTTTAAAGACAGTTCTTCATAAAATAAGGTGATAGAAAACTTTTATAGCTCTTAACCTCTCTTTCATGGTTATGATAGAAAATGTCTTCACAGTATCTGAACATGTCAGACTTAGTGAAGTCAAGGCTGGGAAAACTAGAGTGTATATTGTTTTTAAACAAGTCACTCCGAAAAGTTATAAGGGCAGCAACAATAAGATCATTAAAGAAAAAGAAATGAACAATGTGGCAGAGCAATGACTGAATTGCACTGAGTAACTGAGCCCTCCATCAAATAAAAGGAGAGGACCTTATGTCATGAAGTGCTTCATGTTATCTCTGTTGGGGTGGTTTCACTGAGTAACTGGGGGTACTGGCCTCTAATCAAGGTGTACCCTTAATGTCAAAGGTGCAAATCATCTTGGTAGTTTTTAATCAGAGGCAGATATAGTAGTTTATGCTTAGTAACTGGGGGTACTGGCCTCTAATCAAGGTGTACTCATAATGTCAACGGCATAAATGACACTTGTCTGTTCACTGAGTTTAGATTTAAAACCAGAAGTGAAAAACAATTGCTGTAACCCTTGAAGTTCAAAAGTCATTGAGAGTCAATTGTTTAACCTCAATACAAATTTAGGTGACTTTCCTTGACATTCACTGTTTCTGAAATTAGTAGGGTATTGTCTTGACCTAGTCTTTCATAGTTATGCGACTTTGGTTCATTGCTATAAACGGAATCTATAACCCCATTTCAGAAAGTCAGTGGATTTACTCTACCTTCTATAACTGTTAAACATGAAATTAATAAAGAATGCACATTGCTTGATTCTTATACCTTAAGGGTTGTCTCATAATTTGCTCATTTTTTGAACCATTACATAGAATGTTGTTTAGTCTCCTTCATCCTCTTTGGTTTCAGAATTATTCCTTCTTATATTCCTTTATCTCTCTTCCTCCTTATTTGTTGATGGCAAAGGGAGAGAGTTTATCTTCTCCTTATCTTCTCCTCTCCTTGTCTGATGGCAAAGGGGGTTATGGCAAAGGGGGAGAGATTGCATTCTGATGGTTAAGGGGGAGAGACATTGCTCATAGGGGGAGAGTTTTTAATGGTTACAGGTAAGAGAAGGGAAGAGAATGAGTTCAGATTATTTTGATTGAGAAAGAGGAGTCATAAAATTAGGGGGAGCATCTTAAGGTATCTTATTCAGGGGGAGAGTCTGCATATCATCTGAGAATGTAGAGTCTGCATAACATCATAGAGTCTGTATTTGCATGCATATCATCTGACTGTGCTTAATGACTTATCAAAGTACATCATCTCATTACATTCATTCTTTGGGTTGTCGTCATCAAAAAGGGGGAGAATGTTGGGTCCCCTCTGAGACTGAATGATGGTGGAGAATGTTGGGTCTCCTCTATTTTGATAAGCAGTATATGTACTGCTTTGTGCTGAAATGTTTTGATGATTGACAATAGTTTAGTTTGACTTGTTGACTACATAGTTGACTCGGTCAACTTTGTTCTGATATGATGGTGTATGTATTTTGATGATTCTAATATGTGAGATGTTCATATAAATGCCGCCTGCATATTTACACTTAGTCTGTGCATAAGATTAAAGTCAGTGCAACACTTAGTCAAGTCTACATTGAGTCGGTGCAACCAAGTTGTAGCATGTGACTAAGTCCGTGCAGAGTCCATGTATGCATTCACCAAGTTGGTGCAACTCTTGTTGCTGCACACGACTAAGTCGTTGCAATGCCTTTCATGCATTAGGTAAGTCGGTGCAATCATTATTCCAGCACGCGACCAAGTCCGTGCATGCTTAAGTTTAGGCAAAGCAAGTCGGTGCAACACTTCTCGTTGTACGTGATCAAGTCAGTGCAACTTTTGTACCGTGCACTAAGTCCATGCAATAGTTATCTTCTGCAAAAACTAAGTCTAAGCAAGGTTGCCCACGCACACATTAAGTCCGTGCAAACATACATGAAGTCAATGCAAGCCTTGATTATGCACAAGACTAAGTCAGTGCAAGTGTCATCCATGCATTAGCCAAGTCGATGCATTGGTAGTTGTCGTCTAGGCACAACGAGTCGATGTAATTCTTGCACCGGGCACACAAAGTTTGTGCAACACATCTTAGGCAACTTGGTGCATAAGAGTTCATGCATTCAGTGTTTGTACATTAAGTCTGTGCAAGTCAAGCATGCTGCATAATAAGTCTATGCATATCTCATTTGATGCATAATGTAGTCTGTGTAATTTATAGCTCCATATTCACGACAAGTCTGTGTATATGTCTGCTTTGTAAACTTTAGTCCGTGCATACATAATCTCATGCTAAACCAAGTCTGTGCACACCTCGTAGCCAATTCTATGCATAAGAGATTCATGCATCTATGGTCCGTGCAATGTTTATACTGTGCATATACATAGTCAGTGCATTCCATGCTTGTGCACACACCATGTCTGTGCACTATCTGCATCTCGTACACACATACTCTGTGCACTTCCACTCTAGAATATATCAAGTATGTGCACATGTGTGCTGTGTGAACATCAAGTCCATCCATATGTAATCTAATGCTGAGTTGAGTCTGTGCAATTTTGTTCTGACAATATATCAACTCTGTGTAATTCTCTACTTCGTATCTAACTGTCTGAAGCTGATTTTAAGTCTGACATTTTGACAGGTGCCTTTTCGTGGAGTTTAAGAATGGCACGTGATCCAAGAATGGAGGAGGTGCCAAGATGATGACACGTGGGAAGTGGTCAAGCTGGGATGCTGCCACGTGGCCAAACAACTCCATATTCGGATAAGGCTTTTGGGCAGGAATTGTTGCGAGCACACGCCCTACCTCTCTACTGCTTCATATAAATAAGGAGATTCTCCTTCAAGTGCAGACTGATCGTGATATTGAGAGACGAGCAGAAAGAGCTAGAGCCAGCACGATCCAGAGAGAAGAAGAGAGAGAGTAGCAGATTTGAGAAGAGAGTTCGTGAGTTTGAGAGAGGAAAGAGAGGCAGAAGAAGAGAAAGAAAGATAGAGAGAGAGATAGAGAGTTCGAGGAAAAGAAGAGAAGCTTCATCAAAAGATCTATCCCTACTAGAATCTGGATCAAATCCAATCCAGTCAGTTCCGTGGGAGCCACATCTGTGTTGCTATCGTTTACAGCTTTCAGTCGCTGTGTTTTACCATCTTTTGTTTTCTTTTGAACCTTTGTTTCAAGTTGTTAGTCAGTAGAGCAAGCTGTGTCGCTCAGTGGTTGTAGAGGATCGGTTCCTCTGGTCTGCTAAGCTATATTGCCTAGCAGTCAAGCTGTCCGTCATCGGTTGGCTCAAGCTGTAATGCCCAGCGGTTGAAGCTGTTAATCAGCAGTTGTAGGCAAGCTGTGATGCCCAGCGGTTTAAGCTGTGTATTAGCAGGAATCAACACTCTGGTTTGAGTATGGGGTGGACGTTGGTCTGGAGGACCGAACCACCTAATAATCTTCTGTCCATCGTGGTTTGATTGCCATGTCTATTTCGCTAGATGTATGCTCAGGTTCGATCTATATGTCTCATCTAGTGGGTATTTGGTTTGCACACCGAGCATTTGACTCTGGTCTCAAGAGAGAGAGCCAATCTGATCAGATGAACTGAGTCATCTCTTTAGTGTATATAGAGTTGATCAAAAGGTCAGGCTATATGATCCTCATCATGTCATTTGAAGAGAGCATCCAAGTCATTTGAGGCACCTGTGCATTTTTCTTCCGCTTCTTTGTCTCGCTACAGTTTTTATTTGGGCAAAGTTTAAGAAAAATGGGGATTCATTCAACCCCCCTTCTGAATCCGAGCCTCGCAATCTCTCAGTAACTTCTGAATCTGATTTTGATGAAATGACTGTTGCTAATTTAAAAGAAATGTATGCTGAACTGTGTGAAAAGTATAGGAGAGTAAAATGTGAAAATAAAAGGCTGAAAAAGAAAGTTGAACAAAACATGCCCAATACTTCTTGTGATTGTTCATCATGTAATAATTGCCTATCTTTGAAGGAATTGAATGAAAATATTCTATCAGATGTTGAGAGGCACAAAGATTTGATTGCATCTTTAAGAGAAGAGAATAAGAATCTCCTGGATAATAAAATGAAACTTAAAGATATAGAGGATAAGTTAAGTGAAAAAAAGTAGTTTTTGGAACATGAAAATGAGGAACTTAAAACATTGAACAATGCTATGTCTGAGAGGCTTCTTGTTTTAGAAAGAGGGAAATCTGTTTGCATAGAAGAGTCTGAAAAATTACGTAATCTGGAACAAGAAGTTGAGAACTATAAAACTGTAAAAAAGATGCTAAATGAGTGTGTTAATTACAGTGAACAAGAAATTGCTAGTTATGAGATACATATTGTATCTTTGAAAAATGAAATTAAGGATCTAAAAAATTCCTTGTCTAGATTTGTTCAAGGTCAAGATAATTTGGATAAGTTGTTGGGAATGAAAGTAATTTTCAGAAAGAGGGGTTGGGCTACAATCTGATCAATAAAAAATATTTTGAAAGCAAGCTGACAACATCTTTTGTAAAAACATATAGTGTAGCCACCACCTCACAAGTTAAATAAACCACAATCCAGAGAAATCAGAAATAAAGCAAAACTCAGAAACATCTTGAAAATCTGAAAACTCAAAAGTAGAAATTCAACAATGAGAAAAACCATGCTTCAAAGAAATCTAATGTTCTTTGTCATTATTGTGGTAAGCATGGACATTTAATGAATGATTGCTTTGTAATGAAGAATGATGATTTGAATTTTGGGAAAACACATGCTAGGAATCCTCGTGCTAAGAAATCTCCTTCTATTCAAAATAAGAAAATTCATTGCTATTGTTGTGGTAAGGAAGGCCACATTACTGCACATTGCTGGGTTGGCCAAGGAAGAAATGTTCACTCAGAGCATATTAATTCCCTATCAATAAAAAGTTTGTTGATAGAAATGAATTTGAGTCTAGAGGTAAGCACACTGTGTGCTCCTATTGTGGGAAGATTGGCCATACAGTCAAGCACTATTGTCATGCTCAGGGAAAGGAATTTATTTCTAAACCTGTAAATGTCCCTGTAAATCAAAATGCTTTTGGTAGAAACAAATTTATTTTTAAAAGAAAAATACAGTGTTCTCATTGTGGGAAAATAGGACATGTAGCTGCACAATGCTAGTCTGCCAAGAGTAAGGGTAAATTTCATTCTCATTATGTAAATCCTCATGAGAACTATCATGTCTTTGGTAAGAATAAATCTACTTTAATAAATCAGCAAGGTGTGTGCTTCAATTGTGGAAAGCTAGGCCATAGGGCTAATCATTACTGGTCGGCTGTTGAAAGAAGAAATTTCTTTTCTTGTTTTAATTGTGGAAAGCATGGCCATACAGTCAAGGACTGCTGGTAGATAAGAAACTTTCATGATAAAAATGATAACAAACCTAATCATTCACAGAAATTCAAAAAACCTGCTTATCAGAAACTTGTGAAAAATATAGGAAGTTGTCATTACTGTGGAAAACCTGGGCATTCTATGGATAACTGCTCTTTAATGTTATTTGATGATTTGAAAGCTCAGAAAATGTGGAGAGCAACTTTCAAAGGTGCCACTGACAGTTGGGGACCCAAGAATTCTTAGGTATCTAAATTTGTAAAATGAGAATCTATTTTGCAGGAGTGCCTTGGGGTTGAAGAATAAAAGGGGTTTAATAAGCCAAGGCACCTGAGTATGGTAAAACCCCAGTTCTAATTTCTTCAGGTTTGATTAATTTAGCTTTCAATAAGTCTCTTTAGGTGAATACATATCATGGCTAATTTGTTAATTAGAATTTCATTCATATCATTCTATATCCTTGCATTATTGTATGAACTTGACACTTGCATAAGTCCATTTGCATTTGTCTAAATATCTGTTTAAATACACATCTCATACAATCATTGAAAATATGTGGCATACATTGCATATAGGACTGCGCTGCAATTGTTATGCATTTTCATGCTTGATCACATGGTATATCAAATGGTATAGTGCTAAAGGACAACTAAAGTCTGTCTGGAAGCTCTAATTATGTGTGAGGTGGTCTTCAGACCAAGTCCTCCACCAAGTACCATGGGTCAGCTGAGTTTAGGGCCCTGCACCTTGCTCTGAAAATCTTGTAGATTAATGTCCTGCATATGGTGCATTTAGAATTCAGTCATACAATGCATAAAGTCAGGGGGAGCATGTCAAGGGAAATCCTGTAACTCGTGCATATTTGTTTAGATTATGTCCCTTGCATGTCATCATATCATAATTGACATTTCAAAAGTTGTCATATAGTTCATAAAGATAAGGGGAGCTCATGTTAAGAACATATTGTGTCCATTGCATACATTGCATACTGTTAGGAGGAGTACATGTCAAGTAGTTCTCTCATTGTGTCTATGTAGATGTTGAACACCTCGACCTAAGTTGCTGCATTTTTTAATAGACATGTTAGAAGTGTCGACACCATGAGTCAAAATTATTTTGCAAGTGTTCTGTCTAATGGAGGTTGTGAACAGATGTCAACACCAAGTGTCGACACCTTCATTGATGTGCTTCTGATGTTGATTCTGTCTTGATTGGTCAGCCGAAAATATCCATTTTGGTCAACCGAAGTCTTCACTGTCTCATAAATTGATCTGATTCTAGTTGGACCAATAGTTCCATTACTTCACATATTATTTGATCTCTACTATCTACTCTGAAATCAATTGAGTTTATTTCTTTCATGATTCTGGAATCCATTGTTTGATGCTCCTACATTTGTTAAGGGCTCGTGAACTTCTATTTGCTTGATGCACTCGTGGTCACCTCTGTCGCATGTCTGAATTCAAAATTCTCTCACACATGATGAATATTCCTATTGCTGATTCTTTTGATACATACTGGCTACTTCTGACAATTCTCTTGATCTACCTACAATTTAGGAAGATTTCAATCCGTGTACCTTGATCATAAATCTGAAAATCATTTTAACAAGGAATCTTATCATATACATGTTTATGAATGTCTGATTAATCAAATTGGTTTAAATTTAATGTATTCATTAAGTTTGGATGTGAAAAACTTGAAAATATCTGAGTCAATTTTTTAATGAATCTCAACCGACTGCTTCATGTTATTTCATGCAAAACTTTTTCTAAAACATGAAAACTTTGAAAATCATGACTATCTTTAGTTGAGATACATGCAGTGAGTATTGTCTTTAAACATCTGACTCTTTCTGAGGTCTGTCTAATGGTCAAAAGTTGTCAGAGCAATGACTTTGGTCACCGAGAAACCATGTCGAAAGGAATGTGTCATGAAGTGCCATAGTTAACTCAGATGAAAAATGATTGAAAAATAGGCAGAGCAATGGCTTGCACACTGAGAAACACATCTCACTCATCAAAGAAATGAGTTGAGGTATGTCATGAGGTGTCAATGTTAACTCTGTTCATTATGAGGCATGATTGTTAGTCACACTAAGTGCTTAGGGATATTGGCATCTAAACAACGTATATCCTCCAGTTACAAGGTGTGTACTGAACTAGATTGCTCTTCAAATATTTAGTATGAAAATTTTTGTTGAACAAATGAAATATCTGAAAAATATTACAAAAGATAAATTGCTGCAACTCTAGACAAAATCAAATGGTTTCAAGTTTGTTTAACCTCAATACTACTTCTTGTAACTCCAAAGGGGTCATTGAGTGAGTAAGATGAAGGAAGGTTAAACAAGATTTTCAATATGAGGGTTTGGTTCATTTTTTTTAAAAAAAAATTCAGATATGAGTACAGTACTTTATTGACAAACTCTGGATACATCATGTTTAAACCATGCTATTTAATAAAGTTCATTTATAACCTTTCATAATGGAAGACTCTAAAATATCTTTATTTCTAAATTTATGGGATTGGTATCTCATTGAACATCCTCTTAAATCCCTTGATCATTTGGACATTCAGTCGGATTTATGGTGCTTAGTTCTTCACTATATTGAAAACTCCTTGCTTGCTCTCATTCCCTCACTAGCGGCATCTTTTTAGATTCTACTGTTTGACCTTACTACAGACTGGACTATTTCTTGCATCAATCTCTCTTTCCCTGCATTGTCCATAAAAGTCCATGTGTTTTTGCTGATATTTTCTGATCATTTCTTCCACTCCAATCCCTCTGTTCTGTCAAAGCGGGAGATTGCTTCATCTAGCTTAAAGAGGAAGGTTAGTCTGATTTTTGCATGCTCTGCTCGATATTCCTTCTTGGCTGTCCCTATGGTTTTTGCTGATCATTGTCATGTCTGTCTTTTTTCAATACACCTCACAGTTTCAGGGGGAGTAGGGTTACATGATTTGTATTGTCTGTCAATTTTAGTTCATTTGGAAAGGGGGAGAATAATTCATGACTCCACTATATCCATGCATGCCTCGCACTTCTTTCTACTGATTTTCTCAAACTATTATTTCCTTTTTGATGAAGTCAAAGGGGGAGAATAGTTTGATATGAGTTAGCATGTTGCTCTATGGACTTATAGTGTTGCCATCGTCAAAAAGAGGGACATTGTTGTACCCATGTGGGTTTGATGATGTCAAACACTATGACTCATTGGTTTATGATGTCATATATATTCATGCATTAATTCCATCATAATGATATGAGCAGAAGGTGTGATTTTGATGATGTCATGATATGTGTGTATGATTGATGATGATATATGTCTTTACTCTTCATGTGCATTCTCATGTGCATGCTGGAAAGTATGGTACAGACATTGGCAGGACAGTTAGACTGTGGAGAACAATTGACAGTAAGAAATCAACATGAGGTAAGAGTAAAGCCAATTAAAATCAGAAAAAATGATGAAAAGTCAACATGGTAAATGAAGTCAATGCATAGTGAACAAAAAGGGTCAATAGTCTAGTTCAGCAAGTCAAAGCTCTAGTCAGTACAAGCTGTACTAATGGTTGATAGTAAGGTCGGTGCTACACTTGCCAGCACAAGTCAAGGTCGGTGCACGTTGCTGAAGGTCCGTGCACATGTGAAAGGTAAGGTCGGTGTACATCAGGCAAGGTTGGTGCACGTTGCTGATGGTCCGTGCACATGTGAAGCATAAAGTCTGTGCACATCATGCTAAGGTTGATGCGAATGTAGAACACATGCATAGTAAGGTCGATGTTAGATGCCTGAGCGTGAAGCATAAAGTCTGTGCACATCATACTAAGGTCGATCCTTGTATGACAGCAGTAGCAACTAAAGGTTGGTGCACATGTCACTAAGGTCGACGTTTATTCAGACCTTTGTCTGTCAAGTATATGCATATGTCTATTGATATGTTCTGTTACTACTCTCTTCTTTCTCTTCAATACCGGCTTGAAAGAACTCTTGTCTCCTTCTGATAAATCGATATGTAAAATAAAATAAAACAGTAGAAGGAGAATAGAAGAGAGTAAAGAACCGTGATCACCACCAAGGTGCCGAACGTGATGAACACGTCGTGCCTTGGAAAGAGGGAGAGACACTCGCCTGGCCTGCAGCGCTGGGAAGATGCATGGTTCAGGGAGAACCGCCTAAGGCATGCATGGTCTTACGATAGACCGTTCAAAGACGCTACAGAAGATGCGGGATGAAGCGCTCCTGGAAGGTGAAGGGCTCTGGAATGACTGTAGGAAGAAGAAGGACGGTCCAGTCTTCACCGCACGTCTCTTTGAACGGACTGTACGGAACCGCTCAAGGCCACCAAGCCAGAAGTCGCAAAGGGTCCAACCTCCACCCTCTCCAGCCGGCCAGAGGGGATGGGCCTCGTGTTAGTAAGTTCCTGACCTGCGAAACAGAGTGTAAACACAAAAAGAAAACCCAAGTTAGGACTATAGAGTGTAGTATATGCTAAAACACAGATGAATGATCATAACTAAATGGAGTGGGGGATACCTGGGGAGTTTTAAACCCCTGAGGGCATCAAAAAACATGGGAGGATGTGTGAATGATAGTGCAAATGAAGAAAAACAAGGAGAATGATGCATGCAACACGAAAGGGAATGATGGACTATCAAAGATAAAAAAAAATTGAAAGTTACTCCCTGGACCGGAGGCCTGTATGGACGTAAAAGGCCTCCCTCCTTGGTCGTAGGTCACTCCAGGATTCGGCAGGGCTTCGCCGTCGACCAAAATCTCCCCCCTTTTCAAGCCGGCCTTCGGGGTCTATTTATAGAGCACCTAAAGTCCTAGCTCGAAACTAGGGTTTAGAGGCATTTTCAGGTCGAGATAATCAAAGGAAAATCGTAGATAAATAGATTATCTTTTATCCAGTCAAAATGGCACTTAAAATGGTTGATTATCTGCGAAGAAAATGATGGGAGAAGTTGGAGATAAAACCACGGATAAAAGGGATAAAATCATTTAAAATTCAGCATTCGAACTTATGAATGGTCTTACGGTAGACTGCCCAACAGGATGTTCGGTCACCTTCTGGCCGTCCAACCCTGTCGGTGGAAATTCAAAATAAATAGAATATAATCCAAATTATCCACTGAACTGACCGAAACCTTTGCCGTTGGACTCTCTTAGATGAACGGCTCAGATGAAACCGTTCAAACGTTGAGCGGCCAAAGACAAACCGTTCTAGCCTTGTCGGTGATAAATAGACTAATTGGATAATTATCTGAGAAAACCCTCAAGCCCAGGACTCTGAGAGATGGGCGGCTACTATCCGTCCGTTCATTAAGTTGAACGGCCAGAATAGAATTGCATAAATGCTTGTCGGTGGAAATTCAAAAAATTAACCAAAATATGCCAAAATATATGGACGGTCCACAGTCAACCGCACATGGATTGAGCGGCCCGGTATGAACCGTACATGCACATGGATTGAGCGGCCCGGGATGAACCGTACATGCACATGGGCGCTTGAAACTTATAGAAAAGCCCAATCAACCAAAACCAAGGCCCGTTAAGCCCTGAATCAATTTGGACCTAACCAAGGAGGGAGACAACCCATAAAACTGGCCCAAAGCATGCCTGAAAATGGCCCCAACGGGTGATGGACAACTCGAGACGTCAAAAAATGGGAGTAAGAGGAACGACTCAACTTATCGACATAAAACGGGTGTCAACAGATGCCCCTCCTTAATGTCCTCTTTGTAGGGGAGCGAGCGGAGGTGAAGCGAAAGTGACATGGAACATGGAGATGAAGCGGAGATGCAGCGGAGCGGACTGAAAAAGAGAGCGTTAAGGTAAAACGACACCCATTTTTTACCAACAAGCGATAAGAATCTTCTGAAAAACTCTGAACCAAACGCAAGGGATAATTAAACCAAAAGCGACACCTATCTGGAGGAACTAAACTGAATGAAATAAATCGACAAGACCAACCTTATGGGGGACACAATCCCGCGGTCCAATGAGGAGGCCAAAAGTAGGCAGTAAAAGTAAACGAAACAGGCTAAAGCTCCAGACGGGGACCTCTTAATCAACCAAACCAAGCGAATCGACCAAAGAGAACCTTCCAACTCAGAGTGGAATTAGTTCCTCTTACTCAAACACTGAACACACAGCTAACCATCACTGACGGGACATTCTGTAGGCAAACCATGGGTCATGAAAGCTCAAAAGATGCGTATGATGCATGCTGGGCTAAAATAAAAGAAATCGTTAAAATAAATGCGAAGAAAGATTAAAATATAAAATACTCAAGAATAATATTGCTATGTTGGGAAAATCAGAGTCAAGACACTATCCGTAACCACGGCGTGCAGGATAGAGCCATCCTCCCCATGACATCCCAACCTAACGGCCTATCCGAAGATTAAACACGTGAACCTGGATCATCATCGTTTTTGTTAAAGGGGAACATCAGATCCTGGAACACGTATATAACCAACTGGTTCTCGAGATAATATAGCATAGTACCATATAGTAATGCAATAAGGGTGACAAGGATAGAAGGCCATACCTGACTTACCTGTGCAGGTGAAACGTCATACTTTTTTGGATTTTATTTTTCAGATTTTTTTGGGTTTTCATGAATAGGACCAACAAGATAAGCATAGCGATTAACATAACGACAAACAACATGACATAACATGGTGGATGGAAACAACACAACAAGACGAACAAGCATATAAGCAAAGGCAGAAACAGACAATACAGATGCATGAACACGGTGTGACAAGTCAACAATCAGCGGGACAACACATGGTTGAGATAAGAACATGATAGATCACATGGTTGGGACAACACATGGAACATGGAAAGGCGACCATCGACATGCACAAGATAACTAACAACATGTAGTGAGGAACAAAACAACAAGCGTGTGGGACGACATGGTGGGACATGGACACGAGACAAGGACAGGGCAGGATAAAAGACATAAACAAATACACTATCCGATCAAAACTCGAGATCAGAATGAAGCAGAACTGCCAGGTTCATAGTCGTGAGGCAAAACCCTCTCATATAGATATCATCCTTGCAAACAAAAGTTGAAAAGGACATAAGCTTCAGAACAGATCGAGAGATATGATTGAAGAGAAGAACAGATCAAAAGATGAACAGGAGACAGATAGAACAAAATATGGAGTAAGGAAAGCTTGAGTACCTGCAACCTGCACACTTAGCAAACAGATTACGTATCCGTTCTCAATATAAAATATAAAAGATAAATATTTTTAGATTTTTCAATTTTCTTGATATTTTTTTTGAATTTTGAAAATATTTAATTTTTTGGATTTGAATAATATTTCATCATTTTTTTTGGATTTTTGACAATATCTCATTTTTTGATATTTTTGACTAGTAATCCGCAGCACCCAAAGACAGGCTCGAACTACGGGCCAGGGATCGCCGTCCCTCCCCTCTCGTTAAAGACTTCCCTTGAGTAGGGTGTGCATGTGAGGGTGACTTACCACAACCAACCGCTTCTAAAGAACGGTGCCCCTACTAAGGCCATACCCGGGATACAACCCAGCCTAAGAGGGAGGAGTAGAAGAAAAAATGGAGACAAACTTTGTGCAGGATGGGAGATATCAAGGCTTGAATTCCTTCTAGGGCACTACCCCTCAAAGTGTAGGTCTGTTGTGCCGGGGCTTTGTGTCTTTCATTTTGAGACCCATATTTACAATCACGCATGCGACCGGGCTCATGACGTCTCGCAAGGAACTGTACTGCCACTCTTACCATGCCTTTGATTCATAATTTTGCATATTGATTCATTTTCTCATTTTGGTAGCCCTTATTGACCAGACATAGCATGAAAGCTCACTTTTGAGGGTCAAGACTGCCCCTATTTGAGACCTCTCTCGTATTAGGGAGCGCCTAGGTTGGTCATCTCATCCATCCGTCTCTTGCCCCTACACTTGGCTAAGCAGAGAAGAAAAAGACCTTTGTGCATACCCAAAGTATGGCCAAAGCAGCAACGATGTTGCACTAGAGAGATCGGCTATGCCTCGCCGTGTAGTGTGTGAAAAACCCATACTCAAAGGTCACCCTCAGCAATCGGGGAAATGAACTAGAATCCCAGCGCTAAGCTATCACCAGCCTAAGATGCTGCAGAAGCTACTCATTTTATTTGACTAATTAAGCAAATTAAACTAACGCCACTCAACCATGTTGAGGAACCAACGTTATAAGCATGTGCAGGTGTAAGAGAGATAATAGCGATGATAACATTTTCTTGCACAAAATAACGATACCTTTGCAAATCCACAGTGTGGAAACTGGCATCCTGAAGCGAACATGATCATCGAGCTTTTGATCAGCACGAGCTTTATATTCTTTGCTTTCCAGGATAAAAGGGTGAAAGGATAGCAATGTGTAGATATTCCTTGACATAGAGGAGCGGCAGACATCAAACTGGACGAAGAAGAAATAAAAGGAAGAGAGACAAGGGCTAGAACTCCCTCGTTAAGGCACAGAGGCCCTGATAACAAGGAACTAAATACAGAATGAACAGATATCAACTGAGATCAAGGCGGACTAAAGCCTCAAAAATAGCAAGAAAAAGGGTAAGAACCCTGTAAGGGTGAGGAGGAAAGAATAGAAAGACGATGAAAAGATAGCTGTGAGGATAAGGAATAAGGAGAATGATCATCCGACGTGGTCGGAGGAAAGGAATAGCGATCACCCGCTAGGGGTGGGGAAGAAAATGCATGAACACTCGATAATGTCAGGGAAAAGAAATGGAAACCACCCGACGAAGTCGGGGAAGGATCAGAAAGACCACCCGACAAGGTCGGGGAACGAGCACCAGGAATCCCCAACAGGGTCGGGGGAAAAGGATGAGAAGCGAAATTCAGGCGTACCCGGGGAGAAAAACTAGAAGATGCCCCTGGCTCAGGGGAAGAGGGGGACATAGGCCGAAGCCTAGAATGGTGAGAATAGGAAGAGATGGTAGAAATATAGTCAGTTGGTGGAAGGTACACCACCCAAGGATAAGAACCGAGCAGAAGAAAAGATGAATGGACCGAAGAAGGAGAGGAGGAAGTGGACCCCCAAGTGCGTAACTGACGGCCCTTGAACTTATGTCGTCGCCTCTTCTTAGCAGAAATCTTCTCGAAATAACTCCACCCGACGCGGACTCGGCCCTTCGGGCTTCTTGTCTTGCAATACTTTCTCAAATAACGGGCCCATCTGACAGACGTCCTGGCCCGATTATGAACATGCAGCTTCATCGAGACGGTTGCCCCTAGCTGCGTGGTGCTAACCTAAGGAGGACATTCCAGAACAGTTAACTCCTTGGGATGAGCATCAGGAGATAGCAGAGTTTTATCATTCGGCACTAGAAGCATAAGATTCGGCACCTCCATTTGGCAATTGGGCATGAAGCACAACTCCCGTGCTAGAAGCGCAGGATGGAACTGAGGGAGGGTGATGCGTGGCGTTCACGTGGCTGACTCACCAATAAACCGAGGGAGATGAGATAGACAATGTAGAATGCCCCTGGTCAGTCTCGAGGACACGGCCAATTGCCCTTTGAATGCTAGATTCATTAGATTTCTGGCGACCGTGTGGGTTAGCACCATCCGAGTAGAGAACCCCTCTCGGCCAGTGAACTGAACATCAATCGAGCGCGAGGTAATAACAACATTAATGGTGAACTTCCCAGCAAGCAGAGAGATTGCTACTGGCCTCGCCATTGAAGAAACTGGCACCAACACAAGAGAACTCTTCTTGGCAACCGTCTTCATAGTAAATGTAGGCTCCTTATTCCAAAAACAGCCAAGGGCTAGGACTCGTATCGACATGCTAGAAATAACATCCTGGATCTTGAAATACATAATTGAAACCCGGCTTGGCTCTTTATCTCCCTGGGGACTAGACCCGAGGGGCACCAAAGGTAGCGTGTACCTGCTCCGCGAAGTGGGAAGTGGTAGAGGGATGTTAGAAGGAGGAGGTTTAAAGGGCGCGGGTGGCGATGGTGCAAGTGATGGGGAAATATTGATGATGATGGGCATGGGTGGAGGCAAAGGCAAAAGCGGAGGTGTGGGTTTAGGGTCGGCCTGCTCGGGCTCATAGGACGATGGCGAAAGAAGTGGCATCGGTCGCGGGGATGGTTGGGAAGGTGACAGTGGTAGCAAAGGTGATGAGGGTGGTAAAGGGGGTGATGGGGTTGATGGAGATGGTGAAGGTAATGGGAATGATGGGGATGACGGCAGGGGTGGGGAACAAGGAGGAGAGGAAGGTAGTGGCGTATTGGGGGAAGTGGCGGGTGATGGCGCTCTTCGGCGTATATTTACAACACGTCGAGAGGCGTTGGGAACAGGTGTGGTGGTGGAAACGGAGGGTGAAAGAGATGTTGCCCGAGCGGAAGCTAGGGTAGGTAAAGGTGGTGGAGGAGATGGGATAGAGGAGGAAGTGGGTAATGGAGCAGGTATCTTATCAACTAAAGAAACACTAGGCTGCCCCTGGTCTTGACGTGGAGACGGTTGCCTAGGCGGCACGGCTTGCTGCTGATGCTGCTTACTGCTGAGATCTGAAATAACTTGGCGCATGGCAGCCCAGTCAATCATCTTCTTATCTTCCAAACTATAAATGAGTTCCCGAAATTTGGGGCAATTCTCGACCACATGCCCCTGTTGACGATGGAACTCACAGAAGTGGAGCAAATTCCCGACCACGGGTCCGCAAGGCATAACCGGAGGGAGCTGCAACGCATGGGTGACCATCAGAGCCATGAAAACATCTGTAAGAGATTCCGGCAACAAAGAGTGAGAAGCCTGCTTTGGGCAAGGTGGATGCCGAGGGGTATGAAAAGGTAATGGGGATGTTGGCAGAGGTTGTGTAGGTAAGGGGAATTGCGTAGGTGAAAGCGGAGAGCTAGAATGATGTGGAGGCGTGGAGGGAGTGGGAATGTAATGGACGGCATCTACCCGCTCCGGGTGTAGTGTTTTCTTTGACCGGAAGTGGAGAGGTGTGGTGAAATAAAATAGCGGAGGGCTGACTCGTGGAGGGTTGGTATGCGGTGGAGAACATGGAGGTATAGGGGTGTAGGGGAGCGGACGGTCGACTCGTAGAAGGATATGTAATGGAGGGTTGACTCATGGTGGATAGGGAAAAGAAGGGATACGTGGAAGACGAAGGTGGAGGAGACTCATGGTCAAATAAAACTAGGAGTTGTTGGGTAATGAAGCGGGCTCGACTGTAAAGCTGTTGCCAGGTTGTAATATCATTTAGGGCTAAGATGCACCTGAGCTCGAACGTTGCATTAGAAATAACCATCTTGATCTGCTCACCCTCCGGAATATGCGCCGGGACTTGCGCGGCTAGGTGACGCCAGCGGTCGACAAACGTGGAGAATTCCTTGCCGGGCTTCATCTTCTCTTGGGCCAAATCAACCATAGAATATCTGGGCCCAACCTGATCCTGGTACTGCTGAATAAATCATGCTTGAATGGCTTGAAAATTCATCATCTGCTCTTGCGACAATGTGAAGAACCAATCCTTGGTGGAGCCCTCTAAAGATAGGCCATCAAGCGTTGATCATGCTGGAATTGGGCCGACTCATATAAGAACTCCTTCAAATGGACATAGAGGTCACCAACTCCACCATAGCGGCGATATGCGGGAATTTATGAACGTGGTGGAAGTTGAAGACCTTGAAAGGCAAACGGGATATCCAAATAAGTCTGAGGATTGATTCGGCGTTGCAATTCATCAAGTTGGCGTTGGGCCTGAGTGAACATCTCATCGGTAGGAAGAATCTGAGAAGGGTATGAACCAGCCTGAGCATGAGATGGTGAATTTAGACCAGGGTAATGATGATGGGCCGGATACAGGGATACGGTCTGAGAAGAAAGAAAGCCCGTTCCGGGAATGGAGGAATGCATGGGCCTGGACGGATTATGTGCGTGGGAATGAGGATGGATTGGACTAGCAGCAGCACGGGCGGGATAAGAAGGCCCGTTTAAAGAATAGGGTCCAATGGAGGAATAAGGAGACGAGCCCGCATGGGAAGTGGAATCCACACGGGGGTAAGAAGATGGAGAAGTATAGGAATAAGGTACAGGGGAGAAGTGCTCCATTGGGAGAATGGAGACTCTACATAGTGAATCTCAAATGAATACAAGGATGGGAATGAACCTACGACAAATGTAGCTAAATGGAGACACACGAAGATGAGCTAGACCTAATGAGCCTAATCTAACAAAAAAGATGCAAATGATGACAATGTGCAACATACAATGGAGGACAGAGATGAGAAAAGAGTCAACCAGTTACCCAAACAAATTCCAAATGATGCACGAAGATTTTGATAAGTTCTCTTTTAGGACCTTAGTGGATTAATTAAAAATGGGAATTCACTCGACCATAAGGTACCTGAACAGGGTGAGAATGGAGGACTGGCAGACTCTAAAGGACTCTCTCTCGCACGAATGCAAACCCTAGACTGGGAGGTGGTATGGTACAACCTGCCCAACGTCCGTGTGGGAATCCACGGCTCACGGGGGCTTACAGAGGTCCTCGGCAAGGTCCCCTAGTCGGCTCCAAGGAATATGGAGACGAGAGGAAACCCTACCTCGGTAGGAATGTAACTAGATGTGAATGAAATGCATGAGTCCTATGTGCACCGGAGTGCATGCAAGATCTAGCCTAGAAACTAGCAACCAATGACCAAAATAAACATGCGAGGATGAGAGCAAATAGACAGCAACAACATATAACCAGGGGAAGATCAGTAAATGGCACCAAGGAGAACAAAGACAATATAGATATGGCAATCAAAGCAACCTCGGGTGCACTGTGGCATCAGAAGGACGGTCTGTGGGAGACCGCACAACAAGATAGACGGTCTGGGGTGGACTGTATGATCCAGGGAGTAACGACAAAGTAACAGGAGAATCAGAAAATGATAGAATGAAGGAGACAGAAATCAGAAGCGTACCAGGATGGGCGATTTGTTGACTGCCGCATAAGCTCTGGAACGGACCTGAAACAACCGCGTGACAGTAATCCAGCCAACAGTATAAAGGCAGAGGCGTACCTGAGCCAAGAAGATAGACGGTCGAAGGATAATCGCATAAAACATGAACTCTCTAAGCCAGACCGTCTATAGCAGCAGAGTCGCAGGACTCAAGACCCGGTCGAAGAGAAGGACGGTACCTTGATAGCCGCCCAAGACCTGGAACGGCTCTGTACTAACCGCGCAACATCCAGGAGCAGAGGCCAGCAGAAAACCTGAAACCACTCCCAAAACACAGAACTAACAAAGCAAGGGGGTTCAGCAAGCCACTAACACGATGGGCACTAGGTGTCCCACCGTGATCGCCAAAAAAACGGGATGTTGATATGTTTTGTTACGGCTCTCTTCTTTCTCTTCAATACCGGCTTGAAAGATCTCTTCTCTCCTTCTAATAAATCGATATGTAAAATAAAATAGGACAGTAGAAGGAGAACATAAGAGAGTAAAGAACCGTGATCGCCACCAAGGTGCCGAACGTCATGAACACGTCATGCCTTGGAAAGAGGGAGAGACACTCGCCTGGCCTGCAACGCTGGGAAGATGCACGGTTTAGGGAGAACCGCCTAAGGCATGCACGGTCTTACGATAGACCGTTCAAGGACGCTACAGAAGATGCGGGATGAAGCGCTCCTGGAAGGTGAACGGCTCTGGAACGACCGCAGGAAGAAGAAGGATGGTCCAGTCTTCACCGCACGTCTCCTTGAACGGACTGTAGGGAACCGCTCAAGACCACCAAGCCAGAAGTCACAAAGGGTCCAACCTCCACCCTCTCTAACCTGCCAGAAGGGATGGGCCTCGTGTTAGTAAGTTGCTGACCTGCGAAATAGAGTGTAAACACAAAAAGAAAACCCAAGTTAGGACTATAGAGTGTAGTATATGCTAAAACGCAGATGAATGATCATAACTAAATGGAGTGGGGGATACCTGGGGAGTTTTAAACCCCTGAGGGCGTCAAAAAACGTGGGAGGATGTGTGAATGATAGTGCAAATGAAGAAAAATAAGGAGAATGATGCATGCAACACGAAAGGGAATGATGGACTATCAAAGATAAAAAAAGACTCAAACTGAAAGTTACTCCCTGGACCAGAGGCCTGTATGGACGTAGAAGGCCTCCCTCCTTGGTCGTAGGTCGCTCCAAGATTCGGCAGGGCTTCACCATCGACCAAAATCTCCCCCCTTTTCAAGCCGGCCTTCGGGGTCTATTTATAGAGCACCTAAAGTCCTTGCTCGAAACTAGGGTTTAGAGGCATTTTCAGGTCCAGATAATGAAAGGAAAATCATAGATAAACAGATTATCTTTTATCCAGTCGAAGCGGCACTTAAAATGGTTGATTATCCGCGGAGAAAATGATGGGAGAAGTTGGAGAAAAAACCACGGATAAAAAGGATAAAATCGGTTAAAATTCAGCATTCGAACTGATGAACGATCTTACGATAGACCGCCCAACTGGATGTGCGGTCACCTTCTGGCCGTCCAACCCTGTCGGTGGAAATTCAAAATAAATAGAATATAATCCAAATTATCCACTGAACTGACAGAAACCTTCACCGTTGGACTCTCATAGATGAACGGCTCAGATGAAACTGTTCAAACATTGAGCGGCCAAAGACAAACAATTCTAGCCTTGTCGGTGATAAATAGATTAATTGCATAATTATCTGAGAAAATGCTCAAGCGCAGGACTCTGAGAGATGGGCGGCTACTATCCGTCCGTTCATTAAGTTGAATGGCCAGAATAGGACCGCATAAATGCTTGTCGACGGAAATTCAGAAAATTAACCAAAATATTCCAAAATAGATGGACGGTCCACAGTCAACCGCACATGGATTGAGCGGCCCGGGATGAACCGTACATGCACATGGGCGCTTGAAACTTATAGAAAAGCCCAATCAACCAAAACCAAGGCCCGTTAAGCCCTGAATCAACTTGGACCTAACCAAGGAGGGAGGCAACCCATAAAACTGGCCCAAAGCATGCCTGAAAACGGCCCCAACGGGTGATGGACAACTCGAGGCATCAACAAATGGGAGTAAGAGGAACGACTCAACTTATCGGCATAAAACGGGTGTCAACAATGTCACCAAGGTCGGTGCACATGTCACTAAGGTCGACGTTCATACAGACCTTTTGTTTGTCAAGTCTATGCATACATCATCATGGTCCGTGCACATGTTACTAAGATGCAGAACTCTTTGATACTAAGGTCAAAGCACATGATGAACCTTGTGCTAAGGTCGATGCAGATGAAGAACTTTTTGCTTACAAGGTCAGTGCATATGTATTGAAGGTGATATGGCTAACATCACTCAGGTCGGTGCAGATGCAGAACTCTTTGATACTGAGGTCGAAGCACATAAAGAACCTTGTGCTAAGGTCGATGCAGATGAAGAAGTTCTTGCTATCAAGGTCGGTGCAGCTGAAGGTCTCCATGAACTTAAGGTCTATGCAATGAAGACCATCATGCTGAACAAGTTTAAAGTAGAACAAATAGAAAGGTCTGAGCACCCAAAGGAGAGGTTGAAGCATCAAGCCACTGCCTCGATGCACTCAATCAAGCTTGGATCTGGAATCTTTACAAGCCTCAAGCAATCCTGGTAAACCAAATTAAAGACCAAGCTTCAGCAACCATACTCCATGGACAGATTAATGGAAGTAGCTAGCTTGTGCAGCACACAGCAGTTCAACTGAGTAGCATCAGAGGTACAGATGAAAAAGGCCAATATACCTGAAGCAACTAAGTTTTGCAATCTGGTGAACACAAGGAAGGTAGCAGTGATAGAACTCAAGGTAGGCACGTGACTAGGTATAAAAAACACGTGAGATCAGCCAATCATTGGTATAGCAGGCAAGTCGCACGTGAACCCAGGTGAGCAGTGTTGGGCACGTGATCTGAGGATTCAATGTCATGAATATTCTTCCCTCTCCTGCCACGTGGTCCAATAGGAAAGAAATGGAATAAAATCACTTTATCCAAAGAGCTTTTCCGGAGCCCCTGTTTTGGGTATAAATAGGAGGTATCTTCCTCCCTAGAAGAAAGAGCGGACAATAGAAGAAGGAGTCGCCAGAGAGCGGAGCTGAAAAGAAGAGAAAGAAAGAGCAACTATTCAGAAGAAGAAAGGAGAGTGAGCATTGAGAAGAAAAAAGAAAGAGAGAAAAGAATTGAGAGAGTGAGAGCCTGCGAGAAGAGATGAAACTGAGTGAAGTCAGAGCATCACTGAAGATCTATTCATGTATTGACTCGTGGATCAAATCCAGAGTCATTGTGCTCCTCGGAGCTATATCTGTCTTTGTTTTTCCTTTTGGTTTTCAGTTGTTCTTGTCCATCCATTTTGTATTTTTTCGATACTCTGTTTGGAGTTCGGGGTTCCTCCTATGTTTTCAAGAGAAGGGAGGGTGTATCTTCGGTTTACCCTCTGTGGATTCAGGGGAAGGGAGACTGGTGTCTTCGGTTGTGAGTGACTGGGTGTCACTCACGGGTTCCCTCTGTGCATCAAAGGAAGAGATGGTTTGTCCTCTGGTTGTGGGCAACTGAGCGTTGCTCACAGTTCCTTTTGCGGTTGCAGGAGAAGGGAGAGTAGGACTCTCCGGACACTGTGGTAGCAGTGGGTGCTGATCTTGTGGGTAGCAAGATCAGGTCGAGGGATTTGTCTCCCTCAGTCTCAAGCTGTTCGACAGCCATTGTTTGTAGACTGAGTCTACGTCTTGCTTTGGCAAGGGAATCCTCACTCGGGTTTGAGTGAGGGGTGGATGTACGCGGACTGGTGTCTGGCCGAACCACCTAAAAAATTCAGTGTACCGTGGGTTGCCTTGTGTGTTTGTCCATCTTCTCTATCTCCTTCATAGGGTCTGTTACTTATTTGTTTGGGGTAACATGTTTGATATTATGTTTGCTGGAGGAATTTGGTAAGTGTACTCTGAACCTATGCCTTCTCTGATCGATCATTCATCTAGTGGTAATTCAGTCAGAGTTAATATTTTAATTGGGTGAAGATTTTGTATAGAAGATCCATTCACCCCCTCCCTGGATTTATTTCAGACCACCACCAATTCTATCAACCTAGTTGACTCCAAGGAATATGGAGGTGAGCGGATAACTTACCAAGGTAGGAATGCAACTACAAAGTGCAATGCATGATCCTATGTGCACCGGAGTGCATGCAATTTCTACCCTAGTTACTAACAATCAATATGAGAATAATAGTATGAATGTGCACTACAACAGAGAGGAGAAACGACAACACTCAGAAACACTGGGATATGATAAAATAATGGACTACAGAGGGGTGCCTCAGGATGCATACCTAAGCACCAGTCGTAGTCTTATGCGGAACACTATAATGTGTATGCGGTCGATTCAAGACCGCCTTTAGCCAGGGAGTGAAAAACAACAGGAACAAAAATGAAAACCCCGAGAAAACCCAAACAATGATGAACAGAAGCAAGTTAGACAGCACACAACACGATTGGCACTTGGCATCCCACCGTGATCGCCAAAAACCCAAGGTTGTAGATATTTAATGTGGGGTGAAGTGCTATGTATGAACAATGATCCATAGAATAATATATCTAAGACAATATCACCTCAAGAAAACCAAAGCATAAAAGCAGGGAATGGAGAAAGCTAAACTAAGCACACGCGCTAGGCGTGGAACATGCAATAAATGAAGGGAAGAAAAGAAACACGTGCCGTGGGCACAAATCAATCTATAAAGGAAAGACAACCAAAGCTATCAAGAGGTGATATTCCAAAGATGAAATTGTGATCGCCACCAAGGCCAGTAACACAGAGGGACCCGGTTACGTGCCTTGGAAATGGGGTGAGTTGATCTGCACTCGCGAGTGGGGATTGTCTGGCACAGACAAAATGCGGTCTATCGAAGACCGCGACGAATAGAAACGGTCTGATGACGACTGTTATCGTTACCCAAAAACCATATTGTAGGGATTTGAATCCTCCCTCCCTTTCAGCCAGCCAAAAGGGAGGGGCCTCGTGCTGGATGTGCTGTAAACCTGTAGAGAAGAGTGAAACACACAAAAAATAGACCCAATTAGTCTTAGAGGAAGTGCAATATCTATAGTACCACGATGACTAAAACACATAAAAAGATGGGAAAATACCTAGAATTGGTGGGTTTTAACCCCTGTAGGGCATGAAAACAATAGGTGGGAGTGTGTGAAGATGATATGAATACTAAGAATGTGAGAGAAAGGATAAGGGACAATGCTATGAGAATGACGAAAGGAGAGAAACACCAAGAAAGAAGAACGCTTAAACTATGAAAACCAAGTACTCCCTCGACCAGACTGGCTTAGAACGTGGAAATCAAGGCTCCCTGGCAGAGGAATGCTCCAGAATTCGGTAGCACTTAGTTGCAAACATCCGAAAAATCTCGCCCTCAAGATGAGGCCAAAGATAGTCTATTTATAGACTTCCCTAGAAACCCTAGGTCAAGCTAAGAGGATAAAGGTCAACATTAGGGTTCCAAAAGGGATAATTTGGCAAGATAATCAAGGAATAATCCCCTGGAAGAGTCCTACACCCTCCTGGTGCATTATCTCTATGAAGGATAGAGCCCCGGAGGCTTCCGAGCGGAATAAAATGGAGCTCGGGCGATGTAGGATTCTATTCTGATAACGCAGTTTATCGCACATCCGTAACTAAGTGACGCGGTCTAGGACAAACTGCGGCTGAATGAGATAAGATCGTTAACTAGGTTAGTGCCAACGGCCACAGCGATGACACTACTGAAGGATTAACGCGGTCTCAGACCAACCGTGAAAGAGGGTAACGCAGCTATGTGATGATCGCGATAATGGAAGAAAGATCATGGGCTGCGTCGACGCCAACGGCCATAGCGTCGATGTCGCTGTAGCACTAACGCGGTCTTGGATTGACAGCTAAAATCATATCACGACTATGGGATTAACCATGTATAGGGAAGAACATGCCAAGGAAAGATCGACCTAGAACAAACCTCATCCAGGGTAAGGGACTGGAAGAAATAAGCTCAGAATACTATCGAGAGAAGCCCAAAAATAATGGGTAACTTGGGACATCATTAAGCAAATAAGAGAAAGACTCGACTTCCGGGCATAAAACGAGTGTCAATAGTTGGGTTTTCATTCTTATATTTAGTCTTGGACATTTCTGTATTCATTGTACACAATTTGCCTATCCAGAAGCAAACTCTATGTAACTCTCACTTGTATAGTGGTCATCTTCTCCTTGAGGGGAGAAGCTATTGCTTGAGGGAAAGAGGACCGACAGGTGGTCTGTATCATGTGGTGTAGGACCTATAGGAGTTTGGTATTGTTGGGTTCGTTGTGCTCTCTCTTTGTCATTGGTGATGGTTTTGATGATAACAATGTATTGTGTGTAAGTATTGTGGAAAATACTCATTGATCACTTTGGAGCTTATGTCGTAATATATTGTTTTACAGGTTTGGATGCTTGGTGGATAATTTTTTTAGATGCAAAATGTGCTTTGTGGAGTCGACCTTAGTGCTTTGTGGAGTCGACCTCACTTTTGATGTTTGCTTTATATGCTTAGACCTTGGGTCATTTGCACCAACCTTCCTATAGTGCTTCCATTATATGCATTGACCTTGGTCTCTTGATGCACTTCATACATGATGTTTTTCATTGGTGAAATCATGTTTTCATAGAAGATCATAAGGCCTTTGATCTTGGTTGATATGCATTTGATTGCATTGGTTTAAATTGTTTTTGGACTGAACATGAATCTTTTGTACTGAACCTTGAATTCATACAGGTTTAATGAATCTGATGTGTTCATGCTTGATCATGATGAAATATTGTCATATGGGTTCTATTTTGATCTCAATATCTGAGTATGGTTCAGTTTTTCATTGGACTGGATTTGGAAATCTTGGACTGAACTTGATTGTCTTGGTCTCAAATAGAATTCACATGCAGGTTGATCTATTTTTGACAAAGGTTAATTGATTCATTATTTGATATGTTGACTAAGATTGTCATGAGGTTATCTTGTGGAGGAATTGCGTTGAAGTTAGTTCTTCCAATACATTGGTTAATATTGACATGCTTATGAATTTTCAGAATGTGCTGGTTCATATTGCCCACATTATGATGGATCCAAAGTAAGAGTTAATTTTGGATCAATGGTAATATTCTTCTTATCTTGAGTTGGGAGAAATGAGTCTTCAAAGTGCCTTCATGCTTATTTCTTATGGCTATTCATATTGAATTGGAGTCCATATCTGGAGTCACCTGTTGGACTGAATTTGTATTTAACTGTGACTTGAATTTGCATCTCTGGCTATTCATATGAGGCTATTCAACTTTTGGACTGAACTTGCATTTCCTATGTAGTTTTGTTAAATTCTATTTGGGAGTGGATTGCATGAATCTTACTGATAAGAGAGCTTGCAAGAGAAGTGGTCTGAAGGATTCTGAACCACTTCATTTTGTAGCTATAATTCTTCCATTTTAAATGAACTGAAGTTGCTTCTTCCATTTGCTTTCTAGAACATTGACATAAAAGGATTTGGGTATAATGTGCAGGTTCCATCTTGTCTCTAAACATTGGATCCAAGGTAATATTTCACTTCTGCATTTAATTTTTAATTTCCTTGAATGGGTTTGAAGTGGTCTTCATGTATTGGGTTTACAAGTGTTTTCATGCATATTTGTTCTTGGAAATCTGTGGTAGTTAGTGTGTTGTTCATCTTGTTTCATTTTTCACTGAATGAATCCAAATTTGTTTGGTGTTTTTATGACCCTCTAACCATGTTATTAATCTTGGCAAAATTTGTTTTTCAAAGGGGGTTTATTGGTTTTCACCTCTTGCCTAGGCTACCTTGGACAGGTTGTCCAGGAACATGCAAGAGTCAACTCATGGAGTCGACTCTTGCTGTGCCCTGGAAGCTGTCCAGAAGTGCAGCCAGCAAGAGTCGACTCCATGAGTTGACTCTTGTCTGCCTGCTCTTCTATTTTGCTGCAAACAGAAACTCCTGTAAAAAGTGTCGACTCTGTGAGTCGACACTTTATGCCTGGGTCAAATTTTTTGTGTTGTAGCCAGCATGTACAGTAAAAAGTGTCGACTCAAGGAGTCAATACTTTTTGTGCTGCGTCCGGTTCGGGTTTTATGAATTAATTTCTAAGCCCAATTTTTGTGATCCATTGGTCATGGCTTTTTAACCCCAATACCCTTAGGGTTTCTCCCATCTTTTGAGTGTGTTCTTGAAGGGCTTTTAGAAGGGCTATTGTGGTCTTTTGTTCATCTATTTGCTCTGATACCAATTGTTGCCCAGACTAGATGGCGGACAAGAAGGGGGGTTGAATTATCCCCCAGCCGAGGTGGCGGATTTTAAAACTATCTAAGCTAAACACAGCGGAAATAAAGTTAACAGTGTTAATTAGCTTAAACTTAAACTGAAGTGAGATTTAAGTTCACTCAATCTTTTCGATCTCACTCGAGTAATCTATGCATTGAATGATAAAGCCTAATCCAAACACGAATAGCAGAATAGCAAAGTGTAGTGGTGCAGTGAAATAAAAATCAATAAGATAACATGTGAACTGAGATAGGAGAAATGGACAAACACACAGGCATGCCACAAGGAACACAAAGATTTTTAGGTGGTTCGGGACCACGACGGGCTCCCTACGTCCACCCCTCACCGAACCCCGGTGAGGCTTCACTACACGCTACGAACCGTAGTAGAACAAGGATGAATCCCAACACCACACATGCTGCTTCCGCAGCAATGCATACACACGGGGACTAGCCCCAAGCCGCTGCCACCGCAGCACATACACACGTAGTAGGGGACCACACTCCAGATGCAAAAACCACATGGAGACGCAGCTCAGTCTACACTCACAAATTTGGGGAAACTCACCCTGCAATAGATCCACACACTCGGAGACGCAGCTCCGCTCACACACGATAGTATATCTAGTTCGTTGAAAAGGAAGGATATACAATAAACACCCACAATATGAATCTATGTTGAAATAAAAGAGTTGAGATGAGAGAAGATGGATACCCCCTCAAATCCACAGTGAAACCTGTGCATAGGAGTGGTAGGATGCGCTGGAGAGTTTTATCGACAGAGTGGAAGGTGGCTAAAACCGCAGGAGACGTCCAAGGAAGATGGTTCAACGACTACAACCAGAACTAGATCAGATCGATAGATGTAGGCTCGTTGATGGCGTTCTCCTCTTCTTCCTCTTCCTCCTCCAAGTGAAGAGCCCAGTCTCTGATTTTCATTCTAGGATCTCACGGTCTAGGAGAAAATATCTTTTTATGATGGCTAGTCTTAATTCAGTTGCAGTCTTTGATGGTTTTGATTATATATCTTGGATTGGAAAACTCTGTATTTGGATTTTTGGTATTAATCCGAAGCTTATGAACTTAATCACTCATGGTCCTTACAGTCTTCCTAAAAATGACTGATGCTGGATCGATGAAGACAAGAAAAAGAATTCTGATAATCTATTTGTTTTGAATGCTCTTAAGGCTGCAGTGAACACTAATGTATTTCCTTTTACTTCTTCTTGTAGGTCAGCCAAAGATATCTAGGATGGGTAAGTGAAGCCCAAGAAGAAAGCTAGAATGATGAGTGCCTCGTGGCAAACAACAAGAATAATCGTCAAAGCGAAAGTTCCAAGGTAAACTCCGATTCTGACGAGGAAGATGAATTGAGTTATGATGAATTGATGAATGCTTATGATGAGTTGTTTGAAAGATATAAAACAATGAAATCTGAAAATCAAAAATTGATAAAGAAATTTGAAAACTCTTGTGTTGATAATTCTGCATGTGAAAAATGCACTGAGCATAAAAAATCAGTTGAATTTCACATGTATGATGTCGATGTTCACAAAGAAACAATTGCTTGTCTAAGAAATGAAAAGTTTGCTCTAAAGAATGAGATTACTCAATTGGAGAAAATTGAATGTGAGCTAAGACACAAAATTGAATTGCATTCTATTGATCATGATTTGTGCAATGAATTGACTATGAATGATGAACTTGCTAAGGAGAATGAAGCGTTGAAGCATTTAAACATAGCAACGTCTGAAAAATTGCTTGTCCTTGAAAAGGGATAATGCATATCTGTTGACAAATCTGAAGGGTTAAAGGAGCTAAGACATGTGATAGATTCTGATAGCGGACCTTCTCTCTCTAGATTCTAGAGAGAGAAGCTCTGGTTTCTTCTTCTCGGATGGTTGCCCCCTCCTTGCCGGCCATGGCTGGTTTGGCGGGGGGTCCCCTGGTGCCACCGGGGGTTGCATCTGCTTCTCAAGAGGCTTCCCCTTCGAATACAGATCGTAAGACATTTGCGCAAGTGCTCATGGATAGTTTTCAGCGGGTTTCTCCACCCATTCCGATCAAGGAACCAGCTCTCACAGATCGGGGAGAACCTGCAGTTTTCTTTTCAAAATCGGATATCCAGGCTTCTGTGCAGCCCCTTCAGCTTGCAATTGTGGCCAAATGTTCATATGGTAGGCCATCGTTTACTGAGATTAAGAGCTGCATTTCTCAACGTCTGGTGCTCTCTTCTGATTTTATCATCAGCAAGTTGAATCCGAGACATCTTTTATTTCGATTCCATAATGAGACTGACTTCATGAAACTGATTATACAAAAACATTTGTATATAAAAGGTTTTTTGTTTTGATTCTTTCGGTGGACTGTTGATTTTGATTTTGATGGTGATCCCTCTACGACTCCAGTTTGGATAGGTTTTCCTAGGTTATCGGTTAATCTATACCATGAAGATTATCTTCGTTCCATTGCTGGGAATTTTGGTTCCGTGTTGAGCCTTCATGAAAGAACTCTAACTCTGTCTGATACTTCTGAAGCGCTTGTTTGTGTTGAAGTGGATCTCTCAGTTCCTCGTCGGGAACGTCTATGGATCGATATGGATGGTGTTGGATATTGGCAAGTTGTGAATTACAACAGAGCTCCAGCTCTTTGTTCTTACTGTCATAAATTGGGGCACTCCAAAAATGATTGTAAGAAGTTGCTTAGTCGCAGCCGACCTTTGTTGGGAGATAAGCCAGACTTGAAGCAGGCCAAGCTGAGTTTTGTGCCACGACCGGCACATCCGACCATTGCTCGACAAAATGCGTGTGTTGAAAATCAAGTTGAAGATGCTATTCAGGAAAAGGATCCGAGTAGTTCCTTGCCGGAGGAGGGTGCGTCGAGTAGTATTCGGTTGGAAGGAGAGTCCAATAAGGCTTTATCTTCGGATAATAGCTTGGGGTCTGATGTTGCTGGTACCATTGAAATGAATGGTAGTCATTTGGTCGTGGATGTTAATGATTTGCACATGAAGGAGATTATTCTTCACAGGAGCTCTGTGGTTGCTGATCTTGCCAATTCTGAGAATATTCGGGTGATGACTTCTCATAATACTGATCATGAGGGGATTTCTGAAGCATCAGAGTTTCCTGGAATTTTAATTAATGATGCTCGAATCACTCGAGGGAAAGCTAAGGCTTCGGCTGCTTCTTTCTTTCCTTTTAATAATGATTGACTCTGTTCTTTACTGGAATGTTAGGGGCTTAGGCAATAAGGCGACTGTAAGCAGTCTGGCCAACTTAGTGAAGGTTCGTAAGCTGAGTTTGGTAGCTATTTCTGAGCCTCATATTCCTTTTAGTCGTGCAATGAAGGTTGCTCATCGTATCCATCTCCCTTTTGTTCTTGGTAATAATGGAGATGCTTCCAATATTTGGCTATTTTTTAATTCTGACATTAATCTGGAGATGATTAAATTGCATACTCAATTCATTACCGTTGCTATTAAGGAAGATGATATCACTATTCTTTACTTCACTGATGTTTATGCATCCTGCTGCTCCAATACTCGGCGGGAGCTGTTTGATGCTCTCATGGATTTTAATTCTAGTGAAGATACTCCCTGGATCATTGGTGGGGACTTTAATTGTGTCATTTCCCCTGATGAGAAAATGGGAGGTTTAATGGCTTCTCCTTCTTCTATGTTGGATTTCCAAAGTTTTATTGCGGCCACTGGTTTAAGCGACCCTGGTTTTTCTGGTTCTCCTTTCACTTGGTCAAATAATCAGACTGGGGCTTCCCATATTCGTGCCAGACTTGACAGAATATTGGTTAATTCTAAATGTATGAGTTCAGGATTTCAGTTATTGGTTCAGCATTTGAATTGAGGCCCATCAGATCATGCTCCATTGTTACTTAATATGAGTATCAGGAAACAACTGCCTGGGAGATTTATTTTTCAACATATGTGGACTACTCATTCTACTTTTAGGGAGTTCATTGTTAGTAACTGGAGCCATCTGGAATCTCTGGATCATCCTTTTTACTCTCTGCAGAGTAAGCTTAAAAAACTCAAAGAGGCATTGAAGATTTGGAATAAGGAGGTGTTTGGTGACATTCATATGGCTATCAAGAATGCTGAGATTCATCTTCAAAGATCCCAGAATGCTTTTGATACTCAACCTTCTATGGAAAATAGAATGAATTTGTCCAAAGCTAATGCTGAGTTGAGGCAAGCACTTCAAAGAGAGGAAATTTTCTGGCTTCAAAAATCTAGAATTCAATGGCTACAGCATGGGGATCGGAATACTAGATTTTTTCATAATTATACTAAAGTTAGAAGATAGAGGACATTTATTCACAAGCTTCAGATTAATGGAACATGGGTGGATGATCAGTCTTTGTTAATGGGTGGTGCGGTGGATTACTTTAAAAATCTCCTTGCTTCCGAGAGTCATTCTATTAATGAGCAGCTTGTGGACTGTATTCCACAGTTGGTCACTGTTGAGCAGAACAACTTATTATGCTCTGTCCCTACATCTGAGGAGATTAAGGACATTGTTTTCTCTTTATCTGGTAATAGCTCCCCGGGCCCTGATGGCTTCTCCGGATATTTTTTTACCTCTTGTTGGGATATTGTGGACAAGGATGTGATTGCTGCAGTGCAGAGTTTCTTTCAGGGGTGGGGTCTTCCTAAAGGTGTGACCTCTTCCATTCTTTGTTTGATTCCTAAAGTAAAGAATCCTTCTTCTTTTGCTGACTTTAGACCCATTAGCCTTTTTAATTTTCTTTACAAGGTGGTTTCTAAAGTTATAAGTAACAGATTGAGGAGTATTTTACCTGTGCTTATTTCCGAAAATCAGAGTGGCTTTGTTCAAGGTAGAAGTATTACTGACAATTTCCTTCTGGCTAAGGAGTTGTTTATGGAGCTTGATAGTCCTGTTAGGGGTCATAATATCCTTATTAAACTTGATATGGCTAAGGCGTATGATCGTATAGAATGGGATTTCATTCTTCATGTGCTACGCAAGTTTGGTTTCTCTCACAGATTTAACTCCCTCATAGCTCAGCTATTGATGAACTGCTGGTTTTCTATAGCATTGAATGGTCAGACTCATGGTTATTTCAAATCCACCAGAGGCGTTAGACAGGGTGATCCACTTGCTCCAGCTCTTTTTATCTTAGCTGAGGAAGTGCTGAGCAAGGGGTTGCTTCAGCTCTTTTCCTCTGGTCAGTGTCACTATTTTCATGTCTCTCGTAGTGCAACTCCTATCTCCCATATTTTGTTTGCCGATGATTCTATTATCTTTATGAATGGGGGTATTTACTCCATTAAAGCTTTACTCAAGTTTTTGAAGAAGTATGAGGACAGCTCAGGTCAGAGGATAAATTCTAGTAAGAGTTCTTTTATCACTTCCAAGAGCATGCATCATCAGGCTATTGAGAGGATTCATAACATTACTGGTTTTCAACACAAATCTGATAGTATGGTTTATCTTGGAATTCCTCTTTTTAAGGGTCGAAGTAAAGTTCTTCACTTTAAATTTCTGCTGGAAAAAATTAATGCAAAATTGATGGGCTGGCAGAGTAAATTTTTATCCCAAGCAGGAAGATTGTCTTTGATTAAATCGGTGCTCTCTGCTATTCCCATTTATACTATCAGTTCTACATCCATTCCTTACAGTATTAGTAATCAAGTGGGTTGTATCTGTGCTAATTTCTTTTGGCAAGGATTGGACCCTGTTCACAGGAGACACTGGGTTAACTGGGACTTGATTTGCTGCCCCCAATCCACTGGGGGTCTGGGTGTGCGAAATCTTTGAGATTTGCAAGTGTGCTCTTATGTCAAGCAGTTATGGTTTGCTCTTTATGGTAATTCCCTTTGGGCTAAGTTTACCAGGCAGAAATATATTAGGGAGCAGCATATTTCAGATTGTAGAATTCCTTTTCCTGTGGGCATTAAATGCAGAGATTTTATTAAAGCTAAATCCATTTTGATGGCTGGCAAGAAGATGATTGTTTTTAATGGTAAGTGGACCAACTTTCTCAAAAACAATTGGTTTAAAGGGAAGCTTCTCTCAGATGATATCAGTGATCAAGAGGAATTTTTAGATGATTGTTCGGTTCAGGATGCCTTGGCTAATCACCAACACCCTATTTGGCATTATATTGTGGACAGTGACTTGAAAACTGAGGTCCAAGGTTTTAATATTCATGATGGGGAAGATATCCCTATCTGGTCTTTCTCATATTCAGGCTGCTTTGACTTTAAGTCTACCTATAAATTCATCAAAGAGCAAAGAGTTGAATATTACAAAGTTAAGCTTTGGAACTCAAAATTCCCTCCACGTGCAGCCTTATTTTATTGGAAATTGTTGAATCATGCAGTTCCAGTGGATGGTAGAATCCAGCAGAAGGGTATTTCACTTTCCTCTTGTTGTAGTTGTTGCTACTTGTCACATTCTGTAGAAGAATTGGATCACCTGTTTGTCACTAGCGAGCTTGCTAGTTTCTTATGGAACAAATTCAGCCCTCTGTTGGATGATACTCATCTATTAATTCTCCCTATTCGGACAAGCCTCCTATTGATTCTGAAGGAATCTATAATATCCAGCCCTCGGGGTTTTTTGAACCTTTTGGTATCCATGATGATTGTGTGGGAAGTTTGGAAACAGAGGTGCTTAACAAGATTTGAAGGGTGCAAGGTTAATTTGTTGCGTTGGGGCAGTATGATTAAAGAGGCGATTGTCCACATTCTCAATCAACATATCTTCTCCATGGAGTCCAATCGTCCTTATCTATAGACTCTTCAACAGTGGGGTTTTTCCTTTCAATGCAAAGCTATACAAATTAAAGTTGTCAGATGGTCTGCTCCATCTGTCGCGTATGCTCTTAATGTCGATGGGTCTAGTAAAGGCAATCCGGGTGTTTCTGGCGGAGGAGGGTGCTTTAGAGATGGTCATGGAAATGTTCTGCTGGGATTCTCCTACTATTATGGCTTTGGTTCTAGTATTGTGGCTGAAGGAAGAGCTCTTCTTGATGGACTCCGTCTGGCCAAGCTTCATGGTATTCCTATATCTATTATATATACAGATTCCAAGGTGCTGCATGATCTCTTGAAAGGCATTGGTCGTCCTCCGTGGCACTTTCTTCCTTGGTGGAGCCTCTTGAAGGAATCTTTCCAGTCTAGTACATGCCCTTTAATTCATATTTTTCGAGAGGCTAATCAATTAGCGGATTCCTTGGCCAAGGTTGCAGTGAATATTAGAAGTAACTCTGAGTTTTTCTCTTTAAGGGAGCTCCCTGCAGCGGCCAAAAAGTTTGCCAGGATGGATGCTATTGGTATGCCAAATCTTCGTATTCGGTGAAATTAAACCTGCTGTGGTTTAATGGAGTGGGAGTGGGATCCGAAGCCTGATAAAATGTGGTTTAATGGAGTGCTGTTCGTGCAGTCTATCATTTTGTGCAGTCAGATTTCTTTGTGCAGCCAGTTACTTCGTGTTTCTGTGGATTCCTTCACGTTGTTGCGATATCTTCGTGCAGTATTTGAGTTGGGTTGGAAGTGGTGGTGCGGATGCCTTCGTGCAGTATCTTACTTTGTGTAGTTATTACCTTTGCACAGCTGGTTTCTTAGATTTTTTCTTGATGTTATCAGTCTTTGGACCTCATGTTTTGTAATATCCTATCCTATATAAATAAAAGAAAGCATCTTGTGGGGGAGGTGGAGTGGGAACATTCCCTACCTTTGGTATGGGGGTGCACTCTCCCTTTTATCACTTGATGACTTTGGTTTATGAAAAAAAAAGACATGTGATAGAAAGTTTTAAGAACATGAATGATAAAACGGTTGAATTGGAAGAGGAGTTGAGCAATCTGAAGAATGATTTGTCTAAGTTTGTCGACTCCAATGAAAAAATGAATCCAATGCCAAATGAAGAAGGGAGTTTTCAAAAGAACGAACTTGAACACACTTCCATTAACGGAAACTCATTTGAAAAGCTCTAAAATGAAAACAGTGCTTGCCTAATTCAGATTTTCTTACTTGAAAGTAGATTGAAAAGTCTTAAAAATTTGAGAAAGAAAAATTTGTGAATATGGATGAATCAGAACAATTGCTAGAGTTAAGATAGGAAATAGAAAATCACATAACTATAAATGTCATGTTGAATGAGAGAATCAACTCCTGTGAGGATGAGATAGCTAGGTATGAATTACATGTTTCAGCTTTTGATTCTGAAATTGCTGATTTGAATGTATCCTTGTCCGCATTTGTCAAAGGGAAGGACAACATGGATAAAATCTTAGGGACCAAAGTGAATTTCCAACGGGAAGGACTAGGATATCATCATAATAAAAAGAAATCCTTTGGTCTAAAAATGCAAACTTCATTTGTGAATGCATCTTGCTCTTCAAACATTTCAAATTTCCCTTCTTCTGAAGAATCAAAGTCTAAATCTTCGACTAAATTAAGGGCCAAGGAAACAAATCAACCCTCTAAACATCAAAGTGGTCCTAAGAATCAATTGAAAAATGATCACACGAGAAAAGGTCCAAACATTAACTATTATTACTGTAGAAAATATAGTAACGAAATGTATGACTGCTCTTTGATGAAATTTGATGATAATGAGGTATTGAAGTCAAAAATGAAAATTGTTGATGATTCTAAAAATCATGAGAAACTCATATAGAAGAACCACAACATTCATTGCTACTACTGTGGGCCACATGGTCATGTGTTTGATGATTATTTTATAAAGAAAAATGATGATGAATGGTTTGTCAAAAAGAATTTTTCATGTCATTACTATGGTAGTTTTGGACATGTAATGAATGATTGTTGTGCAATGAAAAATGATGACAATTGATTTTTGAAGAGAAAATCTTCTAACTATTTCTACTGTGGCCAGGGTGGTCATTCAATTGATGATTGTGCCTCAATGAGATTGGATGGTGATAAGTGGGCCAGGAGATATAAGAATACCTTCACCCATGCTAGAACTAATCCCTCGCGACCCAAGATGGCTTGGGTACCCAAATCTCCAAAATGAGAATCTGTTTTGTAGGGATGCCTTGAGGAGGAAGAATCTGTGGATAAATGAAGATCCTTCAAGGCAAGAAAAATGATGAGCTCTTCTGGTAATGAATTTAGTATACTGGTTCTTTTTGGATAATTCAACTCAGGTGAGAGTTTGAGTTTTAAGAAAAATAGTCTGCTTCAAATTCCAAATCTACTATCATGTTGACTGTCCATACTTATCAGTTGCATATTTATAAATAAAGGCTTCTCAGGGCGAGAGAGAAAATGGTTTGATTCTGAGAACTCACTCTGATTAGGTTTATTTTGAAAAAACTGAAAAGGTAAAATTTGAGTTTAGAGAAAAAAATTGTAATTAAACAGTTGCATTTCTGCTTCATTAATTTTGGCAACTTCTGAAATGTTGAGATCTTGTGAGTTTCATGACTAGATAACTTGAACACTCTTCTCTACACATCCTGTGAATAACTTTAGATTTTAAATGCTTCACACTACACATAAAGTCTTTCATCCTTTACTCATATTCTGCAAATAAAAAATTCAGATTTTGAATGCTTGAGTTTGAACATAGAATTCTTCATCCTTTCAATCATGTTATTGTAAATAGCAGTTCACATGTGCATACACGATTTACATACTTATTTTCATGCACATATCATACACATCTTTGCATACTTATACATAAAGAAAGTCTTTGATCATCTTTAGATACTTGCATATACTTGACATACATGTGTGCTTGAATGCCATGATTATCTGGTATATCAAATGGCGATTGTGGAAGGTTAGATTTTATCCAACTGGAAGCCTTCCACATGCTTGATGGTGGTCTTTGGACCTACGTTCTCAGCCACGTATCGATAATCAACTTGTGTGAAAACCTTACCTTGATGGATGTTTGAGGGTATATATCATATCACAATTCCTTGATTACACCCTATGACCTTTTTCCCCTTGCTAGATAAAATTGTATTGATTTAGATATATGTTTGTTAAATGGCACATATTAAAGGGAAGTTTTTGCTCATAACTGTGCATACACTTAGGGGAGACATAACTATGATTAGACTAATTCATGTCTTAAATTCAATACAACCACCCACACACTTTGCACCTTTTTGAGATAAATGATTCAATCTAATAAGAAATTAAGTTATTCCTCTCAACACTTTAGAGGACTCTTGAATCTCTACATGGAAATCACATATCTCGTGAGGAAAAAGTTGTTTGCCCCATCAAAAAGATGTATAAGTGGAACGTGGATCCGAGTAACCGGAGATCCCCCCTGAAACAAAGGAGAAAACTCTTGTCAAAAAGAGAAACAAATCTACATCAAGAATAAGTGTGATTCGCCACCGAGTAGCCGGGAAGTGTCACTGAGACAAATGATACAACTCGCGCCGAAAAGTGACAAAATCCACAGTTAAGATAAGTGACAAAACTGAGTAATCGGGAAATGCCCCTGAGATAAAGGGTATGACTTGCGTCAAAAGGTTAGTCACCTTTTTGTGTTTTATCAAAATCTTGGGGTTATACGTAGCTACCAATATTCGAGCTTTGTGTATGGAAGTATATGGAAAAATGGCTCTTTTTAGTGCTAGTTGGAAAATTTGATGATCCATATTGCTTTGGAATTCATTGCTCAAATTTTCACATATACACTTTGGGTTTGATTGTGTGAATATACTTTATGACTCTGTCAACTTTCATGGACTATGTAGTACCATCTTTTTGTAAGCACAACCTTCTTAGTATTGCTCATGCACATCATGCTCAAAATCAATAGCATTAGTTCTTAAACATGTCCCTAAGGGACATGCTTGCTCTTATATCTAACTATCCATGCTTCAGTGCTTGATTGCCTGATCTTTTTAATTCATAACATACTTCAACACTCTGATGCATCCTTAGATTATACATGTAAATAACAGATTAAATAATCCCATTGTCAGTCGATTTTTTTCATGACAATAGGGGGAGAATAATGTGCTTTTCAGCGAGACACTAGTATAGAGCTCGGTTTAATCATACAACCTGTGCATAGTTGGTCATATACTTTGAACATAATTAAAAAAATTGAGCATTTGCATATAATTTTGTCATCTTGCAAACTGCACGTCAAATGCCATTTCTTGCTTGGTGTTAATGGTTCATACACCTTCCTTTAATGGTAGGTAAATTGATGGGTTCGTGCTCTATTCAATCTCATTTCGTTATTGATTGTTCCTCTAGACTCCCACTTTCTGAAAATGTCAAAGGGGGAGAGAGATTTGAGGTGGCCACAATATTTTATCATCATCAAAAAGGGGGAGATTGTTGGTTTCGCTGTGCTCCCTCTTTGTCCTTGGTGATGGTTTTGATGATAACAATATATTGTGTGTAAGTATTGTGGAAAATACTCATTGATCACTTTGGAGCTTATGTCGTAATATCTTATTTTGCAGGTATGGATGCTTGGTGGATAATTTCTTTAGATGCAAAATGTGCTTTGTCGAGTCAACCTTAGTGCTCTGTGGAGTCGACCTCACTTTTGATGTTTGCTTTATATGCTTAGACTTTGGGTCATTTGCACCAACCTTCCTATAGTGCTTCCATTATATGCATTGACCTTGGTCTCTTGATGCACTTCATACATGATATTTTTCATTGGTGAAATCATGTTTTCATAGAAGATCATAAGGCCTTTGATCTTGGTGGATATGCATTTGATTGCATTGGTTTAAATTGTTTTTAGACTTAACATGAATCTTCTGTACTAAAACTTGAATTCATACAAGTTTAATAAATCCGATGTCTTCATGCTTGATCATGATGAAATATTGTCATATGGGTTCTAGTTTGATCTCAATATCTGAGTATGGTTCAGTCTTTCATTGGACTGGATTTGGAAATCTTGGACTGAACTTGATTGTCTTGGTCTCAAATAGAATTCATATGAAGGTTCATCTATTTCTGACAAAGGTTGATTGATTCATTATTTGATATGTTGACTAAGATTGTCATGAGGTTATCTTGTAGAGGAATTGCCTTGAAGTTAGTTCTTCAAATACATTGGTTAATATTGACATGCTTCTGAATTTTCAGAATGTGCTGGTTCATATTGCCCACATTATGATGGATCCAAAGTAAGAGCTAATTTTGGATCAATGGTAATATTCTTCTTATCTTGAGTTGGGAAAAATGAGTATTCAAAGTACCTTCATTCTTATTCCTTATGGCTATTCATATTGAATTGGAGTCCATATTTGGAGTCACATGTTGGACTGAATTTGCATTTAACTGTGACTTGAATTTGCATCTCTGGCTATTCATATGAGGCTATTCAACTTTTGGACTGAACTTGCATTTCCTGTGTAGTTTTGTTAAATTCTATTTGGGAGTGGATTGCATGAATCTTATTGATAAGAGAGCTTGCAAGAGAAGTGTTCTTAAGGATTCTGAACCACTTCTTTTTGTAGCTGTAATTCTTCCATTTGAAATGAATTGAAGCTGCTTCTTCCATTTGCTTTCTAGAAGATTGACATGAAAGGATTTGGGTATAATGTGAAGGTTCCATCTTATCTCTAAACATTAGATCCATGGTAATATTTCACTTCTGCATTTAATTTTTAATTGCCTTGAATGGGTTTGAACTGGTCTTCATGTATTGGGTTTACAAGTGTTTTCATGCATATTTGTTCTTGGAAATCTGTGGTAGTTAGTGTGTTGTTCATCTTGTTTCATTTTTCACTGAATGAATACAAGTTTGTTTGGTGTTTTTAAGACCCTCTAACCATGTTATTTATCTTGGAAAAATTAGTTTTTCAAAGGGGGTTTATTGGTTTTCACCTCTTGCCTTGGCTGCCTTGGACAGGTTGTCCAGGAACAGGCAAGAGTCAACTCATGGAGTGGACTCTTGATGTGCCCTGGAAGCTGTCCAGAAGTGCAGCCAGCAAGAGTCGACTCCATGAGTCGAATCTTGTCTGCCTGCTCTTCTATTTTGCTGCAAACTGAAACTCTTGCAAAAAGTGTTGACTCTGTGAGTCGACACTTTATGCCTGGGTCCTATTTTTTGTGTTGTAGCCATCATGTGCAGCAAAAAGTGTCGACTCAAGGAGTCGACACTTTTTGTGCTGGGTCAGGTTTGGGTTTTGCGAATCGATTTCGAAACCCAATTTTTGTGATCCATTGGTCATGGCTTTTTAACCCCAATACCCTTAGGGTTTCTCCCATCTTTTGAGTGTGTTCTTGAAGGGTTTTTAGAAGGGCTATTGCGGTCTTTTGTTCATCTATTTGCTGCCCTATATGTTGGCTGTGATTTTCAGATCGAGAAAGGAGTGAGGGCTAATATTTTCGATCCTTTGTAGGAAGAGGAGCTGAAGGGCGACGCATTCACTTGGAGGAGGAAGAGGAAGAAGAGGAGTACGCCATCAACGAGCCTACATTTGTTGATCTGATCCAGTTCTAGTCGTAGTCGTTGAACCATCTTCCTTGGACTAATGTCTCCTGCAGTTTTAGCCGGCTTCCACTCCGTAGATATAACTCTCCAGCGCATTCTACCACTCCTATGGACGGGTTTTGTAATGCCCCGAAAATTTTATAAAATATTTCAGAATTTATTAAAGACCAAAATGGATTAATAAATGACTATTGGATTGAATAAGTCATTATTTAAGGACCAATTATGATAAACAATAGACCTACCCTATTTAATTGAAGCCTAAAGGATTTAAGGACCAAGCCCATGAAGTTTGGCCCATATTCTAGAAGGTTAATTTGTCTATTCATGAAATATAAGGATAAATATTAAATATTTAAATAATTTAATGGATAAACCGAAATTAGAGTTTGAACTAGTTTCGACCGCTACATTCATGAAATAATTTATCATAATTTAATGGATAAACCAAAGGATTTAAGGTCTATCGTAAAACCGCTAAGTCACGTGTGGCAGACCAATCTTCGACCGCTACATTCTGTCAGTTCCATGAGTGGAAGAAAGAGCAAGAAGATTAGATTTTTGAGAGTTTATCTCTTAGGGATCGAGATGGGAGGACTAGTAAACACCTAAGGACTCTCAGAAGTCGATCTAAGGTTTAATAAGGACTCTAGGATCGATCTAATCCTCAAACCCTAGGAAAACCCTATAAATATAAACCTTGTTTTGACCTACGTGACCCTAACATTAGCTCGCGTGGAATCAAGGTAAGACGATATTATTTCAGGTAGCTTTTTTAGAAGTTTTGATTCCTAATACATAGGACTAGCATCCCTCAAAATTTCATGCAATGAGATCAAGCACACAAGGAGATATAAGCATGCAAAGTTGTTGGTTCCATATTAGCGACCCAAAAAATTGTACAAAAGTCCAGTGAAGATCAAGGAATTAGGGAACCAAATCGAGGTATTTAGCAATAGTATCTTTAGAACTTTCCGTTCCCCTTAGTATCTACTTCTTACCCTCCAAATTTCACGTCCATAGGTCAATAGAGTAAGGAGTTAGAGCAGTGTGAAGTTGCTGATTTGTCACAAGAAGTGCAAGGAACTATACCAACCTTAAATTGGAAGTTTAAAAGCCTTAACAGAGGTAGGCCATCTCATGAACGGCAAAAATACCATTCTAGCATTAAAAGCCTTCTTATTGCACTTGATTTCATGCTTTATAGATCGTGATTTTCATGTTTTACTTGAGTCTATGCATATAGTGTAATGTTCATGCATATTCCTTAGCCCTAATAAACTAAATAAATTCTCTTGTTCTAATACATGGATCCCATGCTTGTTATCTCCGTTCTATCATGCTGTGAAATTATAATATGTTGGTTTCCAGACATGATGTGTTTTAAGCATTAGTTTTCTTTTTAGTTAATTTACTGTCAGTCGTGCTCTAGCGGCCTAATGTTCGGCCACCAACTTTGTGTAGCGGCCCTATGATAAACCACTAGACACTCTGTAGACTCATTTTTATGAAATCTCTGGCGGACCAGAAATAGACCATTTTTATCTCTCTGGCAGCCTTACGATAAACCACCAAATCTCTGTAACGGCTCAATGATAGACCGCTAGTATTCTGTTTCTGTCAAACCGACATAGTTTTAAGAGCAGCCACTTAGCTTATAAATAAGCCTAGTTAGCTATATACTAACTTGTTATAATGTTATTTTCTACTCTTAGTTTTTAGTTCCTGATCAATGATTTCATGTTCTTTATGGGTTTTTACTTATTTTAAGTATATGATAGTTTCATGCCAAAACCATATACTCTTATATTAAATTATGGTTTAAATGTTTGAATTGACGAGATTTAACGTTGGTTTATCACTGTACACGTTCTATTCTTATCTCAGAGTCATTTCTGTAAGTTCATGGCATATATTCCAGTATAAGACCATTAGTTACACTCTTTGCACTATAGAACACAATCTTGAACTTGATAACCTCTCCTTTGAATATTCCTTCTAATAAACTAGAAAAGCTTGTTCCAAGGCCTCCGTAATTCTCCATGAGCCTGGGATTCTTACTAGGACGTCGAGTTGGTTGTACCATTAAAGCCCAATTGTTTAGAAAGCACTACCGATATTTTCTGATCCTGTAACGGTTCAATACACGACCGCTAAGGCCCATTAACGGTCCAGTATCTGACCGCCACGATTGTCTGAGTCCAAATTGATTTCTTTCCGGATTCAGTCCATTCTAGCGGCCTAATACTAGACCGCCATATAAGTATAACGGCACAGTTATAGATCGCCAAATCTCCTGAGTACTGATTAACTCGAGGTTAACCCAAAAGGGTTAATATTCCTATGATCATAGATATTCCAATTGATTATCTAGAACTTATTTCACTATTTTAAAGATATCTAAGTAAAAAATTGGAAGTTAAAGAAGGTACCGTTATGCTGCCGATTTATTTCTAGGGCATAACCTAGTTATTAATGCATTTATTAAAATTCCGTAGTCTCAATAGAAGCATTCTTATTTTTGGTTACTTTATCATGAAATATCATTGAAATTGTACATTCTTGGTCATATTAGTTACATGCATGGAAGTAACTTGATTTATACTTGAAGATGTGGTTCGAGCACTGATTGTGTTCAAGGGCTCTATGATAGTCCCCTCGACTGATTGTCAGAAATATACTATTATAAACCATGGGGTATGATGCTACTGGCGTTACATTGCGCTGGGAGTACGTTCTTTATAAATAAGTGAAAATCCACGGCAATCACAAATATCCACGGGGTCCACGAATTTATCCACAAGGTTGTATTCCATACAAATTCATGAAGTACTTGCTATTAAGCGAAAGTACTTACTTGCTTGTTACATGATGTTCTAGTACATTATTGTTCATGAAAGGCCGTAATCACATTCTTGCTTGATCATGCTGGCTTAATCATATCTTAACTTGATCATGTCTTGTTACTATGGTTTATTTACGTGATTCATCGCATTGGTATGATTTTACCTTGTTCTTTAGAGCTAAAATTCTAATAACTTTAATATTGCCTACATGTTGATGCGAAGATACCTACTAGGAAAGTGTGCTCATTACCTATTTCCAATCTTTTTCAGGAGATGCAAGTAATTCGGATTGGGATTCGAGTTATTCAAGTGGTGAGTCCGAGATCGAATGAAAGTCACATAAGAATGAGAGAAGACTTACGAAGTCAATGATGTCTAGATCGAGTTCATGTAATTTTCTCTTTATTGAGTCAAAGTGAGTTGGAATCATCCATGTACTCGGATTTTTATAACTCTTATTATTAATGAAGGGAGAAGTTGAGTAAATTATTGTGCAATTGCATCTTATGTGTGATTGTTATTGCACTCTGATTATTCTTGCTTGCAAGAGTTTTACCATACCGGTAGTTCACGTTTCTCGAGATTATCTTCTGCTGTATTAAAGCTAGGGACGTGACAATTAAGTTGGTATCAGAGCCTAAGTCCAAGGACTTAGGGAGAAAAGTCATGTCATAGGATAAGTCTAAGGTTTTAGCAACCATACCTATGAACTAAGGTAGAAATTTCTCCACCCATGTGAGAATTGGGTAGAGCCTGGGATAAGATAATAAATTAGCTCTAGATTAATCCCTTTTAAAATTCAATGGGAATTAACAACTTGTTATTCTCTCAGGTACCTTATTCTTATATTGGCTCATCACGTAGACTGGTATGGTATGCAGTAGACTGTTGCGGGCCTTACTCAGGCGTTGTAAACGATAGCCCAAGCAGGCACTGGAGCAAGAGCTGGGGACTTGCATCGTAATTTTTGAGGTTTAAATCCTCCACTTTTCTATGGTTCGTCGAACCCAGACGAGGGCGAGAATCGGATCGATGAAATGAACCGAATATTTGACGTCATACAATGTACAGACTAGGAAAAAGTGCTCAACAAAGATGCACGTACATGGTGGAAGTCGGTTCTGGCACCTCCAGCTGATGCACCACACACGTGGGAAGGTTTTCTCACCTTATTTCATGCCAAGTATTTTTCAGAACATGTTAAAGAGAGAAAGGCTATGGAGTTCGCTTCTCTACGTCAGGGAATGAGGACAGTTGCCGAGTATGAACTACAATTTTCCAAGCTAGCACCCTATGGAACTCATTTAGTCAGTACCGACCTATTGAAGGCCAATCGATTTATGGACGGGTTAAGACCCGATTTCATTCAGCAGCTCGGAACTTAAAATATCCGTACTTATGCGGAGATGGTCCAACGGGCGTATCTCTGTGAAAGGACCTTGGAAAAGGTCAAAAAATTAAAGGGCAAAGGTGAAGAGTCAAGAAGACGATCGGATCGGCGTAGTAAAAAGGAGAAATTTAGCATCACGGAGCCCTACAAACCCCGTGATAGCAGGAAGAGGTCGAGGAACGGGAGCGGGAGTAACTCCCAGAAGAATAAGAAAGTCAAGGAGGAGGATGAGCAATTCATGGCGGCATGCACCTTTTGTGAAAAGTTCGGTCACTCGACCGAGGAATGCTGGAAGCGCCTCGGTGATGTTTAAGGTTGTGGCAGCCGTGAGCATCACATGCCAGACTGTCCTCTTATGAAGGAACAATCGTCTGGTGGTAGACACAAGAGGCAGGCTCACCTCAATGCTGTTCTAGAAGATGATGAAGCGCCCAAGAATGATGGACTTATGGAAGGTACTATTCAAGTTTGTTCCCATCTTGCATTTGTGCTATTTGATACCCGTGCTTCTTATTCTTTTATATCCTCTGCCTTTTCAAAAATATTACCAATTTCATCAGGTCCCTTACCTTCAGATCTTTCTATTACCATACTCTTAGGTTCTGGAACAAAGCTTACCGATTACTACCCTAATAGTGAGGTAACGATAGAAGGTCATTGTCACGCCCCGATGCGGAATATCGGGACTGGCAGTAGAAACACGTAATAATAATATGTTGATTTATAGACATGATATGCTAAAGCTAAAAGATCACACATCACCATAAATAGAAACACTCCATTCATTAAATAACATACAATTAATCCATGTTCCAAACCACATGAATCTCACTTAACATATCCTTCGACAACATCCACTTAACGCTATTACATTTACAGAAATTTAAATTTTCAACTCTTCCAAAACACTCTAAAACACAAATTGACTCCACAACTAGAACTAGCTTTACAGGCATCTAACTGGTTCGCTCCACGGTCGTCACTCTTGCCCGTCCCCATCAGTCTGTGAGTCTTCACCTGAGCTACCTGAAAAGGGGGGAAACAACTAGGTGAGCGAACGCTCAATAGATAATAACATGAAAGTTTAAGTAATTAACCAATTAATTGCATGTTTAAGCGCGTAAATAAAGAACGAAAGGAAATGACTATGTAACAAAATAATGAAAGGAAGCAAGAACATGATATAACGGGAAATTTACCAACAAGCAAGAACTAACCAAGTCAAGAGAAAATTCAAATTTTAGATTATTGTCATAGACATCACGCTAGTCATGCACTCGGTGCAATGTCTCACCATGTCATTCAAACTCTCCGGGACACAAGTACTTTTCGGGCGCTCCTCCCAGGACCAGACCGGGCCCTTATGATGCGTTGGCATTGATTTGTTGGATCCAAGATCCCAAGTTATGTCTAGACATTAATCAAGTTAATGGCCAATGATGTCAAGGTATAGCTCACCTCAGAGGATTCCACGGGTAAGTTGAAGAGATACTTTGACCAGAAAGTTTAAGTTATGAAGAACCAATCAGGTCCTTGGATTCACACACGAATAATCATGGAAATTACTTCTGGATGATAAGCGGTCAGAACTGGGCCGCTCGAGCATTACACGGTCTGCACTGGACCATTTAGAATAGAAAGGGTTGAGGATCAGCCTCACTGAAGTCAAGGATACACGGTCCATCTTGGGCCGTTCAAAGGATTGGATGGTCAATAATGGGCCAGTCACGGCTAACAGAGCTAAAGCCAAAGAACAACATAAACGGTCCTTATAGGGCCGCTCAATAGACAGACGGTCCAATATGATCCGCTCTATATAGTGGGGGGTTCTAATCGGTCCGTTCAATTTAATCAACTAGAAATCTACGCAAATGGGCTCTAGGCTGCCGTAAATGGGGCAGAACTGAACCAGGGTCCAGCCCACTCACCACTAGTCAACCTAGGGCTTATTGTGTCACGCCCCGAGTCTTTATTACAGTGGATGACTAACTCGGGGAGCGCGAACAACCGGCATGGTAAGCCTCTTGCAAGCAAGAATGATCAGAGCGTAAGACAATCACACACATAAATGCAATTGCACAGTATTTAATCAAACTCCAACTTTATTTCATAAATGATTAATAGTCAAATACAATTATTTTTCCATCATCTTCCACTCTACTAGACTCAAGAAATATGAAATTACATTTACTCGATCTAAACAATGTAGACTTCTTAAGTCTTCGCTCATTCTTTATTCACTCTCGGATCCGCTACTTGAACCTTCCGAATCTGAACCCGACTCACTTCCGTTTCCTGAAAAAAGAATGGAAATAGGTAATGAGCACACTTACCCAGTAGGTATCTTCGTATCAACATGAAGGCACTATTAAAGTAATTAACATTTTTGCTCTAAAGAATAAGGTAAAATCATGCAATGCGATGATCACGCGATTAAACCAAAGTAATCCGATAATCATGTAAGATAGAATGAGAGCAAGTATGAACTAGCAAGAATGTGACAAGAACATGATATTGGCCTTTCATGAACAAGAATATATTGAGAATGTACTAGCAAGCCACATAATCATCACTCTAGTATCTTTTACTTATGAGCAAGTACTTCGTGAATTTCTGTGGAATATCAAGCAAGAAAGTCATGTCGTGTCGTGGATTTTCATTTATTTATAAAGAAAGTACTCCCAGCGCAATGCGACGCTAGTAGCGTCATACCCCATGGTTTATAAAATAGTATGTTTTCGACAATCAGCCGAGGGGACTAGCTTAGAGCCCTTGAACACAATCAGTGCTCGATCGCATCTTCAAGTATAAATCAAGTTACTTCCACGCATGTAACAATATGGCCAAGAATGTAATAAGTTCAATAAGCTTATGATAACAATAATTCAATGAATGAATGCTTCAATAAGAATTATGAGGAATCAACAATGACTTAAGCAAGGTTATGCTTATGAAAATAAATCGACAGCATAACGATATGTTCTTTATCTTCCATTCATTATATTAGGTTTCTTGATCAATATGATAAATTCTAGATCATTAATAGTCCATCTAGAACCTTTGGAATATCAACCCTTGGTCCACCTTGGGTTAAAATACTCAAGCAGTGTGACAGTCGTGTACTTGGCCGTTACATGATGTGACGGTCCAGGATTAGGCCGTTATAGTGGTCTGAGTCCATAATCAAGATATCGAACTCAGATGAATGTGACGGTCGTATATTGGGCCGTTACATGGCCTGGCGGTCCAATATAGGGCCGTTACACTACTGACAACCAGAAAATATCGATAGTGTAATCTAATCAATGGGTTTTAATGGTACAACCAACTCGGCGTCCTAGTGGGAATCCCAGGCTCGCGGAGAATTACGGAGGCCTTGAAACAAGATTTCCTAGTCCATTGGAAGGAATATCCAATAGAGAGGTCCTCATGTCCAAGAATAATGTTCCTATAGTGCAAAGTGAACTAATGGACAACATACCGGAGTATGTGCCATGTACTTAAAGAAAATGACTCTATAGATAGAGGAAGAATGTGTAACATTGTGAAACCATGAGGAAACTCTGTCATTACAATATTTGGAAAATCATGATTTAGAATACAAAGCTATAGAGTTTTGGCCAATGAAATTAACATAACTTAAAATAGTTCAAGATGCCTAGATCATGCAGATTTCAATATGAATTAGTAAAAAAACTTAAAATCATAATAACATGTCAAAACTTAGCTAACTAGGCTTAATTATAGGTTAATTTAACTGGTTACTATTCTATCATGGGCTGACAGAACACAGAGTCTAACGGTCTAACAGGAGAGCGTCACAGTGCTTGTGACGGTCTATAGAGGGGCCGTTACAGTAATGTAACGCTCCTGTCCTGGTGCGTTAGAGACAACAGTGAAATAAAAATATAACAGAGTGTGTAACGGTCGGTCGTAAGGCCGTTATATCATGTGACGGTCCTACCATGGTCCATCAGAGCCTCTGATGACAGTAATAGATAATAATGACCTAAGTTTCAACTCACATCATGTCTGAAAATCATATATATATATAACTTCCCACATGATAGGATGAAAGCTAAACTAATATCATGCATGGGTTCTAGTGAATTTCACAAGAAAGTTTCTTTTTAATTTAGTTAGGGCGAAGAATATAGATATATGCATTTCTCTACTAAAACAAGAAATTCATGAGCTAACGTGCATGTAATCAAGCAAAATCAGAGGGCCTTTATTCCTAACATGTTGTTTTTGCCATTCATGAGATAACCTACCACTTCTAAAACTTTTAAACTTCGAATTTGATGCTAGCTGCTACCCTTTGATCCTTGCTCTTCTTGTGGTAAATCAGCAACTTGGGAAGCTTCAATCTCCTTGGTTGCTTGGTCTCCTAGCACAAAATTTGGAGGGCTATTAGTCTAAAGTATACTAAACAAAAGCTTCTAAAGAACTTACCCGAAATTATGACTCCTTACCTTGATTCTTCACGAGCCAAAGGTAAGGGTCGCTCAGTTCAGAACTAGGTTCTTTTTATAAGGTTTTGGCTAGGGTTTGAAGATTAGATCGATTTTAGAGTCCTTGTTAAAGCTTAGATCAACTTTTAAGAGTCCTTAACACCTCTATTAGTCTTCCTATCTCAATCCCTAAGAGATAAGTTAGCAAAAATCTAATCTTTTGGCTTGTTTTTCACTTCACGGAACTGCAGGATGTAACGGTCGTCCATAGGTGCGTTACCTGGCTGTGGCGGTCACCCGATAGACTGTTACAATCAACGTGTATAGAGTTCAATATTAATCAAACTCTTTTAGTTAATTATCCATACAATTATTTTATAAAAATAGTATTTATCCTTAAAATACGTGAATAAGTTAAGTACCCTTCTAGAACATGGGCCAAACTTAATGGGCTTGGTCCTTAAACTTTTTGGATAATAATTAGATAGACTAGGTTAATTATTTCAATTCAATTGGGCTTTATAAGGTCTTATTAATTCAATAATCCCTTTAAATATATTTAGGCCTTTATATAAATTCCAAAAAAAATTTATATTTCAAAAATTATTTATATAAATTCTGGGGCACTACACCCTCCCCCTCTTAGAAGAATTTGGTCCCCAAATTCAATACATGGATTGTGGAGAGTGTACTTACAGTTAAATAGTTCTGAAAATCTTTTCCGCATGGCTGCCTCGGTTTCCCATGTTGCTTCATATGGCCATATTTTCTTCCATTGAATCTTGACCATAGAAATAACTATATTTCTTAATTGACGCACTTCTTGTTCCAGAATCTTTATTAGCGTTTGCTCGAACGTCATATCCTTCTGAATTTCTAGATTGTCATAAGTGATAATGTGGTCAAGATCATATACATACTTCTTCAGTATAGAGACGTAAAATACGTCATGAACTCCTGCTAGTTGTGGAGGTAAAGCCAATCTATAAGCCACTTCACCGACTCTTTCAAGAATTTGTAATGGGCCAATAAAACTAGGAGTTAGCTTTCCTTTAATGCCAAATCTTTGAATACCACGACCTGGAGAAACCTTTAAATATACATGATCTCCTACCTGAAACTCCAAGTCACGTCTTCGGTTGTCGGCATAAGACTTTTACCTATCTTGCGCCATTTTCATCCTTTCCTGAATGAGCTTGATCTTCTCTGTAGAGTCCCTTATAAGGTCGGGGCCTAGAAATTGCTTTTCCCCTATTTCATTCCAACATATTGGTGATCTACAGCTTTTTCCATACAAAGCTTCAAAAGGTGCCATTTGTATGCTTGCTTGATAACTGTTGTTATATGCAAATTCTGCCAGAGGCAAGTGATCATGCCAACTTCCTCCAAAATCAATGACACAAGTCCTGAGCATGTCTTCTACCATCTGATTTGTTCTTTCTGTTTGACCATCAGTTTGTGGATGAAAAGTTATGTTGAAATTCAATCTAGTCCCTAGTGAATGTTGTAGACCTTTCCAGAATTGTGATGTGAATCGAGGATCTCTATCAGATATAATAGAGATAGGGACACCATGTAGTTTAACAATTTCCCATTATGTATAATGCTGCTAGAATATCCACAGACCATCGACTCTTGATTGGTATGAAATGCACGGAATTAGTCAATCGGTCTATGATTACCCATATTCCATCGTGTCCACCTTTGGTATTAGGTAAACTCATAATAAAGTCCATCCCTATACTCTCCCATTTCCATTCGGCAATATTCAAAGGATGCAATTTTCCTGCGGGTCTAAAATGTTCAGCTTTTACTTGTTGGCAAGTAAGACAACGAGAGACGAAATCAGCTATTTCTCTCTTCATATTGGGCCACCAGAAATTTCTTTTGAGATCTTGATACATCTTTGTTCCTCCTGGATGAATTGTGTATTTGGAATTATGTGCTTCATCTAGGATTAGTTTCTTCGTAGCCTCATGATCTGGTACACATATTCGGCCCTTAAATAACAATCTTCCGACATTGGAAATAGAAAAATATGTCCTTTGTTCAACATTGGCCTTAATTTCTATTAATATAGGATCATCATTTTACAGCTTGATCAAATCTTCTATCAATGTAGGTTGAGCTCGGATATTAGCTATGAACCAATCTTTTTCCTTTATGTCAATATCTAAGTTCAACTGAGCAAATTGAGGAACAAGGTTAGTTACACTTATCATAAGACTTGATAGCATACCCATTGATTTTCTGCTGAGTGCATCTGCTACAGCATTAGCTTTGCCAGGATGATACTGAATAGCAAAATCGAAGTCTTTGAGGTATTCTAACCACCTCCTCTGTCTCATGTTAAGCTCTTTTTGAGAGAATAAGTATTTCAAGCTCTTGTGGTCTGAGTAGACCATAGTCTTTTCTCCATAAAGATAATGACGCCAAATTTTCAAGGCGAAAATAACTGCTGCCAATTCTAAATCATGTACGGGATAGTTTTCCTCGTGACGTTTCAATTATCTTGAAGAATAACAGATTACTTTTCCATTCTGCATGAGAACGCATCCTAAGCCAATGCTAGATGCATCCGTATACACTTCAAATCCACCACCCTCCATTGGTAGTGATAAAATATGAGCTGTAGTAAGATGATTCTTAAGAGTTTGAAAACTCTTCTCACATTCCTCTGACCAGACAAAAAGGATTTTCTTTTCTTGTAAGTCTAGTTAAAGGAACTGCTATCTTTGAGAAGTCCTTAATGAATCTTATATAATAACCAGCTAGACCCAGAAAGCTTCTTACTTCAGATACAGTCGTTGGCCGACTCCAATTCTTGACGGCTTCTACCTTAGAGGGATCCACAGCAATACCTTCTTTTGAAATAATGTGGCTTATGAATGAGACTTCCTTGAGCCAGAATTTACACTTATTGAGTTTGTCATAAAGCTTGTGTTCTCTAAGTGTTTGTAAAGCTATTTTCAAATGTTGTTCATGTTCTTCCTTTGTCTTGGAATATATTAAGTTATCATCAATGAAGACGACGATGAACTGGTCCAGATATGGCTGGAAGACATTATTCATAAGTTGCATAAATACTGCTGGGGCATTAGTTAATCCAAACGGCATTACTACGAATTCATAGTGGCCATAACGACTTCGAAAAGCCGATTTATAAATGTCCTCTTCTTTAATTCTAAGCTGATGATAACCTGATCTGAGGTCTATCTTAGAAAAATATTTTGCTCGTGAAAGCTGATCGAAGAGTTCATCAATACGCGGCAACAGATACTTATTTTTAGTTGTGAGTTGATTCAGTCATCGGTAATTGATGCATAGCCTGAGAGAACCATCCTTCTTCTTGACAAATAGAACCGGCGCACCCCAAGGGGATGTGCTAGGTCTGATGAAACCCTTGTCCAGAAGTTCCTGAAACTGCTTCTTCAATTCCTTAAGCTCCGTGGGGGACATCATGTAAGGGGCTATAGAAACCGGTGCTGCTCCTGGAATGAGTTCAATGGTGAAGTTCACTTCCCTCTCGGGCGGTAAATTGGGTAGTTCCGATGGAAATACGTCTGGGAACTCATTTACAATAGGGATGTCTGCTATGTTAATTTCTTTGGACTCTGAGATAATGACATAAGCAAGGAAAGCTTCACATCCTTGCGAGATAAGTTTGCAAGCGTGAAGTGAGGATATGATAGTGGGGTGTTTCTTGTACTTGATGCCAAGAAAAGAGAATCTTGGAAGACCGGGCTTTCGAAAGGATATAATCCTATTTCGGAAATTAATATAAGCATCATGATCTACAAGCCAATCTACCCCTAAAATGGCATCATAACCTTTCATGTCAAGGCATACTAAATTTGCGGGGAGATTGTGACCTTCTACTATCACTTTGCTACCAGGATAATAGTTTGTAAGCTTTGTTCCAGAACCTAAGGGTGTGGAAATAGCAAGATCTGAAGGTAAGGGAACTGATGCGATTGGTAATGTCTTAGCAAAAGTAGTGGAGATAAAAGAATGAGAGGCACCCGTATCAAATAGCACAAATGCAGGATGAGAATAAATTTGAAGAGTACCTTCCATAAGCCCATCATCCTTGGGCGCTTCCTCTTCATCTAGAACGGCATTGAGGCGAGCCTGCCTCCTGCATCCTCCACCAGATGACTGATCCTTCATAAGGGGGCATTCCGGCATGCGATGCTCCCTGCTCCCACAACGTAAACAAGCGCCAAGGCGCTTCCAACACTCTTCAGCCGAATGGCCAAATTTTTCACAAAACGTGCAAGCCGTGGCGACCTGCTCCTTCTCCTCCTTGACTTTAATTTGCTTATGGGAACTTCCACCATTCCCATTCCTAGATCTTTTCTTACTATCACGGCTTTGATAGGGTTCCGTGATACTAAGTTTCTCTTTCTTATAACGCCGATCCGATCGTCGGCTTGATTCTTCTCCTTTCCCTTTCAACTTATCAACCTTCTCTAAGGTCCTTTCACACAAATATGCCCGCTGAACCATCTCCGCATATGTACGGATATTTTGGGTCCCGAGCTGCTGAATAAAGTCGAGTCGTAACCCGTCCATAAACCGATTTGCCTTGAGTAGATCGGTACTAATTAGATGCGGTGCGTAAGGTGCTAATCTTGAAAATTACAGTTCATATTCGGCAACCGTCATCATTCCTTGCCGAAGAGCGGGGAACTCCATAGCCTTTCTTTCTTTCACATGCTCGAAAAAGTATTTGGCACGGAACAAAGTGAGAAAACCGTCCCATGTATGAGGTGCATTGGCTGGAGGTGCCGGAACTGACTTCCACCATGTACGAGCATCTTTGTTGAGTTGAAAGGTTGCGAGACACACCTTCTCCTGATCGGTGCATTGTATGACATCAAATATACGATTCATTTCATCTATCCTGTTCTCTACCTCGTCGGGATTAGACGAACCATAGAAACGCGGAGGATTTAAACTCCGAAAATTACAATGTAGGTCACTAGCCCTTGCCACTGCGCCACCTTGCGCTATAGTTTGCAATGCCTGGGTAAGGCCGGAAACTGTTTGTTGCATACCATCCCAATCTACACGATGAACCATTTGTAAGATAAGGTACCTGAGAGAAAATAACAACTTGTTATTTCTCATGAAATTGGAATGAACAAAATAAATCTTAAAGCTAATTAATTATCTTATCCCGGGCTCTACCCACTTCTCACATGGGTATGGAAACTTCTTCCTTAGTTCATAGGTAGGGGCCCTTAAACCTTGGACTTATCCTATGACATGATTCCTTCTTCCTAAGTTCTAAGACTTAGGCTCTGATACCAACTTAACTATCACGCCCCGAGCCTTTATTACAGCGGAAGACTAACTCGGGGAGCGTAAATAGCCATTATGGTAAGCCTCTTGCAAGCAAGAATGATCAGAGCGTAAGACAATCACACACATAAATGCAATTGCACAGTATTTAATCAAACTCCAACTTTATTTCATAAATGATTAATAGTCAAATACAATTATTTTTCCATCATCTTCCACTCTACTAGACTCAAGAAATACGAAATTACATTGTCTCGATCTAAACAATGTAGACTTCCTAAGTCTTCGTTCATTCTTTATTCACTCTCGGATCCGCTACTTGAACCTTCCGAATCCGAACCCGACTCACTTCCGTTTCCTGAAAAAGATTGGAAATAGGTAATGAGCACACTTGCCCAGTAGGTATCTTCGTATCAACATGAAGGCACTATTAAAGTAATTAACATTTTTGCTCTAAAGAATAAGGTAAAATCATGCAATGCGATGATCACGTGATTAAACCAAAGTAATCCAAAAATCATGTAAGATAGAATGAGAGCAAGTATGAACTAGCAAGAATGTGACAAGAACATGATATTGACCTTTCATGAACAAGAATGTATCGAGAATATACTAGCAAGCCACATAATCATCACTCCAGTATCTTTTGCTTATGAGCAAGTACTTCATGAATTTCTGTAAAATATCAAGCAAGAAAGTCATGTCGTGTCGTGGATTTTCACTTATTTATAAAGAAAGTACTCACAGCGTAATGCGACGCCAGTAGCATCATATCCCATGGTTTATAAAATAATATATTTTCGACAATCAGCCGAGGAGACTAGCATAGAGCCCGTGAACACAATCAATGCTCGATCGCATCTTCAAGTATAAATCAAGTTACTTCCACGCATGTAACAATATGGCAAAGAATGTAATAAGTTTAATAAGCTTATGATAAAAATAATTCAATAAATGAATGCTTCAATAAGAATTATGAGGAATCAACAATGACTTAAGCAAGGTTATGCTTATGAAAATATATCGGCAGCATAACGATACATTCTTTATCTTCCATTCATTATATTAGGTTTCTTGATCAATATGATAAATTCTATATCATTAATAGTCCATCTAGAACCTTTGGAATATCAACCCTTGGTCCACCTTGGGTTAAAATACTCAAGAAGTGTGACGGTCGTGTACTTGGCCGTTACATGATGTGACGGTCCAGGATTAGGACGTTATAGTGGTCTGAGTCCAGAATCAAGATATCGAACTCAGATGAATGTGACGGTCGTATATTGGGTCGTTACATGGCCTGACGGTCCAATGTAGGGCCGTTACATTACTGACAACCAGAAAACATCGATAGTGTAATCTAATCAATGGATTTTAATGGTACAACCAACTCGGCGTCCTAGTGGGAATCCCAGGCTCGCGGAGAATTACGGAGGCCTTGAAACAAGATTTTCTAGTCCATTGAAAGGAATATCCAATAGAGAGGTCCTCATGTCCAAGAATAATGTTCCTATAGTGCAAAGTGAACTAATGGATAACATACTAGAGTATGTGCCATGTACTTAAAGAAAATGACTCTATAGATAGAGGAAGAATGTGTAACATTGTGAAACCATGAGGAAACTCCGTCATTACAATATTTCGAAAATCATGATTTAGAATACAAAGCTATAGAGTTTTGGCCAATGAAATTAACATAACTTAAAATAGTTCAAGATGCCTAGATCATGCAGATTTCAATATGAATTAGTAAGAAAACTTAAAATCATAATAACAGGTCAAAACTTAGCTAACTAGGCTTAATTATAGGTTAATTTAACTGGTTACTATTCTGTCATGGGCTGACAGAACACAGAGTCTAACGGTCTAACAGGAGAGCGTCACAGTGCTTGTGACGGTCTATCGAGGGGCCGTTATAGTAATGTAACGCTCCTGTCCTGGTGCGTTAGAGATAACAGTGAAATAAAAACATAACAGAGTGTGTAACGGTCGGTCGTAAGGCCGTTATATCATGTGACAGTCCTACCATGATCCGCCAGAGCCTCTGCTTACAGTAATAGATAATAATGACCTAAGTTTCAACTCACATCATGTCTGAAAATCATATATATATAACTTCCCACATGATTAAATGAAAGCTAAACTAATATCATGCATGGGTTCTAGTGAATTTCACAAGGAAGTTTCTTTTTAATTTAGTTAGGGCTAAGAATATAGATATATGCATTTCTCTACTAAAACATGAAATTCATGAGCTAATGTGCATGTAATCAAGCAAAATTAGAGGGCTTTTATCCCTAACATGTTATTTTTGCCGTTCATGAGATAACTTACCTCTTCTAAGACTTTTAAACTTCGAATTTGATGCTAGGTGCTACCCTTTGATCCTTGCTCTTCTTGTGGTAAATCAACAACTTGGGAGGCTTCAATCTCCTTGGTTGCTTGGTCTCATAATATGAAATTTGGAGGGCTATTAGTCTAAAGTATACTAAACAAAAGCTTCTAAAGAACTTACCTGAAATTATGACTCCTTACCTTGATTCTTCACGAGCCAAAAGTAAGGGTCGCTAAGTTCATAACTAGGTTCTATTTATAGGGTTTTGGCTAGGGTTTGAAGATTAGATCGATTTTACAGTCCTTGTTAAAGCTTAGATCAACTTCTAAGAGTCCTTAACACCTCTATTAGTCTTCCTATCTCGATCCCTAAGAGATAAGTTAGCAAAAATCTAATCTTTTGGCTTGTTTTTCACTTCACGGAACTACATGATGTAACGGTCGTCCATAGGTGCGTTACCTGGCTGTGGCGGTCGCCCGATAGACCGTTACACTCAACGTGTATAGAGTTCAATATTAATCAAACTCTTTTGGTTAATTATCCATACAATTATTTTATAAAAATAGTATTTATCCTTAAAATAGGTGAATAAGCTAAGTACCCTTCTAGAACATGGGCCAAACTTAATGGGCTTGGTCCTTAAACCTTTTGGATAATAATTAGATAGACTAGGTTAATTATTTCAATTCAATTGGGCTTTATAAGGCCTTATTAATTCAACAATCCCTTTAAATATATTTAGGCCTTTATATAAATTCTAGAAAATTATTTTATAATTTAAAAATTATTTATATAAATTCTGGGGCATTACATATTGGGTCGATCTAAACATGATTTGGTCGAAGATAGATCAAGGTTAAACGACCAATATAAATGGCACTTGGCCAGGGATGCACAGTTCATTATGGGCCGCCCAATGAGATAAACGGTCCCTTTCGGGCCGCTCAATTCTCAGGGGGTCCAAGTCAAGCCGTGAGTCACAATACGATAATCCAAGCGATTCGATCGCGTACACAGGTTCAGGTCTTGATGGTACAACCTGCCCGGCGTCCTAGTGGGAATCCGAGGCTTGTGAGGGCTTACGGAGGTCCCGTAATGAAGGTCCTAGTCCGATGGAAGGAATATCCGGCAGAGAGTCCCAAACATTACAAGGAATTGAGCTAATAAAACCACGGAAACCAGTATGACGGTCAGTCAATCGTACCGGAGTAGAACGACTGTCAAACAATCCTAATAGCATTTAAGATGTCATGTTTGAATTTACATAATGAAATAACTAAGGCCATGATGAAACAAGATCAAGTTAAAAAAACTAGTAAATTTTGATATTTATTTACTTCAATATGTTCCAATTATCATGTGGTTGCTAGCTTATCAAATTATCCATCAATCTATTAAGAGAAATCATGCCAAACCAATTCTGAAGGGTTGGGTGGTTCTGTCAGAGCCGCTCAATCACCTCGGCGGTCGCACGACAGGCCGTTCATCCCTCCTTAAGCCCCAAGGCCTGCTAGGGTTGAGCGGTCTGTAACGTGCCGATGGGGATCATGCACAGTCTAGAACAGGCCGCTTAAAGAAAAGGGCGGTTAGGTATCTGCCGCTCAAAAATGATCGAAGGTACAACATATGGGTGGTCAACAACTGACCGTCCATCAATTATGAGCGGTCTATCGCGAGGCCGCGCAAGTCAACAAAGTTACGGTTCTTAAGCGCCCTGCCCGCCTCCGGCGGGTTGGCTAGGGTTTCAATAAAGGATTAAATTCTTTAAATACAACACATGAAAATTGGGGCTTTCGGACTTAAAAGAAAGAGCACGAAAAACTCTACAAGATAACATAAACAATTTAAGATTTGCGCATGTAATCCCTACTTAAAACGAGATGGAACAGGTATAACCCTAGATGTAACATGTTTCAACTAAACCCCAAAATTCTAACAGGATACTAAACATCTTTTAGGGCTTTTACATTCAAAAGAGAGAGTACTCGATGCTAGTTCTAACCATATAGGGTACTTAAGGTTTGGCTCGTTATAACCTACCTTAAATGAAGGAACAAATAAGAAGAGGGGATGACGACGCGCTAAGGACACCCTGCCGGTGATCGCCGAAATGCTCCCTCCACCTGAGTTCTCATCGGCCGCCACAGCACCCAAACGAAAATAGGGTTCCTAAGGGTCATTTATATAGGTCACACAAGGTCTAGAGTCTTCTATCCGCGGAGATAGAGTCTAATCAAGTTGGACGTGCGCGAACCACGTGGATAGGGTTAGCCGCTACCTTCTAATCCAAAATTCACTCTCTACGGTTAGGGTTTCAGGGAGAACTAAGAGGGGAAATGATCCTCTCATCCTAGCCTTTCGTTTGGATCCGATCTCAGCCTAAATGATCGACTAATGGGATCCAATTCACGTTTTAAGGTCCAATTAGATTAAGTGTGGATTTGGGCCTTAATCAGTTAATTTGGCTTGTTTGCGAATTTTATTTGGGCCAGTCATAGAAGACACTATTGTTAAACGTTTTATCCTCTACAGGATTCTAAATTTTCCAGATTTTTACAAAATGGTCGAAATTTTCACTTATCCTATTTCTTAAGGAATTTCTTATTAATTTTCACATAATTTTTTATTATTTAATAACTCGGGGTATTACACCCTCCCCCACTTTAAAGAATTTGGTCCTCCAAATTCACTGCACTTAACACGATAGGGAGTGGAAACTCACCTAGAACACATCAGGATACTGCTTCCGCATACCATCTTCTGACTCCCAAGTAGCTTCTTCGGTTCCACGCCGACTCCATTGCACTTTGACCAGAGGTATAGAACGATTCCTGAGCTGCTGCTGCTTACGATCTAGAATCTTAACAGGTCTCTCTTCATAAGTCAGGTCTTCCCTTAACTCCAGATCTGCATGCTGAATGACATGAGTGGGGTTATACCCATATTTTCTCAACATCGACACATGGAAGACATTGTGTACTCCAGATAATTGAGGTGGTAGTGCCAGACGGTACGCAACCTCCCCCACTCTTTCCAAAATCTCGAATGGGCCAACATATCTTGGACTCAGCTTGCCTCGAATGCCAAATCTTTGGATTCCTTTTATGGGAGAAACCTTTAGAAACACATGTTCACCAACCTGAAATTCTAAGTCCCTCCTTCTGTTGTCTACATAACTCTTCTGTCTTGATTGTGCTACTTACATTTGGTCTCTGATAATACAAATATTCTTTTATGATTCAGAAATCAGATCTAGTCCCAGCCGCTGCTTCTCGCCTACCTCGTTCCAACATAATGGGGATCGGCAGCTTCTTCCATATAATGCTTCAAATGGAGCCATCTGAATACTGGACTGATAATTGTTGTTGTAAGCAAATTCAATCAAAGTCAGGTGATCACTCCAACTGCCTCCAAAATCAATCATGGAGGCTCTCAACATATCTTTCACTATCTGGTTGGTTCTTTCTGTATGTCCGTCTGTTTGTGGATGAAACACAGTACTGAAATTCAGACGAGTTCCGAAAGATTCTTGCAATCCCTTCAAAAAATGAGAGGTGAATCTGGGGTCTCTATCGGACACAATACTGACCGGAATACCATGGAGTCGCACAACTTCCTTCATATATAAAGTTGCTAAAACATCAACAGTCCACTTAGATTTAATAGATAAGAAATGAGCAGACTTTGTCAACCTGTCAATAATAACCCAAATCGCATCAAGTCCACTACGAGTCCTAGGTAGACCCATAATGAAATCCATGCCAATACTCTCCCACTTCCATTGAGGTATATCCAGCGGTTTCAACTTCCCTGCAGGTCTGAAATGCTCCGCCTTAACTTGCTGACACACCAAGCATATACTCACAAATTCTACAATTTCTTTCTTCATATTCGGCCACCAGAAAGATCTCTTTAAATCCATAAACATCTTAGTACCTCCGAGATGAATAGTATATCTGGATCTGTGTGCTTCCTCGAGGATCTTGTTCTTGACTTCAGCCACATCAGGCATACAAGTCCTTCTCTGAAACAACAATCTGCCATCACCAGCGAGCATGAAGTCAGGTCTGCTACCCAAGCTCTCCTTGATTTCTACCAACTCTGGGTCATTGTCTTGCAAAGACTTGATTTCTGCCAATAATTCTGGTTTAAGCTGAATCTAAGCAACCATAACTCGGTCCTTGTCAACATTAATATCCAAACTGGCTAATTGCTCCAACAGTTTCCATTCTTGCAACATGAGACTTGACAACTTAGCCATTGGCTTGCGACTTAAGGCATCAGCCACCACATTACCCTTCCCGGGATGATATTCTATGGAGAAGTCAAAATCCTTTAAATATTCTAACCATCTTCTCTGCCTCATATTGAGCTCTTTCTGAGAAAATAAATACTTCAAACTTTTATGGTCTGAAAATACTATGAATGTCTCTCCATATAAGTAGTGTCTCCATATCTTCAAGGCAAACACTACTTCTGCTAGTTCCAAATCATGGATAGGATAATTCTCCTCATGCTCTCTAAACTGCCTAGAAGAATAGGCTTCACTTTCCCGTGCTGCATCAGTACACAACCTAAACCAATTCCTGAAGCATCGGTGTACACCACGAAGCCTCCTTCTCCAGAGGGTAAAGCTAAAACAGGGGCAGTCGTTAAACACTCCTTGAAAGTCTGGAAGCTTCTCTCACAATCCTCCGACCAATCAAACTTATTCTCCTTGCGGGTTAATCTTGTTAAGGGTACCACAATCTTGGAGAAATCCTTAATAAACTTTCGATAATGTCCTGCCAAGCCTAGGAAGCTTCTAACTTCTGTTACACTAGTAGGCCGATCCCAATTCTTTACTGTCTCTACCTTAGACGGATCAACAGAAATACCTTCTTTTGTAATGATATGTCCTAGAAAGGACACCTCCTACAGCCAAAATTCACACTTGCTAAACTTGACGTATAACTGATAATCCCTCAATATCTGCAATGCCATCCCAAGAAGTTCGGCATGCTCTTCTCATTCTTAGAATAAATCAGAATGTCATCAATAAACACCACGACCCATTGATCAAGGTTGGTCCGGAATATATCGTTCATTAACTACATGAAAGCTGCAGGTACATTCGTTAGTCCAAAAGGCATTATAACAAATTAAAAGTGCCCATACCTGCTTCGAAAAGCTATCTTATAAATATCCTCCTCCTTAATCCGCAACTGATGATAGCCTGATCGAAGATCAATCTTAGAGAAATACTGAGCTCTTGCTATCTGATCAAATAAATCGTCAATCCTCGGTAATGGATATTTATTCTTGATAGTCAGCTGGTTCAATTGTCGATAATCAATACACAACCTCATCGAACCATCCTTCTTCTGGACGAACAATGCTAGGGCTCCCCATGGGGATGTACTTGGACGAATAAACCCCTTCTCAAGTAATTCTATTAACTGCTGCTTCAATTCCCTCAGCTCTGCAGGAGACATACGATAAGGAGCCTTAGAAACAGGGGTCGCGCCAGGAATTAAATCAATAGAAAATACAACTTCCCTCTCTGGTGGAAGTCTTGGCAATTCCTCAGGAAAAACATCCAGAAAATTTCAGACGACAGGAATGTCCTTAATCTCAATCTTCTTCTCAGGGGTCACATAAATAAAGGCTACAAATACCTGACACCCTTTCCTTATCAACGTATCGGCTCGGATGGCCAAAATAAGTGGCACAGACTTATGGTGCCTAACCCCTATGAAAGAAAGTCCCGAGTGTCTAGAAAAAGATACAGAACTGGAACTACAATGGACATTGGCCTCATGCTTAGCCAACCAATCCGCTCCTAGAATTACATCATAGTCATTCATATCCATGCAAACCAGATCGGCCGGCAAATTCTGTTTGTTAACCATAACCTTGCTAGAAGGATAAAAATACTTAATCACTGATCTAGAACCAATAGGAGTTGATATCTCTAATAGAGAATCCATCAAAACCGGCTTCACAGCTAATGTCTTAGCAAATTTTAAGAGACAAATGAATGAGTAGCACCGGTATCGAAAAGAACAAAAGTTGGCTTTCCATGAACAATAAGGGTACCTTCAACGAGTCCACCCTCCTCGGTGGTGCCTACATCATCTTCCTATAGGGCCTGGAGCTTGCCCTGCTGCTTCTCATCCTAGCCTTTCGTTTGGATCTGATCTCAGCCTAAATGATCGGTAATGGGCTCCAATTCGTGTTTTTAGGTCTAATTAGATTAAGTGTGGATTTGGGCCATAATCAGTTAATTCAGCTTGTTTGTAAATTTTATTTGGGTCGGTCATAGAAGACACTATTGTTAAACGTTTTATCCTCTATAGGATTCTAAATTTTCTAGATTTTTACAAAATGGTCAAAATTTTCACTTATCCTATTTCTTAGGGAATTTCTTATTAATTTTCACATAATTTTTTATTATTTAATTACTCACGGTATTACAGTCATAATCTTCTTGCAAACCTAGTATTCCTTGACATGAAAAGTGATGATGCCATTCTAGGGGTAGATTAGCTAGTGGATCATGATGCCGATATCAATTACCGAAATACGATAATATCCTTTCGCAAACCAGGTCTTCCGAGATTTTCCTTCCTTGGTATCAAGTATAGGAAACATCCTACCATCATTTCTTCTCATCACGCTTGCAAACTTATTTCGTAAGGATGTGAAGCTTTTCATGCTTCCGTAATTGTTATCGAATCTAAAGAGATCATCTTAGCAGACATCCCCATTGTAAATGAGTTTCCTGATGTATTCCCATCAGATCCACCCGATTTACCACCCGAAAGGGAAGTAAACTTCTCCATTGAACTCATTCCCGGAGCAGCACCTGTTTCAATAGCTCCCTACAAGATGTCCCCCACAGAACTAAAGGAATTGGAGATGCAGCTTCAATATTTATTAGACAAGGGGTTCATACGACCTAGCACATCCCCTTGGGGTGCGCCAGTCCTTTTTGTCAAGAAGAAGGATGGATCGCTCAGACTCTGTATCGACTACCGACGACTGAATCAACTCACAATTAAAAACAAGTATCTGTTGCCGCGTATCAATGAGCATTTTGATCAGCTTTCAGGAGCAGAATATTTTTCCAAGATAGACCTCAGGTCAGGTTATCACCAACTCAGAATTAAAGACGAAGATATATACAAAACTACTTTTCAAAGCTCATATGGTCATTATGAGTTCGTTGTAATGCCGTTCAGGTTAACCAATGCCCCAGCAGCATTTATGCAATGCATGAATAAAGTTTTCCAGCCTTATCTGGACCAGTTTGTAGTCATCTTTATTGATGACATTCTTATTTACTCCAAGACAAAGGAAGAGCCTGAAGAACATTTAAAAATAGCCTTGCAGACTCTAAGAGAATAAAAACTCTATGCCAAACTTAGTAAATGTGAGTTTTGGCTTAAAGAAGTCTCATTTCTTGGCCATATCATTTCAAAAGAGGGTATCGCTGTGGATCCTTCTAAGGTGGAAGCTGTCAAGAACTGGAGTCGGACAATAACTATGTCAGAAGTAAGAAGTTTTCTAGTCTAACTGGGTATTATAGAAGGTTTATTAAGGATTTTTCTAAGATTGATGTCCCTTTGAGAAGGCTTTCAAGAAAAGAAAATCCTTTTGTATGGTCGAAAGACTGTGAAAAGAGTTTCCTAACTCTTAAGGAATATCTCACGACAGCCCCTATATTATCATTGCCCGTTGAGATGGTGGATTTGAAGTCTATACGGATGCATCTGGCATTGGCCTAGGGTGCGTTCTTATGCAAAATGGGAAGGTGATTTGTTAATCCTCAAGACAGTTGAAGCGTCACGAAGAAAATTCTCCTGTGCATGATTTAGAATTGGCGGCTGTTATATTTACCTTAAAAATTTGTTGTCACTACCTTTACAGAGAAAAATTTATGGTTTATTCATACCACAAAAGCTTGAATTATTTGTTCTCCCAAAAAGAGCTGAATATGAGGCAAAGAAGATGGTTGGAATACCTTAAAGGCTTTGATTTTGCTATCCAATATCATCCTGGCAAAGCTAATGCTGTAGCAGATGCACTCTGTAGAAAACCATTGGGAAAGTTATCAAGTCTTATGATTAGTATGACTAATCTCATTCAATTTGCTCAGTTGAATTTAGATGTTGACATAAAGAAAGAAGATTATTTTATAGCCAATATCCGAACTCAACCTACATTAATAGAAGATCTAGTCAAGCTACAAGACAATGATCCTGTATTATTGGAAATTAAAGCCAATATTGAGCAAAGGCCGGATTTCTCTATTACCGACGATGGAAGGTTGCTATTCAAGGATCGAATTTGTATGCCGGATCATGTTGAAACTAAGAAACTGATCATGGAAGAAGCTCGTAATTCCAAATACACCATTCATCCAGGTGGTACAAAAATGTATCAAGATCTTAAAAGGAACTTCTGGTGGCCCAACATGAAAAGAGAAGTGGCAGATTTCGTGTCCCGCTGTCTCACTTGTCAACAAGTAAAGGCAGAATATTTAAGACCCGTAGGTAAATTACACCCCTTGAATATTCCAGAATGGAAATGAGAACGTGTAAGGATGGATTTCATCATGGGTTTACCTAAGACCAAGGGATAACACGATGGTATATGGGTAATCATAGACCGATTGACTAAGTATGCACATTTTCTTCCAATTAAAAGTCGATGGTCAGTGGATATTCTAGCAGCATTATACATAAGGGAAATTGTCAGATTACATGGTGTACATGTCACCATTATATCAGATAGAGACCCCCGATTCACATCACAATTTTGGAAGGGTCTACAACATTCATTAGGGACTCGACTAAACTTTAGCATGGTATTTCACCCACAAACTGATGGTCAAACGGAAAGGATAAATCAAGTGGTGGAAGATATGCTTAGGGCATGTGATATTGATTTTGGAGGTAGTTGGTATGATCACTTACCTCTAGTAGAATTTTCATACAACAATAGCTACCAAGCTAGTATACAGATGGCACCGTTTGAAGCTCTATATGGAAGAAGCTGTCGATCATCGATATGTTGGAACGAAATAGGAGAAAGGTAGTTTTAGGTCCCGACATGGTCAGGGATACTACAGAAAAGATAAAGCTTATTCGGGAAAGACTCCAGATAGCACAGGACCGGCAGAAATCATATACTGACAATCGAAGGCGCGACCTAGAATTTCAAGTAGGAGATAATGTGTTCCTCAAAGTTTCTCCAGGCGAGGTATTCGAAGATTTGGAATCAAGGGCAAGTTTACTCCAAGATTCATTGGCCCTTTTGAAATTGTGGAGAGAGTTGGTGAAGTGTCTTATAGAATTGCTTTACCTCCTCAATTATCTGAAGTTCATGATGTATTTCACGTCTCAATGCTCAAGAAATATGTTCATGATCCTTTCCATGTCATCACCTACGACAATCTGGAGATTAAAAAGGATTTGACATACGAACAAAAGCCAGTCAAGATCATTGAACGAGAGGTACGTCAACTTCGGAACAAGACTATTCCTGTGGTCAAGATATAGTGGACAAAGTCAGGAGAAACATGGGAAACCGAAGAAGCTATGCGCACAAGATTTCTAGAATTATTTGAATGTAAGTACACTCTACACAATCCATACATTGAATCTGGGGACCAAATTCTCTTAAGTGGGGGAGGGTGTAATGTCTCAGAAATTTTATAAAATATTTCAGAATTTAGTAAAGACCAAAATGGATTAATAAATGACTATTGGATTGAATAAGTCATCATATAAGGCCCAATTATGATAAACAATAGACCTAGCCAATTTAATTAAAGCCCAAAGGATTTAAGGACCAAGCCCATGAAGTTTGGCCCATATTCTAGAAGGTTAATTAGTCTATTCATGAAATATAAGGATAAATATTAAATATTTAGATAATTTAATGGATAAACCTAAATTAGAGTTTGAACTAGTTTCAAATTCAGCACCCAGGATCTATAGCGGTCTATCGTCAAACCGCTAAGTCATGTGTGGCGGACCAATCTTCGACCGCTACATTCTGTCAGTTCCGTGAGTGGAAGAAAGAGCAAAAAGATTATATTTTTGAGAGTTTATCTCTTAAGGATCAAGATGGGAGGACTAGTAAACACCTTAAGGACTCTCAGAAGTCGATCTAGGGTTTAATAAGGACTCTAGGATTGATCTAATCCTCAAACCCACGGAAAACCCTATAAATTTAAACCTTGTTTTGACCTGCACGACCCTTACATTAGCTCACGTGGAATCAAGGTAAGATGGCATTATTTCAGGTAGGTTCATTAGAAGTTTTTATTCCTAATACATAGGACTAACATCCCTCAAAATTTCGTGTAAGGATATCAAGCACACAAGGAGATAGAAGCCTGCAAAGTTACTGGTTCCATATTAGAGACCCAGGAAACTGTGCAAAAGTCTGGTGAAGATCAAGGAATTAGAAAAGCAAATCAAGGTATTTAGCAATAGTATCTTTAGAACTTTTCATTTCCCTTAGTATCTACTTCTTACCCTCTAAATTTCGCATCCATACGTCAAGAGAGTAAGGAGTTAGAGCAACGTGAAGTTGTTGATTTGTCACAAGAAGTGCAAGGAACTAGGGGTAGCATCCATCCTTAAATTGGAAGTTTAAAAGCCTTAACAGAGGTAGGTCATCTCATTAATGGCAAAATTACCATTCTAGGATTAAAAGCCCTCTTATTGCACTTGATTTCATGCTTTATAGATCGTGAATTTCATGTTTTACTTGAGTCTATGCGTATAGTGCAATGTTCATGCATATTCCTTAGCCCTAATAAACTAAATAAATTCTCTTATTCTAATACATGGATCCAATGCATGTTATCTCCGTTCTATCATGCTGTGAAATTATAATATGTTGGTTTCCAGACATGATGTGTTTTAAGCATTAGTTTTCTTTTTAGTTAATTTACTGTCAGTCTTGCTCTAGCGGCCTAATGTTCAACCGCCAACTATGCGCAGCGGCCCTACGATAAACCGCTAGACACTCTATAGACTCATTTTTATGAAATCTCTGGCGGACCAGAAATATACCATTTTTATCTCTCTGGCGACCTTACGATAAACCGCCAAATCTCTGTAACGGATCAATGATAGACCACCAATGTTTTTTTTTCTGTCAAACCGACATAGTTTTAAGAGCATCCACTTAGCTTATAAATAAGCCTAGTTAGCTATATACTAACTTGTTATGATGTTATTTTCTACTCTGAGTTTTTAGTTCCTGATCAATGATTTCATGTTTTTTATGGGTTTTTACTTATTTTAAGTATATGATAGTTTCATGCCAAAACAATATACTCTTTTATTAAATTATGGTTTAAATGTTTGAATGGACGAGATTTAACGTTGGTTTATCACTGTACACGTTATATTCTTATGTCAGAGTCATTTCTGTAAGTTCATGGCATATATTCTGGTATATGACCATTAGTTACACTCTTTGCACTATAGGAACACAATCTTGAACTTGATAACCCCTCCTCTGGATATTCCTTCCAATGGATTAGGAAATCTTGTTTCAAGGCCTCCGTAATTCTCTGCGAGCCTGGGATTCCCACTAGGACGCCGAGTTTGTTGTACCATTAAAGTCCAATTGTTTAGAAAGCACTACCGATGTTTTCTGATCATGTAACAGTTCAATACTCGACCACTAAGGCCCATTAACGGTCCAATATCTGACCGCCACGATTGTCTGAGTCCAAATTGATTTCTTTTCGGATTCAGGCCATTCTAGCGGCCCAATACTAGACCGCCATATCAGTATAGCAGCCCAATTATAGACCGCCAAATCTCCTTAGTACTTATTAACTCGAAATCTAGAACTTATTTCACTATTTTAAAGATATCTAAGTAAAAAATTGGAAGTTAAAGAAGGTACCGTTATGCTGCCGATTTATTTCTAGGGCATAACCTAGTTATTAATGCATTTATTAAAATTTCGTATTCTCAATGGAAGCATTCTTATTTTTGGTTACTTTATCATGGAAATATCATTGAAATTGTACATTCTTGGCCATATTAGTTACATGCGTGGAAGTAGCATGATTTATACTTGAAGATGCGGTTCGAGCACTGATTGTGTTCAAGGGCTCTATACTAGTCCCCTCGACTGATTGTCCGAAACATACTATTATAAACCATGGGGTATGATGCTACTGGCATCGCATTGCACTGGGAGTACTTTCTTTATAAATAAGTGAAAATCCACGGCAATCACAAATATCCACGGGATCCACGGATTTATTTACAAGGTGGTATTCCACAGAAATTCACGAAGTACTTGCTATTAAGCGAAAAGTACTTACTTGCTTGTTACATGACGTTCTAGTACATTCTTGTTCATGAAAGGCCATAATCACATTCTTGCTTGATCATGCTTGCTCAATCATATCTTAACTTGATCATGTCTTGTTACTATGGTTTATTTATGTGATTCATCGTATTCGCATGATTTTACCTTGTTCTTTAGAGCTAAAATGTTAATCACTTTAATATTGCCTACATGTTGATGCGAAAATACCTATTGGGAAAGTGTGCTCATTACCTATTTCTAATCTTTTTCAGGAGATGCAAGTAGTTCGGATTCGAGTTATTCAAGTGGTGGGTCCGAGAGCGAATGAAAGTCACATAAGAATGAGAGAAGACTTAGGAAGTCAATGATGTCTAGATCGAGTTCATGTAATTTTCTTTTTATTGGGTCAAAGTGAGTTGGAATCGTCCATGTACTCGTATTTTTATCACTCTTATTATTAATGAAGGGAGAAGTTGAGTAAATTATTGTGCAATTACAGCTTATGTGTGATTGTTATTGTGCTCTGATTATTCTTGCTTGCAAGGGGCTTACCATGCCGGCTGTTCACATTTTTCAAGATTATCTTCCGCTATATTAAAAGCTCGGGGTGTGATAGGTTTCACTATAGATTTGAGGGGGAATCCTTCTTCTCTCATCTCTACTCTTTTATTTCAACATAGATTCATATTGTGGGTGTTTATTGTATATCCTTCCTTTTCATCGAACTAGATATACTATCGTGTGTGAGCGGAGCTGCGTCTCCGAGTGTGTGGATGTATTGCGGGCCGAGTTTCCCCAAATTTATGAGTGTAGACGGAGCTGCATCTCCGTGTGGTTTTTGCATCTGGAGTGTGGTCCCCTACTGCGTGTGTGTGTGCTGCGGTGGCAGCGGCTTAGGCGTAGTCCCCGTGTGTATGCATTGCTGCGGAAGCAGCGTGTGTGGTTTTGGAGATCATCCTCATTCTGCTACGGTTTGTAGCGTGTAGTGAAGCCTCACCGGGGTTCGATGAGGGGTGGACGTAGGGAGCCTGTCGTCGTCCCGAACCACCTAAAAATCTCTGTGTTCCTTCTGGCATTCCTATGTGTTTGTCCATTTCTGCTATCTCAGTTCACATGTTATCTTATTGATTTTTATTTCACTGCACCACTACACTTTGCTATTCTGCTATTCGTGTTTGGATTAGGCTCTATCATTCAATGCATAGATTACTCGAGTGAGATTGGAAAGATTGAGTGAACTTAAATCTCACTTCAATTTAAGTTTAAGCTAATTAACGTTGTTAACTTTATTTCCACTGTGTTTAGCTTAGATAGTTTTTAAAATCAGCCATCTCGGCTGGATGATAATTCAACCCCCCTTCTTGTCCGCCATATAGTCTAGGCAAACAGGTATCTTGGGTTTGGCTGATACTAGTGAAATCAGTAGGGGCTCTAGTGAGAGAGTGTCTGTGGTGTGGCTGAACACCTGATCAAAAATCACCAGTGCTCTTGACTAAAAGAGTACCTGTGGTGTGGCTGAACACATGACAAAAAATAGAAAGGCTCTTAAGGATAAGTGTGTCTTTGGTGAGCTGAACACCTGATCAAAAATAGCAGTTGTACTATTCTCGGTTGGGGAAGATAGTGTAAATCATAGTGGTTACTAGGTACTAGATGTAGGACTAACTAAAGGTTAGGGCCGAACTAGTATAAAACATTTGTGTCCTGTGGACACCTAAAATATCGCCAGCAAGAACTCCAAGTCACCCCTAGCCGAACAAGGGCAATGGAGAAGGAAAAGAAGACGTGCGTCAATGCCCGTATACCGACGCATGCGAGAATGAAAAGATGATGAAGAAAATAATGAAAATAGGGGGAATGAAAAAAACAAAAAGAAATGCATGCAAGGACATTTGAATCGGCGCCAAGCCCATAGACATTCAATCGGCACCAAAAGGCCCCCTTCCCCTCTTGAATCGGCCTAGCTCTTCCCATGTCCATGAACAGGCACACCATTAGTGCCACATGTGAACCGACGCGCCCCCCTCATGCCACTTGAGATGATGCAGCTTCCTCCACTACACATGAACCGACGTGCCCTCTTCCCCTCTTGAATCGGCGCAAGTGTGTAACTTGAACCGGCGCGGCCCTCTCCCCTTTTATCTGGCATGAGAAACGTCCCGTCGTGGACACGGAACTCTGTTTCCACGCTGCTTCACAGCAGCGATAACATGGCAGGAAGAAAAGGGGAAGAGGAAGGGATTTGAGACCCTATCCAACATGAAATCTCCCCTTAACCCGTGGTTAATGGAGTGTCAGGTCCCGAGCGTGGAAGATACTCGGATGCGTGACGTGTCTATATAGATCGTGTCATTAGAGTGATAAAATTACATACATAATTTCGGAGTGCATAAAAGACTAATAAAATTTAATAATCCCCATAGTCCCACTGATGATTATTTGATTAACCAAAGGAATTAAAAGATAGTCCATGACAATTCCAAATTTAAAAAGCCAAACATTAGGCTACATGCCTTAACAAAGTTTATACCACTAACTGACATAGCTGGGAGTACAAGGTAGGCTCAATTAAATCCCAAAGACGCGACTAGCTAATGACGGGCGAACACTCTTCACTCGGTTTCAAACCCATTCTTGTGGGCGTCGCTATCCGAATTACCTGAAAATGTTAGGAAGCAACTGGATGAGCGAATCGCTCAGTAGGAATTACATCTCAAATTTGAGCAATCTTTACGTGATTTACAATTTGCATGTATTATCAGTATGGCTATACATGATGTATGTATATGAAAAATCAGGTATACAGGTAAATCTAGGCATGACGAACAATAAGAGATCAAGAACTATATAAAGAGAGTATATCAAGATTTTGAGTATTTGACAAGTCGTATTTCAAGAATTTATAGATGTAAATGCCACTTCGGGGCAAGCAGGGATTCGTGTACAAGTATGAATGCAAGTTGTAGAATGGACTCATGTGCAAGTATATCTCAGGTACGAGCAAGTAAAAATTCAATTCAAGCCAGTAATGTCAAGTACGTATCAGTAGAATTGGCTATTTCAATCAAGCAAGTATCTTGCCCTTTCTCGGGCCACAAGTCAAGTATTGCCCGTTCCGGGCCATGCAAGTCAAGTCAAGTAAGTAAAGAGAGAGTAGGGGTGGAGTGTCTCAAGTCAAGCAAGTACTCCGGTGCAATGCCAAACACCGTGGTCAATAAACTCCCATGGGCACAAGTATCTTCGGGAGCTCCCCCCAGGACCAGACCGGGCTCTATATGCAAAGTATTTCATGTATTACTTTTGACATCCACTCTCGTTTATAGCCAATGTGGAATTTCAAGAAATTAAGAAACATAGTATTATAGAAGAGATTAACTAGTCATTTGGTTATGGAGGACTCTAGAGGTGGCCCCTACAGGCTCAAGAGGTGGCTCCCACAACGTAGCAATTTGCCCCGCATGGCACTTAGCTCCCACACTCCGAAATGGTAGTTTTGAGAGGTTAAAGGTACGTGTAGGGTATGTATGGTAGATTTCATGGTACGGAGTTCAAGTACTCATAGTATACAGGAAATGACTTAGGGTTGTGTCTGTATGAACAACTAGACATGTCAAAATCAGAAAATGTAACAATTGAATTGGCGCCCTGGGGTCAGAGGTCCTTTTAGTGAATTGGCGCCTAGGGGTTGGCCAGTCTTTCAAATTATCAATTTTTTTGAATTTATATGGAATTGCCACCTGCATAGGGAGTCTTCATTTAATTGAAGACGACCTGGCTGCCGCAATTTAAGTAATTGGCGCCCTGGCTTGGGGCGCCAATTACAGAGGGTGGTTTTTCGAATATATATATATATATATAAAGAATTGGCGCCATTACAGGCAGTCTTCAATTAATTGAAGACTTGCTGGCTACCGCTATTTGATTAATTGGCGCCCTGGCTTGGGACGTCAATTTCAATGGGTGATTTTCACCCAGTAGATATATTTTCTGACTCAAAATACTATTCATTTTGAAAAGGATTCTCAAAAATATAAATTACTTATATGAACAGGTAGTGTAAATCCTCGGGAGTCCAGAAACATGTTCAGGTATAATTGTTGGGTTTTGGTTTCACAGATGTGAATTTTCTAATGTTGTATCTTTAATTTCTCAAGAAATGGAATTGGCGCCCCTGTGAGTAGTCTTCATTTAATTGAAAACTCTTCGAGGTGTCACCAATTTGATGAACAAGTGCAACTAATGGACGACACTACTGCGGGTCACCAATTGAGTTGTTTTCCAAGTGGGTTGTGCTTCGTATCAGAATGGTACGTTCTGTGATACAAATTACTATTCATTTTTCCAAAGTTTCTCCGAATCGAAATCCGAAGACATGGTCAGGACGAGAAAAATCTCAAGGTTACAGAAGTATGTTCAGGCAAAATTTTCATGGTTCCGTTTATTAGTTATAGATTTTTGAATGCGTTGATTTACTAATTACTGGAAATTCTAGAAAATGGAATTGACGTCATTGCACATGGTCTTCAATTAATTGACGACCATGCACGCAGTCTTCGATTTTGAAATTGGCGCCCTAGTCAGGGGCGCCATTTACAGTGAGTTATCCACTATTCATCAGTATAAAAATACTCCAATTCAGGAAGTAAGGGTACGAGTAGGTTCAGATAAATGTCAGGATTCCAGAAACATGTTTATGTAAAAATTTCATGCTTTAGTTCAATAGTTATGGATTTTTGAATGTGTTGAATTATAAATTACTAAAATTACGGAAATGGAAATGACGACATTGGGAGTGTCTTCATTTAATTGACAACCCCTCAAGGGGTCTTCAATTTGGTAATTGGCACCCTGGTTAGGGGCGCCATTTACCTGAGAGCTGGGACTCTCGGGTTTTTAAAACAGCTAGTATTTTGTGTAACAGAGGTTCTATACTAAGGTTTAAAACATGGTTATTAAGAATGTAAAACTAGTGTAATAAAATATGTTCAAAACTCATGAAATCATGCTAACAGACTATGTTCAAACTCATAAAGATCATGGTAACAGTATGTATAAAATCATATGTGACAGGTGTAACAGGCTATTAAAATATGTATAACATGGTATATACATGGCCATTTCTTGATCACGGTAAAGCCAGGTAATATATAGCATGGATGACGAGTTAATCTAGCTCTAACCATGCATAAGTTAACCTATTTAGCTACTAGTTAGGCAAGGATTTGAGAACACCTACCTTTTGACGTGATTACGAGGTACAGATAATAAGATGAAGCCACACATTCCCCACTGCCGTAAAGCTTCAGCAGCAGGACGTAGACTTCACATTTTTTGAGGAACGAAGGGAAATATTCCCTTCTGCAAGCAACACTAAACGATGGCAGTAGTCTCTGTTAGTGCTACGGAGGGGATTAGTTATAGGGAATGGTTTATTGCTTTGCGGGTCCGACTGAGTAGATATGATGCTTTGCCAGCTAAATGGGGTTGTTCGTGTCTCAACCTTCTAGAAACATAGATTAAATGATGTCCTTGTAAGAGGTAGTCCATTAATCTAGGTCGTACTATTCATGTAAATGACATCTCTACATGATGGCGTCTATTAGTCTGGGTGTCATTATTCAAGAGAATGACACCCTTGCAAGAGGGCGTTAAATGTTAGACAAAATTGTCACCTTCACGTGTTGGCATTCATGGTGTACATATATATATATATTAATATTTTAATGGAATGGGGTCCCAAGGGAAATGTCGCCTCCATATGTGGTCTTCAATTTGGAAATTGGCGCCCTAGTGAGGGGCACCAATTCTCTTCGTGGACAAGGTGGAAACCCACTACGTACCACCCATGTGCATAAAGTTGGAATGCACATTTATATGCTAGTCCTCCTATGGTTTAGTTCTTTAAACAAGGCCTCCATATAGGATTCTTTTATGAAGAGTACATTACGTACTATGCATAAAGTGATGGGTTGTACATTTATATATTAGCCCTCCTAAGGTTTGGTTCTTTACATAAAACCTTCATGATTCTTTATGGCATAAAGTAAGGTTGGCTTGTATATTTATATTATAGTCCTCATGAGGTTGGGTTCTTTATGTAAGGCCTTTAGGTAGGATTCTTTAGAAAGAAGTTTGATTTCTCTATTGCTGTATTGGGGGTGCTACACCCTCCCCCACTTGAAAGAATTTGGTCCCCAAATTAAACTGTATTATACGGAAAGAGGAAAGGTGCGAAGTACTTACAGCTAGAATAACTCCGGAAATCTTCTCTTCATAGACTCTTCAATTTCCCATGTAGCTTCTTGTTCTAAGCATCGATTCCATTGGATTTTTACCATAGGGATCGTCTTGTTCCTTAGAACTCGAACTTCTTGGTCGAGGATCTTTATTGGCTTTTGCTCGTAGGTAAGGTCCTTCTGTACCACTAAATCATTGTGGTCAATGACATGGAAAGGATCGTGTACGTATTTCTTTAGCATAGAAACATGAAACACGTTGTGCACTTCTGACAGTTGTGGAGGTAGGGCGATGCGATAAGCCACCTCGTCTACTCTTTCCAGCACTTCGAACGGACCAATAAACCTTGGTGTTAGTTTACCTTTAACACCGAATCTTCTAATGCCTCGGCCGGGAGATACCTTGAGAAAGACATGATCTCCGACTTGAAATTCTAGGTCTCGCCTTCTGTTATCAGCATAAAATTTCTGCCTAGACTGTGCTATCTTTAACCTTTCTCTAATGAGGTGTATCTTCTCGGTAGAATCTCGTACCATGTCTAGGCCTAGAATTTGTTTTTCACCAACTTCATCACAGCATATAGGAGATTGACAACTCCTGCCATACAGTGCTTCAAAAGGTGCCATTTGTATATTGGCTTGATAGCTGTTGTTCTATGCAAATTCGGCTAGTGGTAAGTGGTCATGCCAGCTGCCGCCGAAGTCTATAATGCAAGCTCTCAACATATCTTCCACAACTTGATTTGTCCTCTCGATCTGTCCATCTGTCTGGGGATGGAAAGTAGTACTGTAGTTGAGTTTCATCCCCAGAGAGTGTTGTAGACTCTTCTAGAAATGAGAAGTGAAGTGCGGGTCTCGGTCAGATACGATCGAGATGGGAACTCCATGCAATCTAACCATCTCCCTAATATACAGGGCAGCAAGTACATCGACTGACCATCGGCTTTTGATGGGTAAGAAATGGGTCGATTTAGTTAGACGATTGATGATTACCCAAATTCCATCATGTCCGCCCCTAGACTTGGGCAAACCCATGACAAAGTCCATGCCAATGTCTTCCCACTTCCACTTGGGAATATCTAGCGGATGTAACTTTTAGGCAGGTTTTTGATGTTCCGCCTTCACTTGTTGGCATGTGAGGCAACGAGATACAAAGCCTGCTACCTCTCTTTTCATGTTAGGCCACCAGAAAGTTCTTTTCAAATCATGGTATATCTTAGTGGCTCCGGGGTGGATTATGTACCTCGATCGATGAGCTTCTTCAAGAATCCTGTTCTTCAATTCGGGACAGTCGGGCACACAGGTCCGTTCATGAAATAGTAATATGCCATCAGGTGCCAGCTTGAAATCAAGTCTCTCGTCCAGCTCGCCTTTTATTTCCATTAGTGCGGGATCTTCTTCTTGCAGCCTCTTGATTTCATGTAGCAAATCTGGATGTAGGCTAACATGAGATAGAATAATACACATGTTCTTCTCATCTGTGCTGATATCAGGCTCCGAGAATTTCTCCAGCAGCTTTCATTCTTGTATCATACAGTTGGCCAATATTGTTCTCGGCTTTCGACTAAGGGCATCCGCTACAGAATTACCCTTACCGGGATGGTACTGTATAGTGAAGTCGAGATCCTTGAGATACTCGAGCCAACGCCTTTGTCGCATATTGATCTCCTTTTGAGAGAATAAATACTTGAGGCTTTTATGATCGGAGTATACGGTGAATTGTTCTCCGTAGAGATAGTGTCTCCATATCTTCAAGGCAAATACTACCGTGGCCAGTTCTAAGTCATGCACCAGGTAGTTCTCTTCAAGTTTCTTGAGCTGTTAGGAAGAGTATGCAATGACTCTTCCATTTCGCATCAATACACATCCGAGGCCAATACCAGAAGCATCAATATATACCTCGTATTTTTCTCCTTCAATTGGCAATGATAAGACTAGAGAAGTGGTCAAGAGATCCTTTAAAGCTTGCAAACTCTTCTCACAATCTTCATTCCATTCATAAGGCACTTCCTTGCTGGTTAACCTGCTTAGAAGAACAGTAATCTTGGAGAAGTCCTTGATAAAACGCCGGTAGTAACTAGCTAGACCCAAGAAGCTTTGAATCTCTGTTGCATTTGTGGGTCGTTCCCAGTTCTTCACTGCTTCGACCTTTGATGGGTCAACAGCAATTTCGTTCCTCGAAATGATATGGCCTAAGAAAGAAACTTCCTCGAGCCAGAACTTACATTTGCTGAATTTGGCATATAGTTTGTTTTCCCTCAATATCTGCAGCGCGTTCTTGAGATGTTCTTCATGGTCTTCCTCAGACTTTGAGTAAATCAAAATATCATCGATAAAGACATTAATAAATTGGTCTAAGTAAGGCCTGAATATGCTGTTCATTAACTGCATAAAAGCTGCGGGGGAATTTGTTAGTCCAAAAGGCATAACAGTAAATTCGTAATGCCCATACCTACTTTGGAATGCAGTTTTATGAATGTCTTCTTCTTTGATTGTAACATCTCGGATCCTTAATGGGTCTTTTTGGATCTTTATTAGGTCTTTTAGATCCTTTTTGGAGAGTTTCGGATCGCTTTTGTAGCTCCCGAGTTGAGTTTTTCGATCCGTGTGGGTTTTTCTCTCGTACTAGTTACGGAATCCTACGGTGAGTTTATTTCTCAGTTCATCGACTCAAGGACGTTACAGCTGTGATGTACTCTTCGCGAGGATCGTTTCAGCTATTTTTGCGTAGTTTTTTGAATTAGTGGATTTTCGGCTCAAATATCAGATTTTCAGATATTAGGAAAAATTCTTAATTTCTTTATATAAATTCAACTCCACTATCTCTCCTGCTCATTTTCAACCTCACGTTCTCTCACTCCGTTCTCTCCCATCTCTCGACCGTTGGACGCAGGGCGCGCAACCGTGGAGAGCTGGTTGAGGCGTGGACGTGCTGGGGTGATCGCTTCGCGGGTTGGAGCAGCGGTTTGAGCGTGGCGGGCGCGATCCCTCGGTGGATTTCGAGAAGGTGTCGTTCGTGTTCCTGGTAGTTTTCAGCGTGGTTTATTCGCCACGGCGCACGGTTTCTTCGGTGGAGGTAGGGAGACGGATCACCACTTCCTCCTGCACGTTTTTCCTGTCATTGCACGTCGTTTGGTGTGAAAACGGCCGAGTTTGGGCTCGTTTAGCCTAAACTAGGGTTCCGTGGGTTTCCTAGGGTTCGTCAAAAAACGGCGACGGTTTTTAGATCATTTACTGTCAATGGACTCCCTGGAACATCAACGTTCCATAGTCACTAATTTCGTCTCGATTGGTGGTCCCGTTTGACCGATAGGGCTCTGGAAAGTCTAGAAACCCTTTTTGGGTGATTTCGTTAGAATCGCCCGTTTCTTACGGTTCGAGCGTCGTTTTGACTCCGGTCGGAGTCTATGTGATTGCCAGGGTGATTGTGGTTGTATCCCCTTCGTTTCGGGACGAACGGGGCGTGGAAAGGCCATGATCGGACGAACCCCTGGGTTTGCTCGCCGTGACGCTTGAACGGTCGCACCAGAGACCCTTCATGTGCATGGGTGGCTGGCTTCGAACCGCTTATCCTATGTCGGATTGAGGTTGAGTGGTCATTCGATAGACCACTCATCCCCTTGGGTGGCCATTTTCGGACCGCTCATCCTATGTCGGTTTGAGGTTGAGTGGTCGTTCGATAGACCACTTATCCCCCTTTGGCGGCTAGTTCCCAGCCGTTCATCCTCCCTGTTTGGTTGAGTGGTCCTGTCCGGACCGTTCATCCCTTTGAGCGGTCTAGTTCAGACCGCTCATCCCTTTGAGTGGTCCCTTTGTGACCGCCCATCCCTGTTTGGTTGAGTGGTCCAGTTTGGACCGTTCATCCCATTGAGTGGTCCAGTTCGGACCGTTCATCCCGTTGAGTGGTCCCTGTGTGACCGCCCAACTAATTGAGTCTATCATCTTGTCTGTTGGCCGTGATGGCTATCCTGTGTCTGTCTGTTAGGTTGTTTAAGGCGGTGCCTGGATGTCAGTGGTTCTCTAGATAGGTCAGTTCAGGTTGACTGAGTGCGGTCTACTCCCTGACTGCTATAGTTTCCCTAATGACCCAATCTAGTACTGCCATTATCTTCGTCTCTGTGTGCATAGCGGCTTCCTCTTTTACTGCTTGGTTCACCTGGCGGCCGAGTAATGGATCGCTTATGCCCAGAGTATCATTTCCCATTGTTTCAATTTCCGTATATCTTGGCTTAACCTTGTGGTCTCCCCACTATCCCGTAGATGTCTCCTGACATCCTATGAGAGCTAAGACTACATTATAAGGCAGCCAAGAGTCTTCTTGCTTGAAGTAGGATTCTCTTTCCTACTGTAGAGTCGTCATTGTCTGGTTCCGGTCAACCCGGGGTGACCCAGTGGTTGACAGGCGACCTTTTGTGTGTCTCGGTGGTTCTGTCCAGCCTGAGACATTGGTTCTTCATGCCTTGAGGTATCGTCCTACCTCGATCTGCATGTCCAGGTGTGCTGAGGGTCTTGTTAATCCCTCAGGTCTCCGTGTATCATTTTCTACGGTTGTTTCCTCTGCCTTAGGAATAGACCGATTGGCTGCTTGTTCCGCTTTGTACGACGATCGTGACTCTGCGTCGTGAGACTCAAGGACCGTTGTATTAGTAGGTCTACTTGCCTTATGCTGAGTCTATCGACAGTTATCTTGCTGCCTCAGTGCTTCGTAGTACGTAGGATAGTGCTTCTCTACCCGTCTGTACTCTAGCACTCGTGTTTTGGAGTCTGTGTCTTGTGAGCTTCCACTAGTCGTAGCCTTACGTCACGTTACGGCGTGACGGCCTTTACGGCCGGGCAGTTCCTGAGATACAGTTTGTAAGCTAGTTTCCGTGGGCCCCCGCTGTACAGTGGCGTCCTGCTGGGTGGGGAAAACTAGCTAGAGGCCTGGCTCTCCAACAAGAGTCGGTGTGTGCACACGTGGTCAGGGGCTTTGAACTGACGCCGACGGGCGTTCCCCTGTCTAGTTACTCGTTACTATAGTCCTGTTCTGGTTCCGAGCATGTCTTACTCTCTATCATGTTTCGGGCGGCATAGTAGACGAGACACTTGTGGTGTAGTGTAAGACGTCAGTGGACACATCTGGCCGTTCTTCTAGTGAGAGGGTACTTCATCACGTGACACGTGACTCTTCGCACTTCTCGTGCGTCGTGACCTTTTTGGGTTAGTCATTCTTGGCTTCACCCGAGGTCTGTGTTTAGTCGCATGCATGACGTTCTTTTCGTATGTGGGATTGTGTGCACGACGTTCTAGTCATGTCATCTGCGTCTATTGTCTGCCCAGGTTTTTCCTAGTTTTCTTGTTGGTCTTGCCGGTCTTCACCCTAGGCCTAGTGTCGTGTCGGCAGATCAGCAACTCCTGACTTCGTGAGATCAGAGTTCGCCCTTCTGTCATTGCTTGGAGTAGTTTGGGGAGCCGAGGTTAGTTCGACAGTTATGTTTTCGTTTAGGTACGGCTATTCCCTTTTCTTTTAGTTGTTCCTACTCCTTCCGTTCCAATCTTCTTTTACAACTTTCTAGTGTAGTTTTCCTGCTTTACTACACCTGCTGTTTCTGTTGTTGTTCCGTGTTACTGCGTGTTTATCAGTGGGGATCAGCGTGACCCCTACTGGGCCAGTGACACGAGGCTCACCCCTACTTTTCAGGTGGGTGGCGTCGTTCTGCTTCCGCGGTTCCTGGTGTGACGTGTCCGTAGCTGCCAGCGGTACCCGCGTCGGGCTTCCCCCGATCTTAGGGTACGCCTTCTTTCTGTTGACTGTACTGCTTGTCTTTCCTTTGGACTGGACTCTAGTATAAATTTTTAAATTTAAACTCTTAAATAAAAAGTAATTATATTTCTGCTACTTTAGCAAACTGATCTAATGGAATTTAATTGCTTACGGTACTATCTCTGTGGCTTCAATGTACTACACGACAATCCTTTTATCCCTGGAAGGCCTCGCGGGTTCAAGTGATATCGGGTCGACTCGGTAGTCCTATCAGGTATATCCGGTATCCGGGATCCGGGTCGTCACAGATCTTCAGTTGGTGGTAACTAGAACGAAGATTAATCTTGAAAAAATACGTAGCTCCAGATAGTTGATCGAACAACTCATCAATCCTCGACAGCGGGTACTTGTTCTTGATTGTAAGATGATTTAGCTGCCGATAATCAATGCATAGTCTCATCGATCCATCCTTCTTTTTGACGAATAGCATGGGTGCTCCCCATGGGGAAGTACTTGGCCTGATGAAACCCTTTTTCAATAACTCCATCAGTTGCTCTTTTAGCTCTTTCAGCTCAGCAGGGGACATTTGTAAGGTGCCTTGGAAACAGGACCAGCACAAGGGACAAGGTCGATTGTGAACGACACTTCCCTTTCTAGGGGTAAGCCGGTAATTCTTTGGGAAAAACATCGGCAAAATCCCGAATTACATGGATATCTTAAAGTTTAATATCCTCGGCTTCCGTGGCAGTCACGAATGCTATGAAAGCTATACATCATTTATTCATAAGTTTACTAGCTCGGAGGGCTGATATAAGAGGTGATCTACTCCGAGGGCTAGTGTAAACCAGCTCAGGGAAATCCACGAAAGTTACCTTGCCATGCCGGCAATCTACAGTTACTTGGTGTGTGGATAACCAGTCGGCACCTACTATGACATCATAACCCTTTAACTCTAGGCATATCAAGTCAGCAAGTAAATTGTTTCCTTTAACCATCACTTCACAATTTAGATAGTGATAAGTGATATCGGACTCATTCCCAAGAGGTGTAGATATGACCATATCTAACAGTTCATCTTTCTTAGAAAATGAAGTAGCAAATTTCTTGGAAACGAATGAATGAGTTGCTCCGATAGATATGAGCAATTTTAGAACAAATGGTGAGAGTACCTTCCGTGATTCCACCTTCAGTGGGTTCCATCTCTCGGAGAGCTTGCAGACGGCCTTGTTTCTTTACCCGACGCTTCTCGTCTTTGGTGTCTTGCTCCTTCATCAATGGGCAGTCTGGGATTCGATGCTCTCGGCTCTCACATCAAAGACAAGCTCCTAACTTCTTCCAGCATTCCTCGGTCTTATGACCAGCTTTATCACAATACTTGCAAATCTCCTTAGAGGGTGTGGCGGTAGAGAATGGCCTGTCATTCTTCTGGAATTTCTTTGCCTTGGAGGGCTCCCCTCCCATGAAGAACCGCTTCTTATTGAATGATTGTTTGAATTTTCCTGGGCTTGTGATGGGTTCCTTCTTGTCCCTTCCTCGAATCCTTTCAGATAATTCGGTAGCGTCTTCTAGCAATTGAGCACGTCGAACCATCTCCGAGTAGACTTGGATGTCCATCGATGCAAGTTGTGTAATATAGTGGGGCCGAAGCCCGTTGAGGAACCTTCTCACCTTCATCTTTTCTGTACACACCAAGTGGGGGGCATACTTTGACAATCTTGAGAACTGGGCCTCATACTCGGCCACTTTCAAGCCCTGTTGTTTTAGAACGGTGAATTTTGTGGCCTTCTTCTTCTGGATATGGTCGGAGAAGTACTTGTTGTTGAAATGCTCCATGAATTCATCCCATGTGACATGGTCTCCTGGAAGTGTTGCTTCTATAGATTTCCACCAACATCGAGCGTCCCGCTCTAGTTGAAATACGGCCAGTAAAACCTTCTCCTCGTCTGCGCATTGCATCACACGGAAGATTCGTTCCATCTCCTTTAACCAATTCTTGGCATCCTCAGGGTCAGACGAACCCATGAACCTCGGTGGGTTCATGTTACGGAAACTCCTGTGGAGATCACCAGCTCCACGGTTGGCACTGCCTTGCGCCACTTGTTGTAGCGCCTGTGTAAGGCGTTGTACGGTGCGCTGCATCTCGCGCCATTGTGCGTTTTCAACAACCATGATCCTACAAAAGAGTTTAAGTATGATAAAGATCGGGTTTACTTATAAGGTCAAAAATCATTATAGAACTTCACCCATGGCTCTAACCCTCTCACCGGGTAAGGTATTTCTATCCTTGAACTCAAGTTTTACCTAGATTTCAATCACGACCGCAGTTTTTTTTTCCTAACCTCTTATTTCTTCTAGTTTCATAGGTTTGGAAACATAGGCTCTGATACCACGAAGACTGTCACGTCCCGAGCGCGGAAGATACTCAGATGTGTGACGCGTCTATATAGATCGTGTCATTAGAGCGATAAAATTAAATACAAAATTTCGGAGTGCGCAAAAGACTAAGAAAATTTAATAATCCCAATAGTCCAAGTGATGATTATTTGATTAACCAAAGGAATTAAAAGATAGTCCATGACAATTCCAAATTTAAAAAGCCAAACATTAGGCTACATGCCTTAACAAAGTTTATACCACTAACTGACATAGTTGGGAGTACAAGGTACACTCAATTAAATCCCAAAGATGCGACTAGCTAATGATGGGCGAACACTCTTCACTCGGTTTCAAACCCATTCTTGTGGGCGTCGTTATCCGAATTACCTGAAAATGTTAGGAAGCAACTAGATGAGCGAATCACTCAGTAGGAATTACATCTCAAATTCGAGCAATCTTTACGTGATTTACAATTTGCATGTATTATCAGTATGGCTATGCATGATGTACATATAAGAAAAATCAGGTATACAGGTAAATCTAGGCATGAGGAACAATAAGAGATCAAGAATTGTATAAAGAGAGTATATCAAATTTTGAGTATTTGACAAGCAGTATTTCAAGAATTTATAGATGTAAATGCCACTTCGGGGCAAGCAGGGATTCGTGTACAAGTATGAATGCAAGTTGTAGAATGGACTCATGTGCAAGTATATCTCAAGTACGAGCAAGTAAAAATTCAATTCAAGCCAATAATGTCAAGTACGTATCAATGGAATTGGCTATTTCAATCAAGCAAGTATCTTGCCCTTTCTCGGGCCACAAGGCAAGTATTGCCCATTCCAGGCCATGCAAGTCAAGTCAAGTAAGTAAAGAGAGAGTAGGGGTGGAGTGTCTCAAGTCAAGCAAGTACTCCGGTGCAATGCCAAACACTGTGGTCAATAAACTCCCATGGGCACAAGTATCTTCGGGTGCTCCTCCCAGGACCAGACCGGGCCCTATATGCATAGCATTTCATGTATTACTTTTGACATCCACTCTCGTTTATAGCCAATGTGGAATTTCAAGAAATTAAGAAATGTAGTATTACAGATGAGATTAACTAGTCATTTGGTTATGGAGGACTCTAGAGGTGACCCCTACAAGCTCAAGAGGTGGCTCCCACAATGTAGCACTTTGCCCCGCATGGCACTTAGCTCCCACACTCCCGAATGGTAGTTTTAAGAGGTTCAAGGTACGTGTAGGGTATGTATGGTAGATTTCATGGTACGGAGTTCAAGGACTCATAATATACAGGAAATGACTTAGGGTTGTGTCTGTATGAACCACTAGACCGGTCAAAATCATAAAATGTAACAATTGAATTGGCGCCCTGGGGTCAGGGGTCCTTTTAGTGAATTGGCGCATGGGGGTTGGCCAATCTTTCAAATTTTCATTTTTTTTGAATTTATATGGAATTGGCACCTGCATAGGGAGTCTTCATTTAATTGAAGACGACCCGGCTACCGCAGTTTAAGTAATTGGTGCCCTGGCTTGGGGCGCCAATTATAGAGGGTGATTTTTTGAATATATATATATAAATAAAGAATCGGTGCCCTTACCGGCAGTCTTCAACTAATTGAAGACTTTCTAGCTGCCGCTATTTGATTAATTGGCGCCCTGGCCTGGGGCACCAATTTCAATGGGTGATTTTCACCCAGCAGATTTGTTTTGTGACTTAAAACACTATTCATTTCAGAAAAGTTTCTCAAAAATATAAATTACTTATATGAACAGGTAGTGTAAATCCTCGGGAGTCCATAAACATGTTCAGGTATAATTGTTGGGTTTTGATTTCACAGATATGAATTTTCTAATGTTGTATCTTTAATTTCTAGAGAAATGGAATTGGCGCCCCTGTGAGTAGTCTTCATTTAATTGAAGACTCTTCGGGGTGTCACAAATTTGATGAACTGGTGCAACTAATTGACGACACTACTGCGAGTCACCAATTGAGTTGTTTTCCAAGTGTGTTGTGCTTCGTACCAGAATGGTATGTTCTGTGATACAAATTACTATTCAATTTTCCAAAGTTTCTCCGAATCAGAATCCGAAGACATGGTCAGGTGGAGAAAAATCTCAGGGTCACAGAAGTATGTTCAGGCAAAATTTTCATGGTTCCGTTTATTAGTTATATATTTTTGAATGCGTTGATTTACTAATTATTGGAAATTCCAGAAAATGGAATTGACGTCATTGCACATGGTCTTCAATTAATTGATGACCATGCGCGTAGTCTTCAATTTTGAAATTGGCGCCCTAGTCAGGGGAGCCATTTACAGTGAGTTGTCCACTATTCATCAGTATAAAAATGCTTTGATTCTGGAAGTAAGGGTACGAGAAGGTTCGGATAAATGCCAGGATTCCAGAAACATGGTTATGTAAAAATTTCATGCTTTAATTCGATAGTTATACATTTTTGAATGTGTTGAATTATCAATTACTGAAAATTACGGAAATGGAAATGACGACACTGGGAGTGTCTTCATTTAATTGACGACCCCTCAAGGGGTCTTCAATTTGGTAATTGGCGCCTTGGTCAGGGGCGCCATTTACCTGAGAGCAGGGACTCTTAGGTTTTTAAAACATGTAGTATTTTGTGTAATGGAGGTTCTATACTAAGGTTTAAAATATGGTTATTAAGACTGTAAAACTAGTGTAATAAAATATGTTCAAAAACTCATGAAATCATGCTAACAGACTATGTTCAAACTCATAAAGATCATGGTAACAGTATGTATAAAATAATATGCAACAGGTGTAACAGGTTATTAAAATATGTATAACATGGTATATACATGGCCATTTCTTGATCACGGTAAAGCCAGGTAATATATAGCATGGATGATGAGTTAATCTAGCTCTAAGCATGCATAAGTTAACCTATTTAGCTACTAGTTAGGTAAGGATTTGAGAACACCTACCTTTTGACGTGATTACAAGGTACAGATAATAAGATGAAGCCACGTGTTCCCCACTGCCGTAAAGCTTCAGCAGTAGGACGTAGACTTCACATTTTTTGAGGAACAAAGGGAAATATTCCCTTATGCATGCAGCACTAAACGATGGCAGTAGTCTATGTTAGTGCTACGGCGGGGATTAGTTATAGGGAATGGTTTATTGCTTTGCGGGTCCGGCTGAGTAGATATGATGCTTTGCCAGCTAAATGGGGTTGTTCGTGTCTCAACCTTCTAGAAACATAGATTAAATGATATCCTTGTAAGAGGTAGTCCATTAATCTAGGTCATACTATTCATGTAAATGACGTCTCTACATGATGGCGTCTATTAGTCTGGGTGTCATTATTCAGGAAAATGACGCCCTTGCAAGAGGGCGTTAAATGTTAGACAAAATTATCACCTTCACGTGTTGGCATTCATGGTGTACATATATATATTAATATTTTAATGGAATGGGGTCCCAAGGGAAATGTCGCCTCCATGTGGTCTTCAATTTGGAAATTGGCGCCCTAGTGAGGGGCACCAATTCTCTTCGTGGACAAGGTGGAAACTCACTACGTACCACCCATGTGCATAAAGTTGGATTGCACATTTATATGCTAGTCCTCCTATGGTTTAGTTTATTAAACAAGGCCTCCATATAGGATTCTTTTAAGAAGAGTACATTACGTACTATGCATAGAGTGATGGGTTGTACATTTATATACTAGCCCTCCTTAGGTTCGGTTCTTTACATAAAACCTTCATGATTCTTTATGGCATAAAGTAAGGTTGGCTTGTATATTTATATTATAGTTCTCATGAGGTTGGGTTCTTTATGTAAGGCCTTCAGGTAGGATTCTTTAGAAAGAAGTTTGATTTCTCTATTGCTGTATTGGGGGTGCTGCATGGAGGAAGATTTTCTCTGGCATCAACCAATAGGTAAAGCCCTTCACCCATCGGCAGACCAGCGGGAGGGCTTGCCCGTCTCCTCAGATACCCCAAATGGCAAACTTTGAAGATCACCATGAAGCTACGAGCGGCGGGGACACATCAACGTCACCCTTGGCCAATCCCAGTGCTACACCACGCCTACTTCCTGCTGCCCCTACGTGCGAGCTTTCATGAGGCCTCAAAGAGGAGAAGAGAGAAGAAGAAGAAGAGAGGAGTGGGGAGTTTGAATCTCTCCCACCTTCGCTCCCTATAAAAAGGAGGTGAGCTCCGTCGAGGGGGAGGTTGGCAAGAAGGGAAGAAGTCACTGAGAAGGCCAAGAAGAGAAGAAGAAAAGGAAAGGGAGAGAGTCTATCTATACACCTGGGTTGCAGAGTGAAGAAAAAGAGAGAGAAGATAGGAGAGATGTGGTTTAGGGGGGGAGGAGCCAGTTCTCCGTTCCCCCATACCTTTGTATTTTCTTCACTTCCCCTTTTATTTTCTTTCTTTTACCATGATGTATGCTTCCCTTTTTACTCTGTTGTTTTACAGAGAATGAAAAGAATCTCATCTATTTGAAATGTTATGGGCTTGATTTTCTTTTGTCTCCTTCTCCTCGCTTAGGCAGTCTTCCCTGTTTCCATAAACGTGTGCCACTGTGGTTGATGAATGTGTGATATGCCTTTCTAAGGAGACGATCGTCACCCCCTCACTCACATCCATGAGTTGTGGGGGCTTCGTCATCGCTCCCAAAGTTGGTTAGAGTTTATATTCTTCCTTGGTACGCCAAGGTGCTATTGTTCGCGTTTTCTTCCGATGATCATCCTGGGCTCCTCAGAACTCGCTTCTCCGTAGTGTGGTCTCTGGGAAACCCCGTTTGGAAGGTGAACAGAAAAGGCCACACGACGGCCAACATAATAAACTTATGTCCCAAGCTTTGAATATTGCCGCCCATGGGTCGCTGGAGCCCCTCGTAGGCTAGTCCTCAGGGCTCCGTACCCAACTCGGATTTTAGGGTAGCTGCTCTCAACTCACCCATGATTTTGAGGCCACCCCGGATCATTCAGTGGGCGAGTCTCTATTTCACACCCCACAAACCCCGGGTCCAGGGGAGGTGCTGCCAAAATTCCGCTAGGAACACGGTTAAAGAAGAGCGCACGACTGAACAATGCTAACCACAAGAACAAGTTTTAATATGCAAAGAAAATGAACAAGGGGACCAATGAACTCATTAAATCCCTTACATCTGAACTTGCTATTGACCCTTCCATGAACACAAAAAAAATGTTTGTACTCTCCTTCATATGTTAAAGAACGTGCAGAGCAAAGATCATGGGCACCTATCTTTGCCCCTCAAACATCATACTAGCTCGTCTGGCAAAGACCCTATGCATGAACCCATAAAAAAATATGGAGCTCCATGAGTTCATCCCAAACAAAAAGGGGTAGGGACACCTTGTCCATTGAGCCATCTACGGCATAAGTAAAGAATAAATCCCACATATGCATAACAAAACCCCACAATCCACTTTGCTAAATGAACAAAAATCTGCCTAAAAGCCCGAAAAAAAAAGTCTCAAGCCCTAGGACATGAGGGGTCGACCCTCCCAACCCCAAGCTCTGTCTGGCACCCTGATGGGTCAACTCACCCTCATTCTAGGTCGAAACAGCCCGCCCAAACAAAAAAAATGATGAAAAGAGGGAGGAAGGGTGAACCAGCACGCGCGTGAGCTCCTTCTTGCGCCGGTTCACCCCCCCGCCCCACCGACTCACTCTCTCCATCTCCCATGCATCGGATCATCACCCCCACTCCCTCCATCACTCTCTCATCAGCGTCGATCCACCTTTCTCACCTCTGTGTCGATACATCATCCCCCTCCCTTATTTCCTAAAACAAAAAACAAAACTAAACAAGAGTGAAATGAAGATAAACAATAGCAAGAAGAAAACAATAAAATAAAACAGACAATATCTAAAGTGATAAATAACCCACCAAAAGATATCAAGCAAATAAACCACACTCAAAACTACGAATAATTAAATAAAAAAGTATATAGTAACAACACTAACAAATGAACAAAAACACACCCATGCATTCGAACGAATAAAAGAAAATCAAATAACTAAACAAAATCTATATTAGAATAATAATGCACCCATGTATCAAAAAAGGAAGTGAAATCGATTGAATAACCAAACCACGAAAAATATCATAATATCCACTTCGGAAACCCAGCTTTCCTGGAGCCGGTGAAGGAATATCAATGATGCCTCGGCAAGTCATGTCCGGGCATCAGGGACTGCCCTAGTATGTCCATGACTCGATATTGCCTTTGGCCAATAGCTCAGTCAACCAGACTTGTTTTCACTGGGATTTGATCCCGCTCTCTTATCAAACTTGCTGTATACTCGGCAGACATTTGCACAGGTTTGCCACCGTTTCGTCACACTTTCAATACGGACTTCCGTCCGAACATGAAATGTTCGATAATTGACCAACATGTTTTAAATATTTATACCCCAACATGGGGGCATTTTAATGCAATTTGCAAATTTCATTATCTCATTTTTATTAATGTTAATTTCAGGCCATAGGGCCCCTTCTCCTGGCAATCAATCAATGGTTTTTCCCTCTCCGAGGAGATTTAATTAACGTCGTGGCCTTTACGGCACGGTGGGTTTTCGTCCCGACATGATATCCACTAGCGTCTGATTAGTCAGACGATGCGCACCAGTGGCTTCGTTGAAGCCCGAATAAATCGTCACTTTGTCACTTGCACGCCCATGCACCAAATAAACCAAATAAACTAATAAACAAACGAACAAGCGAATAGATTAAAAGAGACCTCGAAAGTGCGTCCACATGTCCATTTGTGTGATTGCTATTGTGCTTAAATTTCATTCTGCATCTATTTAAGCGCTATTTTAATGCCTTACTTCATTCTAAACGTTATTTTATCATAGTCAATTTTTTATTTACACATTCGCCCCCTCTGGGTCAAGCCATTTACTAGACAACAAAACTAACTTAAGATATGCACTCTTTGTGATAGCCTAAGCTAAGAAAATAGGTGCTCATAGGATAGTCGAAGCTAGATAGGCGTTATGTGTAACGACCTAGAACCCGGATACCTGGCAAACCCGATACCACTTAGATCCTGGGAGGCCACCCACGAGCGGGAAAGATCAAAAGGGTTAGAAAGGTGTGTGGAGGTACATTGAAATTAGAAATAAATGCAGGAAACAACAATATAATTATGAATAGGATTGTTAAATTAGCAAAAATATAATATTCATAAAATATTTCTGGGCTAGAAATTTTAAAAAATCAAAAAAATGAGGAAAAATTACCTCCGTGATCCTCGGAAAGAGCACAACGCACCTGCAGCGTCCCGGAGTTCGCACCTGCAGCGTCCCGGAGTTCGAAATATCAATGGTTCACCCTCCACGAGGATCCAAAGATAAAACAACCTGAAAAATTGATTCAAAGGCAAAACTCCACTAGGGACCTACAAAAGCACTCCGAAAGCTCTCGGATTCCGATCCGAAAGATTCAGGGCATTACATCCTCCCCTCCTTCAAGAAATCTCATCCTCGAAATTTGAGGAAACCAACAGGGAATAGGGAAGAACACCCACACAGCTGGCAATGCTCTCAAAGCTCTAACCAAACCTCAAACTCGCAACAACACAATTCTGAGGAACACTGCCAGACCACGATCACAAGCAAAATCATCACGATCCGAATCCCAAAACACCGATTCTCAGAGTGAGCATATCACACAAAGGAGTACAAGTCTGGCACCTCTAATCATGGCATTATCGCTATCATCTCACATATCGAGGAGACACGACCCATGCCACGAAACAGCCACCGATAAAACCTCATGCTCGGCGGACCAAACAAGCATTAGCTCTACACGAGGAAGACAATCATCTCAGTTGACTGCTTCCAACCCATCTGCTTTTGTGGCATAATGATATCGGATCTAGTAAGAAGAACACCAATGACACCATGAGACCATAAGCATAATCCATCACACAACCACATAATGGACACGTGCCAATCCCCGGATCCACTCTCAACATAGAACCATGGGACACAACCACAATTTCCAACAAATATAGCGGGTGCTCAACCGGCACATTCACCGTCATATTCCCTCAACTCTCTAACTGCCAATGCCAACAACCATAATGCCTCAAGCAATGGCACGACAACCAACATCATGGCTCACACAGCCAAGACAATCTCACACCGAGGAAGCAATCCTCTCGGCTGGTCAAAATCTTTTAACTCAATGATCCTTGACCTGTGGGTTATGAGCCCACCACGCTTTCACTGCACACTCGACACAACGCACGTAGGCATCACAAACAACTCGGCATCTACATCTCAACACATCTCTCTGCGCCATCGCAATTAACCTAACGGTAATATACCACGCCTCAAGTACTGATCATGCCGACTGCCGATCACAACCTGCCACAGCACGAACCATAATGAGCACCTGTCTCAACTTATCCTCAAGTCCTGTATCTATCGCTGAAACTTCACATCTGAACTGCCACCTCGCACAGCACATTGAACACGGTGCATAATGGCCCCCAATTCCACAATCTGGGTCCAAAACCAAGCCATCGCCAAATCTTATCAAAGCAGGTTCAAAACTAACATAGTCTACATAGAAGTAGACACGCAGGACTAAGGACTTACTAAGATCGCTCTTTCGAAGCTCACCTGAAAATGACGCCACAAGACAAGATGAGAAAGTCAAGCTCGGCTAACACAGCTCACCAAGAAGGAAATCCTTAGCTTGCCCGAGCACTCTCTCAATCAGGGCATCCATTGACCACCTGAAACCACAACCTTGGCACCTCATGGGCTGACTAAAATCTCAAGTTGGCATGGCCAAAATGATATTAATCCCCATTGGAGAACATGCACGGCCATACACCATCGATAATTCTCATCAGCCACTTGATCACGCCAGAGATATCTCAAACGCTGCACCACATATTCATGACTATCGGCAAAACTCTACCCAGCGTAGCACAACTGGGACAACCACCTCGAAGAAAGATGACTCTCTATCACATTCATCAAGTCCCGCGCCAACACCCTGACGAAAGCAAAACCACTTTCATAGTGCCAACACATCACACACAAGCTCTTATGCGAGAAGCAAAGCGATAAAGAAACAAAAAACCCTATGCCAACTGCCAACTGTACTTGACCTTATGGACTCTGATCACTACAATATTTCAAATTCCTATGTATGTCCACACCACTCGCTCTGATACCATCTATAATGACCTAGAACTCGGATACCGGTGAACCCGATACAACTTGGATCCTGGGAGGCCACCCACCAGCGGGAAAGCTCGAAAGGGTTAGAAAGGTGTTTGGAGGTACAATGAAATTAAAAATAAATGTAGCAAACAACTATGAAGGACTGTTAAATAAATTGAAAATGTAATTTTATTTCTGTTAATTTAACATTCCTTCATAGTTGTTTGCTGCATTTATTTCTAATTTCAATGTACCTCCACATACCTTTCTAACCATTTCGAGCTTTCTTGCTCGTGGGTGGCCTCCCAGGATCCAAGTGGTATCGAGTTCGCCCGGTATCCGGGTTCTGGGTCATTACACTGTGTATGACAGCTCAAGTTTAAAGATTCGCGCACCACACAAGTTTTCAACCTGATAGGTGTTGGATATGATAGTTGATGTTTAAAGATAGGCACTTAATGATAAATTAAATCAACTATCGAAGTGAAATAGGCATAATTCCTTGACATAGTCCGCTATCTCATCAAGACAAAGACACATGAATTATGATAGTTGATGTTTTTATACTTAGTATTTTTTCATGTTATCCTCTGTGTACTCTTTGCTTATCTCTCAGTTCATCAATATTGATTTAATGAAAGCTTTAAATTTTTTGAACATTTATCTATTTCAAGGTGCACATCCTTAATTCCCTACAAATAGTAGTGAATATTTCTTCTGGGAGTGGCTTGGTAAATATGTTAGCCAATTGATGTAAAGTATCAACAATGTTAAGTAGAATATCACCATTATTAACATGTTCTTTAATAAAATGATGGCGTACCTTTATATGCTTTGTTCTGGAATGTTGTATGGGATTCTTAGTCATGTTGATTACACTTGTATTGTCACACATCATGGGGATCTTGTTTAGCTTTAGCCCACAATCCTTCAACTGATGTTTGACCCATAATAGTTGTGCACAGTAGCTTTTAGCAACTATGTATTCAGCTATAGCTATTGATAGTGCTACTGAATTCTGCTTTCTACATGACTAAGAAATTAAGCACCATGCAAGAAATTAATCAGTACCACTGGTGCTTTTTCTATCAATTTTATATCCAACATAGTCGACATTAGAGTAGCCTATTAATTCAGAGGAGTATGACTTTGGATACCATAATCCTAAGTTAGAAGTTTTAGCAAGATATTTAAAAAAAAATTTAATATATATTATGTGATATCCTTTAGGATTTGCTTGAAATTTATTACCTAAGTACACAATAAATGGGATATCAGGTCTACTTGCAATTAAGTACAAGAGTGAGCCAATCATACCTATGTACTTTTTCTAATTAGTGGACTGACATGATTCATCTTTCTCTAGTTTTGTTGAGGAGCTCATTAGGGTAGATAGGGGCTTTGCATTTTCAAACACAAACTTCTTCAGCATTTTCGTGCAATACTTGGTTTGATAGATGTGGATTCCTTCCTATATCTATTTGATTTGTAGACCTCAGAAGTAGCTGAGCTCTCCCATTATGCTCCTCTCAAACTCCACCTGCATCAACTTCTCAAAGTTCTTGCACATTTTTTCATTAGTAGCTCCAAATATAATATCATCAACATAGATTTGAACAATTAAAGTTCCTAAGTTGTTATTCAAAATAAAAAAAGTGGTATCCACTTTACCTCTTTGAAAATTATGGCTCGCCATGAATGAGCTCAATCTTTCATACCAAGCCCTAGTGGGTTGCTTTAATCCGTAGAGTGCTTTATAAAGTTTGTAGACATTCTCCACCTTGTCTAGATCCTCAATTCCTCATGGTTGTTCTACATAGACTTCTTCCTTGATGAATCTATTTAGGAACGCACTCTTTTCGTCCATTTTATACAACTTGAGAAAATAAGCAGCCGCATATGCAAGTAGGATTCTTATAGCTTCAAGTCTGGCCACAAGTGCAAAAGTTTCATCATAGTCAATCCCTTCTTCTTGAGAATAGCCCTGCGCCACTAGTCTAGCCTTGTTCTTCGTGATCACCCTTGATTCATCTAATTTATTTTTGAATATCGACTTAGTTCCAACAATATGATGATCTTTTTGCCTTTCTACCAAACCCCAGACTTGATTTCCTTTGAACCAATTTAGTTCCTCTTACAAAGCTGGAACCCACATGCATGCTTCATCTTCCAAGGATTCATGCACATTTTTGGGTTCTACTTTAGAAACAAAAGCCAAATAGTCATAGGTAAAAGGATTTCTTCTTGTTCTTACCCCAACCTATGGATCCCCTAAAATGTTTTCCTTAGGATGGCTTTTAGCATATCTCCACACCTTTGGTAGCCCTTGGTCAACTTCTTCTTCTTCTTGCTGGGGTTATTCTAGTGGTAGATCTTGTTTTTCTTCTTGAATTGAAAGAAACACCCATTTATCAGTCCGCCGGGCTCCCTTGCAAAACGGGCATTCTGGAGGGGCATTTGTAGATGCCTAATTTTGGACATCCCGCGGATCCCAATGCACCTTCATGTGAGTGACGCACAATCATTGCACCTGGTTAATCAATGTTCCCTGATTTAAAGCCCATCCCGTAGCACCTTTTTTTATTGGGCCTCGCCCATTGGGGGGCCCAAGTTCCATGGTCTGGATGGCCAGAGCGATGGCCGCCCTCACCCCTAGGCGGCCAGAGCGATGGCCGCCCCCTTTATCTGGGCGACCACTTGTTTGGCAGCCCAACCCTTGTAAAAGGCTAACTATTTGGCCGTCCTCTTGGTCTTACCCGGTCAGAGAACGTGGCTTGGTTCCTGAGCAAGATCTTCCCCCGTCCAGCACGATCTTCCCACGATTTTTTTTCGAACTCCCCTCTCAAAGATAGAACTTGGAATTTCCCGAGGGGGGGAGAGAGGAGAGGTGGTGGTGAGAAAGAGGCGATCAGGGGGTGGTGACAGAAGGGAGGAGAGGCTTTTCAGAGGTCTGTGGGTAGAGAAGGATGATACGGAGGAGACCTTCTTCCCCCCTTCATTCTTGGCCTCTAGTTGGTATTCCAGGACTCTCATACTTCGCTCATTGCATCATGGCTCCTTGGTAAGTACATTCATCATACTATAGATTTCCTAGTCCCTTCCCTTTAGAGGTTTTCTCCCAAACAAATGGGAAGGTGGATGGTTGAAAGTCTCGGCCATTCCCCCTTCCCACCACCCCAGGTAATCACGCCACCATTCTTCCCGTGGTAATTAGTTCTATTTGGAGTAGATACTACAACTTCTCATGCTAATGGTTGTTCCTTTCCATTTCCTTTCTTGAGCTTCATTATTTATAGGAATTCGGCATTGTGGGACTACACAGGGCTCCTTGCCCCAGGCCGGCCGAGGATGAGGAAGAGGGACCCCACCTTCTCCCTGTTTGAAACATCTCCCCGCGATCTTCATCCCTGTGAGGTTCAGGTAAACACCTCTGGTGATCACGTATAAACTTAATGCTCTGAAACTATTCTTTTGTAGGTACTAAGGTCCAGCTCGGAAGGTTTAGGAGACACCAACGCACAACACTCTCCAAACGACCATCCTCCGGAACCTAAAACTGAAGTGGCGATCACAGTGGGACCTTCTATTGCCTACTGTGAGTTCCTAATGCCTGAAGTCCAAGATAATTGAAGCATGTGTTTATTTTAGTCCACATATTAGCTTAGTCTCCATAACTCAATTTTTTTTTTAAAAGTTCTACAGAAGAAGGCCAGCCTCCTGGCCGCCTAGGCCTCTGGGTGTCCCACCCAGTGGCTGCCTAGGCCCACTCCTGGGCGACCGGGAGCCTAGCCGCCTAACACATTGGACGGCCCTCGATCAGGCTGCCCTGCCTCTTTTTCAGAAACCCAATAGTTGGGCGCCTTCTCCCACGAGTGGCCCTCGGTCTGGCCACCCAGGTCCTTGAACGGTCGGAGAACTGGCCGCCCTCTGTCTGCTCCCTGTCTCTCCCCGTAACTTGTTATTTTCTTGTTTTGTGTTGCTTTTACATTGAGTGGTAACTCTATCTACAGGTTTTGGACGTGGTTGGGTCTAGGCAGAACTGATAGCACACTTGATAGGAACCCCTCCCGTTGGATTCGAACCCTTCACCTAAGGATTCCCACTCGAATGTAATTGGTTTGGTTCAATCGGGAACCTCCGTGAGTCCTCGCGACCCGTGGGTTCCCACATGGTCGCCACGCAGGTTGTACCATTGGAAGAACCCTGTAGCTAACCTTGGGCTTTGAGTGAGATCTCTGCAAGGCTTCCCAGAGTATACCTTCATACACCTAGTTCCCTTCTCTCCTCCGAGTGAGCAAAACAAAACCAAGAAAAAAAAGAGTAAAGAGAAAAGAGAAAAAAAAATTGGGACGTTGCTTGTGGTCACCCCTTTTTCTGTGGATTGACATATTTACCCTCCCAACTTTCTGTTGGGGCTGGTGCGAAGGATTCAGAGGGGGGGAATGAATATATCCTTAAGAATTTTACCCCAATTAAAAACTATAACAATCAGAGATGCGGAATTAACACAAATAAGTGTCTTGTATGACACAGGTGTTCTTTTCGAACGAAATGGAAAGATCAAATAGACTTAACTTCTGATCTACTCTATATGCGCTAGTGTGCAAACCCAATTCCAATCAAATATGTGGTGTGCGAATAAACCACTCACTAGGTGAAAGAACACATCGAACCTAAGCATGCATCTAGCAAAACACAATAGACAATCAAACCACTGCACAGAAGATTTTTAAGGTGGTTCGGTCCTCCAGACCTACGTCCACCACACACTCAAACCAGAGTGTGGATTCCGCTGCCAAACAGCTTGAAAATCGCTAGGCGACACAGCTTGCCTACAAACCGCTGACTAACAGCTTGACCGCTAGACATTACAGCTTTACCAACTGCTGGGGACGACAGCTTAACCCGTTCAGAGGAATCCTCCTCTGCCCGCTAAGCAACACAGCTTGTTGTCCGAGGTATCCACCTCACCCGCTGAGCAACACAGCTTGCTGAGCAGAGGAATCCTCCCCCGCAACCGCTGAGCAATATAGCTTAGCTCTGCTGACTAACAGCTTGAAACAAAGGTAAAAAGAAAAACAAAGGATGATGAAACACAGCGACTGAAAGCTGTAAAAGATAGAACACAACGTGGCTCTCAAAGAGCTAACTAGCCTGGATTTGATCCATGGTCCAGTAGAGGCAAATCTTCAGATGAAGCTTCTTTTCTTCTCTTCTAACTCTTGATCTCTCTTTTTGTCTCCTTTTTCTTTCTTCTTCTTCGTCTCTTTTCTTCTCTACTACCCTCTCTTTCTTTTTCATGAACTCTTTTTCTCTTCTTCTCTCTCTCTTCTATCTGGATCGTACAGACTCTTTCTACTTCTACTCTTCTAATGTAACTTTTAATCCTCTCTGCACGAGCATCTTCTCTAGATGGAGAAGTCTTCTTTTCATAGCAGGAGCAGATAGGTGGGCGTGTGTCCTCCATGAATTCCCACCCTAGCGCCTTGAACACGTGGCAGCATTTCAGCCTGCTACACTACACGTGTCATGATCCTGGCACTTCCTCCATTCTTGGATCACGTGCCCTTCTTAAGCTCCTCGAGCAGCAGTCCTGTCAGATCAGGCTTGTTATCAGTGTGAGTTAATCTGAAAGGAAAGAAAGGATGCATCGAGTAAGCTTGATATTTGAACTGAGCCTGTACAGACTTGATGCACAAAATGCACTGTGCATATAAGAAAGTATGTACAACGAGAATGAATGCACGGACATGTCATCCACGAGTGTACAGACTTTGAATGCATGTAATGCATTTTGCATATGGAGAAGTATGCACATTGAAAGTGAATGTACAGACATACCATCAACGAGTGTACAGACTTTGCGTGCAATGTACAAACGATGTACAGACTTTATGTGCCTAACGCTTAAGCCTGAATGCATCATGTATAGACTTGCTAAGACATCAAGGCAGTCGTGTGCAGACTTAGTGTATGTGCGAGACAATTCAATGCAGTATGCATATAGTAAAGTATGCACATTGAAAGTGAATGCACGGACATGCCATCAATTGTGCAGACTCTGCGTGCAATGTACAAACAATGTGCAGACTTGCTATGCCTAGAGTTTAAGCATGAATGCATGATGCACAAACTATGTGTGTGCATGTGTGGACTTTGAGTGCATGACACTACCTTACATATGTATGCGGCAGAATGTATAGACTTTGAATGCATGGTAAAGAGTGTATAGACTTTGTTTTGAAAGATTGCACAAATGCAGATAGGGAAGTCTGCACATTGAAAATGGATGCTCGATCAATCATTCATATGCAGACACATGGTGATCAATCTTTTCATACTCATAGTGCTTGCTGACATCAAAACCATAGGGGCACAACACTTTCATGATCCCTTTTCTAGACCAATTGAAATTGGTAAAGAATGGAGAGGATTTTCACGAATCCATATTATGAGGAGGAGTTCCCTCCCCAATTTGAATCCGGGACTAGGGGCAACCCCCTATTTCAAATGGAGGATGATCACCCGGACGCTTGTATATATAGGCATGTTCTCGGCCACACCAAACGAGGTCGCCCACACTGATTCGGCATCTTCACCAAGTGATCACGACCGCGGTAGCCCTAGGGCTCCTACACTATCTCCACACGAGGATCAAGAGTTGATCAACGTGCTATCCCGCTACACTCCTGCGGACTTGGTCATGATAGCTTCTCGTGGGAAGGCTCCCGCCATCCCACGCATGTCTCCCCATACCACGCTTCCCCGTGTCCAAACTCCCTTTCAAGGGTCCACAAGCCGACCCGTTCTCGAGAATCCACTCCGATTCAACTATCCAATGGCTCCGCAAAGGGTTCCTTCACCCCCGATTCCACCAACTATGGGTGCCCCATCAAAGGGGATAGACCCGACATTCAGGTAGGAAATCCAGAGCTACATTCAGCAGGCGGTGGCTGAAAGTATGCCAAATTCACGTCCCCATTCGCTAGCCCAGTATTGCAAACTCCCCAACGCTCATTTCCCTCCTGGGTTCAAGGCTCCAAAGTATAGGAGGTACGATGGTACCACCGACCCCCATCATCACCTTTCGGGTTTCCTTATGGATTCTCACCAATGGCTCACCGATCGGGTCTTATTGGTCCATTTGTTTCAAAAATACCTTGAGGGTGAGGCCCTACGTTTGTTCTCTTCCTTTCCAGCTATTGATCTCCTCAACTTTGATATAGTCTCCGAGTGATTCCTCGCTCACTTTGGTCACATGTCTTCCATTTCCCCCACACTGTTCGACCTGGTCATGGAGAAAATGAAGCCCGATGAGGACTTCATTAATTTTGTGAATCGATGGAGAATCATGGCTTCTAGGACAGAGGTCCCTATCCCCGAGTCTCAAGCCATCACCATGTTGGTGAATAATGCCACTGCTCAGCTAAGCGCCATCTTAATGCTTAGTGAGGTCCACACTTTTCATCAGCTATATAACCGAGCTCAGATAGTTCAGGTACAGGTAAGGGATTCCACCTTGCCTCCTTTATTTGAGCCTCGTAGAAAGAGTAGGAAGACTCCGGCCATCCCCACCACTAAAGGCGTCCCGGTGAATGAACAGGTTAATGCAGTTGGCCTGCCTTTAAGTCTAACAACTGACAGGTCTCCCATTCCACTCAGACTAATGCGAGTCGAGGTCAAACTAATCCCAAGCCATATTCGAATGTCCCTCCACCTCAAAGCTACAATCGCACTGGGCCAAAAAGGGCTTCTTATCCTCTGCTGCCTGAAACTTTGGGCGACATATTCTTTGCCCTTTTGTCCTCCGAAACCATTCAGCTTCCCCCTTAATGGGATTGGGTCCATTCCAATGCCGATACCTCCAGGTACTGTCCTTATCACCGAGCCCCCGGACATGATATATTCAATTACTTCCAATTCCGAGACTGGGTGTATGACATGAATGACGAGGTGAGGATTAACTGGGACGATGTGAAGCTGGCCATTGCTAACCTCAATAAGCCTAATTGGGACCTCGGAATTGTGAAAAACCCATTGCTAGCTCATCAATCAACCAAAGATCCCTCGAGTTCAAGACAAAATGAGTAGGTAAGTACAATAATTGGAATGTAGCCACGGGTGCTCAAGAGGATGCAGATGTGGGGCGTCGAAGGATTCTCGGGATGGTACGTGAAATTAGAAGTGGATGCCGATGAACCATGGACGGACATCAACATGTTCACCCAATCCCGATTTCCAAATGCTACAAAAAAATCACTCATCTTAAGCAACCCTCCGCAGGAACTGGGTCAAGAATCCCATGTCTCTTCAAAAGCTCAATCAGGGCAAGAGCACCCTTTGGTTCTCTTTAAGCCTCCTCAATCAAAATCAATCCCTTCTCCTTCTCTAGTCAACCTGGAGTCGATTCGGCTTCCCTTTCATACATCTTCGGATCTCTAGCTCCCTTGCAGCTAATCCGCCCAAAACCTTTGGAGTCGGGTGACCCGAAAGAAGCCTCGGTAAATGTCACTCTCTGCAATCGCATCATTCCCCCATCCCAAAGGCAGTCCCAGCCTGAGGAAGGGGCTAATTCTCAAGGTACCCCTGCGGAATATGACATCCTCCAACACATAGATAGGACCCCTGCTAAGGTTTCCATCGTGGAGCTCATTAGGAAGTCTCCATCACACCAGAGCACTCTGTTGCAATTCCTCCAAAAGATCATGGTTAATGAAGACCTTCCGACAAGTGGTGTGACCGAGGCCATCATGGCCCTTACATGTGGACCATCCATCTCATTTTCTGATAAGGACCTCGCTTTGCCAGACAATAGGTCACTCCCGTTGTGCCTCACAATCTCTCTCAATGGAGTTAAGGTCGACTCCACCCCCATTGACATGGGAGCGCCAATTAATGTGTGTCCCATGAAGACTATCCATAAGATTGGTCTCCAGGAAGAGAACCTAGAAGAGGTATGCACCACGATTTTAGCTTATGACAATTCCAAAAGGTGCGCAAAAGGAAAGGTGACTCTACAGCTTGGCTTAGGCCCAATGGTCATGACATCCGACTTCTTTATCCTTGAGGTCGACCTTGCATATAAGGCCATATTGGGATGGCCATGGTTTGAGGAAACCCTTGGTATTCCGTCAACGGCCCATCAATGTTTCAAATTTCCTTACAATGGTAGGGTGATCAAAATTAAGAGTATCCCATTGGTGGAAACTCTCAATGCTATCACTTCTAAACAGATCCCCTTCATGACCATTCCGGATAAGGGCAAGAGACCCGTTCTCACCATAGAGGGTGTCGTAGGGCCCTCCGCTTTAAGTCCACTGGATTCCCCTTTCCTCCCCCGACCAGTAGCGCACTCCAATATCCCCCTTGGTAAAGGATGGGAAATCATGGCCAGGATCGGCTTTACTATGTGTAATGGCTTAGGTTAGTTTGAACAAGGTCCCACGCATAGAAGGAGGCTTAAGATTGCTAAAGGTTGTGCTGGTTTGGGTTACTCTCCAGAAGAGCCATCTAAGGCCACTCAAGATAAGGGTTTGGTTTATGGTCACTTTGTTATATGACCAACACAATGCGGAACTCGGCCATAGTCAAAATAAAAGTTTGAAGTTTCACAGAGAAAAGAAATCCCACCCGATTCCTCACTCGAGGAGGACTTTGGTCTCCTCTCTTTGTTCCATCCTGATAAACCCCCCGATGAGGCTTTCCCCTCGGGTATGTTCCTCACTTCAAACAGGCCCGCGCCAGTCTTTTTCATTCCCTTCTTATTTCACCCACCGTTCCCTCCCCTCCTCACTTATCCGGTCATGGGACAATCTACCAATAGGGTTTGAACATTCACCCACCACCACCAAAAAAAAATTGCCGATTCTCAAACGTGGGCCTGCGACCTCACTATTGAAGAAACGGCCTCTCTAGGAAATGGATCCCTCGGCCAAGGGCCGACACTTTCCACCTTCAACTCCCTTCCACAAACTCCCCTGGTACATAGTAGGGTTAAGTCTAGATCGAGTCAAGGTTTGTATATAGCGTCTGTTCCTTCAAAAAATCTAGTGTCTGTCAGGTTCCCGCACGTTACATTAGCCAATTGGCCGATAAGTGCACGCAGCTCTGTCAGGTCTCAGAATTCGCATCCACTCCCATTCCCCTAGGGGCAGTTGAATTAGAAGGATCTTCAGTAGATGACGGTCTAGGGGTTTATGTCTTAGAAGAAGATGATGATGCCGAAGAATAAGAAGAAGAGCTATTAGAAGATGGTGGTGATCCCATAGCTTCCTTCGTTAGTGGAACCAAGAAATTTGATCAACCTAGCGTTTCCATTGACGAATCCACCAGGGACATCAATCTCGGCACCAAAGATGATCCCAAGATTATTTTGATAAGTGTCAATTTGACCGGTGAGGAGGAAGCGGCCCTTGTGACGATTCATAGAGAATATCCTGATGCTTTCGCTTGGTCCTACGAGGATATGTCGGGTCTGGACCCGTCATTGGTTGAACATTGTTTAGTCCTGAAACCCGATGCTCGAGCTGTCAAACAGAAGCTAAGGTGACTTCACCTGAAGCTCGCACTCAAAGTCAAAGAGAAAGTGGACAAGCTCCATAAGGCCAAGTTCATCATGGTAGTTTTATATCCGCAATGGGTAGCCAACATCATCCCTGTTATGAAGAAGGACGGTAGGGTTCGTATCTACATGGATTTCCGTGGCCTCAATCGTGCTTTCCCAAATGACGATTTTCATCTCCCACACATAGATGTCCTGGTGGACAACACCGCCGGCTACGAGATGCTCTCCTTCATGGATGGTTTCCCAGGGTATAACCAGATCCGCCTAGCGAAGGAAGACCGGGAGAAAACTTCTTTCACCACTCAGTGGGGGACCTACTACTACGTCGTCATGCCCTTCGGTCTACAAAATGCAGGGGCAACATATCAAAGGGCGATGGTGGCCATCTTCCATGACATGATCACGTACATATGGAAGTATATGTGGACGATATTCTGGTCAAATCCAAGACCAGGAGTGGCCATGCAAAAGTCCTCTGGGGAGTTCTCCAACGGTCTCGGGAGCATCAGCTCAAGATGAACCCCAAGAAATGTGTATTTGGGGTTTCCTCAGGTAAGCTTTTAGGGTTTATTGTCAGCAAAAGAGGGATCGAGATTGACCCTAACAAAGCTAAGGCCATTGTCGAAATGCCTCCTCCCAAGAACATCAAGGAAGACCGTGGTCTAATCGGGCGTTTGCAATTTATTAGGACATTTATATCTCACCATTCTCAGCGATGCAAACCCTTCTATGACCTGCTAAAAGGAGAGGCTAAATTTAATTGGAACGATAAGTGTCAAAAGGCCTTCGATGACCTGAAGAGCTATCTCCTAAATCCTCCTATTCTAGCACCCCCGGTCCCGGGTCAGCCTCTGCTGCTCTATGTCTCCACCACGAAAGCATCTGTCGGGGCAGTATTGGCCCAATACGATAATGCCAAGAGGGAATGTGCCATCTATTACTTGTTCAAATTGTTCAATGAAGCTGAGTAGAGATATACTCCCATGGAAAGGACTTGCGCGGCCATCGTCTAGGTCACCCAAAAGCTAAAACATTACTTTCTCGCACATGAAATAAAGCTCTTGGCACAAATGGACCCAATTAAATACTTGTTGGAAAAGCCCACATTAACTGACCGTTTGGTGAGATGGCAAAGTTTTCTTAACCAGTTTGACATCACCTACTTCAGTGAGAAGGCGGTCAAGGGGCACACCATCGCCGAGCACCTTGCCCATCATCCACTCCCTATGTTCTCCCCTATCGACGAGAGTTTCCCAGACGAAGAGTTAGGAGCCATCATAGATGGTGAACCTTCATGGATCCTCTACTTCGACGGTGCATTTAATTCCAAGGGTTGTGGAGTTGGAGCCTTTCTGCAATCCACGAAAGGTATTATCATTCCTCGTGCTTGTCAGTTAACCTTCCCTTCCACAAACAACATGGCAGAATACACGGTGCTCCTTACGGGCTTCAAAATGGCATTGTCACTCGGAGTTAAGGAGCTCCGGATTATTGGAGATTCCAGCTTATACTCCAACAATCCCTCAGTAAGTATCAAACCCGGGACCCGAAACTGAAACCCTATCAAGACTTGGTCGGCAGGGTAGTTTGGCAGTTTAGGAAACCTACCCTTGTGCACACCTCTAGGGCTCAGAACATTCTAGCCGATGCCTTGGCATCCTTGGCATCTTCTCTCCTAATCCCTGGCGAAAAGCCGTCAGCCACGGTCATCGTGCAGAGAATGCATGTTCCTTCACATTCAGACCCATGGTTCCAATAGTTATCTGAGTCTTCTCCTCAAGTCCATGTCATCTCTCATGAGCCTGAGATCGACCTCGAAGACGGTAATCCCTGGTTCTTCGATATCGAGAATTATCTCCGGATGGCTCCTTTCCTGATTATGCTACCGCCCCAGATCGGCGGGCCATTCATCGAGCCGCGGAGCGCTTTGCCATTATAGGTGGTCTCCTACACCACAAGTCCCTTAGCGGAGTTTATCTCCGCTACCTCGATGAGACCGAATCTCATGCAATTGTCGAAGCTGCGCACTCCGGTGAATGTGGTGGCCATGTAAACGGTCGTATGCTTGCTCAGAAACTCCTTCGGCAATACTATTGGCCTACCATGAAAGAGGACTGTGCGAATTATGTCCACGATTGCACCAAATGTCAACTCCATACGGACAAGGTCCATGCTCCCTCATCCTCACTCCACCCTCTTATAGCTCCTTGGCCTTTCACCATGTGGGCATTTGATGTAGTCGGTCCCCTGGAGGATAGAACCGGAGAAGTTTGAAGAAAATCCTTCATCCTCACAGCTACCGAATATTTCATGAAATGGGCAGAAGCTAAGGCATTCACAGAAGTCAAGGCGTCAACGGTGGTGAAGTTCATCAAGCGCAACATCCTTGACAGGTTCGGCGTTCCTCGTGACATCGTCACCGACAACGGACCACAGTTCACATCCTAGGAACTCTGCGACATGTGTGGTAAATATGGTATCAATTTGCATCATTCATCTCCATACTACCCACAAGGAAATAGACAAGCAGAAGCTACAAATAAAACTCTCATCAGAATTATTAAGAAGACTTGCAAAACTCGTCATCATTCAGACTGGCCAGATCACCTCATTGAGGCCCTCTGGGCTTACCGCACTTTTGTCCGAACTCCTACGGGTCAAACCCCGTATGCACTTACCTTTGGGACAGAAGCGGTACTCCCATATGAAATATTTGTTCCCTCACTAAGAGTGCAGCGGGATCCCGAGCTCGACCCCGAGCAACGCCGAGAAAACCTTTTGGCCTAGTTAGAACTATTAGATGAGAAACGAATGATCACGGCCGATCACGCTCAAGTATATCGCAAGAGAATTGCATGTTATTACGCCAAGAAAGTTCTGAAGAGAAAATTCAGGGTGGGTGAACTAGTTTTAAAGAGGAAACTTACTAAAGCCACATGTCTTAAAGCAAAATTCCAAGAAAATTGGGAAGGCCCTTTTGTCGTCAAAGAAGTCTACTCAGACAATGCTTACAAGTTAGTGGACTCTGAGGGAATAGAACTCACATATCTATGGAATGGGGTATACCTTAAGAAGTTTTATTCATGAGACCTTGTTCATAGCTATTAAAAAAAAACATTGTACTGAGAAAATTGCAAACGCCTAGTGACCATCATGAAGTCCAAAAGTTATTGCATCAACCCTTCGTGCTAGAAAGGGACCGTCACGGTATGGTAGGTATCGGGTCTTGGTCTGCCAGAGCCGTGGAGATCCCTGTCCGGCCACGTTGGCCTATGCTTATTAGAAGGAAAACAACATGCACACACTCACGTGTTTTATACAAAATGGGTGGCATCACTTATGATAAGGCCTCACCCCGAAGGTCACCAACAAAGCCACACTTTTTTTCTTTTTCCCATCGACCAAATGTGACAGTCGGCGCCCTTAAAACACTGAGCATGTAAGGGCCGAAGCATGAGACCCTTAAGGCAAGAGTAGGATCCATCCCTTCGAGCCCGGGTTAGAGCACGAGGAGAGGCCAGTGTCCCCGCAGGCACGAAAAGGGGAATCCAAAAAAAAGCAAAATGATGATATTCTCTCCCCCACAAAAAAGAAAAGCACATAAAGAAAAAATGGTGTATGCATATATGTGGCAAAGTCACATGAATAGCTTGGTCGTAACCGTGCCTAACCTCAGCAAATGAAACCCCTCCCAAACAAAAGCCAAAAAATTTCCACAGAAGGGGCATTGAAACGCCAAAGTGTTCTAGGAATGGTCTGAAATTACCCGAAAGGGGAAAGTCGAGTAGGCCCTCAACCAGCTCGCCGGGTTAACGGCTTTGCCAGTCCTCTCGGGAGGTTTATCCCATACATTCTGTCTTCTCCCTCCAAAAGATGAAAGCTCAATGGAGGTCCTGAAGGGTGAACCCTGTCAAGGTTGCAACCCTGCTTAGCAAAAACACATATATGGTTGTCCACTTCAAAAAGCAGAAGCCATTGCTGCGAAGGGGTCTCTATGTTTCTGGCCAGTGAAGACCCCTATTTCCCACCTTTAACGCTTTCTCATATTACCTCGGGCTTAGGTCAATGCTAGTGCGTCACCTATGGGTGCGACGGCGTCTGATTCTGAGTCAACGTCACGCGGTTGACTGTTAAGGTTCCAAGGTGTTCCATTATATACCATCTAGGGTTGTGAGGAAATAGACCCGGGTCGGGCAAATCATTTACCTCGAACACTTTTTGGGTGTATCCCTATGGTCGGAAGTAATTGGGAGCTGAAGCGTGGCATGATGGTATTGTCATCAGGATAAGACTTAACCGACATGACTATCATTCGAGGAGTCTAGAGTCCCAAATCAACCTAGATGTGCGCTCAGGATACCTGGGAGGTAATTTAGAAGACCCCTGTCTCCATACAGGTCAGGTGCCCCATGGGTGGTCACCAGGCGTTCACAAAAACAACACAAAAGCCTAAAAACCAAAAAAAAATTCCATATACTCAAAACCACCACAAAAATCATAATATATATCTCCTAAAACAAAAAAAATGCATAAAATCACAAAACACCAAAAAAAATGTATAAAATCCCAAAAGCCAAAAATATGTCTTGCATCTGCATGTGCATTCACATGATCGTATTTCCCTTTCTATTTGCATTCTGCTTGCTCGTATGCGCATATCACGTTTACTTTTCTTTCTCTCAATCTTGTTAATAAGGTTTAGCCCTCTGACCCTGCATCGAGAAAGGTACTATCTACTTTCGGCATGGGGCTAAAATCATACTACACTAACCTTTTCCCTTTAAGTGTGGTTGAAACAGGTAAAAATGAAAGATGGCGTCAAGCCAAACCAAGTCAAGTACACTGAAGAAAGCTCATTTCATTTCCAAAATATGTCCATTACATTCTAGCAATACAACATTCTAGGGGCATACCCCAGTGTACAAAAGCAGCCACCACCCAGCTCTCTCTCTTTGTCTCTATCTCTCTTCTTAATCCCAGTCAGTGCGAGGTCGGCTACCCTAACTATCAGCCTCGTCTCCATCTCCGCTCCCCCTGTCTCGCAACCTCGATAGCTGCGAAGCTCTCGAACCTGATGCAACTAGCTAGATTGCTCCCTACTCTGCAGGAGACTGCGTCATCCCCATAAGCTCCTCCATCGTAAAATGCACATCTCTTATGGTCCGCAGCGACTCGGAAGGAGTCGCGGGTTTGGCTCTCTCTCTTGGGGCACCTCTACCCTGATATCTCCGCAGCACTCACCGTCTCAAAGCCTCTAGCTGATCGAGGGCTTGCTACTCCCGAACCGCCATCACCATTTCTCGGGCACGTGCCTCGGCCTCTCTCTCCTTCGCCTCGGCAAGGCGACCCTCGACCCTCTCGATGGTGCTTGTCTCTCCAAGGTGGCATGTCAACTCCTCTATACGGACATCCTACTCCTGACGAACGGTCAGGGTGGCCGCTAACTCCTTCCTCTGTAGAAATTGGACCATCAGGTAAGGGAGACGGAGATGTTAAAAAGGGAATTGCTCTCAACCAAGTTGTCTGATTCTCACCGCCTCGGCTAGCTCGGCCTCTCGCTCTTCAGCCCGCTCAATGGCCCCCGCCAGGCGATCCTCCAGCTCCTCTCTTGCATCTACTCGGGACGAAGGGCCAGCCTCCCCACCTGTTCTTGCCCTCATCCGGACATATGCCAACTCCCGTCGCTATTAAGTCAAGGGCAAGTGGTCAGTCAGAATTCAACGGTCCCCAAAGAATTCAAATCAATCAAGTTAATTTTGGCTTACCATTTCCCGGATCTCGTGCCGCAAGTTCACAATCATTTTGTTAAGGGCTAGCAGCCGATCCTGGAGTATCTTCACAGCCTCAGTCTCGGGAATCTGCACATCAAATCCACAAACTTATGAAGCTCCAATGGCTAAATGCCAAACATCACGTCTTAAAAGCTAAAGAATAACTCACTGCTCGGGTGTCGAGGCGGAGCCATCTAGCATACCGGTCTTGATAATCTGTCAGGTAAGTCTCGCTACTCCTCACAGTCTGGTCCTGCTCCAGCGAGGGTGCCCTCTGCAGCGCCTCTGCCTTTGCACGATAGCGGGAGGCCCAATTCTGGTCACTAGTCGAGGTCTGTCGACGTCCCCTGTCTAACTCGTGCTTAGCTAGAACCGCCACTAGCGGTTGATGCCACCCTAGCATCCTTTGCACTAGACGAAGAAAGAGTGGCTCCCTCAGGTTTACACAAAACAACACGGTGTCTCTGTGGAACCAAGCCTGCCCCTCCTTCACCCATGGCTGAGGGGTGGTGTCTTCTGTCCCATAGGGCATCAAGATCACCTGCCATATTAAAATTGGAAGTTTTCTAATTTGAGTTCATATAACAAATGCTAAAAAATCACAACTCTTTTAGCCAAAACATCCACCTGGTGGGGAGGAAACTCATCTAGAGCTGTCCAAAGATGAGAAAGCCTGGTGGCTACCAGGCGCCGGTCCTGAATCATCTCCCATCTTGCCATGAGTGGGACCACCTGCATTAGAGCTCGCTAGATCGTACCGCGACCTAGAGGGAATCGGCTGTACCCCCAAATCTGAAAAAGACAAGGAACAAACAGTCAATCAACCAAACCTAGAATCAGCAAGTGTAAAGGGGTAGACTCGTACCTGTAGGAAGGGTGTGAAGCCACCCAGGTTCCCCGAACCTGGGCGTACAAGATCCATATGGGCAAAAAGGTGCACCAGCATCGCTCTTCCCCATGCAAGTCGGGCTCTCCGCTCGAGATCCAGTATCAACAAAAGGTACTTAAGGTTCACCTTGTTCGAGGCAGTGGCGAATAGAAGTCTCCCGAAGAAATATAGGAAGAAAAGCCTCAACTCCTGCTGGTCACTCCTCCCTCGGGCTAGGAGCCTCTATCTCTCCCGTCCTAAATATGCATCTAGGTGCTCTAGTGGCCCTCGTACCTGTCACGCCCCGAGCGCGGAAGATACTCGGATATGCGCGACGAGTTTATATCAATCATGTCAATCAGAGTAGTAGTGTATTCGACACCAAAACAGAGATGCGCAAAATAGAAAGATACCCAATCCTTGATTTCATAATGGGATGGAGAGCTATTACAATCCAAATACTCTATTCAATTAAAAGGAAAGTACATAGTTGACTCAGGAAAAATAGGAAAAAGACCTAGATGACACTTGGAAAAGCTCTGGCTCTTCACGTCTTGACTTTTCCCCCATTCAGATTGACCTTCTTCATTCGGACTTACCTGAAAAGTAAGGGAGCAAACACGAGTGAGCGGAACGCTCAGTAGGAAATTATATCTCAAGCGCTAGCAAGGGGTTTAAATAATTAAATTATTTCATGAATGTTACTATAGCTATGCATGCTCGCATAAAACGACAAGATGGAGAGAGAATTAATCATCAAGAAAGTAAGAATGAACTAGTCAAGAGCCTTTCGAAGAAAAGATAACAAGATAATCAAGCAAAGTACTCTTTAGCAAGTCTTGTCAATAACTTTGCTATCATGTACAAGCAAGCAATTAATTACCCTTTCTCGGACACGCCAATTCATGTCCATGTCAAGTAAGAGTCCAAGTATAAGATTTGTGTGGAATGTCCAATCAAGCCTAGTCCATCACATTCGGTATAATGCCAGATACCTTATCATCAACTCCCGATTGGCACAAGTACTTTCGGGTGCTCCTGCTCCTCCGCAGGACCAATCGGGCCCTATATGCGCATGCAATTATCATGCTTATTTGACATCCACTCTTTTATATATATAATTAGCCAATAGGAATTTCAACAATTTAAGCTGTAGACCACGTAGGATAACTTTGAGAGCAGGAGTCCAAAAATACGACAGACACGTAGGATAACTTTGAGAGAATGGAGTCCAAAAATACGACATTGGACATAGATAGGTGATAACAACGGTACAATCACGATGAACGATGAAACTAGGTGGAATTAGGTTCCCTTAACTTGGGTACCATGACAATTGAGGTCCACATGAACAGTATATCAAAGGCAAGACACCCTCATTCTTATTATAGAATTGAGGTCCTCAACAAATGGCATGATATCATCATCCCATTAAGAATTCTCATGATATACTCTTTGCATATCATAAGGGCCGGTATACCATGTTTCTTTAGAGTGACATGGCATTCAATAGTGTAATGGGTTTTTAGGGTACAACCAGCTCAGTCGGCCTTGAGGGAATCTAAGGCTCGAGGAGTCTTACGGAGGTCTCTATGACTAACTCGCTAGTCCAAAGGAACGGAATGTCCAATGGAGAGCTTGTATGTCAATGAGAGTTGAGGGTGATCGATAAAACATCATGAAACGTGGGACTATACTCACGGAGTGGAGATATAGTGCCGATATACATATATATAGATATAGATATCCTGAAACCATCGGTTATCAAAAATAGGATAAAAACATTTTTACAGGAAAATAACGACTTAAGTAAAGTCACTACTCAAGTAATTAACGCCTTAGATAAGGGCGTTTATCTATTTTTCCTATTTTGCAGGAATTTCAATAATTCAGTATTCTACCAAAAACGCGCCTTGGTGAAGGGCGTTTATTTACAATGTGACGACGTAATCAGTGGTCGTCCATTCTTTCCTTCTATTTTTACAGAGTATATATTTTCAAAATTTTCTCAAAACACGCCCTGGACAGGGGCGTTACTTTTCAATTCACGCCCTGAACAGGGGCGTTAGTCAAGTGAGAGACGACCTATATAGGGTCGTGAATTCAAGAATTTACAATATTTCAGGAAATAAAATTCCAAGAGCTAATAGACATGATTTAGCAGGAATTCACAGGTCGAGTCATGCAATATATATTAGATTGGATATTTCATATCTATTGAATTTTTAACGTGGATCAATTATTAATTACATGTGATTTTCATGAAATTAACACCTACAGGGCAGGGCGTCAAATCTGTAATTGACGACCTGGTGCAGGTCGTTTCTTTAAAGTAGCGCCCTGGACACGGGCGTCTCTTGCAAAAATATTACAGAAACGTGTAGAAACTATCAGGAAACTTATATGCATGATGTGTTACTATGAATTTAACTTGTTTGGACTACGTTGCTTGAGAAAACCTACCTTGACAAAGATTTGAACGGATGCAGGTTCTGTGAAGACAGAACGATACTCTGTTTTATAAACAGAGTCTTTTGAATCTTTCGAACAGTAGCAGCAGCAAGGGTAGTAATAGGTTGCAGATGAAGAACCCTCAATTCTTCAGTAGGTTATGATGACGTCCCTACAGAGAAATAAGATGAAGAAATATTAGTTTTTCTTCATAATACTTACTGAAGGTAGAGGAAAGAAGAACTTACCCTTTTGTTCTTCACAACGTTAATCTTCTTAACCTATAAGAAGAGAAGAAGACGAAGAACCTGTTAATGTTCTTCATACCATCGTAAACAGAAAAAGAAGAAGAAAGGACCTTGGTTCTTCACATACCGTAGAATAGTCCGAACGCCAAATAGCGTTCTCGGTTCAAGCTGTAGGTTATTTATAGGATTTAGGTGAACCTAATAGAGTTAGTGTTTGATTGGAAGTAACACTTCCATGATAGAGTTATTACTACATTCGAACTCTTTCTCATAGTTATCAACTTACCCTGGATAGACTCCTGGGTCGAACGAAACTCAAACTGAATTAGCGTCCTAAGTAAGGGCGTCGAATTTTGAATTGACGCCTTGTCAAGCGTCGTTTCTTGTTGAAATGCATCCATGCAAGGGACGTTACGCTAACTTTCCCTTTTTATTTATTTTGGTCGTTTGAAATTTGACGCCTTGACGTGTGGGCGTCCTTTCTCAAAGCACGCCTTAGGTAAGGGCGTTTTATTGTAAAGTAGTGCCTATATCTAAGGCGTTATTTTCATCAGGGTTTAATTATTTTTATTCCAAGCTCTTTCATTTATTTACTAAATCTTTTAATCTATTTTGATTTATTTATTCCTTTTAAATTTATCAGGGTTGCTACACCCTCCCCTACTTAAAAAGAATTTGGTCCCCAAATTCCATATCATATATTTACATTTGGATAGTGTAGAGTATGTACCTTCTAAAATAAATCTGGAAATTGTTTCCTCATAGATTCCTCGATCTCCCATGTCGCTTCATGTTCTGAATTCTTATTCCATTGTACATTTAGCATGGGAATAACCTTATTCCTTAGGGTACGTACTTCTCGATCTAAGATCTTCATAGGCTTCTGCTCATATGTGAGATCCTTCTGGATTACTAGGTCTCCATGTTCGATAATATGTGATGGATCGTGTACATACTTCTTCAACATGGATATGTGGAACACATTATGTATCTCGGACAATTGAGGAGGCAATGCGATGCGGTAAGCAACCTCGCCAACTCTTTCTAGTATCTCAAAAGGTCCGATAAATCTTGGTGTAAGCTTGCCTTTAACACCAAATCTCCGTATGCCACGTCCAGGTGATATCTTGAGAAATACATGATCTCCGAGTTGGAATTCAAGGTCTCTCCTTCTTGTGTCGGCATAAGCCTTTTGTCTAGACTGAGCAACTTGCAATCTTTTTCTGATTACTTGTATCTTCTCAGTTGTATCCCTTACCATTTCTGGACCTAACAGTTGTTTCTCTCCAACTTCGTTCCAGCATATGGGTGATCGGCAACTCCTTCCGTATAAGGCTTCAAAGGGTGCCAGTTGTATACTTGTCTGGTAACTATTATTGTATGAAAATTCGACCAGAGGCAAGTGATCATGCCAGTTCCCACCAAAATCAATGATGCATGCTCTTAGCATATCTTCGACTACTTGATTGGTTCTCTCGGTCTGACCATCTGTTTGAGGATGAAAGGTTGTGCTAAAGTTAAGTCTGATTCCCAACGAATGTTGTAGTCCTTTCCAAAAATGAGAAGTAAAATGGGGATCTCTGTCAGACACGATTGAAACAGGAATACCATGTAATCTGACTATTTCCTTGATGTATAGTGCAGCTAAGACATCAACTGACCATCGACTCTTGATTGGCAAGAAATGCGCTGATTTAGTCAATCAGTCAATGATAACCCATATTCCATCATGTCCTCTTTTTGATTTAGATAAACATATGATGAAATCCATACCAATATCCTCCCACTTCCATTTAGGGATATCTAGAGGATGTAGTTTTCCAGTAGGCTTTTGGTGTTCCGCCTTGACTTGTTGGCACGTGAGACAGCGTGATACGTAGTTTGCTATTTCCCTTTTCATGTTGGGCCACCAAAAATTTCTTTTCACATCTTGGTACATCTTGGTAGATCCAGGATGAATCGTATACTTTGACCTATGAGCTTCATCTAAGACCTTCTTCTTCAATTCTGGGCAGTCCGGTATACAAGTTCTATTCTTAAACATTAATCTTCCATCAGAAGCTAATTGGAAATCCGATTGTCCTTCTAATCTGCCCTTGATTTCTACTAATGTAGGATCATCATCCTGAAGTGCTTGTATCTCAGATAATAAATCTGACTGTATGCTTACATGAGATAATGTGACACATCTAGGGTCCGTGTCCATGCTTATATTGAGTTCAGAGAATTGTTCCAGTAATTTCCATTCTTGAATCAGACAATTGGCTAACAGTGCTCTCGGCTTTCGACTAAGGCCATCTGCTACATGATTACCCTTTCCGGGATGATATTGTATATTGAAGTCGAAGTCCTTGAGATATTCCAGCCATCGTCTTTGCCTCATATTTAGTTCCTTCTGTGAAAAAAGATATTTGAGACTCTTGTGATCGGAGTATAAAGTAAACTGTACTCCATAAAGATAATGTCTCCATATTTTGAGTGCGAATACTACTGCGGCCAATTCTAAGTCATGGACGGGGTAGTTCTCTTCATGCTTCTTTAATTGACGAGAAGAGTAGGCTATAACCTTCCCTTGTTGCATTAGAACACACCCGAGGCCAATGCCAGAAGCATCAATGTATACCTCAAACTTTTCTCCTTCAATTGGCAATGCTAAGATAGGAGCTGTAGTAAGATGATCCTTGAGAGTTTGGAAGCTTCTTTCACATTCCTCATCCCATTCATAACGGATCTCCTTGCGAGTTAACCTTGTAAGTGGCACGGCGATTTTAGAGAAATCCTTGATGAATCGCCTGTAATAGCCGGCAAGACCTAAGAAACTTCAGATCTCGCTAGCATTGGTCGGTCTTTCCCAGTTCCTTACAGCTTCAACCTTTGATGGGTCTACAGACAAGCCATCCTTTGATATAACATGTCCGAGAAAAGTCACTTCTTCAAGCCAGAATTCACACTTGCTAAGTTTTGCATATAATTGGTTTGTCCTTAATATTTGTAATGCAATCCTCAAATGTTCCTCATGCTCTTCCTTGGTCTTGGAAAAAATCAATATATCATCAATAAAGACCACCACGAATTGATCTAAATACGGCCTGAATATACTATTCATTAACTGCATAAAGGTAGCAGGGGCATTCGTTAGTCCGAAAGGCATAACAACAAATTCATAATGGCCATACCTGCTTCTGAACGCAGTCTTACGAATGTCATCATCCTTGATTCTTAATTGATGATATCCCGACCTGAGATCAATCTTGGAAAAGTACTTGGATCCTGATATTTGATCAAATAATTCATCGATTCTTGGCAGTGGATACTTGTTCTTGATAGTGAGATGATTCAACTGCAGATAGTCGACGCATAACCTCATGGATCCGTCTTTCTTCTTTACAAATAATACAGGCGCTCCCCACGGGGAAGTACTTGGTCTAATGAATCCTTTCTTAATGAGTTCCATCAATTGCTCTTTTAACTCCTTCAGTTCAGCAGGTGACATCCTATAAGGTGCCTTTGAAATCGGACCAGCACCAGGGACTAAGTCAATGGTGAAGGCCACTTCTCTTTGCGGGGGTAATCCCAGCAAATCTTCCGGAAACACGTCCGAAAATTCTTGTACCACTGGAATGTCTTCTAACTTAGCTTCCTTAGCTTCTTTAACTGTGACAAAGGCAAGGAAAGATGTACATCCTTTTCTGATGAGCTTGCTAGCTCGGAGAGCTGAAATAATAGGGGATTTGCTCCGACTCTTGGGGCTAGTAAATATTAGTTCTGAAAATTCCTTGAATGTAACCTTACTATTGCGGCAATCAACCGTTGCCTGATACTTGGATAACCAATCTGCCCCTAGTATAACATCATACTCTTTCAGATCTAAACATATGAGATCAATAGGGAGATTTCTACCCTGAACCAATACTTCGCAGTTTTGGTAATGATGTGTAATATCAGTCTCATCATCCAGAGGAGTAGACAAAACTAACTTTATCCATTCCGGTTCTAGGGGTAATGGGTCAGCAAACCTCTTAGAAACAATAGAATGCGATGCACCAGTATCAATTAAGACATATGCATTCCTGGAACAAACTTTCAATATACCTTCCACTAAGCCACCTCCTTCTACTTGCTCGGTCTCCTTGATTGCATGAAGACGAGCATTCTTGGTTACTGGGCGCTTCCCGTCAACGGCTTGGTCGTTAAGTAATGGGCAATCGGGAATCCGATGCTCACGACTCCCACAACGGAGACATGCTCCTAGTTTCCTCCAGCATTCTTCTGCTCTATGACCCGCTTTATCACAATGCTTGCACACTGTATTTGGAGAGGTAGTGGTGATAGAGAAGGGCTTGGTCTTCTTGAACTTTTGGTCTTGTGAGGATGCTCCTCCATTGCTAGGCCTTTTCTTGAAGTTGGGTTTAAAGGAACCCGAACCTGTAACTTGTTCCTTCTTATCCTTACCACGAATCCTATCAGACAGTTCCGTGGCATCTTCTAATAGTTGAGCTGGGCGTACTATTTCCGAGTAGACTTGAATGTCCATCGGCGCCAGTTGAGTAATAGCTTGGGGCCTGAGCCCATTTAGAAACCTCCTAGCTTTCATTTTCTCGGTGCTAACTAGATGCTTAGCGTATCGAGACAATCTAGAGAATTGGGCCTCATACTCGGCCACTGACAAAGATCGTTGCTTTAATGCAGCAAATTCTGCAGCCTTCTTTTCCTGAACTCGGTCCGAGAAATATTTCACGTTGAAGTGTTCAACGAATTCTTCCCACGATACCTGATCTTGATTTATAGTAGCCTCTATTGATTCCCACCAGTATCTAGCATCCCTTTCTAACTGAAAAGTAGCTAATAAAACTTTATCCTGATCCGTGCATTGCATAACACGGAATATACGTTCTATCTCCCTAATCCAGTGTTCAGCGTCATCTGGATCAGTAGAACTCGTGAACTTGGGCGGGTTCATGTTCTTGAAAGTCTGGTGGAGACTTCTGCTCGTTGTCCACCTCCTAGTGTCACTTGTTGCAGCACTTGAGTCATGCCTTGCAGTGTACGCTGCATGTTGCGCCATTGAGCACGTTCGGCAGCCATTATCCTACAATTACAATAACTAGATTAATACGTGATTTGTATCTTAAAGACTAGCATTCTATGTTAACTTTAACCCTTGGTTCTACCCAATCTCACTGGTTAAAGGTTTGAACATATCCTTGGACTTGGGTTTTCCTAGGAATTGAATACCCTAGGCTCTGATACCACAAAAACTGTCACGCCCCGAGCGCGGAAGATACTCGGATATGCGCGACGAGTTTATATCAATCATGTCAATCAGAGTAGTAGTGTATTCGACACCAAAACAGAGATGCGCAAAATAGAAAGATAACCCAATCCTTTATTTCATAATGGATAGACTATTACAAATCCAATACTCTATTCAATTAAAAAGGAAAAGTACATAGTTGACTCAAGAAAATAGGAAAAAGACTAGATGACACTTGGAAAAGCTCTAGCTCTTTCACTCTTGACTTTCCCCATCAGATTGACCTTCTTCATCGGACTTACCTGAAAAGTAAGGGATAAACACGGAGTGAGCGAATGCTCAGTAGGAAATTATATCTCAAGCGCTAGCAAGGGGTTTAAATAATTACATTTTTCATGAATGTACTATAGCTATGCATGCTCGCATAAAACGACAAGATGGAGAGAGAATTTATCAATAAGATAGTAAGATGAACTAGTCATGAGCTTTCAAGAAAAGATAACAAGATATTCAAGCAAGTACTCTTTAGCAAGTCATGTCAAGAACTTTGGCTATCATGTATCAAGCAAGCAAGCAAGTAATTACCCTTTCTCGGGTCACGCAATTCATGTCATGTCAAGTACGAGTCAAGTACAAGATTTGTGTGGAATGTCCAATCAAGCTAGTCATGCACTCGGTATAATGCCAGATACCTTATCATTCAACTCCCATGGGCACAAGTACTTTCGGGTGCTCCTCCCAGGACCAGATCGGGCCCTATATGCGCAGACATTTATCATGTATATTTGACATCCACTCTTGTATATATATATATAGCCAATATGGAATTTCAACAATTTAAGCTTGTAGACACGTAGGATAACTTTGAGAGAATGGAGTCCAAAAATACGACATTGGACATATATAGGCGATAACAACGGTACAATCACGATGAACGATGAAACTAGGTGGAATTAGGTTCCCTTAACTCGGGTACCATGACAATTGAGGTCCACATGAACAGTATATCAAAGGCAAGACACCCTCATTCTTATTATAGAATTGAGGTCCTCAAGAAATGGCATGATATCATCATCCCATTAAGAATTCTCATGATATACTCTTTGCATATCATAAGGGCCGGTATACCATGTTTCTTTAGAGTGACATGACATTCAATAGTGTAATGGGTTTTTAGGGTACAACCAGCTCAGTCGGCCTTGAGGGAATCCAAGGCTCGAGGAGTCTTACGGAGGTCTCTATGACTAACTCGCTAGTCCAAAGGAACGGAATGTCCAATGGAGAGCTTGTATGTCAATGAGAGTTGAGGGTGATCGATAAAACATCATGAAACGTGGGACTATACTCACGGAGTGGAGATATAGTGCCGATATACATATATATAGATATAGATATCCTGAAACCATCGGTTATCAGAAATATGATAAAAACATTTTTACAGGAAAATAACGACTTAAGTAAAGTCACTACTCAAGTAATTAACGCCTTAGATAAGGGCGTTTATCTATTTTTCCTATTTTGCAGGAATTTCAATAATTCAGTATTCTACCAAAAACGCGCCTTGGTGAAGGGCGTTTATTTACAATGTGACGACGTAATCAGTGGTCGTCCATTCTTTCCTTCTATTTTTACAGAGTATATATTTTCAGAATTTTCTCAAAACACGCCCTGGACAGGGGCGTTACTTTTCAATTCACGCCCTGAACAGGGGCGTTAGTCAAGTGAGAGACGACCTATACAGGGTCGTGAATTCAAGAATTTATAATATTTCAGGAAATAAAATTCCAAGAGCCAATAGACATGATTTAGCAGGAATTCACAGGTCGAGTCATGCAATATATATTAATTTGGATATTTCATATCTATTGAATTTTTAACGTGGATCAATTATTAATTACATGTGATTTTCATGAAATTAACGCCTACAGGGCAGGGCGTCAAATCTGTAATTGACGACCTGGTGCAGGTCGTTTCTTTAAAGTAGCGCCCTGGACACGGGCGTCTCTTGCAAAAATATTACAGAAATGTGTAGAAACTATCAGGAAACTTATATGCATGATGTGTTACTATGAATTTAACTTGTTTGGGCTACGTTGCTTGAGAAAACCTACCTTGACAAAGATTTGAACGGATGCAGGTTCTGTTAAGAAAGAACTATACTCTGTTTTATAAACAGAGTCTTTTGAATCTTTCGAACAGTAGCAGCAGCAAGGGTAGTAATAGGTTACAGATGAAGAACCCTCAATTCTTCAGTAGGTTATGATGACGTCCCTACAGAGAAATAAGATGAAGAAACATTAGTTTTTCTTCATAATACTTACTGAAGGTAGAGGAAAGAAGAACTTACCCTTTTGTTCTTCACAACGTTAATCTTCTTAACCTGTAAGAAGAGAAGAAGACGAAGAACCTGTTAATGTTCTTCATACCATCGTAAACATAAAAAGAAGAAGAAAGGACCTTGGTTCTTCACATACCGTAGAATAGTCCGAACGCCAAATAGCGTTCTCGGTTCAAGCTGTAGGTTATTTATAGGATTTAGGTGAACCTAATAGAGTTAGTGTTCGATTGGAAGTAACACTTCCATGATAGAGTTATTACTACATTCGAACTCCTTCTCATAGTTATCAACTTACCCTGGATAGACTCCTGGGTCGAACGAAACTCAAACTGAATTAGCGTCTTAAGTAGGGGCGTCGAATTTTGAATTGACACCTTGTCAAGCGTCGTTTCTTGTTGAAACACGTCCATGCAAGGGACGTTACGCTAACTTGCCTTTTTTATTTATTTTGGTCGTTTGAAATTTGATGCCTTGACATGTGGGCGTCCTTTCTCAAAGCACGCCTTAGGTAAGGGCATTTTATTGTAAAGTAGCGCCTATATCTAAGGCGTTATTTTCATCAGGGTTTAATTATTTTTATTCCAAGCTCTTTCGTTTATTTACTAAATATTTTAATCTATTTTGATTTATTTATTCTTTTTAAATTTATCAGGGTTGCTACAGTACCACTCTCGCTAGTCCCATCGTGGCACTGATCCTTCCAAGGGGGAGGGTGGTCACTGGTTTCTTAGACCGGGCCAACTGCGGCCCGAGCAAACTCTCAACCTCCCATTGATAGTTCTTGAGCTCTTGACCCAACGTCGGGTTCCCTGCTATTGGCAATCCTGTCAAGTAGGCCACGTCTTCAAGTGTGGGGATCATATGTCCCCATGGCATCACAAAAGCTCTGCATCCATCCACCCATCTCTCACGTAGCACCACCAAGAAGGTCGCATCAACAGGGAAGGGTCGAACCCTGAAGAACAGGCCAAAACCCATTCGATCCACCTTTCGCCGTTGTTAAGGAGGCAAGGCGTGGTACCAAGCCCACACTAAGGCCCATGATAACCGAGCTCTAATTCTTCACCGGCCTTGCACACAATAGAAAGAAATCAAAGGCCCATTAGATCTTTTGTTCCCCAGATCAATCCCCCCCAGCAAATATTTTGAAACCTCACTGCCCTGAGAGCAGGGCGGCCAAAGACTTGGTCGCCCACCTCCTTGGGCGGCCAGAACCCCAGCCGCCCAGTCCATCAGTGGACGGCTAGGACCCTGGCCGCCCACTGGCCGATCCTCTCCAACCCCCCTCTCGGCATTCCATCACTCTGTCAAGACTCCACTCACATCAAATCAACTGAATGGACGATCGGGGTCGTGGGACTTACCTGTCTACGCGGTCCTTCCTTCTCTTGGTTGGCTTCAACCCCATCTGAACCATCTTCTTCCTCCTCTTCGCCATCACCATAGTTGCCCGGCCCCTCTTCCAGGGTAGCCGCGCCTTCGTCTCCTTCATCTTCTCCGTTACCTTCAGTGCCTTGAGAGGAGGATGCCGAGGAGGATGGGCTTGCAAGAGCCTCCACTTCCTCTTGCTCTTCACTCTCGCTCGAGGACGGGGGATCCTCCACGATGTCAAGCCGAGCTCGTCACCGCCCCATTACTCGATCTAGATGCTTGAGTGACCCTAGAACCTCACCCACGGTGAAGGGATCACTCTCTTTAGCTCTAGCCCTCGCAGGCTCCCACCAACGTCAAAGATGATGGCCATTCAAATGAGGAGGCCAGTCACTTTTTAAAACCCCTCAAAAGTAGAGAGCGGACAAGGAATTGGCCGCCCAGCCTCAAGTGGAGGTGGCCACAACCCTAGCCGCCCTCCTCCCTGTTCAGTGAAAAAATATAGGAAAATGAAAAGAACAAAAATGATCCAATTCCATTCACATAAAGTTCGTCATTCCCTTCCATTTCATTCACTCATTCTCATAATCTTTAACCATTCATCATTCTCAAACAATGAAAACAACGCAAAACAAAATGCTTCATTTATTTCATCCACTAATACAACCATAAAAATGCTAAACGTCATTAATCAAGTGTGTTGCCTCATGAAAAACTCATTCACAGTCGGCCTAAAACTCCGCAAGTAGTCTGCGTAACGCGTCAGCTCATCGTTGTCTTCCTCTATGTCAACTTTAGCCTTCACCACGGTGGCATGGCATCTCCATGTCTTCTCGATCCGCTGAAGTCATCGTCTATCCGCATCGGTTCCCAGAAGGCACCTTATGATCAATGTTCCCTAGGAGGCAGCCCATGGGACCCATCTAGGTAGTCTAACCTGGCGATGACAGCGGTGTGCCTGGTATAGCACAAAATCCTCGGCCCCCGCTAGCCACAACTCCTGCTCTGGCAATCCTCGCACCTTGAATTCTTCGTGTCGATACATCATCGGCACGAATACAAATTCATCCCCAGGTAGGAAGTTCAAATAGTCACGCCAATCATATTTGGTCTTCAGCAACGCTATCTTGCACACCACCTGATCCTCAGGACCGATGAGAGCCCTCGCTAGGTGGTGCGGACACCAGAGCGAGCGAGAAGCACGAATCGACGAGCCACTGGTACCGTACGCGGAGCACCACTCGAGCCACTTCAGCGTCCATCTGGCTCGGAGATAGTCTGGAGACTCCCCCTTGAGTCTCGATATTTATTGCATTTATGTGGACTTTACTTGTGTGTCATGTGTGTTTGTTTAGTTTTATTCAGATTGTAATTTAGATTGTAACAGGGGTTTATGTGTAATTTGGGACCACCCGGGTCCCGCGGGCCCCCCTATCCCTTCCCCATTGATCCACCTCATCCCTAGGGCCCATGTGGGGTCAGTCAACCTTCCAATGGTGGGCTTCTAGAAGGGTGGGCAAAGTGGGGGACAAAGGGGAATAAAATTCAAGGTTGGAACCTTGAAAGTCAAGGGGGTGCCCCCCATTTAGTATATTATATTAGGATTTGAATTTTAATATTATTTGATTCCAAATCACATCGGAGAAATAGTTTGTGGAATCCCTCTTTTACCGTCTCCAACCCTAGATCAAGGGTCAATTAGTGTCTTTTGTCATTTCACGTAAATACCTTATATTATCATTTGATTGGAATTAATGCATATGAAAATCAAAAATTTTGTTGGAGCTCCAGCTTGGTGCGCCCCTCTCCCTCTCTCCTCTCTTCTTTTTGCAGCTAGGAAGGCTATATTCTGAGGTCAGAAGCCTCATCTATCAGGTGTGAAGTTCATCGTTGCCGCCGCCGCCGCCATCGAGCCGCAGTTGCACCACCACCACCTCCGTCGGTATTCTGTCAATCGGGTGACAATAGGTCCTTCCACGAATTTCTGCTCCCAGACACGGACTCTTCTTGAGCTCAAACATTCAGGGTGAGTTCCAGAGGTTCCCCCCACATCCCATAAAAATTGGTTGGGCTTCCAACTTCCAATTTCCATTTTTCCATTTCCGTCCATCTTTTTCTTCCAGATCTGCCTGTTTTCAGTATAGATCAACAACCACCCTGAGTTTCCCATCTCCAGACCTCCTTTTCATTTTTTATGGAACCCCCAAATTTACTAAAGGTTCTATCCACCACCCCCTCCACCCAAGAATTTTAGTGGAATTTAAAAAGGCCTCCACCTATTTTCTAAAAATCATTTCCAGATCCCCTTCAGTTTTGTCTACCTCTGTCCAGATCCGACCACCCACCAGTATAAAATAGCTTTCTCCATCCAAACCTCCACCAAATCGATCATAAGAATTATTGCCGTTTTCCTCTCTATCTCCTCTAGAATTTTCATGAAGAGCTTGAGGTCTGAATCTGAGGTCTACTTCACGGTCAACGGTAGTTCTCAAAAAACTTCACTGTTGCCCTGAGATTTCGGGCCCTGTCTAATAGCAACTTCAAAAATCGACTAAGACTAGATCCCTGCAGATCCAATTTGTCTCTCTGGACCTATATCGAAATACTTCGAAAGAGCTTTCCAATGATACCTTCTGTGGGTTGATCCGATGTCAGGATTGATCGCAGCAGCGGATCTCGCCGGATCGCGCGCTGTAAAATAGAAGCATCAGTCCGTGGGCAGCAACTCCAAAGCTTGGAGACCGGAGCCGATCGGCGTCCGACCAGCGTTCCCGCCCGACAGCCATCCAGGGAGGCGCACCACCAGAGGTCTCATCACAGCGGGACCCACCCCATCAGACCCGGAGGACATAGCGGTCCGTGGACCCCACGAACCCGTAGATCGCGCCATCCGGACAGCACTAAACGTGAGTTTTGGCACCGACGGAGCAACATCAAGATGCTGCCCATCAACCCAATTCACGTGACTCCCGGGCCCCACATGTCACCTTTTACCTCCCTGCGTGGAGTGGGTCGAATTTTTGTACCATAGTAAAACTTTGTTAACCGGGAGTCCAGTTTTGGCCGGGGTTGTCTTCCCCATGCCGGGTGCGTGGAGGTACGATCGTAGCTTCTTGGCATTACTTTGCTAAGCTAGTATATGGTCGTATGCCGCTGTGAGAGCATTGGATTCTAGCCCGTGAGTCCATGTCACCGTTGTGAGCGAGAGAGTGACCCATCCCGTGACTCGATCCGAGCACGGAAGTGAGTCGGACTACCCATAACTCTGCCGGTTCCTCAACCGTGCACGATCCACGTTTCCCTCGCTTGGGACGACGAGTGAGCTTGCATATCTGTTAGCGACGTATAGCCCATAGGAACCCTTAGTGTCGGGCCTAGTGTCTCTCATGCTCGTATGTTGCTAGTCGTGTATGCATTTAGAGTCCGAGGTCCATATCACTTAGAGGAGGTCCCCGTGTCCGTCCCACATTAGTTTGGTATCAGAGCGCCAGTTGAGTCTAGGGTAGTCATTTGCAAAACTCCAAACACAAAAAAGAGTCATTGTCTAAGTCGGTCTAAGGTTGCATCGCATACCTTTACTCGGTATATCAAAAGGCATTGCCCGACGTTAGGTTATGCCTATCGGGAAGGTAGCAGTCTTGTGTGAGTGATCTTCAGATTGATTAACTCCGCCATGTACCGAGTCTTGGTTAAGTCTAGGGTCCTTAGTGTGCATTAGTTAGTGCATTCCAACCTTGCATAGCCGGTCTAGTGTCTTGTCCAACTGTCGGCACGTCTAGCATGTAGTTCCCCCAATTTCCCATGGATTCCCCATCACCCGGGCAATATGGCCGTTGGTCCACCCATGGGCTTGGCAACCACCCTCTCCACTTCCGTAGGCCCGAAGCCTCAGATTTTTATGGCTCCAATGACCCGGGCGACTACCTCAAGTGGGAGGCCGCCATGGACAAACATTTTGAATGTTACACCATGTCGATGCCATGCAAGTCAGTTTTGCCCAAGAGAGGCTTGTCCACAAAGCCGCCTGGGAATGGGAGAGCATTGAGTGCATGAGAGAGGTTAGGAGGCAAAGGCCCATCGAGTCGTGGCATGAGATGAAGGGCGAACTTAGGAAGGTCTACCTACTCGGCCCGGTCACCTCCAACCAACCACACCCAACCACCTCCACCCAAGTGGGCCATAATCGGAGGCAAAGCGCCGCGCATGTAGAAGAGCCTAGGTCCACGACTAAGCTGAGTTCATATGGGAGAGTCCATCACATCTATCCTACTCCAAACCCCACCATTGCCGAACTCTTCCAAATCATTTCGGATAGAGTGGATAGGAGGTGTGATTATATCGAGTCCCTGGTTTCCTCTTGCCTACCTCCTAGACAGAATGGAACCAAGCACGAGCCTAAGGAGGTAGCAACCGGTAGCCCCAACCCGATGCCATCTAAGGTGCCACCACAAGGCCCTCTCCCCATCGTGATGGGTCAAGATCGACTTACCAGGGAGCGTAGTGGGTCACGATAGCAGTGTTATCGCTGCCAGGGGTTCGGCCACTTTACCGGACAGTGTCCCATTCGGACGTCTGTAGCCCTAGGGGACAAAAGGGTTGGAGAAGCCTCACTCTCCGATCTTTATTCAGAGTCACCTCAGCCACCGTTACCCGTGTTTCTAACGGGAAAGCTACTCATAGCCGAGCCACTCCTTACCTGGCTCAAGAATGGCATGGCCCCATCTCCCTTCCCATCCATGGACCCTATCCTACCTCTAGTGCCAATCAATTCATTTCACACCACTTTCCGGTCTAGTCACTATGTGGATACATTGGATGACCTTCTTAAAGGGTTAGACCGGCAATTGACATTTACGCACTTATTGGGTCCAGGCTTCAACCGACCCATAGGTCGTAGTTTCACTCATCCCGCCTTAGGGTCCATCACCTCCGTGTACACCGTGGGTCATGTTACCACGGAGGTTCTCCTACTCCTTCCGTTACTGGACGAGCCTAACTTCATACCATTTATCCCAAGGGAGGAACCCTACCTTCTATATAAGATCACCGTCCCCTATACCCACATGCATGAAGGTGACCATCTACACCTTCAAGATTTCCAAATGTGGGACCATGACTTATGGAGGTCCAATTCAAGAAGTCATACCTTCTTTGATCCTTTCGATCCCTTCCCTAGTGACCCGCCTTATCCATTCCATCTCATTAGGGAAGCCGCCTATCACACCCCTACCCCGCAGGCTAGTCCATCTATACTCCGCACGGAATCCATTCATCGGGGTAAGGAAGAAGGTGAATTCAGTTCTCCTAGTATTCCCACATCCAATCCCAACGTACGTGATTGGTGCATCGTAGGATGTCTAGGAGTTTCCCATGACGTCAACCTCCGGTTACGTCAAGTGTATCCATGGCACACATTCGGGTGTCTTGGTCCACCCTTGCATGTGTCTGGGTCGGACTAACCGTAGGGTTGTTTAGGGTCGTGTGTGCATTTGTGTGCTTTTCTTTTTCCTAAGCATGTTAGGAGTCTGCATGACGACATCTGTCATCACATTGAGGCCAGCAATGCATGGTATAAGGAGCTAGCCGATGCCCATAGACACCACCGTGAGTTCCAAGAGGGTGAATATGTCATGATCAGGGTAAGACTTGAACGGTTTCCCTTGAACCCGTAAAGAAATTGCAAGCTCGCAGAGCCGGTCCATTTAGAGTGTTGAAATGCGTTGGATCCAATACGTATGTTGTGGACCTGCCCGAGGAATATGGTATAAGCTCAACTTTTAATGTGTCAGATCTAGTTGCATATAGGGACCCAGCGGTGATCCCTAGTGAGCCTTTCGAGCCATCTCCTCCCATTGAGAGTTATCCCACACCTGAGTGTCCACCACCAGCCCCATTTTCACCGCAGCGAGAGCATATAGATCATATACTGGATGAGCAGGTGACTGTTACCAGGAGTGGATCCTACCCGCGCTACCTAGTGCGATGGAGAGGGCGACCCGCCACCGAGGATACTTGGATCACCCATGGAGAGTTGCAGCCGATCGATCTGGACCTATTGGAGCGGTACCAGAGTGATGCAGACCCTTACTCGACAGGGTCAAGTTTCTCCCACCTGGGGAGAATTGGTGCGGACACCAGGGCGACCGAGAAGCACGAACCGGCGATCCACCGGTACTATACGCGGAGCACCACTCGAGCCACTTCGGCGTCCATCTGGCTCGGAGACAGTCTGGAGACTCCCCCTTGAGTCTCGATATTTATTGCATTTATGTGGACTTTACTTGTGTGTCATGTGTGTTTGTTTAGTTTTATTCAGATTGTAATTTGGATTGTAACATGGGTTTTTGTGTAATTTGGGACCACCCGGGTCCTGCGGGCCCCCCTATCCCTTCCCTGTTGATCCACCTCATCCCTAGGGCCCATGTGGGGTCAGTCAACCTTCCAATGGTGGGCTTCTAGAAGGGTGGGCCAAGTGGGGGACAAAGGGGAATAAAATTCAAGGTTGGAACCTTGAAAGTCAAGGGGGCGCCCCCCATTTAGTATATTATATTAGGATTTGAATTTTTATTTTATTTGATTCCAAATCACATGGGATAAATAGTTTGTGGACTCCCTCTTTTACCCTCTCAAACCCTAGATGTAGGGTCAATTAGTATCTTTTATCATTTCACATAAATACCTTGTGTTTTCATTTGATTGGAATTAATGCAAATGAAAATCAAAAAAAATTGTTGGAGCTCCAGCTTGGTGCGCCCCTCTCCCTCTCTCCTCTCTTCTTCTTGCAGCTGGGAAGGCTGTATTCTGAGGTGGGAAGCCTCATCTATCAGGTGTGAAGTTCATTGTTGCCGCCGCCGCCGCCATCAAGCCGTCGTTGCACCACCACCACCTCCGTCGGTATTCTATCAATCGGGTGACAACAGGTCCTTCCATGAATTTCTGCGCCCAGCCACGGACTCTTCTTGAGCTTAAAATTTCAAGGTGAGTTCCAGAGGTTCCCCCCACGTCCCAAAAAAATTGGTTGGGCTTCCAACTTCCAATTTCCATTTTTCCATTTTTGTCCATCTTTTTCTTCCAGATCTGCATGTTTTCAGTCTAGATCCACAGCCACCCTGAGTTTCCCATCTCCGGACCCCCTTTTGATTTTTTCTGGAATTTCAAAATTTACTGAAGGTTTTATCCAGCACCCCCTCCACCCACGAATTTTCGTGGAATTTCAAAAGGCCTCGACCTATTGTCTAAAAATCATTTCTAGATCCCCTTTCAGTTATGTCTACCTCTGTCCAGATCCGACCACCCACCAGTATAAAATAGCTTTCCCCATCCAAACCTCTACCAAATCGGTCAAAAGAATTATTTCCGTTTTCCTCTCTCTCTCCTCTAGAATTTTCATTAAGAGCTCGAGGTCTGAATCTGAGGTCTACTTCATGGTCAACGGCAGTTCTCAGAAAACTTCACAACTGCCCGGCTCTATCCAACAGCAACTTCAAAAATCGACTAAGGCCAGATCCGTGTAGATCCAGTTTGTCTCTCTAGCCCTAGATTGAAATACTTCGAAAGAGCTTTCCAACGATACCTTCTGTGCGTCGATTCGATGTCAGGATTGATCGTAGTAGCCGATCTCGTCGGATCACGTGCTGCAAAATAGAAGCAACCAGTCCGTGGGCAGCAACTCCAAAGCTTGGAGACCGGAGCCGATCGGCCTCCGACCGGCGTTCCCGCCCGACCGCCACCTAGAGAGGTGCACCACCAGGGGTCTCCATCATAGCGGGACCCACCCCATCAGACCCGGAGGACAGAGTGGTCTGTGGGCCCCACGAACCCGTAGATCGCGCCATCCGGACAGCACCAAACGCGGGTTTCGACACCGACGGAGCGACATCAAGATGCTGCCCGTCAACCCAATTCGCGTGACTCCCAGGCCCCACATGTGACCTTTTATCTCCCTGCGTGGAGTGGGTCGAATTTTTGTACCACAGTAAAACTTTGTTAACCGGGAGTCCAGTTTTGGCCGGGGTTGTCTTCCCCACGCCGGGTGCGTGGAGGTACGATCGTAACTTCTTGGCATTACTTTGCTTAGCTAGTATATGGTCGTATGCCGCTGTGAGAGCGTAGGATTCTAGCCCATGAGTCTATGTCACCGCTGTGAGCGAGAGAGTGACCCGTCCCGTGACTCGATCCAAGCACGGAAGTGAGTCGGACTACCCTTAACTCTGCCGGTTCCTCAACCGTGCACGATCCGCGTTTCCCTCGCTTGGGACGATGAGTGAGCTTGCGTTTCTGTTAGCGACGTATAGCCCATAGGAGCTCTTAGTGTCGGGCCTAGTGTCTCTCATGCTCGTATGTTGCTGGTCGTGTATGCATTTAGAGTCCGAGGTCCATATCACTTAGAGTCGGTCCCCATGTCTGTCTCGCATCACTAGGTAGATCGCACTCTTTTGAAAGATCCGAGAAGTAGTAGTCGCCCCATCATCAAAGTCAAAGCTCAAGTGGATCTCCATCAACATATGCAGAAGATAGAGACTCCCCATGGCGCTGCCGCCCAGTCTCATTTGAGTAAGCCTACAATACATGTGAGCTAACACCCCCCGGGAGAGATAACACCCTGTCCATAGGAGAGTAAGTGGTCCCATGTACTCTCACCTCAGCACGTCACCGGACGTAGGAAAGAGCAATGCTCCACCCAAGCACAACGTCATGCCATGCATCAGTCGACCTGCTTCCACTACTTTATCTTTCACATGGCCCAGGAGCGAACCTACTAGGCGGTCAACCAAGATCCCTCGATGGTCTGTCATCCGGCAAACTTCATGCTTATCTCTCACAATCTTTGCTAAGATCTCATCCCAGGGAGGGAGGTCAACTAGCTCGCCCACTTCCAAATCACTCCACTGGAAGATGAAATCAAGTTCTTCCACTAGCACTTAGGCCTTGAAATCAAGGAACACAAAAGTGTAGGTATCTGGATGCCACAGCTCGATCAAAGCCGCTAAGGATTCCCAATTCCACCTCATGCTGCTGAAGCGCTTAGCCATGATGACCAGACGGATCAGATGCCACTGGTGCATGAATACCCTCATGGCGGGCATGATCGTCGCCATTAAATCATGAAGCCAGCCATAGCGGGGGGCATGTCTTGCCCCAGGAAAAGTAGGCACGGGCTGCACCATTTAGAGAAAAGAAGAGAGACAAAAATAGAAAATTAATAAATAGACCAAATCCTACAAAATGAAAAAAATATAAATATATATCTCATAAACCATCCCTCGCCCCGCTTCACAAGGTTGCTCAGATGGTCGGGCACGTCAGAAAGAACACCTAGTTCAAAGTGTCCTGACGGACTGGGAGAGGATGCCATGCCTAATCCTCTCCCCAGAACTACTCTTCCAGCTTCAAGCCTCTATTTGACGATGGAGAAGGAACACCCGCGGCTGGGGCTTTTGAAGGCTAAGAGTCCTATATGGCTCGGACTCCCGTTCTATTTTGAGATAAGAGTAGGAGGGCGGCCAGATTGATGGCAGTCCATCACAAATCTAGGCGACCACATGTTTGGCCGCCCAGACAAGTGGGAAGCTATCGATCTGGCTGCCCTTATCCCCCCACTGGTGAATGATGCATCCCTTGTTATGTATGGTTCGAAAAGTTCATTAAATGCAATGCATGTTGTTTCATTATTGTCATCATTTAAGAACTTTACTAATGTGTGTTAATGCAGCTGTAGGTCTCCACAGCTATGAGATCAGAGGGCGATGTGGCCCCATAACCTTTGCATTATAGGTAGATGTCGGAGGCTAACAGCTTCAGGTGTATAAACTCCAAGTTCCTCTTTAATAAAAACCACGAACGGTTTATACTCCTTAAGCTATTCGATGGCCGCCTGCTACCTAAATGCGGGATGACGGACTTCTCGGACTCTCGACTATGCTTAAGTACAGCGTGGAACGATGGATCCCCACTAGGATTCGGACCACGCCTATCACCAAGCGTAGGATGACAGACTTCTTGAACTCTTGACCGATCAATTCGGAGACAAGCAAATAAACCCTCCTGCTTTGCATTAGATAGGTCCTTTTCCCATTAAACCCAGCATACATCGTATAGGCCCTTTTAGTCCTATTGTCCATTCAAAAATCCAAATATATATATATATATATATATGTGCATAATAAAACAAAAATGCATGCATGTAATTTTGGGAGCCATGATGCAAAAGCAAGGAAGCCGTGTTGCTTTGACCAATCCATGGACCTTTGGCCCCCTGCATTGATTTTCTGAGTTCCTCGATTTTTTTGAATTGAGTGAATGAGTCTACATGATTCTACTCCGATTCAACTAGCAGAAAATGTGTTTTATGTAGACCGCTTTGAGTATTTTATGGTTCGATGAGTCATTGATTCCCATATCATATTTTTTTCCTTATCCTTCTTTTAGGTCTTGTATCTCCTTCAGCCTGGATTGCGTTCATCCCCTCAAGTCCCGCAGCGCTATGCTAGGGGGTCCCATGCGACTGCAGATACAAGTCCTCTTAGATTAATTATCCTTCTTGCCCTTTGCTGATGGCTTATTTGATCACTTAATGCTCATGTGTTCCTGCGTGAAGCTTGTTTTCCGCTCAAGAATCTCCTTGAGCGTGCTGCCCTCATTAGGATTGTTTCTTTTCCGAAACACCCATTTATTACTCCGCCGAGCTCCCTTCCAAAATGGGCGTTCTGGAGGGGCATTTGTAGACACCTAATTTTAGACATCCCACAGATCCTAGTGGACCTTCATGTGAGTGATGCACAATCGTTGCACCTGGTTTATCAATGTTCCCTGATTTAAAGCCCATCCCGTAGCACCTTTTGTTATTGAGCCTCGCCCATTGGGGGGCCCAAGCTCCATGGTCTGGGCGGCCATAGCGATGGCCGCCCTCACCCCTACGCGGCCAGAGCGATGGCCGCCCCCTTTATCTAGGCGACCACATGTTTGGCCGCCCAGCCCTTATAAAAGGCCAACTATTTGGCTATCCTCCTGGTCTTACCCGGTCAGAGAACGTGGCTCGGTTCCTGAGCACAATCTTCTCCGGTCCAGCACTATCTTCCCACGATTTTTTTTCGAACTCCCCTCTCAAAGATAGAACTTGGAATTTCCCGAGTGGGGGAGAGAGGAGAGGTGGTGGTGAGAAAGAGGCGATCAGGGGGTGGTGACAAAAGGGAGGAGAGGCTTTTCGGAGGTCAGTAAGTAGAGAAGGAAGGTACGGAGGAGACCTTCTGTCACGCCCCAAGCGCGGAAGCTTACCCGTGGCGCGACAGTCCTTTATATAGAACCAAAGTGATCTAGCTAATTAGTGGAGATCTTCCTTAGACAATTTAAAGAGTGTGTAAATGACTAAGCAAATTACTAAGCCTAGATTTGAAAATAACATAAATCGTTCGAGCTATCGATTATTACAACTAACCAAAATGTCAAATTCATAGAATCAACTACTAGTCCTCACTCCTTTATTAGTTTTGATCAAAGGAAATACAAATGACATAACTGGACAACAACTGACATACGTAGGGATTACAATAACACAATTAACATACAACTCCAATCCTACACTCATCACTCAGATTCATCCCCATCCAAATGTTGGCTGATATCCAAACTGCCTGAAACGTTAGAAAATCACTTGATGAGCGAATCGCTCAGTAGGAATTGCATCTCAAGATTTAACATACTTTAAGTGAATTACAAGTTCATTTAATATAGGTAATCTATGCATGCAGACAGATAGATAACAAGGAATCGTAAGATCGACAAGAGTAGAAAGTGAGAGCATATAGATTTCACATTTTCAAGCAGCAGTAGCAAGTGATAGCAGATGATATCAAGCAAGTGATAACTGAGGAGTAATAACTGGAATAACAATATGTCAATCAAGCAATAGTAAGCAAAGTAATTTCAAGCATGTATAATTGGAATTGGCTATTTATCAATTCATTCAAGTAAACACTTTTACCCTTCTGCGGGTCTTAAGTCAATCAATCAAGTAATATCACGAGAATGAGTGGAATGCCTTAAGTCTAGCAAGCAAGTACTCTGGTGCAATACCAAACACCGTGGTCAATAAACTCCCATGGGCACAAGTACCTTCGGGTGCTCCTCCCAGGACCAGACCGGGCCCTATATGCACAGTATTGGTCATGTTTGTCGACATCCACTCTCATTTATAGCCAATACGGAATTTCAAGGGTTGACCAGGTAGGATATATATAAGGTAGATTTTGTGGAATGGAAGCCAAGAACTCACATTATGTAGGAAAATCAATGTAAATCATGCGACAGGTTAAAGGGTAAAATCAATGCAAATTATGAGACAGGTTAAAATCAGAAATTATATTAGACCAAATTGGCACCCTGGGGTTAAGCAAGTTTACAGGTGGGTGATTTGGTGTACTTTTCTGAAATTGTTTTTTTTTTTGACGATGCCATCAGGCGTCTTAAATTCTGAAAATGGCACCCTGGTCAGGGGCGGCATTTTAGATGGGGGTTACTATTTCTCAGTATAAAAATTGTAAGATTTTCATGATTTAGTTCAATAATTATGGATTTTGAATGGGTTAAACAATTAATATGGAGATTTACTACTTGCTTAACTTTGGTAACTGACACATTCTAATAGGTCGTTAGAACACTTAAAATGGATAGTAATATGTTCTAACATGTTTCTAACATGTTGGCTAATTAGTAATATATTCTAATGTATTCTAACAGGTTGCAAGTGGTCTAACTAGTAATATGTTCTAACATTTTCTAACATATAGGTTGGCTAACTAAACAGGTTGTTAGCCGGGTCGCTAACATGGTCAAACAGGTTACAGGTTAATATGTTCTAACATATTCTAACAGTTTAACAGGTTGGCTAATTAGTAATATATTCTAACATTTTCTAACATATTTCAGGTTGGTATATATTCAAATATATACCAAGGCATCAGGTCCGTGCATGTTACATTCTAACATTTTCTAACAGGTTGTAGGTTGGTAACTAGTCTAACAGGTTGGTATATATTTTAACACTTTTCTAATTATTAAGAGTTACAGGTTGGCTAACTATTAATAACATTTTCTAACATATTCTGATTGGTATATATTCTAATATATATCAAGGCAGCAGGTCCGCCCTGGGGTTAAATTAAATTTTTATTGCTTTCAGAAATCAATTTACTAAAAATAAAAATTATTTCATACAAAAAATACTTTTTCAGTATTATAATATCTGAAATATAGAAATATACTTTTAAGTTAACTTATAATATTTTAATATGATGCTATACACATAACATGGCTAAACAAGTTTAATTAAGATGGCTAAACATTAAATTTGTTGTCTAAACAGTGAATAGTCTTTGACAGGTTTAAGATGTTTAAACAGTGAATGCAAATGTTGATAGATATGACATTAACAAGTTTAATACTTGTCTACATAATAGAAATGACTCAAACTCAACTTTTGTAGCGTATTATTTGATTCAATTGTAATGTTATGTTAAACAAGTTTATGGTAGCGTATGTTATAACATACGTGAGCTCTTGTCTGCATAACAGATGTGAGCTCTTATTTTATAAGAGACGTGCCTCAAATATACTTCTAAACATGCCTTGGATCAGACATGTCTGCCTAAAACACTTAACATGAAGATTTACTTCGATTAAGTTTGGTAACTAACATGTTCTCACAGGTTGGCTACAGAGATGATTGATTATGGATTACAAAAGCATGATAGATCTCTACAAGTCAGGATAAAACGTGCTATATAGATAATAATATCTCATGGAGATGAGCCTAATTATCAAGATTGCTTGGCTAATTAGCTACTGGTTTAGTTAAAAGATGAGAACACCTACATCTCTGAGACGACAGCTAGGTATAGGTGGAAGAAAAAGGGCAGCTTTCTTCTGCAACGTCAGAGGAGGCTCCTCCTTCTCTGCAGCAAGTCTTCAGAAGAATGAAGGGAGTCTCAGTATAGGGAGTATTATAGTGTTTTGGGATAGTCAGGAGGGGGACAAGATCCTACATAATTCGCATCTCAGTGCGATGCCAGCTCAAACGTGATGTTCATGTCTGAGAAGGACAGATGCCAACGCAAGTTTGTCTGGAAAAATCACAAGCCTGGAGGGGGGTCGTGTAAGCTAAATTATAGGGGCGCACCATCATATGTTAACAATGATTACAATGCTTAGAAATTTTATATCTAATTAACTATGTTAATAAAAATAGTAAATTACATATTTTTATGATCCCTAGATTTTTCTGATATTTATCAAAATTTTATTTTATTAAAATATGTCAGAATAAAATTCAACCCGAAACTCCGTATCTAACTTTAAAGATTTTTATTTTTAAAAATTGATGGAATCAGTTTATGAAATTTCATGGCTAGGATCCTTATATTTTTCTCTTATTTTTCATAAAATTTAATTCTCAAAATTTTCTTTAAATAAAACTGACACTATTCATGTACCTAAGGTTGCTGCAAAACCTGTTCAAGAGTAGGTATAGGTCAATAAGGTTGGTGCAGGTTTCTGTCAAGGTTGCACACTAAGTCTATACATCCATCAGCTCAAAGTCTGCACATCGTCCTGTTGCATGCACACTAAGTCTATACATCCATCAGCTCAAAGTCTGTACATCGTCCTGTCGCATGCACACTAAGTCTATACATCCATCAGCTCAACGTCTGTACATCGTCATGTTGCATGCACAGTAAGTCTATGCATCCATCAGCTCAAAGTCTGTACATCATCCTGTCGCATGCACACTAAGTCTATACATCCATCAGCTCAAAGTTTGTACATCGTCATGTCGCATGCACACTAAGTCTATACATCCATCAGCTCAAAGTCTGTACATCGTCCTGTTGCATGCACACTAAGTCTATACATCCATCAGCTCAAAGTCTGTACATCGTCATGTCGCATGCACACTAAGTCTATACATCCATCAGCTCAAAGTCTGTACATCATCCTGTCGCATGCACACTAAGTCTATACATCCATCAGCTCAAAGTCTGTACATCGTCCTGTTGCATGCACACTAAGTCTATACATCCATCAGCTCAAAGTCTGTACATCGTCCTGTCGCATGCACACTAAGTCTATACATCCATCAGCTCAAAGTCTATACACTCTCGGACCAAGTCTGTACAGCCCGTGTGCTCCATGCATTCAAAGTCTATACATTCCTATCTTTACCTACGTTCACTGGTTTAGCAAACACACAAGTCTATACATTAGTTGCATAGCTTACCATGCATATCTAGTGCATTCCTCATTTGCTACAAACTCAAAGTCTGTACATCGTCTGCTAGCACACATGCAGAATCTGTACATTGTCCATTTGCTGCAACTCAAGGTCTATACATTCCTATCTTTACCTACGTTCACTGGTTTAGCAAACACACAAGTCTATACATTGGTTGCATAGCTTGCCATGCATAGCCGGTGCATTCCTCATTTGCTACAAACTCAAAGTATGTACATCGTCTGCTAGCACACATGCAGAGTCTGTACATTGTCCATTTGCTGCAACTCAAAGTCTATACATTCCTATCTTTACCTACGTTCACTGGTTCAGCAAACACACAAGTCTATACATTGGTTGCATGGCTTGCCATGCATAGCCGGTGCATTCCTCATTTGCTACAAACTCAAAGTCTGTACATCGTCTGCTAGCACACACGCAGAGTCTGTACATTGTCCATTTGTTGTAACTCAAAGTCTATACATTGGCTGGTTGCTGCAACACAAAGTCTGTACATTGGGTGGTTGCATGCATACACAAAGTCTGCACATTCTCCGTTGATAAGTCGGTACATCATTACTCAAAGTCTGTACATTGTTGTCACAAGCACATTAAGTCCATACATTCGTTCATGGCATGTCTGAGCATCCATTTCCAATGTACATACCTTACTATCTGCATTTGTGCAATCCTTCAGGCAAAGTCTATACATTGCTTGTTGTTGTGTTCGTGCATCAATTTACCAAGTCTGTACATTGTGTTGCATATAAGTTTCTGCCTCGGTGCAAGTTTTGCTAGCCTATAACGTATAATTATATGGCACAAAAGGTAAATAATGGATGTTGGGATTTGAAACCTGGTCACTAGGTTGAAAAGCACATCATTTAACCAACTACACTAGGAAGTCACTTGTTAAGTGAATAATCTTTACATATGATAACTCCGTGTTCCAACTTCTTACTTAAGCTTCCTCTAGAGTTTATTTAATATTTTTTTTTATTTGTGAAATATTATTAAAAAAAATATCATTTTTTATACGGGGTGCTACACCCTCCCCCACTTAAAAGAATTTGGTCCCCCAAATTCAATTGCATATATGGAGACAAGGAGGGTGAGAATTACTTACGGACTAGAATAATTCTGGAAATCTCCTTCTCATAGACTCCTCGGTTTCACATGTAGCTTCTTGTTCTAAGCATCGATTCCATTGAATTTTAACCATAGGGATCGTCTTGTTCCTTAGAACTCGAATTTCTTGGTTGAGGATCTTTACTGGCCTTTGCTCATAGGTCAGGTCCTTCTGTATCACCAAGTCAGTGTGATCGATGACGTGGAGAGGATCGTGCACATACTTTTTCAGCATAGAAATATGGAATACATTGTGCACTTCTGAGAGTTGAGGAGGTAAGGCAATGCGGTAAGTCACCTCGCCCACTCTTTCCAATACTTCAAATGGACCAATAAACCTTGGTGTAAGCTTGCCCTTAACACCGAATCTTCTAATACCTCAGTCGGGAGATACCTTGAGAAATATATGGTCACCTACTTGAAATTCCAAATCTCTCCTTCTGTTATCAGCATAAGATTTTTGCCTGTACTGAGCTACCTTGAGTCTCTCTCTGATAAGGTGTAATAAATATTGGGTTTCGTTATTGTGGGGTCAATTGTCATTGTTAAACTTAACCCTTGGCTTTACCCATCTCACCAGGTAAGATCTAAACCTATCCATAGACAATTCAATTAGACATTTCTATCTTTGGACTCGGGTTTTTACCTAGGAAATTGAAATCCTAGGCTCTGATACCAAGAAAGCTGTCATGTCCCGAGCGCGGAAGCTTACCCGTGGCGCGACAGTCCTTTATATAGAACCAAAGTGATCTAGCTAATTAGTGGAGATCTTCCTTAGACAATTTAAAGAGTGTGCAAATGACTAAGCAAATTACTAAGCCTAGATTTGAAAATAACATAAATCGTTCGAGCTATCGATTATTACAACTAACCAAAATGTCAAATTCATAGAATCAACTACTAGTCCTCACTCCTTTATTAGTTTTGATCAAAGGAAATACAAATGACATAACTGGACAACAACTGACATACGTAGGGATTACAATAACACAATTAACATACAACTCCAATCCTACACTCATCACTCAGATTCATCCCCATCCAAATGTTGGCTGATATCCAAACCACCTGAAACGTTAGAATACCACTTGATGAGCGAATCGCTCAGTAGGAATTACATCTCAAGATTTAACTGTTGTGCCCCTGTGATTTTGATGATTGGTTTTGATGTGAGTCAAACACTGTGAGTCACCATGTGATGTTCAGTCATTAACATTTTGCCAGATCATAAAGCATTCATTTGTTCAGTCATTCTGTCAGATCATAAAGTCTGCTTGTGGAAGTCCTGCACATTGCATTCTGCATACATAAAGTCTACACATTGCCTTGCTGCATTACACACGCATTCAAAGTCTATACATTCTCTCGCCTGCAGGCATTCGAAGTCGATCTATACATCGTCAGTTGCAGGCACAGCAAGTCTGTACATCCCTTCATGGCATACACAGTCTGCACATTCCTTTCTGTTATGTTTGTGCATCATTAGGGCAAGACTGTACATCGTTGATACATGCATTAACTGTGAGCATGGCATAGTCAGTACATTGTTCGTTGCAAGCGTGTCTGCATATGAATTGATCTTGTTTGCATGGCATTTCATCGAACATATTATGCATACATAAAGTCGATGCAAGCATGCAACAGAGTCAGTACATTGATCAAGTCTGTACAGCCAATGCATTTCATGTCTCTCATGCATCATTCAAAGTCTGTACAGCCTGTGTTCGCAAGACTAAGTCTGTACATTCTTTGACTACATGCCTGAGCATCCATTTTTGTTGTGCATACTTTGATAGGTGCAAAGTCTGTACATCGCACAGCATGCACATCTTCAAAGTCTGTACATCGCACAGCATGCATGCCTTCAAAGTCTGTACATCGCACAGCATGCACGCCTTCAAAGTCTGTACATTCATCAATGGTTGTGCAATCCTTCAAAGCAAGTTTGTACATCGTTCTCGCGTGCACACTAAGTCTATACACTCGTTATCATGCATTCAAGTCCATACATTGCCTGCGAACATACAAGTCCATGCAGACTACAGCTACAAGTCTATACATTGCATATGTTTGTGAATCACTCAAAGTACATACACTGCATGAACGCACACACAAGTCTATACATCCGTTTGCCTTGCTTCATGCACAAAGTCTATACATCCATAGAAAGTCTGCACATTGGTTGTCGCATGCAAGCAAAGTCTGTACAACGGTCAGTCTCACTCAGCGTCTCATGCTATCAAGTCTTTACATTGTCTAGCACACACATGTTCAAAGTCTGTACATCCAACCGTCTCATTCAGCGTCTCATGCTTGCAAGTCTATACACTGTCTGCCCTACACGCACTGCAAGTCTGTACATTGTCTAGGTTGCAAGTCTATACATTGTCTGCCCTGCACACACAAGTCCATACATTGCATTTGGGCATCAAAGTCTATACACGCTATCAAAGTCTGTACAGCCTTTGTGTTAGTTAAGCAACTCTATACATTCATCGCATTGGTTCTTAAGTGCTTTGTTGCAGTCTGTATAAAGTTGCATAGTGAAGTCTGTACAATTTGTGTGGCTTGTTCATGCATGTGCTGTGTTTTCAGTGGGTCAGCCAAGCAAGTCTATACAGACTTGTTTCATGTGTTAGTTAAGTAACTCTATACATTCATCGCATTAGTTCTTAAGTGCTTCGTTGCAGTCTATATAAAGTTGCATAGTGAAGTCTGTACAAGTTTTCAGTCTTAAGCTGATAATCCCTTCTGACTATTTGACAGGTGAATGGCTCGTGGATAAAGGGGCAAACGATTGGCACGTGATCCTAGGAAAAGAAACTTCTATTCCCTGACATGTGGACCAGTGGAATTTCAGTAGACTGTTGCTGCTTGATCCACACGAAGGCCCTGTTCCTATAAAGAGCCTCTTTACCCCTTCGAAGGTTGCAGCTGGTACTAGAGGAAAGGTCCCCAGAAGAAAAAGAGAAGGTTAGCCAGCCGAAGAAGAAGAAGAACAGAGAAAGAGATTGAGAGAAGAAAAAGGAGAGCAGCAGAGATAGAAGAGATCTCGAGAAGAAAGAGAGAGAGATCCTTTGAGAGCAGAGATCGAGAGAAGAAGAGAAGTGCAGCAGAGAAGAAGAGAGATAAAGAGAGAGATAAAGAGTTAGAGGTGAAGATTTAGAGGAGAAGAAGGGAAGCTGCTTGAAGATCTGCTCCTGCTGGACCGTGGATCAAATCCAGGCCAGTCAGCTCCATGGGAGCCACATCTTGTTATTATTCTTTACAGCTTTCAGTCGCTGTGGTTCTATCTTTTGTTTTCTTTTTCCTTTTAATTTGATCACTATGTTTTTCGATTCTCTGGTTTGAGATCGGGGTTCCTCCTGTGGTCTCAGGAGAAGGAAGATTTGTTCTCCTGTTGCAAGTGACTAGGTGTCACTTGTGGGTTCCCTCTGGGTTTCAGAGGAAGGGAGACTTGGTGTCTCCGGTTGCAAGTGGCTGGTGTCACTTGTGGGTTCCCTCCTGGTCTGGAGGAAGAGAGACTTCGGTCTCTGGTTTCTAGTGACGGGTAGTCACTAGTGGGTTCCCTCTTGGTCTAGAGGAAGAGAGACTTCGTCTCTGGTTTTGCTAGTGACGGGTAGTCACTAGTGGTTTCCCTCCGGGATGGAGGAAGAGGGGAGGTTGTTCCCCTGGTCAAGCTGTTAGGCAGCATTTGTTTGCTGACTGAGTCTGCGGTTCTAGCTGTTGCTAGTGGAAGCCTCACTCCGGTTTGGAGTGAGGGGTGGACGTAGGTCTGTGGACCGAACCACCTAAAAGATCATCTGTGCAGTGGGTTGATTGCTGTCCTTTGCTTCCGCGAGATGATTGTTTAGGCGCGCTATACATATTTGCTCAATTGCTTAAGTCATTTGAGTTTTTAATTTCGTAATATTATTTGAGCGAAATTTTTTAAGGGTGGGATTCATTCACCCCCCTCTGAATCCACCACACCGAACCCATCAATTGGTATCAGAGCGGTTCTCTGACTCATCAGATCCAACGATCTGCAGAGGATCCTGCATTTGTGGTGCGGTTCTTGGTCCGTAGTTATCAGTTTACATTCATTGTTTTTGAATTTGGTTTTATCTGTTTCAATGGCTCATCCACCCGTCTTTGGTGGTTCTGATTTCAACCAGTGGCACAGTGCTTACCGTGCTCATGTTAAATCTGTTGATCCAGACCTGTGGAAAGTGATTTCACATGGTCCACATAGACTACCAAAAGATCAGTCCAAATGGACTAATAAGCATCGATCTATGTGTGAAAAAAATCAGAAAGCACTGGAGTTAATGAAGGCCACGACGAATCGAGCTCTTCATTCATGTTTTCTTGATTGCAGATCTGCAAGGGATATATTGAAGATGATAAAGAGAGCCGAGAAAGGAAATCAAACGAGCTGCATGATGGCTCGAGGAAGTGAACAAAGCAGCAATCAAGAAGAAGAACAGGATGATGGTGAGGTAAACTTCTTTGATAATTATACCCTAGACGATTGGATTGCTGCTTATGATGAATTGCAAGAGTCTTATGATCAGTTAAGAAAACAATACAAAAAATTGAAGAAGAGTAGTAGGTCAGGCAGTTTGAATTCTAATTGTAAAAATTGTGCTGAACTGAAAAATGTTCATGATGCTTGTATGTCTGATATTCAAATGTTGAAAAAACAAATTTCGTTGCTGAAGATTGAGAATCAAGATCATGTAAAAGAAATCTCTGAACTTGAGAAAAAGTTTAGCCTAACTTGTTATGATTTTGTTCAAAGTAAGGATTTGCTGAAAAATTTTGAATGTGCTAAGTCTGATTTAAACAAGCTAAAAAGTGAGAATGACTATCTCAGAAAGTTCTCCAAAGAAAATGAAGAAAGTTTAGAAAAACTTAAAAAGGAGAACACGTTGCTGACCGAGAAATTTGAAGCCATCAAATCTGTGAATGTGGAATTACAGAAAAATATTGAAAAGCAGGAAAAAGATTTGAAGGAATTTGAGGCTGGAAGAAAACTTGGAATTAACTCCGACGATCAGATTGTGATAAACGAATTAATTCAGAGTGACAGACTAAAGGAAGAAATTGAGAAACTAAAACAGTTGAACACCATCATGTCAGAGAGATTGCTGACATTTGAAAAAGGTAAATGTGTGGTGTTCGATAATTCAGAAGAAGTGGAAAAGCTCAAAGCTGAAATAGAAAATCTTAAAAATATCAATGCCACTTTAAGTGAAACACTCAACAGGAGTGAGGAGGAAAATGCTAACTCTGAATTGCTCATCGTTACTCTTGAAAATGAAATCAAGGATCTGAAAGAATCCTTGTCAAAATTCGTAAGTGGGCAGAAAAACCTAGACAAGCTACTAGGTGTAAAAATCAACCCTAGGAAGGAAGGGTTGGGCTACAATAATGTTAACAAGAAAGAGCTTCAGAGCAAGTTGATGACTTCATTTGTAAAAGCTTCAAGTGTAGCTACCACATCTCAGAACAAGCAGCCCATTGTGCAGAAATCCCAGAAACAAATTAAGAAATCCAAAAGGGTTGAAAACATCAACAAAAAGACTAATTTTAAGTATGTTGAGAAAGTACAATCTGTGCTTGACACAAATACACATGCACATGCACATAAAAACAAGAATTCATGTCATTACTGTGGTAGGGCTAGCCACATTATGAATAATTGTTTTATTCTGAAACAAGACAATAGATAGCATGCTAGGAAACATATTTCTGCTTATAACAAAAAGATTCAATGTTTTTTTTTTGAGAAATTGGGCCATCTAGCTTCAAATTGCTGGTTCAGGAAGGGATCTAAAGGTAGTCTGATTACATGTTTTCATTGTGGAAAGCATGGTCACACAGTCAAGGACTGTTGGCATGCTCAAGGGAAAAGTTTCATTTCTGAAGGGTTTAAATTCCATGGAAATACAAATGCTCTCAGAAAGAACAAAGTTGTTTTTTAAAAAGAAAAACTTTGAATGTTTTGATTATGGAAAATAGTTTGGTCATGCAAATAACAGAAATTTTCATGCCAATACACATAAAATTCATGTTCATAATGATGTGCATAAAAAGAACCTAAAATATATTTTTTCATGCTATAACTGTGGGAAGCCAGGCCATAGAGCTGCTGATTGTTGGGTAGCTAGTTTTAGTAAACAGAATTCTCTCCCTGCTAATAAATTTCATGACAACAGTAATATATATGAAAAGAACTTGAAATCTACAGAATCATGCCATTACTGTGGTCAAATAGGTCATTCAATGAATAATTGCTATTTGATGAAATTTGATGATCATCTTGCTAAGAAATTGCTTAGAACACCTGCAGGGAGTAGTACAGGACCCAAGGCTATTTGGGTTCCTGGTGGATCAAAATAATCCAATTATTACATGTGTGCCTTGGAAAGGAATAAAAAGGGGTAATAACCCAAGGCACTCAAGAATGAAACCCCTAGGATTGCACTATCAGGTCAGTTCTGAAAACTTGCCTTAAATTTTGCTATCTGAAATTGTTTGCTTTAGATGATTGCATATCATATTAATCTGTTTGTGCTGAATTAAAATCTTTTGAAAATTTGATTGACTTCGCATAATGTCCTGCTGCTCATATAAAGTATGATGCATTGCATATCATCTAAATTGAAAAATCTAAAAAGAGATAAATCATTGCATATGCTAAAAGGAGTCAGTGCTTTTGCATACTTGTGTTGATCACATTTGAACCATTTTGAAAATTCCAAAAGGATGATTCAGTAGATTTAGGCAGGGGGAGTATGTTGCCTCTGCACCATAATTATGTCCATGCATTGTGCTTTAGAAGTGGTCACTGCATATGCATGCATATAGTTAACTGCACTGGATTTATTTTGGAAAATTCAAAAACAAGTGATTTTCTATGCATATAGACAGGGGGAGCAAAATGCCTTTGTGATTCCAAATCTGTCTAGTCAACCGAAGCTCACTAATTCAGATTGTTGTGTCTGGACATCAATGCATTTACTTAGGGGGAGTGTTTCATGAATATTTGGCTTCTTGTGCCCTGATAAATTCTGATTGATTGGCTATTCATCTGTTTCCTTACTGACAAACTCGGTTGACCTGAAGTGGTCACTCTTTCAACCGATACTCCTTCTGAACAGCTACATTTTCACTCATTCATCAACCTATGCTCTTCCTGCATCATATACCATCAATTGGCATCATTGATACTCTGGCTGTTTCTGAAAGCTTTCTTGATATAGCTGCAATTGAGAAGATCTCAAATTATATACCTTGCTCATAAATCTGAATAACTACTTCAATAAGGAATCTTCTATTATACAGATTTATGAACATCAGAAAGATCAAAATGGTTTACATTTAATGTATTCGGTTAGGTTGGCTATAAATGTCCTGAAAAATATCTGAATCAACTTTAATAAACCTTAACCAACTGATTCATGTTAAGTCTTGTTAAATATTCTATAATCTGAAAATATCGAAATCATGACTTTATTTGGATGAAATGCATGAAATCTGTATTGTTTTTAAACATCTGAACTTCCTGAAAATGTCTAAGGGTCAAATCTGTTGAATCTTGCATGAGCAATGACTTTGATCACTGAGAAACACAAGTCCAAAGGACTGTGTCATGAGGTGTCTTAGTTAACTCTGCCTAAAATTAATTGAAAAACAGGCAGAGCAATGACTGACACACTGAGAAACATATCTCACTCGTCAAAGAAATGAGAAAAGATATGTCATGAGGTGAACAATCAACTCTGTTAATTATAAAGCATGACTGTTAGTCACACTAAGTGCTTAGGGATATTGGCGTCTGATCAACGTATATCCTCCAGTTACAAGGTGTGCACTGAACTTGAGTGCTCTTGAAATTTGCTGCATGAAAATTCTTGTTGAACAAATTGTAATATTTGAAAAAGAATGCAAAGTATAATCTGCTATAACCCTTGATATGATCAAATGGTTTCATGCATGTTTAAACTCAATACTTAAGAGTGTATTTCTTAAAGAAGTCATTGAAATTGATTGAGTAAGATGGAGAGAGATTAATCAAGATGTTCATATGAGTTTTTGGTTCATTTGTTATTAAATCTTTATTTCAGATATGAGTACAGAACTTTTTGTCGAACCTGGTATACATCATCTTTAAACCATGGAGTTCAATAAAAGTTTATTCATAAATCTTTATAATGGGAGACTCGCTGGAAAATTCGTTAGATTTATGAAATTGGGATACTCTTTGAAAATCTTGCTAAATGTGCTTCGTTCTCCTGCTCTCATTTGATCTCAATATTTGATTGTGTTTCATCTGACTATCTGCGATCTACTTTAATTGACTGTAAAACCTTTGTCAAATCTACATGCCCCTGTGGTCTCCTTCTCATCCATCTCATAAGATTCCATTTAATCAGGGGGAGCTTCCTTGTCACATGAATCATGTTGCATAGAATTTGATAAAAAGGGAGAATTGTGTGCTTGCATTCATATATTTAGGGGGAGATCTTGCATTTCTTGCTGCATCTGCATCTCTGCATTCATACCTCTCCATGGTTCATCTTGATAATAACAAGGGGGAGAAATTGGCTGAGTCATAATTATGTTTGAACTTCCTTATCAAACTATTTTCTTTTTTTTGATGAAGTCAAAGGGGGAGAATAGTTTGAAGTCATCAGAATGACTCACAGTGTTGCCATCATCAAAAAGGGGGAGATTGTTGTGCCCCTGTGGTTTTGATGATTGGTTTTGATGTGAGTCAAACACTGTGAGTCACCATGTGATGTTCAGTCATTAACATTTTGCCAGATCATAAAGCATTCATATGTTCAGTCATTCTATCAGATCATAAAGTATGCTTGTGGAAGTCCTGCACATTGCATTCTGCATACATAAAGTCTACACATTATCTTGCTACATTACACACGCATTCAAAGTCTATACATTCTCTCGCCTGCAGGCATTCGAAGTCTATACATCGTCAGTTGCAGGCACAGCAAGTCTGTACATCCCTTCATGGCATACAAAGTCTGCACATTCCTTTCTGTTATGTTTGTGCATCATTACAGCAAGACTGTACATCGTTGATACATGCATTAACTGTGAGCATGGCATAGTCAGTACATTGTTCGTTGCAAGCATGTCTGCATATGAATTGATCTTGTTTGCATGGCATTTCATCGAACATATTATGCATACATAAAGTCGATGCAAGCATGCAACAGAGTCAGTACATTGATCAAGTCTGTACAGCCAATGCATTTCATGTCTCTCATGTATCATTCAAAGTCTGTACAGCCTGTGTTCGCAAGACTAAGTCTATACATTCTTTGACTGCATGCCTGAGCATCCATTTTCGTTGTGCATACTTTGATAGATGCAAAGTCTATATATCGCACAGCATGCACATCTGTAAAGTCTGTACATCGCACAGCATGCACGACTTCAAAGTCTGTACATCGCACAGCATGCACGCCTTCAAAGTCTGTACATTCATCAATGGCTGTGCAATCCTTCAAAGCAAGTCGGTACATCATTCTCGCGTGCACACTAAGTCTATACACTCGTTATCATGCATTCAAGTCCATACATTGCCTGCGAACATACAAGTCCGTGCAGACTACAGCTACAAGTCTATACATTGCATATGTTTGTGAATCACTCAAAGTCCATACACTGCATGAACGCACACACAAGTCTATACATCCGTTTGCCTTGCTTCATGCACAAAGTCTATACATCCATAGCAAGTCTGCACATTGGTTGTCGCATGCAAGCAAAGTCTGTACAACGGTCAGTCTCACTCAGCGTCTCATGCTATCAAGTCTATACCTTGTCTAGCACACACACGTTCAAAATCTGTACATCCAACCGTCTCATTCAGCGTCTCATGCTTGCAAGTCTATACACTGTCTGCCCTGCACGCACTGCAAGTCTGTACATTGTCTAGGTTGCAAGTCTATACATTGTCTGCCCTGCACACACAAGTCCATACATTGCATTTGGGCATCAAAGTCTATACACGCTATCAAAGTCTGTACAGCCTTTGTGTTAGTTAAGCAACTCTATACATTCATCGCATTGGTTCTTAAGTGCTTCGTTGTAGTCTGTATAAAGTTGCATAGTGAAGTATGTACAATTTATGTGGCTTGTTCATGCATGTACTGTGTTGTCAGTGGGTCAGCCAAGCAAGTCTATACAGACTTGTTTCATGTGTTAGTTAAGCAACTCTATACATTCATCGCATTGGTTCTTAAGTGCTTCGTTGCAGTCCTTATAAAGTTGCATAGTGAAGTCTGTACAAGTTTTCAGTCTTAAGCTAATAATCCCTTCTGACTATTTGACAGGTGAATGGCTCGTGGATAAAGGGGCAAACGATTGGCACGTGATCCTAGGAAAAGAAACTTCTATTCCCTAACACGTGGACCAGTGGAATTTCAGTAGACTGCTGCTGCTTGATCCACACGAAGGCCCTATTCCTATAAAGAGCCTCTTTACCCCTTCGAAGGCTACAGCTGGTACTAGAGGAAAGGTCCCCAGAAGAAAAAGAGAAGGTTAGCCAGCCGAAGAAGAAGAAGAATAGAGAAAGAGATTGAGAGAAGAAAAAGGAGAGCAGTAGAGATAGAAGAGAGCTCGAGAAGAAAGAGAGAGAGATCCTTTGAGAGCAGAGATTGAGAGAAGAAGAGAAGTGCAGCAGAGAAGAAGAGAGATAGAGAGAGAGATAAAGAGTTAGAGGAGAAGATTTAGAGGAGAAGAAGGGAAGCTGCTTGAAGATCTGCTCCTGCTGGACCGTGGATCAAATCCAAGCCAGTCAGCTCCATGGGAGCCACATCTTATTATTATTCTTTACAGATTTCAGTCGTTGTGGTTCTATCTTTTGTTTTCTTTTTCCTTTTCATTTGATCACTATGTTTTCTGATTCTCTGGTTTGAGATCGGGGTTCCTCCTGTGGTCTCAGGAGAAGGGAGATTTGTTCTCCGGTTGCAAGTGACTGGGTGTCACTTGTGGGTTCCCTCTGGGTTTCAGAGGAAGGGAGACTTGGTGTCTCCGGTTGCAAGTGGCTGGTGTCACTTGTGGGTTCCCTCCTGGTCTAGAGGAAGAGAGACTTCGGTCTCTGGTTGCTAGTGACGGGTAGTCACTAGTGGGTTCCCTCCTGGTCTGGAGGAAGAGAGACTTCGTCACTGGTTTTGCTAGTGACGGGTAGTCACTAGTGATTTCCCTTCGGGTTGGAGGAAGAGGGGAGGTTGTTCCCCTGGTCAAGCTGTTTGGCAGCATTTGTTTGCAGACTGAGTCTGCGGTTCTAGCTGTTGCTAGTGGAAGCCTCACTCCGGTTTGGAGTGAGGGGTGGACGTAGGTCTGTGGACCGAACCACCTAAAAAATCATCTGTGCAGTGGGTTGATTGCTGTCCTTTGCTTCCGCGAGATGATTGTTTAGGCACGCTATACATATTTGCTCAATTGCTTAAGCCATCTGAGTTTTTAATTCTGCAATATTGTTTGAGCGAAATTTTTAAGGGTGGGATTCATTCCCCCCGCTCTGAATCCACCGCACCGAACCCATCATTAACATGCTTTAAGTGAATTACAAGTTCATTTAATGTGGGTAATCTATGCATGCAGACAGATAGATATCAAGGAATCGTAAGATCGACAAGAGTAGAAAGTGAGAGCATATAGATTTCCCATTTTCAAGCAGCAGTAGCAAGTGATAGCAGATGATATCAAGCAAGTGATAACTGAGGAGTAATAATTGGAATAACAACATGTCAATCAAGCAATAGTAAGCAAAGTAATTTCAAGCATGTATAACTGGAATTGGCTATTTATCAATTCATTCAAGTAAACACTTTTACCCTTCTGCGGGTCTCAAGTCAATCAATCAAGTAATATCACGAGAATGAGTGGAATGCCTTAAGTCTAGCAAGCAAGTACTCCGGTGCAATACCAAACACCGTGGTCAATAAACTCTCATGGGCACAAGTACCTTCGGGTGCTCCTCCCAGGACCAGACCGGGCCCTATATGCACAGTATTGGTCATGTTTGTCGACATCCACTCTCATTTATAGCCAATACAGAATTTCAAGGGTTGACCAAGTAGGATATATATAAGGTAGATTTTGTGGAATGGAAGCCAAGAACTCACATTATGTAGGAAAATCAATGTAAATCATGCGACAGGTTAAAGGGTAAAATCAATGCAAATTATGAGACAGGTTAAAATCAGAAATTGTAATAGACCAAATTGGCGCCCTAGGGTTAAGAAGGTTTACAGGTGGGTGATTTGGTGTAATTTTCTGAAATTTAAAATTTTTTTTTGACGATGCCATCAGGCGTCTTAAATTCTGAAATTGGCACCCTGGTCAGGGGCGGCATTTTAGATGGGGGTTACTATTTCTCAGTATAAAAATTGTAAGATTTTCATGATTTAGTTCAATAGTTATGGATTTTGAATGGGTTAAACAATTAATATGGAGATTTACTACTTGCTTAACTTTGGTAACTGACACATTCTAATAGGTCGTTAGAACACTTAAAATGGATAGTAATATGTTCTAACATGTTTCTAACATGTTGGCTAATTAGTAATATATTCTAATGTATTCTAACAGGTTGCAAGTGGTCTAACTAGTAATATGTTCTAACATTTTCTAACATATAGGTTGGCTAACTAAACAGGTTGTTAGCCGGGTCGCTAACATGGTCAAACAGGTTACAAGTTAATATGTTCTAACATATTCTAACAGTTTAACAGGTTGGCTAATTAGTAATACATTCTAACGTTTTCTAACATATTTCAGGTTGGTATATATTCAAATATATACCAAGGCATCAGGTCCGTGCATGTTACATTCTAACATTTTCTAACAGGTTGCAGGTTGGTAACTAGTCTAACAGGTTGGTATATATTCTAACACTTTTCTAATTATTAAGAGTTACAGGTTGGCTAACTATTAATAACATTTTCTAACATATTCTGATTGGTATATATTCTAATATATATCAAGGCAGCAGGTCCGCCCTGGGGTTAAATTAAATTTTTATTGCTTTCAGAAATTAATTTACTAAAAATAAAAATTATTTCATACAAAAAAATAATTTTTCAGTATTATAATATCTGAAATATAGAAATATCCTTTTAAGTTAACTTATAATATTTTAATATGATGCTATACACATAACATGGCTAAACAAGTTTAATTAAGATGGCTAAACATTAAATTTGTTGTCTAAACAGTGAATAGTCTTTGACAGGTTTAAGATGTTTAAACAGTGAATGCAAATGTTGATAGATATGACATTAACAAGTTTAATACTTGTCTACATAATAGAAATGACTCAAAGTCAACTTTTGTAGCATATTATTTGATTCAATTGTAATGTTATGTTAAACAAGTTTATGGTAGCGTATGTTATAACATGCGTGAGCTCTTGTTTGCATAACAGATGTGAGCTCTTATTTTATAAGAGACGTGCCTCAAATATACTTCTAAACATGCCTTGGATCAGACATGTCTGCCTAAAACACTTAACATGAAGATTTACTTCGATTAAGTTTGGTAACTAACATGTTCTCACAGGTTGGCTACAGAGATGATTGATTATGGATTACAAAAGCATGATAGATCTCTACAAGTCAGGATAAAACGTGCTATATAGACAATAATATCTCGTGGAGATGAGCCTAATTATCTAGATTGCTTGGCTAATTAGCTACTGGTTTAGTTAAAAGATGAGAACACCTACCTCTCTGAGACGACAGCTAGGTATAGGTGGAAGAAAAATGGCAGCTTTCTTCTGCAACGTCAGAGGAGGCTCCTCCTTCTCAGCAGCAAGTCTTCGGAAGAATGAAGGGAGTCTCAGTATAGGGAGTATTATAGTGTTTTGGGATAGTCAAGAGGGGGAAAAGATCCTACATAATTCGCATCTCAGTGCGATGCCAGCTCAAACATGTTGTTCATGTCTGAGAAGGACAGATGCCAATGCAGGTTTGTCTGGAAAAATCACAAGCCTGGAGGGGGGTCGTGTAACCTAAATTATAGGGGCGCACCATCATATGTTAACAATGATTACAACGCTTAGAAATTTTATATCTTATTAACTATGTTAATAAAAATAGTAAATTACATATTTTTATGATCCCTAGATTTTTTTGATATTTATCAAAATTTTATTTTATTAAAATATGCCAGAATAAAATTCAACCCGAAACTCCGTATCTAACTTTAAAGATTTTTATCTTTAAAAATTGATGGAATCAGTTTATAAAATTTCATGGCTAGGATCCTTATATTTTTCTCTTATTTTTCATAAAATTTATTTCTTAAAATTTTCTTTAAATAAAACTGACACTATTCATGTACCTAAGGTTGCTGCAAAACCTGTTCAAGCGTAGGTATAGTTCAATAAGGTTGGTGTAGGTTTCTGTCAAGGTTGCACACTAAGTCTATACTGCCATCAGCTCAAAGTCTGTACATCGTCATGTTGCATGCACACTAAGTCTATACATCCATCAGCTCAAAGTCTGTACATCATCCTGTCGCATGCACACTAAGTCTATACATCCATCAACTCAAAGTCTGTACATCGTCCTATTGCATGCACACTAAGTCTATACATCCATCAGCTCAAAGTCTGTACATCGTCCTATCGCATGCACACTAAGTCTATACATCCATCAGCTCAAAGTCTATACACTCTCGGACCAAGTCTGTACAGTCCGTGTGCTCCATGCATTCAAAGTCTATACATTCCTATCTTTACCTACGTTCACTGGTTTAGCAAACACACAAGCCTATATATTGGTTGCATAGCTTGCCATGCATAGCCAGTGCATTCCTCATTTGCTACAAACTCAAAGTCTGTACATCGTCTGCTAGCACACACGTAGAATCTGTACATTGTCCATTTGCTGCAACTCAAGGTCTATACATTCCTATCTTTACCTACGTTCACTGGTTTAGCAAACACACAAGTCTATACATTGGTTGCATAGCTTTCCATGCATAGCCGGTGCATTCCTCATTTGCTACAAACTCAAAGTCTGTACATCGTCTGCTAGCACACACGCAGAGTCTGTACATTGTCCATTTGCTGCAACTCAAAGTCTATACATTCCTATCTTTACCTACGTTCACTGGTTTAGCAAACACACAAGTCTATACAATGGTTGCATAGCTTGCCATGCATAGCCGGTGCATTCCTCATTTGCTATAAACTAAAAGTCTGTACATCGTCTACTAGCACACACACAGAGTCTGTACATTGTCCATTTGCTGCAACTCAAAGTCTATACATTGGCTGGTTGCTGCAACACAAAGTCTGTACATTGGCTAGTTGCATGCATACACAAAGTCTGCACATTCTCCGTTGATAAGTCGGTACATCATTACTCAAAGTCTGTACATTGTTGTCACAAGCACATTAAGTCCATACATTCGTTCATGGCATGTCTGAGCATCCATTTCCAATGTACATACCTTACTATCTGCATTTGTGCAATCCTTCAAGCAAAGTCTATACATTGCTTGTTGTTGTGTTCGTGCGCAATTTACCAAGTCTGTAGATTGTGTTGCATATAGGTTTCTGCCTCGGTGCAAGTTTTACTAGCCTATAATGTATAATTAATTGGCACAAAAGGTAAATGGTGGATGCTGAGATTTGAACCCTGGTCACTATGTTGAAAGGCACATCACTTAACCAACTACACTTGGAAGTCACTTATTAAGTGAATAATCTTTACATATGATAACTCCGTGTTCCAACTTCTTACTTAAGCTTCCTCTAGGGTTTATCTAATATTTTTTTTTTATTTGGGAAATATTATTTTAAAAAAAATTATCATTTTTTTATACGGGGTGCTACACCTTCCTCCCCCCTTCATTCTTGGCCCCTGGTTGGTATTCCAGGACTCTCTTCCTTCGCTCATTGCATCATGGCTCCTTGGTAAGTACATTCATCATACTATAGATTTCCTAGTCCCTTCCCTTTAGAGGTTTACTCCCAAACAAACGGGAAGGTGGATGGTCGAAAGTCTCGGCCATTCCCCCTTCCCACCACCCCTGGTAATCACGACACCATTCTTCCCGTGGTAATTAGTTCTATTTGGAGTAGATACTACAACTTCTCATGCAATTGGCTGTTCCTTTCTTTTTCCTTTCTTGAGCTTCATTGCTTACATGACTTCGGCATTGTGGGACTACACAGGGCTCCTTGCCCTTGGCCGATCGAGGACGAGGAAGTGGGACCCCACCTTCTCTGTCACGCCCCGAGCGCGGAAGGAACCCGGGAGAACGTGACGAGTTTATATCAATCATGTCAATCAGAGCAAGTAGAATTTCTACATCACAACAGAGTGCGCAATAAGATGAGAATTTTAAACTTAACCATATACTGATACCATCGATAACAACTTAACCATTAAACAAAGTCACATAACTCCAATACGATACAATTCTAATCAGGCCCACAAGCCTTAAAGGTAACAACTCTTGACATAACAAAATATCTAACGACAAGCCTCCAAGGAATAAACTAAAGACGACTCGACATGATAAGGTATAGCAGCATGGCGCTTGCAGATTCTACGCTCGTCACTCTTGCTCCTGCCCATCTGAGTCCGAGTTAGGGTCCGTATTACCTGAAAGGTTTGAGGAAAAGAACTTGGTGAGCGAATGCTCAGTAGGGATTATATCTCAAGAACTAGCAATTGGTTTAAGTAATTACTTCTTCCAAATGAAAATGCAAGTCTAGCATGTAAAACATGTAAAATAGGATGATACGGAATTGAACATAATAACGAGAGGAAATAACAAGTGCTGTTGATCCAAGATAAGGAATTTCAAGTATTCAAGATTTCAAGTATTTGAACAAGTACCGAGTGTATCGATAAAGTTTTTCATGTCATGAGATAATGGCTATTAACAAGCAAGTACTTTGCCCATTCCGGGCCACGCAAGTCATGTTAAGTCAATCAAGTTAAGCACGCGAGAGAGAGATAGTGGAGTGTCGTAGATTCAAGCAAGTACTTCGGTGCAATGCCACACCGTGATCAATATAACTCCCATGGGCACAAGTACTTTCGGGTGCTCCTCCCAGGACCAGATCGGGCCCTATATGCGCGGACATTGTTACATGTAATATCTAGACAACCACTTTAGTGATAGCCATGGATTTCCAAGAACAAACTCATGTAGGATATCAAGGTAGATTCGTGGATAGGTTCCACGGAATTCAAGGAAGAACATTAGATGGTCAATGATAAAACCAATGAGAACCATGACATGTCGATAACCTGGGTAGAATCGGTACCTTAACTAGGTAGCCGAGATAACTTGAGTGGATGACTAGACCTGTCACCAATCAAGGGACATGAATCAAGCTGAGAGATTTACCCCATCTATAAGGGACTCAATCCAAGACATCGCCTAGTAGAATATCATCATTCCATTGGCAAAGATTATTCTCTCGTGGACCAAGTTGGCGACATGAGAGGGCCGGTTTACCACAAGTCGTGGCAATCAAAAAGGTACAAGGTGTTTAAGGTACAACCAGCTCAGTCGGCCTTGAGGGAATCCAAGGCTACGAGGAGACTTACAGAGGTCCCAATGACTAACTCGACAGTCCAAAGGAACGGAATGTCCAATGGAGGGCTTGTATGTCACCGAGAGTTAGTGGGTAATGCGATAAATCATCGTGAAACATGGGACTATACTCACGGAATGGAATTAGCCGAGATAACTTGAGTGGATGACTAGACCTGTCACCAATCAAGGGACATGAATCAAGCTGAGAGATTTACCCCATCTATAAGGGACTCAATCCAAGACATCGCCTAGTAGAATATCATCATTCCATTGGCAAAGATTATTCTCTCGTGGACCAAGATGGCGACATGAGAGGGCCGGTTTACCACAAGTCGTGGCAATCAAAAAGGTACAAGGTGTTTAAGGTACAACCAGCTCAGTCGACCTTGAGGGAATCCAAGGCTACGAGGAGACTTACGGAGGTCCCAATGACTAACTCGCCAGTCTAAAGGAACGGAATGTTCAATGGAGGGCTTGTATGTCACCGAGAGTTAGTGGGTAATGCGATAAATCATCGTGAAACATGGGACTATACTCACGAAATGGAATATAGTGCCGATATATATATATATATATAACCCTCGGTTCACAGAAAGCCATAGAAAATACATATGCAGGAAATTCGCGACTTATGCCAAGTCACTATTTAATAAATTCACGACCTTCTCTGGGCCGTTTCTTTACTAATTGACGACTGCTGGAACAGTCGTCCCATCTGTAACTTCTATTATTGCTGCAATTTACCCAATTCTGTATTTCAAGAAAATGTGCCTTAGGCATGGGCATTATTTCACAAAGAAGCGACTTGCACTGTGTCGTTAATTACCATTTTCCAGAATTTAATAACTTTTAGAAATTTCAGGAAAGTAACGACTTATCCTAAGCCATTAATTTAAAATAGCACCCTTGAGTGGGGCGTCACTTTCATAATAGACGACCTTCTAGAGGTCGTTAATTCACATTGGCTTCCAGGAATATGAACTATAACGGTTTTTCATGATAAATAATTTTCAGGAAACACATATAAGAACTGGACAAGAAAAATAGCAGGATTCTGGGTATATGATTATGCATTACATCAAATTCATGGTTTCATAGATATTAAATTTTAAACGTGTATATTTATTACTTTTCTTGAAATTGACGACTCTTAGTTCGGGCGTCAGTTCATGAAGTAGCGCCCTCACCTGGGTCGCCTCTTTCCAAAATTTCAAAGAAAACTTCTAAACCGCAGTAAAACTATATGCATGAATTACAAATGATATTACCATAGATTCTATGCTAGTCTGGGCTACAATTCTTGAGAAAACCTACCTCTTGTTGAAGATTAAACGATGGACAGACGATGAACCGATACTCTATTTTGAACAGAGTGTGGTGGTTGCTTGCAGGATGAAGTAGAGGAAGAAGAAGTTGGTGCCCAGGCTTCCTAGCTGCAACAGGAGAAGAAGATGGGGTGCTTCTTCTCGTTCAGGCAATCGGCAGGATGCAGGTGAGGAAGGAGATGCTCGTCCTTCACGTTGTAGTCTGCCAGAAGAAGAGTGGAAGCAGAGGGATGGAGAAGGTGCAGCCTTCTCGTAACAGCCAGTAAGGAGGAAGGATAGGAGAGACGAGCCTTCGACTACAACAGGAGGAAGAAGAGTTTCTTCCACTTCCTCACGTCCGCAGCAACAGGAAACAGAAGGAAGATGATCGCGGTAGCACCAGGAGGAAGTCGATACAGCAGTAACGTTGCTACGATCGACGGAGACGTAGTTTTATAGGGTTGTGTGGGTTCTGGGGGATTCAAATACTTAGTTACGGAAGGGATTTACGATCAAGTTTGGCAGGGTTTTAAACCTACTATGCATGGTCCTCTCCCTTCCGGGATAGCAGCCGCATGCTCCCATTTGCATAGGGAGAACCCTAATACAGGCCATGCAGCGAACGAGCATGCCTTAATTTAATTCCCAGGGAAAAAAGACGTCTGAGACTGGGGCGTTTTTCATCAAGTAGCGCCTTAACAGGGGGCGTGTTTTCATTAAATAACGCCTTCACAAAGGGCGTCTTTTACGTTTCTATACTTTGGCGCTGTATTTCTAATTTTCTTGGTAAGAATTAGCACCCATGATAAGGGCGTTATTACTATAATTAGCGTCTTAATGAAGGGCGTTATTTCATTTTGGCCCAAATGTTCCCTGAAGTGTAAGGCCCATTTATGTATTTGTCTTGGCTAGTTTTAAAGTTCATTAAGTACCTCTAAACATATATATATAGCTTAATTATTTTTATTCATTTAGAATATTTTATTCCTTATTAATTATCCGGGGTCTTACACCCTCCCCCACTTAAAAGAATTTGGTCCCCAAATTCAATTGCGTGAATGGAGACATGGAGGGTATAGAGTACTTACGGTTTAGAATAATTCCGGATATCTCCTTCGCATAGATTCCTCAGTTTCCCATGTAGCTTCTTGTTCCAAGCATTTGTTCCACTGCACTTTTATCATGGGAATGGTCTTGTTTCTTAAGACTCGGACATCTCGATCAAGAATCTTCATTGGCTTTTGTTCATAAGTGAGGTCCCTTTGAATCACTAAGTTACTATGATCAATGACGTGGAAAGGGTCGTGCACATATTTCTTCAGCATGGAAATGTGGAACACATTGTGCACTTCCGACAATTGTGGAGGCAAAGCGATGCGATAAGCTACCTCGCCAACTCTTTCTAATATTTCGAATGGACCAATGAATCTCGGTGTAAGCTTGCCTTTAACTCTGAACCTTCTTATTCCTCGACCGGGTGAGACCTTGAGGTAAACATGGTCTCCAACTTGGAACTCTAATTCCCTTCTTCTATTATCTGCATAAGACTTCTGCCTGGATTGTGCTAATTTGAGTCTCTCTCGGATAAGTCCAACCTTTTTTGTTGTGTTTCTTACCATATCTGGCCCTAGTAGTTGCTTCTCGCCAACTTCATCCCAGCATATAGGAGATCGGCAACTCCTGCCGTACAAGGCTTCAAATGGAGCCATCTGTATACTAGCTTGATAACTATTATTGTATGCAAACTCAGCTAGGGGCAAATGATCATGCCAGCCTCTGCCAAAGTCAATAATGCAAGCTCGTAACATGTCTTCAACTATTTGATTTGTTCTCTCAGCTTGACCATCGGTCTGGGGATGGAAAGCAGTACTGAAGTTGAGCTTCGTCCCCAAAGAGTGTTGTAGACCCTTCCAGAAATGAGAAGTGAAGCGAGGGTCTCGGTCAGACACGATTGATGTTGGGACTCCATGCAATCTCACGATCTCCTTAATATACAATGCGGCCAAAACATCAACCGACCATCGACTTTTAATTGGCAAGAAATGCGCTGACTTGGTCAGTCGGTCGATGACTACCCAAATACCATCATGTCCGCCTCTAGACTTAGGCAGTCCCATGATGAAATCCATACCAATTCCTTCCCATTTCCATTTAGGAATATCCAGGGGGTGTAACTTTCCGGCGGGTCTTTGATGTTTCGCTTTCACTTGTTGGCACGTGAGACAGCGAGATACAAAGTCTGCTACCTCCCTGTTCATGTTCGGCCACCAAAAAGTTCTTTTTAAATCTTTGTACATCTTAGTTGCTCCAGGATGAATGGTATACCTAGAGCGGTGAGCTTCATTTAGAATTTTCCTTTTCAGCTCAGGACAGTCCGGGACACATGTCCTTTCTTGAAACATTAGTCTTCCATCAACTGCCAGCTTGAATTCGGTCCTTTGATCTAGTTTCTCCCTGATTTTAATCATTCCGGGATCTTCATCTTGTAACTTTTTGATTTCGGATAGCAAGTCCGGATGCACACTCATGTGAGAGAAAGTAATACACCCGTCTTTCTGGTCCGTGCTTATATTTAATCTGGAGAATTCCTCCAATAATTTCCATTCCCGTATCATACAGCTGGCCATAAGGGCTCTCGGCTTCCGACTCAAGGCATCGGCTACCGAATTCCCTTTTCTGGGGTGATACTGAATAGTGAAATTAAAATCTTTTAAATATTCCAGCCATCGACGTTGCCTCATATTAAGTTCCTTCTGAGAGAATAGGTATTTTGAGGCTTTTATGATCGGAGAATACTGTGAATTGTTCTCCGTAGAGATAGTGTCTCCAGATCTTTAGGGCAAATACCACCGCGGCCAACTCCAAGTCATGCACCTGGGTAGTTTTCCTCGTGCTTCTTCAACTACCTAGAGGAGTATGTGATAACTCTTCCCTGTTGCATTAATACACAACCGAGGCCAATGCCAGAAGCATCGGTATATACCTCGTACTTCTCCCCTTCAATAGGAAGGGCCAAGACCGGAGCAGTGGTCAAACGGTCCTTCAATGTTTGGAAGCTTTGTTCACATTCCTCATTCCACTCATATGGCACTTCCTTGCGGGTCAGCCTGGTGAGTGGTACTGCAACCTTCGAGAAGTTCTTAATAAAACGCCGGTAATAACCAGCAAGACCCAGGAAACTCCTAATTTCTGTTGCATTTGTCGGTTGTTCCCAGTTCCTTACTGCTTCGACCTTTGCGGGGTCCACTGAGATTCCATCCTTTGAAATTACGTGTCCTAAGAAGGACACTTCTTCAAGCCAAAACTCGCATTTGCTAAATTTTGCATATAATTGATTATCCCTTAATATCTGCAATGCTATCCTCAAATGCACTTCATGCTCCTCTTCAGACTTCGAATATATCAGGATATCATCGATAAAAACCACAATAAATTTTTCCAGATGCGGTCTAAAGATGCTATTCATAAGCTGCATAAAAGCTGCAGGGGCATTTGTTAGTCCAAAAGGCATAACAGTAAATTCATAATGCCCGTACATGCTTCGAAATGCACTTTTGTGAATATCCTCATCCTTGATCCTCAATTGGTGATAACCCGATCGAAGATCAATTTTTGAGAAATACTTTGCTCCATAAATCTGATCGAAGAGTTCATCAATCCTCGGCAGTGGGTATTTATTTTTGATAGTGAGGTGGTTCAGCTGCCGATAATCGATGCATAGCCTCATCGATCCATCCTTCTTCTTGACGAACAGTATTGGTGCTCCCCATGGGGAAGTACTTGGTCTAATAAATCTTTTCTTCAATAGCTCCATAAGCTGCTCCTTCAATTCCTTCAATTCTGCGGGGGACATTCTGTAGGGTGCTTTGGAAACAGGTCCGGCACCCGGAACAAGGTCTATAGTGAATGAGACTTCTCTCTCTGGTGGTAGACCAGGTAAGTCCTCAGGGAAAACATCAGGAAACTCCCGAACCACTTGAATGTCTTCTAGTCTAGCTACCTTAGCCTCCGTGGCAGTTACAAATGCTAAGAATGCCTCGCATCCTTTGTTGATAAGTTTGTGGCCTCGAAGAGCAGAGATGACTGGTGATCTCTTTCGGGGGGTAATGTAAGTTAACTCCGGGTAATCCACAAAAGTTACTTTTCCATTTCGCCAGTCTACAGTTGCTCGGTGGGTGGATAGCCAATCGGCCCCTAAAATTACATCGTACTCCTTCAAGTCTAAGCATATTAAATCTGCAAGTAAGTTGTGGCCTTCAACTATAACCTTGCAGTTCGGGTAATGGAAGGTGACATCAGACTCATTCCCTAACGGGGTAGAAATCACTAAGTTTATCCATTCAGGTTCCTTAGAGAATGAAGCAGCAAATTTTCTTGAAACAAAAGAATGTGTGGCGCCAGTATCAAATAGTACTTGAGCAGACTTAGAGCAGATAGACAAAATACCTTCCACCAACCCACCCTCGGTTGGTTCCGTCTCTTGGAGAGCTTGTAAACGTCCTTGCTTCTTTGCCGGACGCTTCTCTTCCTTTATCTCCGGCTCACTTTGCTCATTCATCATTGGACAGTCGGGAATACGGTGTTCTTTATTCCCACAACGAAGGCATGCTCCGAGCCTTCTCCAGCATTCCGCAGCCTGATGACCCGGCTTATCGCAGTATTTACAAGTCTCCTTTGGCGGTGCTGTGATGGAGAAAGGTTTGTTGTTGCCCTTCTTGAATTTCTTCACCTTGGAGGGTTCGCCTCCATTATTGGCCCGCTTTTTGAAAGACGGTTTAAAAGTGTTGGGGCTTGTGACATTCTCCCTTTTATCCTTACCACGGATTTTGTCGGACAATTCCGTGGCGTCTTCTAGCAGCTGGGTACGATGCACCATCTCTGAGTACTGTAGATATATATTTCTCCTGTCCTCACTTGGTGGACAATATGTTATGAATAAAGCAATAATATCACGAGTAAAATAAATGAAACGCAGTGAGAGGAGGGAGAAAAATAGAGAGTGACCGTGATCGCCACCAAAGCGCAGCACGTGACTAGCGTACCGTACTTTGGAAAGGAAGGAGAGACACTCGCCTTGATGCAGCACTGGGAGGAGGCGTGGCCGATGCGGAACCGCCTTAAAGACACACGGTCCTACGATAGGCCGTCTAAGAGTGCTGCCGAACGCGCGGGAAAAAGAACTCCTGGAAGATGGGCGGCTTGAAGTGAACCGCAGAAGGAGTAAGGGCGGTGTAGAGGATGCCGCTCGTATCCTTGAACGGGCCTAAAGGAACCGTGCAAGCCCACCACGCCAAGAGTTGCAAAAGGATTCACCTCCACCCTCTCCGGCCGGCCAGAGGGGATGGGCCTCGTGCTGATGAAGTGCTGACCTACAAAACAGTATGAAGACACAGAAGGAACACCCAGATTAGAGCTGAATGACGTAGTACGCGTTCATGTAAGAAGAATGAAGCATAAACAAATGGAAGGGGGGATACCTGGGGGGTTTTAAACCCCTAGGGTGACAAAATGTAGGTGGGTGTGTGCATGGGGAGAAAAATGAGGGAAACGCAAAGAGAGAACAATGCATGCAACAGATGACGAAGAAATCGAAAAATGATGCTATGACTCGACACACAGACTACTCCCTGAACCAGAGGCTCGTAAGGACGTAGAGAGCCTCCCTCCTTGGTGCTAGGTCGTTCGAAAACGTGGCAGGGCTTCGCCGTTGACAAAAATCTTCCCCCCCTTTCGACGTCCAGCCACAAGGGTCTATTTATAGAGCCTAGAAAGCTAGCCTCGAAATTAGGGTTTAGAGGTATTTTCAGGTCGAGATTATAAAAGATAAATCATAGATATTATCATAATCTCTTATCCAGTCAAAACGGCATCAAAAATGGTTAATTATCTAGGGAGAAATCATCAAAACAAACTGGGGATAAAGCCATGAATAAAAGAGATAAAAGTCTGTTAAAAAGCCTCATCCGACGGGATGAGCGGTCTTACGATAGACCGCGCAACATATGGGCGGTCTGGTTCAGACCGTCCAAGCTGTCGGTGGAAATTCGGATAATCAGAAAATCAACCCAATTATCTCTCTAACTGGCCGAAATGCCCGCCGTTGGACCCTCAAAGGTGAACGGTTCTAGTGAGACCGTTCTAGTGTAGAGCGGCCAATAGCCAACCGTTTCACCATGTCGGTGATAATTCGGATAATTGGATAATTATCTGAGAAAATGGGCGTGCGTAGGACTCTGAGGTATAGGCGGTTGTAATAAGCCCGTCCATTGGTTTGAACGGTCCTAATAGGGCCACACCACAGTCTGTCGGTGAATATTCAGAAAAGACCTCAAAAATTAACAAAATGTATGAACGGTCCATATTCAACCGCTCATCATCTGAATGGCTGAGGTTGGGCCGTTTATGCTATGAAACGTTCAATTGACCAAAGCCAAGGCCCATTAAGCCCTGAATCGGCACGGACTTCACCAAGGAGGGAGACGATCCATAAAATGAGCCCAAGACGTGCCATAAAATGGCCCAATGAATGATGGACAACTCAAGGCATCAACTAATGGGAGTAAGAGAAACGACTCAAATTATCGGTATAAAACAGGTGTCAACAGATGTCCCTCCTTAACGTCCTCTTTGCAAGGGAGTGAGCGGAGGTGAAGCGGAAGTGACATGGAACATGGAGGTGGAGCGGAAATGCAGCGGAGTGGACCGAAAAAGTGGGCGTTAAGGTAAAACGACACCCGTTTCTACTAACAAGTGATGAGAATCTTCCGGAAAACCTTGAACCAAACGCCGGGAATAGTTAACTGAAAGCGACGCCAAATCTGGAGGAACTAAACTAAATGAAACAAATCGACAAGGCCGACCTCATGGGGGACACAATCCCGCGGTCCAATGAGGGGGCCACAAAAGAGAAAAAAAAAGGCTAAAACTCCAGACGGGGACCTTTCAATCAACCGGACCAAACGAATCGACCAAAGAAAACCTTCGAATTCAGAGTGGAATTAGTTCTTCTTACTCGAGCATTTGAACACACAGCTGACCATTACTGATGGGACATTTCTTAAGCCAATCATGGGGCATGAAAGCTCAAAAGGATGCGTATGATGCATGCTGGGCTAAAACAAAAGGAAATCATTAAAATAAATGCCAAAAAAGATTAAAATATAAAATATTCGAGAGTAGTATTGCTAAGCTGGGAACGTCAGAGTCAAGATACCGTCCGCAACCATAGCGTGCAGATAGAACCGTCCTTCTCGTGACTTCCCAACTTAACGGCCTATCCGAAGATTAGGTACATGAGCCTGGATCATCATTGTTTTTGTTGAAGGGGAACATCAGATCCTGAGACACGTAGATAACTTGCCGGCTCTCGAAATAATATAATATAATACCATATAATTAATGCAATAAGGGATTAGGGATAGAAGGCCATACCTGACTTACCTGTACAGGCGAAACGGTGAGACTGGAGGAAATGATGCTGCATAAGATGGTTAAGAAATAATTTTCCAAAGAAAATATCAATATTCATGATCTAAATACACTATCCAGATAAACGGCCCTATTGTAACCGTGCAATATGCCAAACGGCTCTATGTTAACCGTGTGTACCTGACATTCAAACAATTCTTACAGGGTCGGTTGCCAGGGATGAACGGTCCAGATCATACCGTTTAAATAAGAACGGCTCATTCAGAACCGCTCGGGATTGGAATTTCAACCGACTTAAAGTTAACGGTCACCAGAGTTGCACGGTCATATTGGGACCGCCAACTGGACAAACAGTCTAACGATAGACCGTTCTTCTCTGTAACCTTGAAAAACTGAAACCCCCTCGCCTCCCTCCACCATAACCGACGGTGGAAGGGACGAAGGGGCAACAAGGCCTCACTCTCCCACTCCCTCACTCTAACTTCTTCAAACTTCTCCCCCCCCCTCTCTCCATCTCTCTCTCAAGCTCCCTCGATGACTCGGACGAAGCACCAGGCGGCCCGGCCGTCGGCCGCCGGTGAGGGTTCGCCGCCGCCGAGGCAACCGCCACCACCGCCTGAGGAGGGAGAGTCGCCAGGAGTGACGATGGAGGAGCTCACCATCGTCTCCGCCGAGGAAGAGGTCCCTGCAGGAGAGGAGGAGATCGTCGGAGAACAACCACCAACGGGGGCGGCCAAGAAGCCCCGTGATCCCGAGGTAGGCCCCCCACCCCAAACCTCATTTTCCTTCCAATTTTTATCAATGCATGTTAGTTTAGAAATCTTTTAGGGGGGTTTAGATGCTTAGGGGTCGGTTAGGGGCCATGATGGTCTTCCTAGCCGGCCGGGGGGCGTTCATCGTCGTCGGGGACGACAACGGTAGAACGGTTCAACAGAAACCGCACAGTATAACAATGCGGTCCATATAGGACCGTCCAAATTCACACGGCTTAGGAAACGCCGTTCAAATTCACACAGCAAACGAACCACCACAAAATAGATACGGTGAGGTTATCACCGTTCAAATAGTAAACGGACCACATCAGTCCGTTCAAACAAGCAGCCAAGATGAAACAATGCGGTCCACATAGGACCGTCCACAATTCACACGGCCAAAGGTGGGCCGCTTCTATTTAGGAAGATAGGAAGACAGATGGTTTGAAAGGGGCCGCTCAATTGTCGAGCGGTCCGTGAATAACCGTTCTTTAAGGATTGGACCTTGAGAGATTTTATTTAAATGAAACAAAATGCGAAAGCTAAATTACTAATATGAATGAAATGGATAAAATGAATGCAGGGGAAGCGCAGGACCCGCACCTCGTGGCTGCAGGTCCGTGCAGTGTACCTGGCACTGCCGGACTTCCAGAGGGAGCGGCTGACGGCCGTGGGGTTCGCCCCCTTCCTGAGCATCGAGGTGTGTCGTTTCGACGCAGCTCTGCTCTACGCCCTGCACGACCGCTGGGATCCAGTGAGTCGGACGTTCCTTTTCCCGTGGGGGCACATGGTCCCTACATTGGAGGACGTGGCCAGGCTCACTGGCCTGCGTGTGCACGGGTCACCGGTCAGTGGGACTACCTTTCCAAACTACCGGGGGATGGCTCGGGAGTTGCTCGGCTTACAGCTGCGGCTCCCCGAGAGGCAGTCGACCCTCCTTCCTCGGGCTGCTCTCCAGGATAGCCTGGGTCTACGACGAGCGGGAGTTGCGGTTGGGGAGCGACGGAGGAGCACTTGGAGCGGCTCGTCGGGCTAGCGAGACCGAGGGTTGCAGCGGGATCGGGACCTGAGGCGGACAGAGTACTACGACGGTTCCTGATGCTGATGTTCGGACGGATTCTCTTCTCCACGCGATCGGACGTGATGAGCTGTCGCTTCCTCCCCATCCTCCAGGAGCTCGAGCACGTGGGTGACTACGCTTGGGGAGCGGCGGTCCTCGCCTTCCTCTTCGACACTCTCAGTTGGACGGCACGTCGGACGATGCTTGGGGGCTTCTCCCCCTTACTCCTGGTACGACTTTTATACCCTAGACTCGGTTATGCTATACTACATGCTTGCTAAAATGCTGACACGACCTTGTGATGCAGGTGTGGGCCTACGTACGCCTACGCGGGCTAGGTAGGGGCGAGGAGACCCATCCTGGGCTCCTGCCGATTGCGCGGAGGTGGACAGCACCTCGGGAGATGACAGCCCTGAGACGACGGGTCCGGGAGCTGCAGGATGATCTGGACACTCTACCGTATACCTTGGTATGCTTCTAAACTCAGACTCCTTAATTAAATGTAATTCTTTCATGACTATGATGCTGATGCAGTTTCCTATGCTTGCAGGTACGGTGGACTCCTTATACGGAGGAGAGCCCGGAGGGCCAGCCGTGGGTGGCCGAGGCCCTGGCCTTTTCTGGCCGGGACGTGTGGCTTCACTGCATGAATGTGGTGGAGCCACTGTACTTCAGGTTGGTGATGAGGACCATCGGGGTCCATCAGCCGGCTGTTGAGTTTCCCACGCCCGAGAAGGCGGGGGAGCGAGTGACGAGGACGACACGAGGACTCCGTGAGGCGTACGACTGGACCGCGAGGAACGCCACCCAGATCGCCGACTGGATCGCACGAGGGCAAGTGGTGACCGCCCGGGCTGAGAGCGACAGCGCGTACTACACCGCTTACGCACGCCACTACCGGGACCAGGTGTTCCGGGGTGCTCACCGACCGGTATGACTTCTAAACTTGAATTCTTTCTATTATGCTTATGATTCCTATATGATGATGCACTGACACATGGGCTTCTAAATGTAGCTGGACCCTGCGGGACGAGTGGCGGAGTTGCAAGGACTTCTGCACTCTACCATCAGAGAGCGGGATGAGGCCCGACAGGCCCTGGCCTTACTGGTGAGTCTTCTACACCTTACACTCTTTAAATTATTCAATTCTATATGATTATGATTATGCATGTGACTGACCTGGAGTATTTGGATGCAGCGTGCCGAGGGTGCTCAGAGGGTGAGACCAGATGCCCCTTCCTCCTCTACGACCCAGACTCCGGCCGACCGGGCTGCGAGAGATGCGGAGTTCACTCAGATGGTAGCGCGGGCCAAGGCGGCCGAGGTGGCGCTCACTGAGAGGGTACGCAATTCTAAACTTCCCCTTGCTTATTGTGCTTATGAATGAAATGCTGATGCAACTGCCTAATAATGATATGCAGACGGCCGAGCTGACCCGCCTCCAGACAGAGCTGGAGTAGAGCCGGGTAGTGGCTAGGGAGGAGGTAGCCCGGATGCGCGAAGAGGCCGCGCGGAGTCGACCGGCAGACGCAGTGGAGACGGCCCTCCTCCGAGCCGAGCTAGAGCGACTACAAGCCAGTGCTACCGAGGCGGACCATTACCGGGCAGAGGCTGAGCGCTACCGGAGTGAGGTAGAGCAGGCCCGTCTACAGGTTGCCAGGTTGGAGGGCAAGGTGGAGGGTCTGAAGGAGGCGAGTCGGGAGCGCAGCAGGGCGACTGCGAGTGGCAGCCACGGCACCCACGGCTCCGTGAGGAGTTACTTTACTGGTTCCTCCAGCCATCGGAGGAACGAGGAGGAGGAGCGGCGACGGCGACGGCGTGATGAGGCGACCTCCACGATGCCTCCCCCAAGGAGGCATGAGGGCGGTGGAGACAGCGACGGGGGCCAAGGAGAGGGACAGGCTTGACAGTGTACTGGGCCCGCCTTTTGTACATGATGTGATATGATATGATAGTGGTATGCATGTTTTTTGTTTTGATTTTTGTTTGTGGGTGACTGTATGTATGCATGAATGAACGTGACTTAGCTACCAGAGGGAGTGAAGCAAACATGTGAGATTGAAAGGTGCGCCCGACCTGAGAGGGGGACGCACACGCCGACTTGAGTGAGATGAGTGACGCACCCGCCGACTTGAGTGAGATGAGTGACGTACACGCCGACTTGAGTGAGACGAGAGACGCACGCCTGACTTGAGGCGAGAGACTCACACGCCGACTGAGTGAGACGAGAGACGCACGCGCCGACTGAGTGAGATGAGAGATGCACACACCGACTGAGTGAGACGAGAGTGTAGGAGTTTGATTGGGGGGCTGAGCATATGGGCGGTTCTTATAGAGCCGTTCGTGGAGAAGAGCGGTTCTCCAGAGACCGCTCCAATTTCGTTGGAACGGTTCAGTATCAACCGCAAGAATATGTGAACGGCGGATTTTAGACCGCACAAGTCACTGGACTCGGGCTTTCTGAAAGTGATGAACGGTCGATGATGGGCCGTACATTAAGATGGACGGTCTATCGTAAGACCGTCCAATAGGACATCCTATCTGCTCGAACGGGGACTCCCTGGAGAGTCCCCAGCCCGAGGGTAAGACGCTTTGAACTCATCACAACCCTATCTTAACCCGTCCTAGACTTATCCGAGCCTAATCCCAAGAGGGTTAGGTTTCCTAACAAGTCTATAAGTAACACAGGGGCCTAAACTCGTAGCTCACACATCCCCTTACCTTCAAAGCTTGAAATCTCTGATTCTCACCACCAAAACATCATGAAGAGGTCCCTAGAGGTGAGTTCGATGGAGGGAGCACTTTTTGAAGGGCCCAAGCCGGCCAGAAAAGAGCGGGAAGTGCTCCAACGGCTGACCGCAATCCCACGACATCTGAGCTCAATCTCCTTCCACTTATATTTCCTCCTTTCCCTTTCTTTTGGCATCCAGCTTCTTCCTGGTGCGAGGCGGTACTCTATCTTGAAGTGGCTGGCTCCCATGGTCCGTGCTTTGCCCCTAGGTGTGACGGCCATCCTTTGATCCTGGCATTTGCAACCTCTCCTAGTGCTTGGTCAAAACTACCCAAAACTTTCCCTTGACTGGCACAGCATCTCAGCTATAGTTGAAATATGGCACCCTCAGACCCATACTTTCTTCTTTCCACCATTTGAGGCCACTATCCTACTAGAGGAGGTAGAGACCTACTTTGGGTTCCCTAGGTCCAAGGTGGGGGAGGAAGACTTGATATGCCATACGGTTGCCCCTATAGACCCGAGACTCATTCTAGGGGGATTCATCCCAGACAGTAGAGAGGTTCACACTTTCGTAGGCCCGCGTCAGATCCACCTTCTTCCCCTCAGCCAGTGGGTAGTGGAACATTGTAAGAACAGGAGTGAGCGGGACGACGCTATAGCCAAAGCCGCCTCCATTTGTTTATGCGGGGCCCTCTTGTTTCCCTCAGTCGACCACATCCTAGAGATGCCCCTTCTTAGTACCATCAGCGGACTGTGGCAGGGATTTTTCATCTCCCAGGCCATCCTTACTTACTTGTACGAGGGTCTTACTTCAGCAGCCTTGGGAGGTCCCCTCTTTGGTTCCATGATCCTACTGGAGTACTGGTTGGGAGTTAGGATGAAATTCATTCAAAGGGAGGAGGTCACTACGGCGAGCAGGATCTTTGGGAGCCACCCCCTCTTCTTCATAGGTGGCACGTTCAGATTCTCCCCACAGGTTGAGTGCAGGACAACTGAGATGAAGACCAGGGACGAGTGGCGATTGTACATCAATCGGCTGCCCCTGGACAGGTTCGTGATGCGCCCGGGCTTCCTTCATGACACCACCGTCAGAGTTCGCAGGAGGACCGGCTTGGACTTGAGGCTTGTGAGCGACACTGCACTGGCGATGTACAGCCCACACCGATGCTACTTGCAGGTCGGGCTACCATGGACGGTTCTACCGGCACTACCCCACCTTCCCGCATTGCAAGCGCGGAAGATCGGCGCGGAGGAGGACGAGCAGGCAGTCAGGAGTGCCCTGATTATGTGGGAGGTGAGCAGGGTACTTACCCTACCGGCAGAGGTGGGGGAGATCTCGGCGACACGCCAGGCTTATCTTAGTGAGCTGAGAAAGATACGTCCCCGCGGGGATGCCCAGCGGAGGATTGAGTGATTTCCCTTTTCTTGTTTGATGATGATTGTTGGATGAGACTCATGTTTAGACAGCTTGATATATGAAATGAATAAAGTGGATGGGTTTGATTGAATTTGGGCTTTGTGGGTCTGATTATGATGTGATTGCGAGGATTGAACATTCATGAGGTCATGAGCCAACTGTCCTTCCAACCTGCCCATGTACACATGCAAACATGAAAAAGATTAAATCTATTTTTGGCTTAGCCCTTGCCTATAGCAAGTTAGGAGGTGACCGTTTTCTTGATTCTTGGTCAAGGGGTTAAGCCTTATCAAACAACAAATATCAAAAAAAATGTGAAAATGCCAATGAATGCTATGAATGCAAGAGGGACACATATGATTTGTGAGTTTTGGAATATTTGATTTTTTGGGGTTTTGAAATTTTCAATTTTTTTTGGGTTTCGATTTTTTTGGGTTTTGAAATATTCGATTTTTTTGGGTTTTGAAATATTCGATTTTTTTTGGGTTTTGAAATATTCGATTTTTTGGGGTTTTGAAATATACGATTTTTTTGGGTTTGGGTTTTGAACCAGCTCGGGTTTTAATAGCAGGGACCTTCTCATCTTACTATGGACTTCCCAAGCCCATCGCGTGCAGGAGGGGGACTGCCTGTGGTCGGAGTCAACTTTGCTCAACGGTGTTTCTACCAAGGCCATATCCGGGGTGGGGTTCATTCCTTGGGAAAGTAAAAAAAAGATCAAGTGGGAAAGCTGACGACAGTTATAGAGGTTTTTAGGGCTTGAGTTCTTTCCCAGAACACCCCCTTTTCAAAGAATCCGGTCTGTTGCGCCGGGGCTTTGTATCCGTTATCGAACCTTCATCCGCTCTAGGCACGCATGCGACCGGGCTCATAACGTCCCGCGGGGAAACTATACTGCCACTCTTGCCATGCCTAGTTGTATTCTTTTGGGGATTTTGAGAGCTTCGAGCCTTATGTGCTTTCGGCCTTATCTTTTGATTTTGCCCCCTTTTCTTTCTTTTTTTCCTTCTTGCTTTCCTTTTCTTTCTTTGCGGAGTGAGGTCTTAACGGATTGCCCCTATTTGAGACCTCTTTTAATGGGGGGTCTAGGTCAGTTCTCGCCCCCCTTATTCACCACTTGCCCCTATCTTCAGCCGAGAGAGAGGAAATACAAGGATTTCCACCTTTCCCGAGCATGGCCAAAGGAGAAACGGTGTCGGGTAGCATGAGAAAATACCGAACCACAGGCAATCGTGTAGTGTGTGAGATGCTGGACCTGGGTCCTCCTTTCGCAATCTAGTGGGGTATACCGTGCCATTGAACCGTTACTGATTCCATCTTTTATGGATAGAAACGTTTTAAATACAACCCATTCCACGGGTTCGACAATTCTTCACCCTCCGCGTTGATCAGACGATACGCGTTACCTGGATAAGCTTCTTTGATTACGAAGGGCCCTTCCCAGTTGGGTTGTAGCTTAGACCTGGGACCTGCTGACCTGATGAATTTACATTTCAAAACCATATTACCTACTTGGAACTTTCTTTCAATGACCTTCTTTTGAAAATATTGCGAGACACGCTTTTGATATACTGAAACATGATTGGCCGCATTCAGCCTTTTCTCGTCTAAGAGTTCCAGTTGGACTAGCAACGCCTCTCGACGTTCGTCAAGATTAAGTTCCTTGTCCAGCTGCACTCTTAGGGAAGGGATCAGAATCTCATACGGGAGTACCGCCTCCATCCCATATGTGAGAGCAAAGGGAGTCTGCCCTGTGGGAGTGCGGACGGAGGTGCGATAAGCCCATAGAGCTTCTATCAGTTTGTCGGCCCAATCAGCAAATTTATGTGATTCGCATGTTTTCTTGATAATCTTAAGAAGGGTTTTATTTGTGGCCTCAGCCTGGCCATTACCTTGGGGGTAGTATGGTGATGAATGATGCAGAGCTATGTTGAATTTCTTACAGAGGTCCTGGAGTTCTTGCGAGACGAATTGAGGCCCGTTGTCGGTGACGATGTCGCTTGGTACCCCAAACCGCGAGATAATGTTCTTCATAATGAAGCGGCATACCGTGGTGGCTTTGATTTCTGCATAAGCTTCAGCTTCCGCCCACTTGGTGAAGTACTCCGTAGCCGTCAAAACGAAGGACTTCTGTTTAACTACGGAATTCGGATCACCGAGGGGTCCGATGATATCAAACGCCCACATGGAGAATGGCCAAGGAGCAAACAGGGGATGAAGAGAAGAGGCAAGAGCATGGATTTTATCGGCGTGGATCTGGCACTGAAGACACCTATGGACATAGGTGGAACAATCATCTTCTAGGGTTGGCCAGTAATAGCCCTGCCTAAGAATCTTTTTCGCCAACGCCTGTCCATTCACATGCCCTCCACACTCGCTGGAGTGGGCTGCTTTCACGACTTTCCAAGCTTCTTCGTCATCTAGGCACCTCATTAGAACTCCATTCAGAGCCCGCCTATATAATTCACCAGCAATGACAGTGTATCTCGCGGCAACTCTTCTAATGGCCTTTCGCTGCCCCGCGTTTGCCTCTTCCGGAAATGTACCGTCCTTACAATACTTCTCAATTTCATAAAACCACGGCAACTCCTCTTCTTCGATGATCTCCTCGAGCTCAGCTAACGATACTTCTCTCACTTCTTCCCTTTCTATCTTCTTCTCCACAGACTTCCTAAGGTTGTCAAACCAGGGATCCTGAAGAGAGGGAACATCTAGCCGTTGGACCACAATGGTCTCAGTGGCACGACTTAGGGGAAATGATAGGGAAGAAGCGAGCGATGCAAGGGCATCATCCAAGATGTTCTGAGAACGAGGAGTATGAATGTAGACGAGTTTCCTGAATTGCCTAGCCAAGAGCGTGACCAGATCTTGATAGGGTTTAAGCTTAGGGTCATGGGTGCGGTAAGTTGACAAAACTTGGCGCAACACCAATTGAGAGTCTCCTATGATGTTAAGATATCGCGCGCCCAAGACGTAGGCGTGCTTCAGATCGGTAAGGAGAGCCTCATACTCGGCTATATTGTTAGTGGCAGGAAATAAGAGTTGATACGCCACAGCGATAGTTACTCCTTCCGGAGTGAGAAGAACGGCGCCAATTCTGTTGCCCTGGAAATTGAGGGCACCATCGAAATGAAGAGACCAGAAAGGAAGATGAGTAATCACTGCCAGGTGTTCATCGGGGAATTCGTCCTGGATGGAATCAGTACGAGGGATAGGAGAATGAGCCAGGTGTTCGGCAATATCATATCCCTTGATTGCTTTCTGCACTATGAAGGTGATGTCGAACTGGGAAAGAAAGCTCTGCCAGCGAGCTAGTCGACTAGAAAGGACAGGCTTTTCCAAAAGATAACAAATGTGGTCCATTCTAGAGATGAGCCTAACCTCGTGGGCGAGGAAATAGTGTTTAAGCTTCTGCGCTACCCACACCAGTGCTGCACAGGTCTTCTCCATGGCAGTGTACTTGGATTCAGTGGGATTAAATAACCTTGAGAGATAGTACGCTGCCCTTTCCCTTCCTTCATCGTCTACCTGTGCCAGGACAGCTCCTAGGGAGTCCTCAATCACAGAAATGTACAGGATCAGGGGTTTCCCAGGGACGGGTGGTTGTAGAACCGGGGGATTGGAGAGATAGACCTTGAGTTCCTCATAGGCCTTCTGACATTGTTCATTCCATTCAAATTCCGCGCCTGCCTTTAGTAATTCGTAAAATGGGCGGCATCTTTGTGAATGCTAAGATATAAATCTCCTGATAAATTATAAACGCCTGATCAGACCTCGAAGTTCAGTGATGTTCTTCGGCGGCGGCATTTCCATAACGGCCTTTGCTTTGTTCGGATTGATCTGAATCCCCCGTTTGCTAACTATAAACCCGAGCAATTTCCCTGATGCAACTCCGAACACACATTTCTTTGGATTCATCTTTAACTTGTATTCCCTAGCCCTCTGCAACACCTTGGCTAAAATGGCGGGATGTTCTTCTTGTGACCTCGATTTGACTAAAATATCATCCACATAAGCTTCTAAATAAACGTGCATCATATCGTGGAAGATAGCCATCATTGCTCTTTGATATGTGGCACCTGCATTTTTCAACCCAAATGGCATAACGACGTAGCAGTATGTGCCCCAAGGTGTGGTGAACGAGGTCTTTTCTTGATCTTCCGAAGCCAGAAGGATTTGGTTATACCCCGAATACCCATCCATGAAAGAGAGGGCTTCGTACCCAGCTGTATTCTCGACCAAGACATCGATGTGAGGAAGTGGAAAATCATCTTTCGGACATGCCTTGTTCAAGTCCCTGAAGTCAATACAAATTCAAATTTTACCATCCTTCTTCATTACTGGGACTATGTTTGCCACCCATTGTGGATACAGCACAACTCTAATGAACCTGGCCTTATGCAATTTATCAACTTCTTCCTTAATTCTCAAGGCCATCTGCGGGTGGAATCTCCTCGCTTTCTGCTTAACGGGTGTTGCCCCTGGTTTGAGAATCAGCCTATGTTCAACCAAGGCGGGGTCAAGACCGGGCATGTCCTCGTAGGACCAGGCAAAAGAATCGCTGTACTCCCTCAAAACTTTGACAAGCTCCTCTTCAACTTGAGGAGGGAGGTTAGCAGAGATAAGTATGGGCCTGGGATCCTCTTCTGTTCCGAGATTGATCTCCTTAGTGGGTTCATCCACTGCCGCGGAAGGTTCGTCAAATTTCTTCAAACCTTGTGTGTATAAATCGGCAGTGTCATCCACCTCATCTTCCTCATCACCCGCTGGGTCCTTCTCATTCATAATTTCATATACTCCTAATCCATCATTGCTCCATACCCCTTCGATTTCCTTATCATCTTCCAAGATAATCGCAGTCTCTACGAATTCAGGACATTTCAACAGGGCATGACATCTTCCAGCCAAATCTTGCAGAAACCTATCGGGAATGGTTTTGGGAGGACGCGTTACGGCAGGTGCCGCAGACGTGGATGGGCTGACTAGACACGAACTAGATTCTATTCTGACCGACTCGACTATCCTAGGAGACTCTGCGCACTGTACATCTAATCTAGGGGAGAAGAAGTCTACCGGAAAAGAAACAGGGGTCTCGTGCCCCTGGGAATCTGGGTAGAACATAGCGTAATCTTCCAAGGAGACCTCCGTTTTGAAATTGGAATTTTTTTTTGGAGGCTGGAGGTGATCACGCAGCAGAAGGAGGAAGAGGATGGAGGAGGAGGTAACTGCATAGGAAACAACTCAGAGAAAATGCAGTCAAAGAAGGGGTCGGAAGAGGTGAACCACATTTCATGGAGCTGAGCTCCCGGGGGAGGAGGAGTGAACAGGGTTGATAGATCAATGGGCGGGCAGCGCCCGCAAGCACACGGAACAAATAAAATCTCGGGTCTCTCTGTGAAGTACGGGTCGACCACAATTGGAGGGGAACGGGGAACGAAATCCAACTGTTGAAACCAGGAAGTAAGACGGGATGGGGATATAGAATAAGTAGTGACAGAGCTCCCCATCTCCCGTGGCCCCTGACGGACCAATTGCATCCGAGGACGCTTCACCAGCTGCGTCTCCTTCTTCTTCGGCTTGGCTTCTTTTTCATGAAACATCTTCATAAAGCAATCGGGAAGATCTTCCAAGTCACCGACCAATCCTTGTAGTGACGGTGGTGGATCAGCAACAGCACAGGCTTCGTTTGTCTTCTCCTCAGGGCTGGACGGCGAGGTCTTCAAGGTGCCGGGCTGCAACAGACCCTTCACAAAATGTTGCCGGTAATCCCAGGTCAATGGCCCAGAATCGCCGAGCATCGACATGGAGGATTCACGGTAGCCGAGGCCCCGACGGCCCATCTTCCTTCCTTTGGGAACGGGGTTGGTCCGGCCCTGTAACTGCGCACCGAGACCTAAACCGGGCTGGTAGCCCAATTTTAGAATCATGTGCCAACCTTTAGAATCTCTCATTTTGGGCTTGACTTTCACGTTGACTGGTGCAGCGGTGGGCTTGCGTGACGTATATGCCCATGAATAGTTCAAGTCCATGACGGAGAGAACAGGCTTGTTGCTTGGCCACAATGTAGGCAGAATCTTGGCGGCTATGGCGTCAACATTTTGAACCGTGGAAATACTCTTCACTTTGACCACTCGTCCTTGGAATGGGAATTTTAAACATTGATGGGCTGTCGAGGGGACGGCATTCAAACTATTCAGCCATGGACGACCCAGAATGGCTTTGAACATCGGGTCTATGTCCAACACATAAAATTCCACATCCATAACTAAGGGCCCTAGCTCGGCCTGCACAGTCACCACCCCGTGACAAGCACGTCTGGAGTTATCATAGGCTGCTATTGTGGTCGGTGTCGGCTTGAGCATGTCCTCTGATATATTGCAAGCACGAAGGGTACTCAATGGACACACATTTATTGACGTGCCCGTGTCTACAAGTGCAGACTCTACGGCCATTTTGTTCAGAGAAATGGTAATGCATAATGGCATCTGTCGTGCTTCAGGGGGTGCTAACTCTGACTCGGAGAATGAAATAGAAGGCCCCTTAGTAATCGTTGCCAAGACCGAGGGCAGGCTATCCACTGCCACGTCTTCACTCACCATCACTTTCTGCAGGAAGGTCTTCAAGGCATCTTGGTGGAGTGGCGACCTCTTGATCAATTCTAACACCGAGATTTTAGCCGGCATCCGGTCTAAATGCTGCAATAAGTCATATCTTGTGCCCGGCACGGGGTCTACTTCCTCTGTTTCAGTTGTGGGGGGATGAACTTGGATGTTAGGTGCAGATGCACCGGAAGGGGGGAAAATTCTTTGGAAAGGACGCCCGCTCCGAAGAGCGCAGTTTGGTGCCGGCATGGGCTGAGATGGGCCCCCGCTTGGCCCGGTGGGGTAGGTAAGTGGCGTAGAAATGGGGGTGAGGATGGCGGAAGTGGGTTTAATAGGCCCTGGTGAAGGGAGAAGGGGTGAAGTTTTAAGCGGAGGGGAAATAACAGAGGGTACGGTGGGCGGCGACGGAAGGACGGGAGGAGCGGAGGGGAGTGTAATGGGCCTAAGGGGCGATGTGGAGGGAGCAACCAGTGGTGTGGTGGGCAAAATAGCGGGTCTGAGAATGGAGGGGATAGTAGGTGCGGGAGAGTAGTGTTGGTGGAAGGCCAAGAGGTGTGCGGGGGTTTCATCATCAAACGTCCACCCAGCGCTGGGGGCCGGGCGCTGGACCATATTTACTTGTGTCGGGGCCGGTGCCGGCGGCTGCTATTGCTGCTGAGGAGCGGGTTGATGTACTGGCATGGGGTTCTGATGGATCCCGAGGTCTTGTTGCTGTTGCTGGGGTTGTTGTTGCTGCTGGGGTTGTTGCTGCTGCTGCTGCTGGGGCGCCACCTACTGCGGCCTGGCCTGTCTCTGCCTCTGCTTGATATCCTCAATCAACTAGTGCATCTAGCCCCAATCAATTCTCTGGCCCTCATGCAAGTCATACACCAGATCTCTGAACTGATAACATCGTTCTATCGTGTGCCCGGGTTGCCGATGGAATATGCAATATCGGGATTGATCGGCAGCCGGGTTCCAGTTCGGACGCTCAGGAGGCAACTGAAGATCACCAGTATACATTAGAGCAGAGAAAATATCTGGCAAAGTCTCCGGAAGAGGAGGGTAATGAGCCCTTTTCGGAGCTGGTCGAGCAGAGCCATAGGCGGCGGGTGGAGGAACATTATTGTACTGCGGGGGCCGCTGAGGCTGTTGGGGTGGCGGAGGTGCCTGTTGAGGGTATTGCGGGACTTGGAAGGTGGGCCGGGGAATTGGCGGAGTGGCAAACTGGGGGTTGCGCTGAGGCTGCGGGAAGCGAGGTGGAGCGGCTTGATAGGGGAATTGAACAGCCTGGACCTGCTCATTAATTTGTACTCCCTCAGTGACGGGGCCGTGGGTTTTCTTGGTGGCTTTGGGTTTCTGTGCCTCGAATAAAGAATGGATGGGGGAGTCTTTGAACTGGGTTTGTATGAATCGAGCTCTGCTGTATAGCTGGTGCATGTTTGAGATATCATTCATTGCCAAAATGTTCCTGAAAGTCGGCGTAGCATTGGAAATTAATAACTTCACTTTTTCTTCTTCCGGGATCTGCCCGAGCACACGTGAGGCCATCTGCCTCCAACGATCTGCATAGGTTGCAAAATCCTCCTCCGGCTTCATCTTCTCTGCCACTAAATCAGTGAAGGAGTATTCGGGTCCAACCCGGTCTTGAAATCTTTGTATAAACCTTTCCTTGACTGTCTTGAAATTCTCGGCCTCCTCCATAGGCAAGGTGTAGAACCATTCCAGAGCGACCCCTTCCAACGACCGGCGGAACAAATAGGCCATCAGGCGCTCGTCCTGCTAGAACTGTGCTGACTCGTACAAGAACTCCCGAATATGGATGAACGGGTTGCCATTCCCATCGTATTTACGGTACACGGGGAGCTCGGACTGTGCTGGAAAATGAATGTCCCTGAAGTTAGGGATAGGGACGTCAGCAAGGGATTGCGGACCAACTCGCCTCTGGAGGAGATCAATCTGTTGCTGCATAGCAGCCCACTTGTCAAGGATCTCCCGCTCCCAGGAAGGAGGAGAAGGAGCAGGAAGAGCAATATTTGGATAGGAAGCCGGAGGGTGAGCCGTCTGAAGGGGTGGCGCGTAAGAGGGATAATGGGCTGAGGAGAGGCCCATATCCGCGCGAGCTAGCTGAGCAGCCCCTGGCTGCAGCCTAACAAAATCCGTCGGGGCCACGAGGGCCTGCGGCGATGGAGAAGCTGTGGTGTACGGATCAAGATAAGGCATGGAGGGGATCTGAGACTTCCCCTTATCAAGCTGTTGATGGACCGAGGTGGAGGCCTGGCCCATTTCCATGTTAGAGGAGCAAAGGATCTGAGGACGGAGAGGCGTGAGATCAACGGGAGCCATAGAGGTGGTCCCGATAACGGGGGAAGTGGTGGCAACAACAGCCGTGCCATGAGGAAGAACTGGGGTCCGGGCATCGCCCCCTTGTAAAGCCTGTCGGATGAGATGGAGCTGGGTCGGATCCAGCTGAGCCATCATGTTGAGGATTTGACGGGCGGGATTCTGAATGGAGGGATTTGAAAGAGAGGGTTGAGAACCCTCACCAAGAACGGTCGGGAGCGGAGGGGCATTGCCCTCCCCTCTTTGCACATGGGCGACCCGAGGTGGGTCTTCGAGGAGACCACGAGGAAGAGAGTCCTCGTGAGACTGAGAGAAGTCGTAGGACGACATCGGGTAAGCTGAATCAAACAAGGGGTTGAAATAAGAATGGAAATGAGAACGGACCCTAGGAGATGATCCTGAGGGACAGAAGCAATCCCACATACACCAAGACACCTAGGACTAGCACCAGCAAAACTAATCAACTAGATCTACCAAGCAACTACCAAGCATACAATGGAGAGAGATGAGAGCAGAATCACTCGGCAATGCAATCAAGTTCTTAAAATGATGCTCATCAGTTCCTTATATCTTCTTCTTTGAGCTTTAGTGGATTAATAAAGATATAAATCCTCTCAACCACTAGGCGCCTAGCTGGGATAAGAAATGAAGAATTGTGTGACTCTATCAGGATCTCTCACTCGCGGATGCAACCCTATACTGGGGGTGGATACGGTACAACCCGCCCGGCGTCCGTGTGGGAATCCACAGCTCACGGGGGCTTACGGAGGTCCTCGTTAAGGTCCCTAGTCGGCTCCAAGGAATATGGAGATGAGAGGAAACCCTACCTCGGTAGGAATGCAACTAATATAAGAAAAGATGGATGCTCCTATGCGCACCGGAGTGCATGCACAAACTAGCCTAGCAGCTATCAATCAATGAGCAAGTATACACATGAATAATAAAGAGCATGGTGATGCAATGATGATAAGAGAGCAGGGGGGAATCAATGAATAGCGCCAGGCATGGCAAACCACATGAAATATGACAATCAAAGTGTAACATAAATACAATGTGGCACCATATGGACGGCCCCTCTACGACCGCTCCAACCGTAGAACGGTCTGTGTTGGACCGTCTAACCCAGGGAGAAAACACAACTGCAGAGCAACCACAGGACCTAAAAACACGAGGGAGCAATGCTAGAAAATACCAGAAGGACGGTCACTAGACAGCCGTGTAGCCTCACAAATGGTCCTCTATCAGCCGCGTACCTACAATAAGAACAGAGCAAATCGTACCTGTGCTGGAGAACTGAACGGCCAGATCCAGGCTGCTCTGGCGTATAGATGGTCTATATCGCACCGTCTGTAACAGGAAAGACCGGCGAAGCTGGTTTGACTGGAGGGGTCGAACGGTGAAATCTCAACCGTGCCTGTTGTTGGGCGGCTCTGGGGGAACCGCTCAGGTCCCAGGGGATGGAAACGCACCCCAACCTGCAAACCCATCTTGGGAAGAAGAAAAAACTTGGAAACAAAGAAGGAGGGTCAGCAATCTCAACAGCACGATGGGCATTAGGTGTCCCACCGTGATCGCCACAAAAGGGGTGTAGATATATATTTCTCCTCTCCTCACTTGGCGGACAATATGTTATGAATAAAGCAATAATATCACGAGTAAAACAAACGAAATGCAGTGAGAGGAGGGAGAAAAATAGAGAGTGACCGTGATCGCCACCAAAGCGCAGCACGTGACTAGCGTACCGTACTTTGGAAAGGAAGGAGAGACACTCACCTTGATGCAGCACTGGGAGGAGGCGCGGCCGATGCGGAACCGCCTTAAAGACACACGGTCCTACGATAGGCCGTCTAAGAGTGCTGCCGAACGCGCGGGAAAAAGAACTCCTGGAAGATGGGCGGCTTGAAGTGAACCGCATAAGGAGTAAGGGCGGTGCAGAGGATGCCGCTCGTATCCTTGAACGGGCCTAAAGGAACCGTGCAAGCCCACCACGCCAAGAGTTGCAAAAGGGTTCACCTCCACCCTCTCCGGCCGGCCAGAGGGGATGGGCCTCGTGCTGATGAAGTGCTGACCTGCAAAACAGTATGAAGACACAGAAGGAACACCCAGATTAGAGCTGAATGACGTAGTACGCGTTCATGTAAGAAGAATGAAGCATAAACAAATGGAAGGGGGGATACCTGGGGGGTTTTAAACCCCTAGGGTGACAAAACGTAGGTGGGTGTGTGCATGGGGAGAAAAATGAGGGAAACGCAGAGAGAGAACAATGCATGCAACAGATGACGAAGAAATCGAAAAATGATGCTATGACTCGACACACAGACTACTCCCTGAACCGGAGGCTCGTAAGGACGTAGAGAGCCTCCCTCCTTGGTGCTAGGTCGTTCGGAAACGCGGCAGGGCTTCGCCGTTGACAAAAATCTTCCCCCCCTTTCGACGTCCAGCCACTAGGGTCTATTTATAGAGCCTAGAAGGCCAGCCTCGAAATTAGGGTTTAGAGGTATTTTCAGGTCAAGATTATAAAAGATAATCATAGATATTATCATAATCTCTTATCCAGTCAAAACGGCATCAAAAATGGTTAATTATCTAGGGAGAAATCATCAAAACAAACTGGGGATAAAGCCATGAATAAAAGAGATAAAAGTCTGTTAAAAAGCCTCATCCGCCGAGATGAGCGGTCTTACGATAGACCGCGCAACATATGGGCGGTCTGGTTCAGACCGTCCAAGCTGTTGGTGGAAATTCGGATAATCAGAAAATCAACCCAATTATCTCTCTAACTGGCCGAAACGCCCGCCGTTGGACCCTCAAAGGTGAACGGTTCTAGTGAGACCGTTCTAGTGTAGAGCGGCCAATAGCCAACCGTTTCACCCTATCGGTGATAATTCGGATAATTGGATAATTATCTGAGAAAATGGGCGTGCGTAGGACTCTGAGGTATAGGCGGTTGTAATAAGCCCGTCCATTGGTTTGAACGGTCCTAATAGGGCCACACCATAGCCTGTCGGTGAATATTCAGAAAAGACCTCAGAAATTAACAAAATGTATGAACGGTCCATATTCAACCGCTCATCATCTGAACGGCTGAGGTTGGGCCGTTTATGCTATGAAACGTTCAATTGACCAAAGCCAAGGCCCATTAAGCCCTGAATCGGCACGGACTTCACCAAGGAGGGAGACGATCCATAAAATGAGCCCAAGACGTGCCACAAAATGGCCCAATGAATGATGGACAACTCAAGGCATCAACTAATGGGAGTAAGAGAAACGACTCAAATTATCAGTATAAAACGGGTGTCAACAAGTACACTTGAATATCCAAGGGAGCGAGCTGGGTGATGTACTGGGGTCGTAACCCATTCAAGAACCTTCTAGCCTTCATCTTTTCAGTGCATACTAAATGTGGTGCATATCTCGATAACCTAGAGAACTGGGCTTCATAGTCAGCTACCGACAGTGATCGTTGCTTCAAGGCAGTAAATTCTACGGCCTTTTTCTCCTGAACACGGTCTGAGAAGTATTTGCTATTGAAGTGCTCGACAAATTCGGCCCATGAAACATGATCTTCAAGCAGGGTGGCCTTGACGGACTCCCACCAAGCACGGGCGTCCCATTCTAGTTGGAACGTGGCCAAGAGCACCTTCTGACCATCTGCACATTGCATGACGCGGAACATTCACTCGATCTCTTTTATCCAATTCTCCGCATCCTCGGGATTTGATGAACCTGAGAATCTCGAAGGGTTGAGATTTCTAAAGCTCCTATGGAGGTCGCCAGCACCATGGTGTGCCCCACCTTGAGCCACTTGTTGTAGGGCCTGAGTCAAGCCCTGAACAGTTAGTTGCATCTCACGCCATTGTGCGCGTTCAGCAGCCATAGTCCTACAAGGAGTTAATCTTCATTAGTTTCATGTTGAAATTTGTAGTCGGATGCCCTACAAGGACTTGTACCCACGGTACTACCCATTCTCACGGTTTAGGAATAGACATATCCTTGGACTTGTGTTTCCTAGAAATTTGAAATCCTAGGCTCTGATACCACAAAAATTGTCACGCCCCAAGCGCGGAAGGAACCCGGGAGAACGTGATGAGTTTATATCAATCATGTCAATCAGAGCAAGTAGAATTTCTACATCATAATAGAGTGCGCAATAAGACGAGAATTTTAAACTTAACCATATACTGATACCATCGATAACAACTTAACCATTAAACAAAGTCACATAACTCCAATACGATACAATTCTAATCAGGCCCACAAGCCTTAAAGGTAACAACTCTTGACATAACAAAATATCTAACGACAAGCCTCCAAGGAATAAACTAAAGACGACTCGACATGATAAGGTATAGCAGCATGGCGCTTGCAGATTCTACGCTCGTCACTCTTGCTCCTGCCCATCCGAGTCCGAGTTAGGGTCCGTATTACCTGAAAGGTTTGGGGAAAAGAACTTGGTGAGCGAACACTCAGTATGGATTATATCTCAAGAACTAGCAATTGGTTTAAGTAATTACTTCTTCCAAATGAAAATGCAAGTCTAGCATGTAAAACATGTAAAATAGGATGATACGGAATTGAACATAATAACGAGAGGAAATAACAAGTGTTGTTGATCCAAGATAAGGAATTTCAAGTATTCAAGATTTCAAGTATTTGAACAAGTACCGAGTGTATCGATAAAGTTTTTCATGTCATGAGATAATGGCTATTAACAAGCAAGTACTTTGCCCATTCCGGGCCACGCAAGTCATGTTAAGTCAATCAAGTTAAGCACGCGAGAGAGACATAGTGGAGTGTCGTAGATTCAAACAAGTACTTTGATGCAATGCCACACCGTGATCAATATAACTCCCATGGGCACAAGTACTTTCGGGTGCTCCTCCCAGGACCAGATCGGGCCCTATATGCGCAGACATTGTTACATGTAATATCTAGACAACCACTTTAGTGATAGCCATGGATTTCCAAGAACAAACTCATGTAGGATATCAAGGTAGATTCGTGGATAGGTTCCACGGAATTCAAGGAAGAACATTAGATGGTCAATGATAAAACCAATGAGAACCATGACATGTCGATAACTTGGGTAGAATCGGTACCTTAACTAGGTAGCCGAGATAACTTGAGTGGATGACTAGACCTGTCACCAATCAAGGGACATGAATCAAGCTAAGAGATTTACCCCATCTATAAGGGACTCAATCCAAGACATCACCTAGTGGAATATCATCATTCCATTGGCAAAGATTATTCTCTCGTGGACCAAGATGGTGACATGAGAGGGCCGGTTTACCACAAGTCGTGGCAATCAAAAAGGTACAAGGTGTTTAAGGTACAACCAGCTCAGTCGGACTTGAGAGAATCCAAGGCTACGGGGAGACTTACGGAGGTCCCAATGACTAACTCGCCAGTCCAAAGGAACGGAATGTCCAATGGTGGGCTTGTATGTCACCGAGAGTTAGTGGGTAATGCGACAAATCATCGTGAAACATGGGACTATACTCACGGAATGGAATATAGTGCCGATATATATATATATATATATATAACCCTCGGTTCACAGAAAGCCGTGGAAAATACATATGCAGGAAATTCGTGACTTACGACAAGTCACTATTTAATAAATTCACGACCTTCTCTGGGCCATTTCTTTACTAATTGACGACTGCTGAAATAGTCATCCCATCTGTAATTTCTATTATTACTGCAATTTACCCAATTCTGTATTTCAAGAAAACGCGCCTTAGGCAGGGGCGTTATTTCACAAAGAAGCGACTTGCACTGTGTCGTTAATTACCATTTTCTAGAATTTAATAACTTTTAGAAATTTCAGGAAAGTAACGACTTATCCTAAGCCATTAATTTAAAATAGCGCCCTTGAGTGGGGCATCACTTTCATAAAAGACGACCTTCTAGAGGTCGTTAATTCACATTGGCTTCCAGGAATATGAACAATAACGGTTTTTCATGATAAATAATTTTTAGAAAACACATAGGAACTGGACAAGAAAAATAGCAGGATTCTGGGTATATGATCATGCATTACATCAAATTCATGGTTTCATATATATTAAATTTTAAACATGTATATTTATTAATTTTCTTGAAATTGACGACTCTTAGTTCGGGCGTCAATTCATGAATTAGCGCCCTGACCTGGGTTGCCTCTTTCCAAAATTTCATAGAAAACTTCTAAACCGTAGTAAAACTATATGCATGAATTACAGATGATATTACCATAGATTCTATGCTAGTTTGGGCTACAATTCTTGAGAAATCCTACCTCTTGTTGAAGATTAAACGATGGACAGACGATGAATCGATACTCTGTTTTGAACAGAGTGTGGTGGTTGCTTGCAGGATGAAGTAGAGGAAGAAGAAGTTGGTGCCCAGGCTTCCAAGCTGCAACAGGAGAAGAAGATGGGGTGCTTCTTCTCGTTCAGGCAATCGGCAGGATGCAGGTGAGGAAGGAGATGATCATCCTTCACGTTGCAGTCTGCCGGAAGAAGAGTGGAAGCAGAGGGATGGAGAAGGTGCAGCCTTCTCGTAACAGCCAGCAAGGAGGAAGGATAAGAGAGACGAGCCTTCGACTGCAACAGGAGGAAGAAGAGTTTCTTCCACTTCCTCACGTCCGTAGCAACAGGAAACAGAGGGAAGATGATTGCGGTAGCAGCAGGAGGAAGTCGATACAGCAGTAACGTTGCTACGGTCGACGGAGACGTAGTTTTATAGGGTTGTGTGGGTTCTGGGGGATTCAAATGCTTAGTCACGGAAAGGATTTATGATCAAGTTTGGCAGGGTTTTAAACCTACTATGCATGGTCCTCTCCCTTCCGGGATAGCAGCCGCATGCTCCCATTTGGATAGGGAGAACCCTAATACAGGCCATGCAGCGAACGAGCATGCCTTAATTTAATTCCCAGGGAAAAAAGACGTCTGAGACTGGGGCGTTTTTCATCAAGTAGCGCCTTAACAGGGGGCGTGTTTTCATTAAATAATGCCTTCACAAAGGGCGTCTTTTACGTTTCTATACTTTGGCGCTGTATTTCTAATTTTCTTGGTAAGAATTAGCGCCCATGATAAGGGCGTTATTACTATAATTAGCGTCTTAATGAAGGGCGTTATTTCATTTTGGCCCAATTGTTCCCTGAAGTGTAAGGCCCATTTATGTATTTCTCTTGGCTGGTTTTAAAGTTCATTAAGTACCTCTAAACATATATATATATAGCTGAATTATTTTTATTCATTTAGAATATTTTATTCCTTATTAATTATCCGGGGTCTTACATTCTCACTGTTTGAAACATCTCCTCGCGATCTTCATCCCTGTGAGGTTCAGGTAAACACCTCTGGCGATCACGGATAAACTTAATGCTCTGAAATTGTTCTTTTGTAGGTACTAAAGTCCAGCTCGGAAGGTTGAGGAGACGCCAACGCATAACACTCTCCAAACGACCATCCTCCGAAACCTACACCTCCACCTATTTTATCAGCTTATCTACATCATCATTACAAATAAACATTTCTCTTCCTTTGGAATGATGGTTAGTTTCATCAAAACTTGATGTGTGCAAACTGTTCTACAAGAAGAGTTTGTTTATTGAAAACTCTATAAGAGTTAGGTTTTAGAAATATACCCAAGTAAGATACCTTCATCACTTTTGGCATCTAGCTACTCTAGGTTGTCTTTGCCATTGTTGAGTATGTAACATTTACATCCAAATGGCTTAAGTTGATTGATATTGGGCTTCTTTCCTTTAAATAGCTCATATGGAGTCTTTTGAGTGTTGGTATGATCATTGCTCAGTTGGTTACATAGCAAACTATGCTAATTGCTTATGCCTAAAGGTATCTTGGAAGCTTGTATTCTATCAGCATTGTTCTGGCCATATCCAGTATGTCCTATTTTTCCTTTTAGCTACTCTATTCTATTGTAGTGTTCTTGGGACTGAGAAGTTGTGCTCAATTCCTTATTGTTTATAGTATTGTTGGAATTCTTCATTCTAAATTTTTCTTCCATTATCACTTCTTAGAGCTATAATGTTGTATTTTTTATCCTTCTGAATTTTTCTACTGAATTTGATGAATGATTCAAAAGTTCTTGCCTTCTGCTCAAGAATAGAACCCATGTGAACCTAGAATAGTCATCCACTATGACTAGACCATAATTCTTGCTTCCCAAACTAGTGGTTCTCATAGGTCCAAATAAATCCATGTGAAGCAACTCGAAAGGCTGGCTTATTGGTAGTCACAATATTCTGACTCTGCAAATTGTTTCTAACTTGTTTTACTTTCATGCAAGCTTCACAAATTAGCACTTCCTTGATCTTACAAATGGAGAGTCCAAGGATTAGCTTATGCTTGATCAACTTCTATATGATTCCTTGGCTGGCATGACCTAACTATCTGTGCCATAATTCTGCATCATCTGTTGCCTTGGCCGCAAGGTATACTTGTTGTTGTTACAGTTCATCCAAGTAAAGCACATACATATTTTTCTCCCTATGTGCCTTGAATTTGATATTAGCTGTAATACCCTGAATTCTTATTGAATCTTCCGGATCCTTATCGGAGTTCTTTCGGATCACTTTTGTGGGTCCTGAGTTGAGTTTTATGATCCACGTGAGTTTTTCTCTCGTACAAGTTACGGAACCTTGTGGTAAGTTTACTTCTCAGTTCATAGACTCGAGGACGCTATAATTGCGATGTACTCATTGAAAGGATCGTTCCGACTATTTTTTTGTATTTTTCTGAATTAGTGTATTTTCGGGCCAAAAATCAGATTTTCAGAAATTAGGAAAATTCCTAATTTCTTTCTATTTTATTTCTTCTTCCTCTCTCCTCCCTCTCATTTCTCACCTCACGTACTCTCTCTTGTTTTCTCTCCCCTCTGCTCCTCTCGACGCAGGGCACGCACCGTTGGCGAGCTGGCTGAGGCGGGGACGCGATGGAGTGAAGGAGTGGCGGATTGAGCGTGGCGCGGCGCGATCCCTCGGTGGATTCAAAGGCGGCGCGGTTCGTTGGTTTGGTGATTTTCGATGCGGTTTAGTCGCTTGAAGTAGGGAGATTGAAGCTCTACTCCTGTTCTACATTTTATCGTAGTTTCATGCCGAACGATGGGAGAACGAGTGGGTTTCATTCAAGTTTGGGAAAATCACACTTTTGGGGTGTTCGTTAGGTTCATCAAAAAACAGTGACGGTTTTCAGATCAGTTGATTCCATTGGAACCCCCAGCATGTTAGCATTCCATTCCCGCAAGTTTCATCACGATCGGTGGTCATTTGGGGCCGGTAGAAGCCCGGGAACCCATGTGACTCCATTAGGGTCGATTCATTTGAATCACCCGATTCGTGTCGTCTTGGCATCGATTTGACCCCTTCCGGTCAGTGGAAGGCTTGATGGGTCTTAGGATTGTTTCCTCATCGTTTAGATGCTATCGGGGCGTGGAACATTCGGATTCGGCCGATCCCCTGTTTTTCCTGCAGTAACGTCTTTGCGGTCTTACAGAGACCATTTTCAAGGTAGAGCGGTCGGGCGATAGACCGTTTATGTTCGGTAAGCAGCCCATTGGCGACCGCTTACTCTGTGCGTTGTTTTGGCTATGTCGGTTTACTGGCCATGTGGCCATGCGACCGTCCGCCATGTGGTTTGCGCGGCGCCGGGTCGTCCGTGTATGTTAAGTTGACTTTTGTCAACGTTTTAAGTCAGTTCGAGCTAGCGGTCTAGCTCCGACTGTGCCATGGCTTAGGTGGCCCTTTGGGTGACCGCCTGGCCTAGTGAAGTGCTTCAAAGTGGACCGTTCAGTGGTTTGATGGGTTAAGTCAGTTAGGGGTTGACTGGGTTGAGCGGCCAGGCTCTGACCGCTATTGTCTTTACATGGCTTTGAGGAGACCGTTCTGTGCAAGTCACGGCCTCAACGAGACCGTGTAATCCGATGATGTTGTAGTTTTGGTCGTTGAGTCTCTGAGGGGAACGGCTCTTCCATTGACCGTTTACTCAGTGACACGGCCATGAATAGACCATTTGTACATTGGCACGGCCCTATTTTAACCATCTAGTGTTTGTGTTTTCTATAGGTAGATGGCCATTTTATACACCGTTTATAGGTTTGAGTGGCCAGGCTCTGACCGTTATATTCAGTTGGACGGCATGCTTTTGACCATTTTTGGCTTTGCACGGCTTCTTGACGACTGTGATTTTCCCATGTGTTCTGGGTAATGGAACGACCTCCTATCTGACCGTTTGACCTGTTAAGTGGTCAGGTGTACGACCGTTTTTTTTCGTGGAGTGCTGTTTTGTGTTGTTTTTCAGATGGTTTGGCCTCCATTTGTCTTGGCTTAGCCTGGTGGTCTGCCCGTGGTTCCGTGGACGTCTTGGATGTCCTATAAGGGCTATGACCATGTTCTAAGGTAGCCAGGTGCGCCATCACATCGAGTATTGTTTCGTGATGCTTCAGAGTCATCTTTTGTTTCTGGTCAACCCAGTGCGATCTAGTGGTCAATAAGTGACCTTGGAAGTGTCTCATCCAATCAAGACAGTGGTTCTGGATGCTTTGAGGTATTGTCTTACCTCGGTTTGTGTGTCCAAGTGCGTTGAGAGTCTTGATGCTCCCTCAGGTCTCCGTGAGTCATTTTATACGGTTGTGTGGATCTGATGATCCAGTGTCATTTTCCTCGACTTAGGATGAGGCTGATTGGCGGGTTGTCACTGTCGTTGTGCGATGATCTTGACCCCGAGTCTTGTGACTCAAGGATCATTGTGTTGGTAGGTCTAGTTATCCCATCCTGAGTCTGTGGCAGTTGCTATACCGCCATGTGTCTGGGTGCTTCGTAGTACGTACGACAGTGCATTCTTAGCCTGCCTGTACTTCAGCACTCGTGTTTCAGAGTCTCCGTGTCTAGTGAGTCTCCACTAGTCGTAGCCTGACGACCTCGAGTGTCGGCCCACCTGGGAGTGGTGGTGAGGGCAGCTCCCGAGATACGGTTTGTAGGCTAGTTTCCGTTGGCTCCCTTGCCTTGCAGTAGCGTCGTGCTGGGGGAGAAAACTAGCTAGAGGCCTAGCTCAAGGCATTGAGCTTGTGTGTGCATAAGTGGTTAGGGGCATTTTGGATGAATGCCGATTGGCGTGACCCTGACTAGTCACTCGTTACTGTAGTTCCTGGTTCTGTTCAGTGAGTATCTCAGTCTCCGTCATTCTCGGCGTCCGTAGCGAGATACTTGTGGCGCAGTGTAAGACGTCAGTGCACGCATCCGGCTGTTCGTCTAGTGAGGAGGTGCTTCTGTCACTTTGTGCATGGCTCTCGGGTTTCACAGAGTCTATATTCCCCTTTCGAGTTAGTCTGCTCTTGGCTTCGTCCAAGTTCAGCTTCCCCTTCCGAGTTGGTCTATGCTCAGCCTTGCCCGAGGATAGCTTTCTGTTGCGTACACGATGCTCTAGTCGTGTGCGTCAGTGTCTGTTGTCTATCTGGGTCTTTTCTAGGTCTTTTGCCTAGTTTCGTGGGCTTTAGACTTTGGGCTAATGGTTGGCTGACGGATCGGTAACTCTTGACTTTGTGAGATCAGGGTTCACCCTTCTGTCGCTGTTTGGAGTAGCTTAGGGAGCCGAGCTTCCCTCGGTGGCCGTGTTCTTGTTCTTTATGGCTTTGCCTTTCCCTTTTCTCTTAGCTGTTCTACTCCTGCTCTTTTGGCTTTCTTTTACAGCTTTCTCGTAGTAGTTTTTCTTGCTTTCTTTCTTGCTTTACTACTACTGCTATTTTAGTTGTCATTCCGTGTTACTACGTTCTTTATCAGTGGGGATCAGCATGACCCCTACTGAGCCAGTGACACGAGGCTCACCCCTACTTTTCAGGTGTGGTCATCTCAGCTTCCTTCGCGGTTCCTGGTGTGGCATGTTCGTAGTTGCCAGCGGTACCTGCTTCGGGCTTCCCCCGACCCCAGGGTACGTTTTTCTTTCTGTTGGATAGTACTTGTCTTTCCTTTAGACTGGACTCTGGTATATTTGTTAATCTAAACTGTTATTGAAAAGAAATTTTATTTCTGCTACTTTAGCAAACCTAATTAATGAAATTTAATTGCTTACTGTTATATCTGCGACTTTAAAATATTACACAATAATCCTTTTATCCCTTCGGAGCTTCACAGCTCTTGGGAGGCTTCACAGGTTGCAAGTGGTATCGGGTCTACTCGGTAATCCTATCGAGTATATCTGGTATCCGGAATCTGGGTCGTCACAGTTGGTATTAGAGCATTATTGTGTGAAGTACATGGGAATCTGAGATATACAGTGTCCAGAGTCGTGAAAGTCCAATACAGTCTTTCGCTGGATTAGGTTTCGCGATTCCTTGCCGCTTTGTTTTCCGTAAGTGGTCTTGTGCGTACTGTGTTGGCACTGTACGAGATGGTTTTGCTCTCGTCAGGATGCGACAGGATGCTCCTTTTCATCGTGGTGTTTGTCTCGGTCGTGTTGTACTTGGCAGAGTTGGCCGATATGCTTGAATCTGTAGTACATTGTTTGAGATTTCTCCGTGGTTTGTTCAAGTGGCTGGTGACTTTTTGAGTTTGTGTGATGGCCGTACACGTTCTTATGTTGTTTTTGGTCATCCCAGCTTAAGTCTGTTCAGCTCCTGAGGTGTTTTCGCTTCTGTTGATGTGGTTGCTTTCTTGCCTCGATTGAGAAGATGATCAAGCGAACCTAGGATTTTCCTTCCTGGTGAGCTATTGTTAGTGAGCTTGATGCTTCTCATCCCGTTTGGTGGAGTCTTTTCGAGGTAAGCCCTAGAAGTGCTGTCTTGGTGAGACCTTTGTCCTCTGTCGACTTAAGTGTGGACTGTGTTAATGCTGAGCCAGATCTGCCTCTTTGTTCTGCGGTTGTTCGCTATGGACCTAATCTTTGTGTTGAGAGCTGTTGTGCACCGTGTTCGTCATGCCGTGTCTGACGGCTGATGTGCTGTGAAGGCTCATTCATTCTTTTAGGACGTAATGGTAAGCTGAGATTAACCTTTCCTTATGCTTTGTGCTGAAGCTGGTACTCTCCTTCGTTTGCACTCAAGCGACTGGTGATTGGTTGTAAGCAGGGTCAGTACTCGTGGCGTGTTATGTTGCGATTTTCATGAATTGCGATGGCATCGAGTGTGTGCCGAGGTCTTTTCTGATGTCGGTGTGCATTGTATGAATGTGCAGCGGGAGCATGTCGGTTGATAACCCATGGGGCGAGGATCGTTGGTTGTAAGATTCTGGCCAGTCGAGAGAATTGTCTTCCTCGATGTGACTTCGTCTAGTCTTCCTATGCCATGATGTTGTTTGTTGCTGTGCCATTATTTTTGAAGGCATTATGGTGTTGGCACTGGCATTTGTGAGTATTGGGGAATCTGTCGGCATTTCTGCTGGTTGAGTACCCTCTACTCTTCTGTAACTTCTTCTTGGGTGTTGTGTTCTCGGGACGTAATCATGGTCCTTGAGATTCAATTTTCTGATATTGTTGTCCTTGTTGTTGTGGGTCTTCCTTGGTAAGCTACTCGTTGCATGACTAGTCCATTGTAGTCGTGTGTTCAGCTGTTATTGTCCCTTGATGTGACCCAACTTGCAGTTGTGTTCCGTGGTTCTATGTTCAGTATGGAGCCGGGAACCTACAAGTGCTGCTGTTGTCGTTGTTTCCCAGTGAATTTGTCTTGGCACTGTATGGACCGAAGTCTTGTCAGTTAGTTGTGATGTACTCTTCTTTCCTAGTAGAGTTGGCATGATGGTGTCTATGGTCCAGTGCTATCATTGGCATCTTGTGTGCCAGGTTTCGTGGTTGCCTTTGGCACTAGAGCCGATGATGTTGTGGAGTGTCAGCTGAGAGGACTATGCTTCCTTGTTTACGCTGATGCTTGATATGTCTATCGTTTTGTGTTATCGGTTATTGTTATCGTGGCATGAGTCGTATCTCCTTTCCTGTGAGACGTAAGCGACGTTGCCTTGTTTCGGAGGTGCCAGACTTGTGTTCACTTGTGTGCCATGCTCATTCTGTGGATCGATTTTCATTGATATCCAGAGCGTGTACTTGTGATGATGGTCTGGCAGTGTCCCTCTGAAATGTGTTTTTCAAAAATTATGTTGTTTTGAGTCCAAATGTTTGAGTTTGTTGTTCCCTGCTTCTCCTTGGTAGTTCCTTAAAATTTGAGGATGAAATTTCTTGAAGGAGGGGTGGCTGTATTACCCTGGATTCTTATTGAATCTTCTGGATCCTTATCGGAGGGCTTTCGGATTGCTTTTGTGGGTCCTGAGTTGAGTTTTACGATCCACGTGAGTTTTTCTCTCGTACAAGTTACGGAACCCTCTGGTGAGTTTGCTTCTCAGTTCATTGACTCGATGACGCTACAGTTGCGATGTACTCATTGAGAGGATCGTTTCGGCTATTTTTCCGTATTTTTCTGAATTAGTGTATTTTCGGGCCAAAAATTGGATTTTCAGAAATTAGGAAAATTCCTAATTTCTTTCCTTTTTATTTCTTCTTCCTCTCTCCTCCCTCTCATTTCTCACCTCACGTTCTCTCTCTCATTCCCTCTCCCCTCTTCTCCTCTCAACGCAGGGCGCGCACCGTTGGCGAGCTGGCTGAGGCGGGGACGTGATGGAGTGAACCTGGAGCATGATTGAGTGGCAGATTGAGCGTGGCGCGGCGCGATCCCTCGCTGGATTCAAAGCTAACGCGGTTCGTTGGTTTGGCAGTTTTTGGCACGGTTTAGTCGCTTCGGCACGTGAAATCGTCGGTGGAAGTAGCGAGATGGAAGCCCTACTCTTGTTCTACGTTTCCTCGCAGTTTCACGCCGAACGGTGTGAGAAGGAGTGGGTTTCATTCAAGTTCGGGAAAATCATGCTTTTGGGGTGTTCGTTGGGTTCGCAGGAAAATGACGGCGGTTTTCAAATCAATTGGTTCCATTGGAACCCCCAGCATGTTAGCATTCCATTCCCGCAAGTTTTATCGCGATCGGTGGTCATTTGGGGCCGGTAGAAGTCCGGGAACTCATGTGACTCCATTAGGGTCGATTCGTTTGAATCACCCGATTCGTGTCATCTTGGCGTCAATTACCCCTTCCGGTCTGTGGAAGGCTTGTATGGGTCTTCGGATTGTTTCCCCATCGTTTAGATGCGATTGGGGCGTGGAACGGCCAGATTCGGCCGATCCCCTATTTTTCCCGCCGTATCATCTTCGCGGTCTTATAGAGACCGTTTTCAAGGTAGAGTGATCGGGGCGATAGACCGTTTATGTTGGGTAAGTGGCCCATTGGCGACTGCTTACTCTGTGCGTTGTTTTGGCTATGTCGATTCGCTGGCCAAGCGGCCATGCGACCGTCCGCCCTGTGGTTTGCGCGGCGCCGAGTCGTCCACGTATGTTAAGTTGTCTTTTATCAACGTTTTAAGTCGGTTCGAGCTAGCGGTCTAGCTCCGACCATGCCATGGCTTAGGCGGCCCTTTGGGTGACCACCTGGCCTGGTGAAGTTGTTCAAAGTGGACCGTTCAGTGGTTTGACCGATTAAGTCGGTTAGGGGTTGACTGGGTTGAGCGGCCAGGCTCTAACCGCTATTGTCTTTATACGGCTTTGAGGAGACCATTCAGTGCAAGTCACGGCCTGATGGGGACATCACCTCCCATGCCCACGTTCACAGCTCGTCTCCTCACCCCGGTTGCATCCGTCATGGTCTAGTTATTTAATTTTGAGTCCTATGTAATTTTTATTTGAGTCATTTGATATATTTTCCCTTTTATTTGAGTCATGTTCCTAGGTCTTGTGTTTATTTCCCTAAGTTTGAGTGTCATTAGGTTGTCTAGTTAGCTATTGGGCCCAATTCATTGGGCTTGGCCCAAGGGCTCCCCCCTACCCCCTCGGTTATTTGTCATTGAGTCAATTGTCAGGGTCTTATTGTAAAATGTGGGTTGCCTATATATAGGGCCCCATTCCCGCCATTTCAAGGTAATGAATCAATGAATGAAAAACTTGCCATTTTGAGAGTTCAAACTTCTTATCTAGTGGAGAGATTCCATTATTTGGGTGAGAGACCCTAGGGGAGAGATTCCCCACCCATCCCTCTCTTAATTTCTCTCTTTCACTCCTCTTTCTCTCTCCTCCACACCCAATTTCAAAAATTTTCTTTCTCCTCCCCTCCCAACCACCTCCACCCTCCCACCTACCTCCATTAACTCCTCTACAACTTCCCACAAGCCATCATTACTTCCCCCTAGTCCCAATAGACCCTCCACCAATCCACACCCCACCCTCCAACCCCCAACTACCCATCCCCTTCCCCAAGCAGCCCTCCACCTTCCCAAGGCACCTCTTCCCATCCCCAAGACCACCATTGATCACCCCACATTAAAGGAAATTCAAACTCACATTCCCTCCACCCACTTGTGCCCCCCTCACCTTCCCCCTTCTCCCTCCAAGCCCAAATTCGTAGCTCCTCCTCCCACCACCTGTTAGACCCCCTTCTAGACCCTATTCTTCCCCTCCCACACCTTGGAACACCCCCTCCTAGACCCCCTCACATCCAGGGTTCTCCCACACTCATCCACCTCCATTTCCCTTCTCATATACCTCATTTCCCCCCATCATCTTCAACCTCCAGTTTTCAGTTTGCAGGCAGCAGAAGAGTAGCAGTTTGTAGAGGCGACCCCGACCACATCCCAGCGAATCTGAAGGCCCATCAGGTATCCACGGAAGCGTCTACCAGTCTTCTTCGTAACGGCGGTGGTTTCATCTCCATCCGAGCTCCGTGCTGCCTGGGAGATCTGTTCTCCCACAACTGCACAGAGCTGCCTCTGCTGAACACCTGAACTAGAGTAGAAGCTTTACCACGATGAACCTCGGAAGAATCAGGCCAAGAGTTCTTCTTCAAAGTTGTTCCTCGTCATGTCTACTTTCAGAATCAAGAAGCGGAACTTCGATCGACATCCGTGGACCAGAGTTATCAATTTTCTTCCTTGGGTACGCGGTTCTGCTTCCCACAGTCTCCACCGACCTGTCACCATTGTTCAGAGTCCACTGGTCTTCTCCGGCATCGTTTGGCTTCCCCGCCAGTTCTGCTGCGAAGAGAACTCGTCCACGGTTCTAACAACTCTGGCGGTTCTTGATTCTGAGTCAGGGAGCTGTCGGGACATCCTCTTCTTCCTGCTGTTGGAAACCTGAAGCTGTCAGTCCGAGAATCTGCCACCCTGTTCGAGCCTCCACCCAGACCAGCATCGGCGCCAGAAGAAATCAAAAATATTCTGAAGTCATCCTGATCCAGTCACGAATATTTCCCCAGTGGTCCTGTCATCAGAAAAAATCAGGAGAGGTCACAGAGGTGCGATCTTCGACTGGTGGTCCCTGATTCTAGAACGTGGACAGATTCGGCATCGGCTTCCTTTCATCACTTCTAGCTCGAATTTCCCTCCCAGCTTGGCCGGCTGAAGGCCCCTCCCTGTGAGGAGGTAGTGTTTGGATGTAATCATCATCTTCCTTCCCCACGATTCCCCCCCTTGCATGGGGTGTAGTGTTGTAACAATTTGAGCAGGTCAAGCTACCCCGGCGTGGCGTGTGGGGAACCCACGCTTCCCCGCTCGCCCACGTCTCCGAACGGGACCGGTTTCTTCAAACCGGTCGAGTAAGTGCTCCACTCTTAGCTCCATTTAGTGCTTGTTCTCCCTAATATTAGTTCATAAACTCTGCTGGCTTTGAGAAGTGAGAGTCCGACCTTTAAGCACCATCGCTTTAAGAGATCACCGTGCGGTGAGGAGTGTAACCCGTGCCCTTGGCACTTCGTCGGCTCCCTTGAATTGGGCAGCCATACCCTTGGGGAAACAAACCTTGGCCTTGCTGGCCCTCTACCAGCAAGGGCCCAGCCCACACAACCTCCACTTGGCATTTCCAAGTTACCCCGGGTCTTGGGTGAGTGACGGGTGAGCGGCCGCCATTATCGGTCTGTCTTGATTGCCCAATGTGCTTGCTTGTTAAGTCCTAGGTTGTGTCACATCAATTGGTATCAGAGCAAGTCATTGACTTGTCTCTACAAGTCAAGTCCTAGGGCATGCTTGCATTCTTGTCCGAACCGTGCATTATCAAACCCATCATTGTTAACGTTGAGTCTTGGGTCACATGGCCCCTCTCCCAATCATATCCCATGCATGCTTACCTAATGGAGAGCCCGTAGAAATTGATTTCATTGACCTAGAATCTGAAAATTGGGTGTCCCCCGATATCATTACCTCTCTTTGTAGGACCAGACAAATTGTGCACAATGGAGACCAAGTCTTTATTGAATTCCATAAATGGTTTGGGAAGACTAAGTATTTGGATGGGGCTTGGTGTCAAAAGGGAACATTGGCGGGTCCATGTATAATCCTAGGTAAGAAATGGTTAGATGAAAGGAATGCCGACATCGACCCAACACGTCGAACTTGCCTAGTGCATCCGCCACACCTTTCGGGAACCTTTAAATTCAACAACCTTGTATTCTCCCACCCGCGGGAATCCCGCCCTTGTTCACCACCCCGGGTGCACCATACTCCGGCCATCATAACCCCACCATCAAAGAACCTTCCCACTCCATTAGCTTTGGAAGAAGTAGTCCACCCACTTTACCACATGAAGATAAATACCTCTCGGGAACATATCCCCTCCATGGAGAGCACCCATGTCCCAATTGAAGAGGAAGCCTCGCACGAGGATCTTCACCCTCCACCACCCCCTCTAGATAAGGTCAAATTCATCTTGGAAGAGTCCCTTATTAGTTGGCTAAAGAAGAGCCCAATAAGAGAGATCACGGCCCACGATTGCCTTCCCATAAAGGAAAACCTTCCCATAGTGCACATCTCCTCCTATCACACCATAATCCAAACATCCTACCAAGTGGAAACCTTATAGGACCTTCTCAAGGTCTTAGCTTGGCAATATGAGTTGACCGGCTTGTTGACCCCCATGGCTCACCAATCTAGGAGCCTTGACCTCCTACACCTTTGTGTCGGGTCTATCTCCTCGGTTTGCTCCATTGGTTGCTACACTAGCGACCTCCTTCTATTCCTCCCCACACCCGATGAGCCCGACCTTCTCCTCAATTTGGAGCTTCTTATATCGGGTGGAAAGTCAAGCCCTCCCCTCATGGCCGACCCACTCACAAAGAACTTCGGTCCAATTATCTCATTAGAGGAGGATGACCCACCACCACTTGAGGATCTTGAGGACATAGGGCCCCTCCCCCTCGATAACCCTTTTTATGACCCCTTTGATCCCTTCCAATGGGGGTCAAAGAAACCATGGGACCCAACCACCTTATCCACCACCCACCTTTCCCTATCCCAACCCACCATGTTTGACCCAATCCACCCAATCCTAGACCCGAGTTACACCTTGGGAGCCATGACCTTGGACCATATATCCCTAGGTAATAAGGTTGTGCCCCACCCCATGATGACCACCTTCTTAGATCCATTCGATCCTTTCCAATGGGAGTTCAAAGGTTGTCCCACGCCTGTACACATGGAAGTCACTTTTGGGAAAAGTATGCATGTGTCTAGGCTTTCCACACCCCTTGGCATGAACACTATGTTGGATCCATTCATTCATATCACCCACATGTCAAGTAGAAAGTATGAGTGGTCCAAATTCGGATGTAGTGGTCCACCTTCACTCATCATGAGTCGTATGCATGATAGGAGTATTCATGGATGTCCGGGTCCCCCAGCATTTGTCACCCCCATGCATGACCGGATCACCTATGGATGCCCCGGCCCTCCCCATTCCATCAAAGTCTTCCTGGTGTCAAAGCATGATTGGTCTACTTTTGGTTACCCAGGTCCACCCATCACCCCTAGAATGTCAACATTCATAAAATTGCATGAATGCCTTTGCAAGCACATAAGCAAGGAAAATGAGATCTATAAGAGGCAGGCTGACTCCCTTCGGCGTCACCAAGAATTCCACGTGGGTGACTTTGTGATGGTGAGGAAGGAGTGGCTCTCCCCGGGAGTCATCTCCAAATTGAGGCTACGTGGGGCTGGTCCCTTCCAGGTCTTGAGGCGCATTGGCGCTAATGCCTGTGAGTTAGATCTCCCCGAGGAGTATGGAGTGAGTCCCACATTCAATGTAGCCGACCTAGTGCCATATAAGGGACCCACGGTGGTACCTAGTGAGGATATTGAGCATATTCCCTCCGTTGAGAGAGCACCCACCCGTGAGGAGAGTCCACCAGCCAAGAGAGCCCAGCGTGAGCGCATTGAACGAATATTGGATGAACATGTCACTACCACCAGGAGCAAGGTATACGAGCGCTATCTCGGCAGGTGGATGGATCGGTCTCGTTCGGAAGACTTGAGGGCAGTACCACTTCTACACCCTCCAAGGAGGGAAGGACACTTACTCGACGGAGTCGAGTTCTCCGCACCCCGGGAGTATGATGGGGATATCACCTCTCATGCCCACGTTCACAGCTCGTCTCCTCGCCCCGGTTGCATCCGTCATGGTCTAGTTATTTAATTTTGAGTCCTATGTAATTTTTATTTGAGTCATTTGATGTATTTTCCCTTTTATTTGAGTCATGTTCCTAGGTCTTGTGTTTATTTCCCTAAGTTTGAGTGTCATTAGGTTGTCTAGTTAGCTATTGGGCCCAATTCATTGGGCTTGGCCCAAGGGCTCCCCCCTACCCCCTCGGTTATTTGTCATTGAGTCAATTGTCAGGGTCTTATTGTAAAATGTGGGTTGCCTATATATAGGGCCCCATTCCCCCCATTTCAAGGTAATGAATCAATGAATGAAAAACTTGCCATTTTGGGAGTTCAAACTTCTTATCTAGTGGAGAGATTCCATTATTTGGGTGAGAGACCCTAGGGGAGAGATTCCCCACCCATCCCTCTCTTAATTTCTCTCCTTCACTCCCCTTTCTCTCTCCTCCACACCCAATTTCAAAATTTTTCTCTCTCCTCCCCTCCCAACCACCTTCATCCTCCCACCTACCTCCATTAACTCCTCTACAACTTCCCACAAGCCATCATTACTTCCCCCTAGTCCCAATAGACCCTCCACCAATCCACACCCCACCCTCCAACCCCCAACTACCCATCCCCTTCCCCAAGCAGCCCTCCACCTTCCCAAGGCACCTCTTCCCATCCCCAAGACCACCATTGATCACCCCACATTAAAGAAAATTCAAACTCACATTCCCTCCACCCACTGGTGCCCCCCTCACCTTCCCCCTTCTCCCTCCAAGCCCAAATTCGTAGCTCCTCCTCCCACCACCTATTAGACCCCCTTCCAGACCCTATTCTTCCCCTCCCACACCTTGGAACACCCCCTCCTAGACCCCCTCACAGCCAGGGTTCTCCCCACACTCATCCACCTCCATTTCCCCTCCCATATACCCCATTTCCCCCCATCATCTTCAACCTCCAGTTTTCAGTTCGCAGGCAGCAGAAGAGTAGCAGTTTGCAGAGGCAACCCCGACCACATCCCAGTGAATCTTAAGGCCCAAGAGGTATCCACAGAAGCATCTACCAGTCTTCTTCGTAACGGCGGTGGTTTCATCTCCATCCGAGCTCCGTGCTGCCTGGGAGATCCGTCCTCCCACAACTGCGCAGAGCTTCCCCTGCTGAACACCTAAACCGGAGTAGAAGCATTACCACGATGAACCTCAGAAGAATCAGGCCAAGAGTTCTTATGCAAAGTTGTTCCTCGTCCTGTCTGCTTTCAGAATCAAGAAGCGGAACTTCGATCGACGTCCGTGGGCCAGAGTTATCAATTTTCTTCCTCGGGTACGCGGTTCTGCTTCCCATAGTCTGCACCGACCTGTCACCATTGTTCAGAGTCCACTGGTCTTCTCCGGCATCGTTTGGCTTCCCCGCCAGTTCTGCTGTGAAGAGGACTCGTCCACGGTTCCAACAACCATGGCGGTTCTTGATTCTGAGTCCGGGAGCTATCGGGGCATCCTCTTCTTCCTGTTGTTGGAAACCTGAAGCTGTCAGTCTGAGAATCTGCCACCCTGTTCGAGCCTCCACCCAGACCAGCATCGGCACCAGAAGAAATCAAAAACATTCTGAAGTCATCCTGATCCAGTTACGAATATTTTCCCAGTGGTCCTGTCATCAGCAAAAATCAGGAGAGGTCACAGAGGTGCGATCTTCGACTGCTGGTCCCTGATTCTAGAACGTGGATAGATTCGGCTTCGGCTTCCTTTCATCACTTCTAGCTCGAATTTTCCTCCCCGCTTGGCCGGCTGAAGGCCCCTCCCTATGAGGAGGTAGTGTTTGAATGTAATTATCATCTTCCCTTCCCCACGATTCCCCCCCTTGCATGGGGTGTAGTGTTGTAACAATTTGAGCAGGTCAAGCTACCCCGGCGCGGCGTGTGGGGAACCCACGCTTCCCCGCTCGCCCACGTCTCCGAACGGGACCGGTTTCTTCAAACCGGTCGAGTATGTGCTCCACTCTTAGCTCCATTTAGTGCTTGTTCTCCCTAATATTAGTTCATAAACTCCGCTGGCTTTGAGAAGTGAGAGTTCGATCTTTAAGCACCATCGCTTTAAGAGATCACCGTGGGGTGAGGAGTGTAACCCGTGCCCTTGGCACTTCGTTGGCTCCCTTGAATTGGGCAGCCATACCCTTGGGGAAACAAACCTTGGCCTTGTTGGCCCTCTACCAGCAAGGGCCCAGCCCACACAACCTCCACTTGGCATTTCCAAGTTACCCGGGTCTTGGGTGAGTGACGGGTGAGAGGCCGCCATTATTGGTCCGTCTTGATTGCCAAATGTGCTTGCTTGTTAAGTCCTAGGTTGTGTCACATCACGGCCTCAACGTGACCGTGTAATCTAATGATGTTGTAGTTTTGGTCGCTGGGTCTCTGAGGGGAACGGCTCTTCCCTTGACCGTTTACTCAGTGACACGGTCATGAATATGAAGTCCCGCGATCAATGGCACCCAAGAGGGGGGTGAATTGGGTGTTTACAAATTTTACGAAAACTTTTGACCTTTTCAAAATATGTGATACAATGTTAATCAAGAAGTTCAAAACTGTTTGTTCACAAATTGGATTTATCAAACTGAATATGATGATGATATAGATTATGCATGATATACGAGGATAAATCCAGAATTGCAATTATACTAACACTCACGTAGAATGGAGGTAGAAGAAAAGGACCAAACCACATAATACAAAACATAATGCACAGCAGATTTTAAGGTGGTTCGGATGCAACGACGACAATCCTACGTCCACCCCTCACCAAACTCGGTGAGGCTTCACTCGGGGATAAATCCCCAAACGGAGACAACGCTCCAAACACACACGCAGGACGACACCTGGCCACACACACGGGTGTTGGAATGGTGCGATCGATATAGAGCGGGGGTGAATGTATCCCCTTCAAGAATATTGCCCAAATTAAAAACTCAGATGCTAGACGCAATCACAAAATAAAACTAGTTCAATTAAACTTATGAGCAACCACATGAAGCGCGTCTATCCAAGCATCTAGCGAAAGTAATCACACAAAGCAAACCATTGCTCAAAAGATTTTAAGGTGGTTCGGTCCTCCAGACCTACATCCACCCCTCACTCCCAACCGGAGTGAGGCTTCACTAGCAAATGCTAGAACCAAGCAGACTCAGTCTGCAAACAGTTGCTGCCACACAGCTTGACCAGGGGAACAGCCTCCCCTCTTCCTCCCAACCGGAGGGACAACCCAAGTGACTCCCAGCCACTTGGAAACCAGAGACCGAAGTCTCTCTTCCTCCAGACCAGGAGGGAACCCGCTAGTGACTCCCAGTCACCAGCAACCAGAGGTCGCAGACCTCTCTTCCTCCAACCGGAGGGACCCATGGACTTGCAAGCCACAAGCCCAGAACCGGAGACTAGTCTCCCTTCTCCTGAATCCACAGGAGGAACCCGATCCCCAGCAGGGCAATCGGAAGAACAAAGATAACCAGGTGAAAAGGAAAAAATAAGAAACGGAAAATACACAGCAATCGAAAGGCTGTAAATGAAGAACAAGAATGTAGCTCTCAAAGGAGCAGATCTGGCTTGGATTTAATCCAGACGCCAGAGGACAGATCTTCAATAGCTTCTTCCTTCTTCTCCATGAACTCTCTCTCTCTCTATCTCTCTTTCTTTCTCCTCTACTCTCCTTTTCTATCACGCTATTCTCTCCTTCTTCTCTGCAACCCTTTTTCTTCTACCGGCTCACTCTTCTTCTATTTCTTCTTCTTCTCTTTTTCTTCTTCTTCTCTTTTTCTGGATCGAAGAGCTTTCTGCTCTCCAGGCTTCTTCTTCGATCAGCCTTCTACATAGGATGAAGGCTTCCTTTTATAAGCAGCAGCAGCAGGCACACTGGCGCATGCGGCTTCCACATTTCCTGCCCTAAAAATTCGGACCACGTGGCAGCATCCTGGTCACGAGCCAGGCACCTCGAATCACGTGCCCTTAATTAGTACGCATTTGAATTTGTCCCACTGCGTCGACCCTGCTGTGGATAGCGTTGACGCGTTGAAGACAGCCAGAGATAAGTTGCCCCTTTCTTGAGCTGCTGCATCGACGCTGCCAGTTGGTGGCGTTGACGCACGAACATGTACATTTGTATATTGGCATCTCTTAAGCCACTGCGTCGACGCTGCTTGTTGATGGCGTTGACGCATTGGAGTATTTCTGACAAGGCCTCTGCTTCTTGAGTGGCTGAGTTGACGCAGCCTTTGCGTAGAGTTAACGCTGTGAAGAGTATCCGTGGATGCATCTTCACTGGTGCGTGGACGCCTTAAGCTCTAGCGTCGACCCTGTTCCTGTCTTGCATCAGGAACTAATTCAAACGAAAAGATTAATGAGTCAAGACTTAATCACAACCACGCCATTCATATCTCATTGAATTAGATCTGAAGCAGTGTATAGACTTGGTGAATACTACAACAGTAATCGGATGTATAGAGTTGAAGTTAGACAATCCATTGTATAGACTTCAGTTAAGTGCATTGGCTGTACATACTTCAATTAGAAGTTGCCCGATGTACAGACTTGAAGATAAGACTCCAATGTACAGACTTGCAAAAGCGAAGTCAATGCACAGACTTTGAAAGACTTGAACACTGCGATGTTCAGACTTTAGTAGTGTATAGACTTAGAGTGTAGCTAAAGCTTCGAGCGTAGGAATAGGCCAAAATGTATAGACTTTCAATGAAGGGCGTTGTGTAGACTTTGGAAAGTCTGAGCCAATGTATAGACTCTACCTCAGCAATGAATAGGCAAAACGGATGTACAGACTTCAGGTGTGAAGACCATTGTGCAGACTTTTGAGAACAGTTCAATGTATTAACTTAGCGTTGTATAGACTTGGCTTTGAACGCTTGAGCTGAAGATAATGATGTAATGTATAGACATGAAGAAACTGTGCACATTGTATAGACTTGAAGAAACAAGGTAACGTTGTATAGACTTGAAGAGACAAGGCAACGTTGTATAGACATGAAGATGAATGATCAGACAATGTATAGACTTCACAGTTCAACAGCCATTGTATGGACTTTGAAAGTCTGAAGGCGATGTGCATACTTGCTGAGTTGACGCTGCAGCCCAATGAGTTGACGCTGCAACATATATACTTTACGTTCAACTGATGATGTGTAGACTTGAAGTTAGACAAACCAGACAATCAATGTTCTGATGGGTCGACGCATCAGCAAGAGTGGGTCGACCCACTACTGTTCATACTAACTAAGCAGAGTGTAGCAATGAATGCTTTATGCATCAGTTAACATGACTGAACATCAAAAAATGTTAAAACTAAACTGAGCAGCAAGATGACTGAACATTTGATAGACTGAGTTATGATCAGAAAATAACTGAATAACAGCATGATGATTCACACAGCAGGATGACTCACAGTGATTAACTCACATCAAAAATCAATCATCAAAATCACAGGGGCACAACAATCTCCCCCTTTTTGATGATGGCAACACTTTCAACACATTGAGTCATTCTGATGATGTGAGACATTCTGATGACTCAAATTATTCTCCCCCTTTGACTTCATCAAAAAGAAAATAATTTGAGAAATTAAAGCATGTATAAGAATCAGGCAATTCCTACCCCTTGCAAGAACAAAATGCTCCCCCTTTAAGAGTTGCAGCAAAAACATGAGATAGAGATGATCAAAAGGAGCTTGCATGCAAAGATTGAATGAAATTTTCCCTTTGGCAAACAATCAACATAAACAGATACCAGAATGCAAGATCTCAATTCTCCTCCTTCTATGCAGCATGATGCATATGACAAGGAGGCTCCCCCTCTATACATGGAACCTTATGAAATGAATGAGAAGGAGACCACAGAGGCAAGCAAGAATTCTCCCCCTTAGATCAACAGTCATGTTTGAAATAATGGAGTCCAATGTGAGAAAGTAAGTACTCAGAATGAATGTGAAAGATTTTCAATGGGATATCAATTTCATAAATCTGATTAAACAAGTATTTCAGACTCTTCTATTATAGAGATTTATGAATGATCTTCATTGACAAGTCAGATCAGAATATGATGTATGCAAGGCTTGTTTATAAGTTTCCTGTACTCATATCTGAAATCAGTTTTAATAGAGGTGAACCTTGTTTTCATATTGACAGTCTTGTTTGATCTTCTTCTTTCTTACTCACTCAATTTCAAAGATTCCTTTAAGAGATGCAATCAATAGTAATGAAGTTAAACACATAAGAAAAATATTTGTTTCTGTCAAGGGTTCCAATAGAATATTTCTTTTGCACATATTTTTCAAATGGCATACTAGATTAGCAACAATTTTCATAACATTCTTCATGAGCACTTGAGTTTAGTACACCCTTGTAACTAGAGGATACACGTTGTTTAGACGCCAGTATCCCTAAGCACTTGGATGGACTAACTGTCATGCTTCATAGGAACAGAGATGGCATTTACACTTCATGACACACTACAGATCATTTCTTTGATGAGTGAGATGTATTTCTCAGTGTGCATGCTATTGCTCTGCCAGATTATCAATCATTTTTAAGCAGAGTTAACTATGGCACCTCATGACACAGTCCTTTGGACATGGTTTCTCAGTAACCAAGGTCATTGCTCTGACAAGATTTACCCTTAGACATAATCCATATTCTCAGATGTTTAACAATCAATACTGATTTCATACATATCAATCAAGGAATATCATGATTTCAGAATTTTCAGAATTCAGAGGAGTTTAAAAGACTCAACATGAAAATGTTGGTTAAAGTTTATTAAGACCAACTCAGATATTTTCAAGATATGTTCATAAGCAAACACAAGACATACATGAATCATCAACCGACTGAAGGAATCAGACATTCATAATCCTATATAATAGAAGATTCCTTTTTAATTTATTTTCAGATTTATGATCAGGATATGTACAGAGAATACTTTCTGAGTGTTCAGGGAAGGCCGAAAACATTTTAAAGAACAGCCAATCCAACATATACCAATGGATAGGTTGAGTGAAAGTGGCTGAAAACAGTTGAAACATGAATTTGAAATGTGTTGCATTACACATTCATCACAGGGATTTGAGCAAGATAGTAGTTCAATCTGAAGATGGGAAGTTCAGTTGATAGAATATGAATGATGCTCCCCCTAAATGGATGCATGAGCAAGCATTCCTACATGTATGCAATTCTGACCTATGGTACCAGGCGGAGGACTTGGTCTAAAGACCACCTCACACACAGCAAGCACTTCCAGACAGAGTTCATCAGCCCTTTAGTATCTCACTATTTATATACCAAGAATCATGCATGACAATCCAATGCATATGCAGTCCTACATGCATCTTAAGCTGACCGAATGCTATTTATATGCAATTATGAATGCGTGTGCATGTCAAATGTGCAGATGAACATTTTTTGAGCATGAGACATCATCCAAGCAACAGATTTATTCAATTCAGCTTTTCAGATTTTTCAGAATGCAATTTGTTTTCAGTGATTGTGCATTTTAACAAATATCAAACAATTGCAATTGTCATATGTATGCATCAAATGCAGACAACCTTTAAATCTCATGTATGCACCAGTGCATGAGCAGACAAAAAGAAATTGCAAATGGCAGATGCAGTTATGGACATGTATGCATGAGATCTTAATTGACATATTAAGCATGATGTTCAGCTAGAGCAAAAATTCAGGTGAACAAGCATTTAATCAGCAGAGTTGGGGTTTACCAAACTTTGGATGCCTTGGTTTATTTGACCCCCTTTTATTCCTCATCCTCAAGGCATACCTGCAAAGCACATATCTCATTTTGTGTTTCTAGGTACCCAAGACTTCTTGGGTCCTACTTCGTTAGTAACACCTCTGATAGGTGCTTTCCATAATCTTTGGGCATGTAAGTCATCAGACTTCATTAAATTACACTCCCTCATGGAGTGCCCAAACTGCCCACAATAATGGCAGGAAACAGCAGATCTTGAATTCTTTTTATGCACAACATTGTTAGCATAGAATATGTGTGCATTATCATGAAAGTCTCTATTATTTGCATGCATATACTGTTTTCCATCTCGTGCCAGCCAGCATTCAGAAGCTCGGTGGCCAGGTTTTCCACATTTAAAGCATGTAGAAATCTTTCTCTTAAAGGCAGATTTATTTCTAACAAAAACATTTCTATTTGTAGGGAATTTTATATTTTGAGAAAATGTTTTTCCCTGAGCATGCCAGCAGTTCTTGACTGTATGGCCATGTTTTCCACAATGAGAGCAATTAGAGAAGGTATTTCTATGAGGGCCTAACCAGCATTGTGCAGCAACATGTCCTATTTTTCCACAGTTATAACAATGAATTTTCTTTTCCCTAAGGACATGATTTCTACCCTGATTGTTTTGAGCAGCTGCTAGGTCATCTTTTTCCTTCAAATTACACTCATGCATCAAATGTCCATATTTGTGACAGTAGTGACAGATCATTTTCTTTCTAGATGCATGCGAGTGTGTGGGTGAACCATGCAGAGTGGGAAGAGGAACTTGTTGATTCTTTTCTTTCTGTTTTTCTGTTGTTTTCTTTTGAGCAGTTGACTGATAACCAGGAAGGTTCTGAGGGCTTTGAGAAGTTGAACTGGACACAAAGGAAGTTTGAACTTTATTTTGAAAACTCTTCTTATTTGAGGGATTATAACCCAACCCTTCCTTCTGAAAATTTACCTTAGTTACTAGAATTTTATCCAGATTATCTTTTCCGTCCACAAATTTTGACAAGGAATTATTCAAATATTCAATTTCATTTTCCAAAGAAACGATGTGTATTTCATAACTGGCAATCTCTTGTTCATTATAATTTACACATTCGCTTAGTACCTTGTTTACAATTTTACATTCCTCAATTTCTTGTTCCAGATTTCTCAATTTTTCAGACTCTTCAATGTAAACAGTTTTTCCTTTTTCTAAGAGAAGAAGTTTCTCTGACATAGCAGTGTTCAACTGCTTCAATCCTTCAACCTCTTGAATTAGTTTGTCATTTTTTGATTTCAGATTTTCAATTTCTTCAACAGAGTCTTTATCAATTTTTATTGAGCTCATTTTATCATTCAGTTCTTCCTCTATCTGTTCAAGCTCCAGAATCTTGTTTAACAGATATTTTTTTTCTTCCATTAGGGAAACAATAAACTCCTTCTGACATTCTGAATTTGAGTGAAGATCTTCATCTATTTCCTTGAGAAACGGACACTCATTGCATGCAGATTTAACAGAACATATTGTTTGAACCAGGAGTTTTTCACATTGTTTCCTAAGACATTCATTTTCAGATTTCAGCCTACTTAGTTCAGAGCAAACACATTTAAATTCATTCATCAATTTTTCATTCTGGTTTTTATGCATATGGATATCTGACAAATAGGCATCATGAGATTGCTTTGTATTTGAACAATTTTCACATGGTGAACTTGAACTACCCTGATCACTTTTCTTTTTCAAGTTCTTGTATCGTTTTCTTAATTGTTCATGAGACTCAAATAGCTCAGCATATGCATTCTCCCAATCATCTAAAGAAAAATTATCGAAGATGTTTACCTCCTCCTCATCATTTTCTTCTTCATTTTGGCTGCTGCCTTGATTGCTGCCACTTGGATTACTTCTGTTAGCCATCATGCAGCTGTCCTCGTTTACCCTGTGAAATTGCTTCAGCCTATCCAGGATGTCCTTTGCTGAGCTGCAATTATGAAGACAAGAGTGTAAGGCTCTGTCAGTGGCTGCTTTCATCAAATTGAAGGCTTTCTGATTTTCTCCATCCTTTGATCTGTGGTTGTTGGTCCATTTGGACACTTTCGTTGGTAATGTGTGAGGACCTTGTGAAATTAATTTCCACAGATCAGGATTAACTGCATCAACATAATTTCGTAGACTGATAAACCACGCATTAAAATTAGAACCATTGAAAATCGGTGGATTACCCATGAAGGCTGATCAGATAAATGCAATAGGAATAATAAAGCACCAAGATAGCAGGATCGAATCTACAGATCGCTGGACCTTCTAAGCAAACAACCTGCTCTGATACCAATTGTTGGAACGGTGCGATCGATACAGAGGGGGGGTGAATGTATCCCCTTCAAGAATATTGCCCAAATTAAAAACTCAGATGCTAGACGCAATCACAAAATAAAACTAATTCAATTAAACTTATGAGCAACCACATGAAGCGCGTCTATCCAAGCATCTAGCGAAAGCAATCACACAAAGCAAACCATTGCTCAAAAGATTTTAAGGTGGTTCGGTCCTCCAGACCTACATCCACCCCTCACTCCCAACCGGAGTGAGGCTTCACTAGCAAATGCTAGAACCAAGCAGACTCAGTCTGCAAACAGTTGCTGCCACACAGCTTGACCAGGGGAACAGCCTCCCCTCTTCCTCCCAACCGGAGGGACACCCCAAGTGACTCCCAGCCACTTGGAAACCAGAGACCGAAGTCTCTCTTCCTCCAGACCAGGAGGGAACCCGCTAGTGACTCCCAGTCACCATCAACCAGAGGTCGCAGACCTCTCTTCCTCCAACCGGAGGGACCCCTGGACTTGCAAGCCACAAGCCCAGAACCGGAGACTAGTCTCCCTTCTCTTGAATCCACAGGAGGAACCCGATCCCCAGCAGGGCAATCGGAAGAACAAAGATAACCAGGTGAAAAGGAAAAAATAAAAAACGGAAAATACACAGCAATCGAAAGGCTGTAAATGAAGAACAAGAATGTAGCTCTCAAAGGAGCAGATCTGGCTTGGATTTAATCCAGACGCCAGAGGACAGATCTTCAATAGCTTCTTCCTTCTTCTCCACGAACTCTCTCTCTCTATCTCTCTTTCCTTCTCTCTGCTCTCCTTTTCTCTCACGCTATTCTCTCCTTCTTCTCTGCAACCCTTTTTCTTCTGTCGGCTCACTCTTCTTCTATTTCTTCTTCTTCTCTTTTTCTTCTTCGTCTCTTTTTCTGGATCGAAGAGCTTTCTGCTCTCCAGGCTTCTTCTTCGATCAGCCTTCTACAGAGGATGAAGGCTTCCTTTTATAAGCAGCAGCAGCAGGCACACTGGCGCGTGTGGCTTCCACATTTCATGCCCTAAAAATTCGACCACGTGGCAGCATCCTGGTCATGAGCCAGGCACCTCGGATCACGTGCCCTTCATTAGTACGCATTTGAATTTGTCCCACTGCGTCGACCCTGCTGTGGATAGCGTTGACGCGTTGAAGACAGCCAGAGATAAGTCGTCCCTTTCTTGAACTGCTGCGTCGACGCTGCCAGTTGGTGGCGTTGACACACGAACATGTACATTTGTATATTGGCATCTCTTAAGCCGCTGCGTCGACACTGCTTGTTGATGGCGTTGATGCATTGGAGTATTTCTGACAAGGCCTCTGCTTCTTGAGTGGCTGAGTTGACGCAGCCTTTGTGTAGAGTTAACGCTGTGAAGAGTATCCGTGGATGCATCTTCACTGGTGCGTGGACGCCTTAAGCTCTAGCGTCGACCCTGTTCCTGTCTTGCATCAGGAACTAATTCAAACGAAAAGATTAATGAGTCAAGACTTAATCACAACCACGCCATTCATATCTCATTGAATTAGATCTGAAGCAGTGTATAGACTTGGTGAACACTGCAACAGTAATCGGATGTATAGAGTTGAAGTTAGACAATCCATTGTATAGACTTCAATTAAGTGCATTGGCTGTACAGACTTCAATTAGAAGTTGCCCGATGTACAGACTTGAAGATAAGACTCCAATGTACAGACTTGCAAAAGCGAAGTCAATGCACAGACTTTGAAAGACTTGAACACTGCGATGTTCAGACTTTAGCAGTGTATAGACTTAGAGTGTAGCTAAAGCTTCGAGCGTAGGAATAGGCCAAAATGTATAGACTTTCAATGAAGGGCGTTGTGTAGACTTTGGAAAGTCTGAGCCAATGTACAGACTCTGCCTCAGCAATGAATAGGCAAAACGGATGTACAGACTTCAGTTGTGAAGACCATTGTGCAGACTTTGGAGAACAATTTAATGTATTGACTTAGCGTTGTATAGACTTGGCTTTGAACGCTTGAGCTGAAGACAATGATGTAATGTATAGACATGAAGAAACTGTGCACATTGTATAGACTTGAAGAAACAAGGCAACGTTGTATAGACTTGAAGAGACAAGGCAACGTTGTATAGACATGAAGATGAATGATCAGACAATGTATAGACTTCACAGTTTAACAGCCATTGTATGGACTTTGAAAGTATGAAGGCAATGTGCATACTTGCTGAGTTGACGCTGCAGCCCAATGAGTTGACGCTGCAACGTATATACTTTACGTTCAACTGATGATGTGTATACTTGAAGTTAGACAAACCAGACAATCAGTGTTCTGATGGGTCGACGCATCAGCAAGAGTGGGTCGACCCACTACTGTTCATGCTAACTAAGCAGAGTGTAGCAATGAATGCTTTATGCATCAGTTAACATGACTGAACATCAAAAAATGTTAAAACTAAACTGAGCAGCAAGATGACTGAACATTTGATAGACTGAGTTATGATTAGAAAATAACTGAATAACAGCATGATGACTCACACAGCAGGATGACTCACAGTTATTAACTCACATCAAAAACCAATCATCAAAACCACAGGGGCACAACAACGGGGATGCGCCCCAACACACACACACACACGGAGATGAGGTCTCCAACACGATCCAACAAGCGGATCACCAACACAAACACCCGCTGCCACAAGTGCAGCAATCCACACACACGAGACAGAACGGATCTAAAAGACCCCCCCACACACAAACGCATATCTAGGAAGATCCATGCACACACAGGAATCAAATGCGACACACACACACACGATCACGGATCCAACAACGATCCACACACACACAAGTTCTTGCAGTTTATGATGAACACAATTACAACATCTAAAACATAAAGACGATGAGGCTTAGTTTAGAAAACTCCTGATTTGGGTTCCTTTTGAATGTATGATGCAGATCTTACGTTGATTCCTTCTTTGCTTGAATGGCTTTGGATGGGTTGTGAAAACCTTATTCTTTCTCCCTTTGGCAGTCTTCCCTTGATCTCTTGCTTGCTTACTTGCTTACTTGCTTCTTCCCTTTTTCCTCCTTGGACGGTCTCCCCTTGTTCTTCCTTGAATGCTTGCTTGCTTCTTCACTCCCTTGGAGGTTGCTAGCTTCAGATTTGGCTTCAAACACCTTGGAGATGGATGAAGATCTTGCTGCACGAGGTACTGTTCCCGGAGCTACAGTACCCTCTCCTTCCTCCTTGGATAGCCTCCTCTTGATCTCACTTGAAGCCCTCTTGGATGGTTAGGGTTTATGGCTCCAAATGATATGTTTTATAGCTCATGAATGGTCCATAGACAAGCCCCAGACCAGATCCACAAATCATGGTGTAATTGGGGTCATTGGGATTAAACAAATGGGTAGAAAGACCTCTCCTCGAGCTTGAAACAAAAGTCAACAAAAGGGGGCCTCGGGATTGGCGGTCGACCAGAATATGGGGCGGTCGACCGGAACCTGCTGCAGCCAGAACATTTTGGCTCTGGCAAAACCAGTCGACCGGCCCTATGGTGGCGGTCGACCGAAACTTGTAAAATCTTGAGTTTTTCATTTCTAAAAGAACCGATCGACCGGACGCCTAGGGGCGGTCGACCGCTACCTGTAAAAACTGGAATTTTCAGGCTCTGGCAAATCTGGTCGACCGGCCAAGGTGTGTTGGTCGACCGGAAACACCTATACCTGCAGAAATGAAGTGTTAGCTCAAAGAAACATGTCCATAATTCAAAGGCTTCATGTCCATATCAAATCCATGCATTTTGCGATTGGATTCACTTGGTTTATGCATTTGAAATGTCTAAACCATTAGAGCGTAACCTGACCGCGCAGGTCGATCCGCGGGCGAGGGCGCACGATGGCCAGAAGGGTTTCAAGTTTAATATGCATGAATGAGGTGTATTAAGGAGATGTATATGAGATACACATGGTGAGATCGATGCTAAGATAAGGTAAGAGTCTCACCAATGGTTCTTTGACAGTACATGACATATACCACATGTTTTGGATTGTAGAGGAGCAAGGTGAGTATCCACACGTTTGGTTCACCAGGTGACTGCCATGAGTTTAATCCTGCAAGGAAGATAGTCAGGGTTAATACCATGCTTGTTTAGATTAAAGAGGTTATGAAACCTCTTGTCTCTTGTAAAACCAACATATGCAAACCAAGGATCAAGATCATGTAACCGCTGCCATTTGACATCTCAGCCATACATAGATAACAGGAGCATGAGCAATCAACCATGAGTTTAGTTATCATCACTTAATCACACATTAAGTTTAGTTATCATCAAAACAAAAACTTAACAATCACAACAATCATCAAAACCATAACTCAACAGAATAGACCGTTTGTACGTTGACACGGCCCTATTTTAACCGTCCAGTGTTTGTGTTTTCTATAGGTATACGGCCTTTTTATACACCGTTTATAGGTGTGAGCGGCCAGGCTCTGACCGTTCTATTCAGTGGGACGGCATGATTTTGACCGTCATTGGCTTTGCACAGCTTCTTGACGACCATGATTTACCCGTGTGTTCTAGGCAATGGAACGGCCTCTTATCTGACTGTTTGACCTATTAAGTGGTCAGGTGTATGACTGTTTATTTCCCGAAGTGTTGTTTTGTGTTGTTTTTCCGATGGTTTGGCCTCCATTTGTCTTGGCTTAGCCTGGTGGTATGCCCCTGGTTCCGTGGATGTCTTGGATGTCTTATGAGGACTATGACCATGTTCTAAGGTAGTCGGGAGTGCCATCACATCGAGTAATGTTCCGTGATGCTTCAGAGTCATCTTTGGTTTCTGGTCATCCCGGTAAGATTTAGTGGTCGATAAGTGACCTTGGAAGTGTCTCATCCAATCAAGACAGTGGTTCTGGACGCTTTGAGGTACTATCTTACCTCGATTTATGTGTCCAGGTGCGTTGAGGGTCTTGATGCTCCCTCAGGTCTCCGCGAGTCGTTTTATACGGTTGTGGGGATCTGATGATCCAGTGTTGTTTTCCTCGGCTTAGGATGAGACTGATTGGCAGCTTGTCACCGTCGTTGTGCGATGATCTTGACCCCGAGTCTTGTGACTCAAGGATCGTTGTGTTGGTAGGTCTAGTTGTCCCATCCTGAGTCTGTGGCAGTTGGTATACCACCATGTGCCTGGGTGCTTCGTAGTACGTGCGATAGTGCATTCTTAGCCTGCATGTACTTCAGCACTCATGTTTCAGAGTCTCCGTGTCTAGTGAGCCTCCACTAGTCGTAGCCTGACGACCTCGAGTGTCTGCCCACCTGGGAGTGGTGGTGAGGGAAGTTCCCAATATACGGTTTGTAGGCTAGTTTCCGTGGGCTCCCTTGTCTTGCAGTAGCGTCCTGCTGGGGGAGAAAACTAGCTAGAGGCCTGGCTCAAGGTATTGAGCTTGTGTGTGCACACGTGGTTAGGGGTGTTTTGGACGAACGCCGACGGGCGTGACCCTGACTAGTCGCTCATTATGTAGTTCCTTGTTCAGTTCAGTGAGTATCTTAGTCTCCGTCATTCTCGACATCCGTAGCGAGATACTTGTGGCGCAGTGTAAGACGTCAGTGGACGCATCTGGCTGTTCTTCTAGTGAGGAGGTGCTTCCGTCACTTGGTGCATGACTCTCGTGTTTCTCGGAGTTTGTATTCCCTTTCCGAGTTAGTCTGCTCTTGGCTTTTTTCCAAGTTCAGCTTCCCCTTCCGAGTTGGTCTATTCTCGGCCTTGCCTGAGGATGGCTTTCTGTTGCGTACAAGATGCTCTAGTCCTGTGCATCATGTTGTGCCCCTGTGGTCATTTGAGTTATTTGATATTCATGGTTTTGATAATGGCTAAACACTATAAGTCATTATTGTTTTCCACTCTCATATGACTGACATACGTGATGTTTTGCTCATGACAGATAAGCCAATAAATGAACAAGGAATGGAGTGGAGATGGCAAATGTGAAAGCTCAATGATTACGCCCTCGCACGCGGATGTGGTCAAGGGGTCTGCCCCCGGAACAAAATTTTGATTATAGGTGCGATATAATCAATAGAAATCTTCAAGACAGTCAAGGTTGATGTCATAGATGAGAACGGACTGCTAAAGGACTCAAGCAATGGAGCTAAAGAGGTTAACGGACCGACCCGGGAAAACCCAAGGTCTGCCCAGCTGGCGGTCGACCGCCCCAGCTAGCAGCTCCCAGTCTGCACGAGTCTCAGTGGTGGTCGACCGCCAGCCCAGTAGCGATCGACCAAAAATACCAGGGACCATCCGTCTACAGCGTTTCTCAGTAGCAGTCGACCGCCCGCTTCTGCAGGTCGACCACCAGCCCTGAGCCAACTTTTGTTGACTTCATTTTCCACCTCGAGGCCAGCCCCTTTCCATTGATTTGTTTAATCAAAACTCACCTAATCTCCCATGATTTGTGGATCTGGTCTGGGAGATGTCTATGGACCATTCAAAGTCTATAAAACCAATGCAAGAGGGTTAGAAAACCCTAGTTGATCAAGAGGAATCAAAGAGAGATCAAGAGAGGCTAGAGGAGGTGCTTGGAAGAAGGGGTACTATAGCCGTGAACAGTACTCCGTGCAGAAGTTCTACATCCACTCCAAGTGATTCAAGCTTAGATCTGAAGCATGCAACCTCCAAGGAAGCTAGAAGCAAGCAAGCTCTCAAAGGTGATCAAATCTTCATCCATAAATCTCTTCATCAACTCAAGGGGATCAAAAGGAAGATCAAAGCTACATCCATACACTTTTTCATCAACTCAATTGAATCCAAGGTATCAAGGCAGATCAAAGGAGGCTGGAAGAAGAGGTACTGTAGCCGTGAACAGTACTTCGTGAAGAAGTTCTTCATCCATTCCAAGGTGTTTCAAGCTCATATCAAAGCAAGCAATCTCCAAGGAAGTGCAGAAGCAAGCAAGGCTATCAAGGTGATCCAAGGAAGTTGATTTCACAAGGTTTTCACGGGAGATCAAATCTGCATCCTTCATCTTCTTCTTCATCTCAAGGTGATCCAAAGAAGCCCATTCTCAAGGGAGATCAAATCTGCATCCTTCATCTTCTTCATCAACTCAAGGTGATCCAAGTAAGATCTTTTCACAAGGAAGAAGATACCATTGAAGCATCAGATTCAAGTTCCAGCAATCTCAGATAAGATCTTTTCTCTTTGAGCATATTCTATATCTTGTTTGAGTATTTTCATATTTGTTCTCTTTCCATTTCATTCAAACATTTGAAACTGTGAATCGTCCCTATCAGTGGTTAGTAGGAAGGCAATCGGAAGTTGTCCAATCTGCGGATTTGACGTCCCTACCGGTGGTTAGTAGGAAGGTAATCGAAAGTTGTCCGATCTGCGGTGTTGACGTCCCTACCGGTGGTTAGTAGGAAGGCAATCAGAAGTTGTCCGATCTGCGGTGTTGACGTCCCCACCGGTGGTTAGTAGGAAGGCAATCGGAGGTTGTTCCAATCTGCGGTTCAGTGCGTTGCACTAGTGAAGCCTCACCGGGTTTGGTGAGGGGTAGACGTAGGACTGGAGATTCAGTCCGAACCACCTAAAAATCTCATGTGTTGTGGTTTGATTGTGCGATTGCTTCGTGATAGATACATGCTTAGGTTCAATATCCATATTACTTATTCATCTTGCTAAGTAAATCGTTGTGTGCTACGCTAAGCTAGTTATATTCCGCTGCGATTCTTTTTAACTAGTTATAAAGAGGTTGCATTACGAAAAGAGGGGCAGATCTATTCACCCCTCCCCTCTAGATCCGCCATCCACTACTCAACAAGTGGTATCAGAGCCTGGCTCTACTATTCCCAGATCCTACGATCTGCAGGAAAAGATCCTGGTGTATTTTATTTAGATGGCTTCATGTGCTACACATGCTTCGATGGTTTCTCCGCCCATTTATGATGGTTCAGATTTTTCTACGTGGGTAGGGAGAATGTTCATCTATGTTAGCTCCATAGATCCACAATTGTGGACTCTTATATACGATGGTCCTCATGAGCTGCCATCAAATTCAATTGATTGGTCATCCGAACATGAGACCAAACACAATGATAATCTTACTGCATCTAACTTAATTACAGCTGCAGTTGATCTCAGACTAACTCATCTTGTGTCCTCCTGCAACACAGCCAAGCAAGTACTGGACAAGTTGGCGAAAATCCATGAAGGGAAGGAACAAGAACATGAATGCTTCATGGCCGACCGTGCAGAATAGTCCAGCAATACATCCTCATCACAGGTAAACTCTGACTCCGAGGAATTCACTTTTGAAGAGCTTATGGAAGCCTATGATGAGTTGATTACATAATACAAAAAGGTAAAATCAGAAAATAAAAATTTGAAAAAGGATCTCAAGAAAAATAACCAAACTGAAAGCTTGGTTTGTAAAAACTGTTCTATTTTTGAAGAGCTCAACGACACTCTTTCTTTTGATCTAGATACGCATAAACAAAGCATTGCATGTCTAAGGGATGAAAATGAAAATCTTCATGATAAAATCACTAGGTTGGAAGAAATTATAATAAAATTTCAAAACCAACATAAGTCAATCTCTAATGATCAAACTATGGCCGATGAGCTAATCTATGATGAGAGGTTGATTCAAGAAAATAAAAATCTTTTTCATGCTCTGCTAATTTTGCATGTGAAAAATGTTCATTCTTGAGAAACATAAATGTTGGTCTCCATGATGATCTTGAATGGCAACAAAATCTGATTGATTCTCTGAAAGAAGAGAATAGAGAGTTGTTGGAAAAGAAAATTGAACTTGAACAAGCTGAAGAAGAATTGCATGAAAAACTGGCTGTACATGAAAAAGGTAAATCTGTCATTGATGATCACTCTGAAACATTGCATGCTTTAGAACAACAAAATCAAAATCTCAAAGTAATAAATGACATGCTCAATGAATAATTGGCAGCATGCGAAGAGGGTCTTGATGAATCTAAACAGCATATTTCCTCACTTGAAAATGAAATTCAAGGTCTGAATGATTTCCTGTCTTTGTTTGCCCAAACTCAAGATTCAGGCTCACCGGAAGTCACCACCTCCTGTGGTCACCAAAAAGGGCATACTGCTCAAAAGAAAAGTAAAATTCAGCATGCTCATCCAAACATGCACCACAACATGTCTAATGCTAAATACCATGCTTTCCATAAAACGAATGTCCATTGTTATTATTGTGGTAGACATGGTCACACTGTGCATGATTGTTTCATCCTAAGAAATGATGAGCTTAGAACAGGACAACAAGGAAAGGGCAAGGAAAGAAACAAGTTAACACTGGCAGAGGGCCTGCTCAACAGAACTCTGCACAGAATCGTATGGAGAATCAGAAGTGTCGACATTCCTATCCAGACAGGTCGACACTCTCCATGGCATTCAATAGAAATGCTTATCTTCGCTACTTTCATTGTGGTAAGACTGGTCACACTGACAAGGAATACTGGCATCTGAAATAAAGACATTACCCTTATACCATGAAAGTTAAAAATCATGCTCGCCCACAAAAGCATAGTCCACATGCACATGCACATGAACATAAAAAGAAAAATCAATCTTTTGTGTGTTGTTTCTATTGTGGGAAAAATGGAGCTGAGATATATGATTGCCTTACAATGAGGGAGGATGATGTGGTTGCCCTGAAAAAGATGTGCCATGATGCTAAACATGTTGCTAACCCACAAGGACCCAAGCAAGCTTGGGTACCTAAAAATTCTAAATGAGAATTTTGGGTGCAGGATGTCTTGGAGCTCAAGGCACAGGTATGTAAATATTTTGTTATCATTTTGCATGTTTAGTCTTGACATGTAGATACTGCATCATAAGTTTGCCCATTTTGTTCAATAAACTTCTGCAAACTGAATTGCTTGGTTGAAATGATGATTTATCCCCCATGGTGTGAAGATGAAGACATGAGCTAGATTAATTGCTCACACCCTGCTTGACCTCTCGTATTTTAAATGGTCTAGAGTTGAAAGGCAAGTCATGCTTATCTAGAACTCTTACTATGCGTGAGAAGGATCTAAGATCAAATCCTCCGTCGTGTACCAGAGATCAATTATTTCAGCTGTTTAATTCATGAGAAACTTGTTATGATGATGACGTTGATGTGATGATGAGTTGTTTTGTACCTGATATCAGGCACATGAAATTCTTAGATTTTGGTTTTGATGATGCATATCATGGCTGCATTTTCAACTCAATTTTCATGTTAGCATTGTTCAAAGGGGAAGTCTAGCAATTGGCATCATCATGTTGCATTCAGTTCAAATTCTATTGTGAATGATTTGTGTTTGCATCATCTTGTGATCTCATATACTCTAATGCAAATCATGTTTAGGAAAACAAAAAAAAAGTGTGCAATCATCATGCGGCATCTTCATTGCATTGTGCATTCACATAAGTCTTAGGCTGCATAGTTCGTTGCCAACTCATGCATGCTTTCAGTAGGAGTCAACATCTAAAACTAAGCTGCATGCTCCCTTAGAATAAAGTTGTATCAAATGGATGTAAAAAGTGCTTTCTTGAATGGTTTGATTAAGGAAGAAATCTGTGTGGAGCAGCCCCCTGGCTTTGAGAACTCTAACCATGCAGATTTTGTATACAAGCTAGACATGGCACTTTATGGCTTGAAGCAAGAACCAAGAGCTTGGTATTAGAGACTAAGCTTGTTCCTCATTGAGAAAGGGTACACATGAGGTAAGGTAGATCAAACACTTTTCATCAAGAAGCAAGGTAAGAACATTTTGATTGTTCAAATTTATGTTGATGATATTGTGTTTGGTTCTACTAAATCTGAAATGTGTGAGGAATTTGCTAACCTCATGACTAGCGAATTCGAGATGAGCCTAATGGTAGAACTCTATTTTTTTCTCGATTTACAGGTCAACCAAGGAGAAGATGGGTGCTTCATAAGTCAAGCAAAATACATCAAGGAGCTGCTGAAAAGATTCAACATGACAAGCAGTAAAATAATTGCAACTCCTATGAGCACTACAACATCACTGGATTCGGATGAAAATGATAAATTAGTGGATGCAAAAATCTATAGAGGTATGATCGGCTCCTTGCTTTATTTGATTGCATCCCGACCAGATATTCAGTTTAGTGTTTGCCTCTGTGCTAGATTTCAAGCTAGTCCTAGAGTAGGACCAAGCATATTGAGATTAGGCATCACTTCATTAGAGATGAGGTCTTTAAGAAAAATTTTGAATTACATTTTATTGATACTCTAAATCAGATTACAGACATCTTTACTAAGCCCTTGTGTAATGACAGGTTTACTACACTTAGAAGGGAGCTTGGTCTTTACAGACCTCAGACCACTAAAAATTCAAAAGATGATCCTCTTCAGCTTGGTTGTGTGTCTTGAAATTTGGCATCGATGCATTGTTCATATGTAAATATGTCATCTTGCATCTGATGTAGCATTGCATGTAGTCACGATGCATAATAAAGTTGAATTCATGTTCACGATGCATTGCATGTGGTGTAGCTTCATTCTTGCATGGCCATGGTATATCAAATGTTGATGTATGGAAAGGCAGGTTATGCTTGTCTAGAAGCACTCAATATGCGTGAGGTTTCACCTCCGCCAAGTACCATGCGTCACTGTCGCATATAGGCCATATAGTAAGGGGGAGTTGTCTCTTTGACGCATTCATGCATTTGTTTAATCTTCATTCTGTTGCCATGAATAAGTGTACAACCATGTGTTGGGTCATGTATTTCATTTCTGCCAACTTCATGTTCGATCAGGTCAACCCCTGCATGGTTCTTGTCAACCTCTCCTTGACATTCGTCATTCCACTTGATTGCCAACATAACTCCTTGAGTGCATTCACTGCATATCCTTAGGGGGAGTCCTACTGCTATTCTTAATCTCTTGCAATCTGAACTTCATGGCTTATAGTCTGAATATGAGATCATGAGACCGACAGCACTACGGCGTAAGAGCTTTCTATTATATGAACTGATGATTATCCATTCAATGAAAATGGTTCAGATTTAATGATTTCCTTGAAGTTCTGATATATCTTTTGAAATCATCTATGTTCTGTGATTTTAATAGACCTTAACTAGAGATTGCATGTTGTGCCTTGAATGACTCTCCTAAAATCTGAAAATCCAAACGTCCTGACAATCTTGGTGATACTCTAGAGCTTAGTATTGTTTCTAAACATCTTGATGAGTTGGAATTCTTGAAAATTAATTTGACAGAGCAATGATATTGTTGCACGGAGAAATATGTCACGTCATCAAATCAAGTGACGAATGATATGTCATGATGTGCCCTTGTTATCTCTGTCTTAATTATATTTGGACTCTAGGCAGAGCACTGGCATAATTGGTGAGAAATATATCTTCTCATCAAAGAAATGAGATTCGATATGTCATGACATGACTTTGCTATCTCTGTTCATTCTGAAGCATGACTGTCAGTCTTGCCAAATACCTAGGGATACTGGCGTCTAAACAACGTGTATTCTTACGGCTAGGAGGCATGTACTAGACTTGATTGCTCGTAAAATATGAGTCATGTGCCTTCAAATACAAAAGTTATTGAAAAATCAAACATGCCGCCAAATACAAAAGTTATTGAAAAATCAAACATGCTGCAATCATACAATTCCATGCTTTACTCATGCTTGTTTAGCCTCAATACTCGTTTTTGTGTTATTCCCTTTGTAGTTATTGAATATGGATATATAAGACAAGGGAAGATTACACATTGCCATGATATGCACTTTTGGTTCATTTCTATTAAAACTTGGATGTAGATGCTTTTCGAACTCTGTTGATGATCTCGAATTTCATTAGCTTTTAACCATGTATGTTGCTCACGGTCTGGTTCAGGTTTGCATATAATGGCTTGCTCTCATCTCCTTTCAGCTCTGGTCTCACAGACATTAGCCACCTTCTCTACCTTATCCCTCCTTTTTGCTGCTGTTAAAGGGGGAGAAAATGTGTTGTTGTGAGTCCTTTTTGTGCTAATACCTTTGTCCGTCCTTTGTGCGGCCTTTTTGAGTTGTCAAAGGGGGAGAGTGAATTGTGGACGGGAGAGAGTCCACGGGGGAGAGAACCTTGTAAGCTTTGAGTCTTCATATGTGATGAGGGTTTGTGCATAGCATTCACATGCTTTGATCATCCATGCATACATATCCGCATTCACATGCTTTAATTATCATTGATCTTGAGTTGCATATCTTGAGCTGCATATGTTATAAAATTTGTCATCTTGGACATTACTGTCACATAATGACTCACAGTGTTGCCATCATCAAAAAGGGGGAGAATGTTGTGCCCCTATGGTCATTTGAGTTATTTGATATTCATGGTTTTGATAATGGCTAAACACTATAAGTCATTATTATTTTCCACTCTCATATGACTGACATACGTGATGTTTTGCTCATGACAGATAAGCCAATAAATGAACAAGGAATGGAGTGGAGATGGCAAATGTGAAAGCTCAATGATTGCGCCCTCGCACGCGGATGGGGTCTGCCCCCGGAACAAAATTTTGATTATAGGAGCGATATAATCAATAGAAATCTTCAAGACAGTCAAGGTTGATGTCACAGATGAGAACGGACTGCTAAAGGACTCAAGCGATGGAGCTAAAGAGGTTAACGGACCGACCTGGGAAAACCCAAGGTCTGCCCAGCTAGCGGTCGACCGCCAGCACAGGGGCGGTCTACCGCCCCAGCCAGCAGCTCCCAGTCTACACGAGTCTCAGTGGCGGTCAACCGCCAGCCTAGTAGCGGTCGATCGAAAATACCAAAGACCATCCGCCTACATCGTTTCTCAGTAGCGATCGACCGCCCGCTTCTGCAGGTCGACCGCCAGCCCCGAGCCAACATTTGTTGACTTCATTTTCCACCTCGAGGCCAGCCCCTTTCCATGGATTTGTTTAATCAAAACTCACATAATCTCCCATGATTTGTGGATCTGGTCTGGGGGATGTCTATGAACCATTCAAAGTCTATAAAACCAATTCAAGAGGGTTAGAAAACCCTTGTTGATCAAGAGGAATCAAAAAGATATCAAGAGAGGCTAGAGGAGGTGCTTGGAAGAAGGGGTAATGTAGCCGTGAACAGTACTCCGTGTAGAAGTTCTACATCCACTCCAAGTGATTCAAGCTTAGATCTGAAGCAAACAACCTCTAAGGAAGCTAGAAGCAAGCAAGCTCTCAAAGGTGATCAAATCTTCATCCATAAATCTCTTCATCAACTCAAGGGGATCAAAAGGAAGATCAAAGCTACATCCATATACTTCTTCATCAACTCAATTGAATCCAAGGCATCAAGGCAGATCAAAGGAGGTTTGGAAGAAGAGGTACTGTAGCCGTGAACAGTACTTCGTGAAGAAGTTCTTCATCCATTCCAAGGTGTTAAAGCTTTTATCAAAGCAAGCAATCTCCAAGGAAGTGCAGAAGCAAGCAAGGCTATCAAGGTGATCCAAGGAAGCTGATTTCACAAGGTTTTCAAGGGAGATCAAATCTGCATCCTTCATCTTCTTCATCATCTCAAGGTGATCCAAAGAAGCCAATTCTCAAGGGAGATCAAATCTGCATCTTTCATCTTCTTCATCAACTCAAGGTGATCCAAGCAAGATCTTTTCACAAGGAAGAAGGTACCATTGAAGTATCAGATTCAAGTTCCAATAATCTAAGACAAGATCTTATCTCTTTGAGCATATTTTATATCTTGTTTGAGTATTTTCATATTTTTTCTCTTTTCATTTCATTCAAACATTTGAAACTGTGAATCGTCCCTACCGGTGGTTAGTAGGAAGGCAATCGGAAGTTGTTCGATCTGCGGTGTTGACGTCCCTACCGATAGTTAGTAGGAAGGCAATCGGAAGTTGTTCGATCTGCGGTGTTGATGTCCCTACCGGTGGTTAGTAGGAAGGCAATCGGAGGTTTTTCCGATCAGCGGTTCAGTGCATTGCACTAGTGAAGCCTCACCGGGTTTGGTGAGGGGTGGACGTAGGACTGGGGATTCCGTCCGAACCACCTTAAAATCTCGTGTGTTGTAGTTTGATTGTGTGATTGCTTCGTGATAGATGCATGCTTAGGTTCAATATCAATATTACTTATTCATCTTGCTAAGCAAATCATTGTGTGCTACGATAATCTAGTTATATTTTGCTGCGATTCTTTTTAACTAGCTATAAAGAGGGTTACATTGTGAAAAGAGGGGCAGATCTATTCACCCCTCCCCTCTAGTTCTGCCATCCACTACTCAACAGATCAGCGTTTGTGGTCTGTCTCGGTCTTTTCTAGGGCTTTTGCCTGGTTTCGTGGGCTTTAGCCTTTGGGCTAATGGTTGGCCGACGAATCGATAACTCCTAACTTTGTGAGATCAGGGTTCGCCCTTCTGTCGCTGTTTGGAGTAGCTTAGGGAGTCAAGCTTCCCTCGGTGGCCGTGTTCTCGTTCTTTACGGCTTTGCCTTTCCGTTTTCTCTTAGCCATTCTACTCCTGCTCTTTGGGCTTTCTTTTGCAGCTTTCTAGTAGTAGTTTTTCCTGCTTTCTTTCTTGCTTTACTACTACTGTTGTTTTAGTTGCCATTCCGTGTTACTGCGTTGTTTTTCAGTGGGGATCTGCGTGACCCTTACTGAGCCAGTGACATGAGACTCACTCTTGCTTTTCAGGTGTGGTCGTCTCTGCTTCATTTGTTGTTCCTGGTGTGGCGTTGATGCTGGATGGACATGCGACCTAGGACTCTAGCTCACGGGTGTCCCTAAGCGAGGGATGCGTGGGACCGTGCACGGTTGAGGAACCGGCAATGAGTCGGGTAGTCGGCTCTTCCGTGCTCGGAATGAGTCACAGGACGAGTCTCGCTCTCTCTCTCTCAGCGACGATAAAAAAAATATAACGAGCTAGGAACCAATCACTCCCAACGGCAAACAAACATATACGAGATAAGCAAAGTGCCTACAAGGAGGGTGGCGAGTGTACCTCCACACTCCGGGCATGGGGAAGATGATTCCGGCCAAGTACGGTAACTCCCGATACAATGGTAAAAATTTAATTACAGCCGTGAATTATATTATCCACTCCACGCAGGGAGGTAAAGGGCTATAAGTGGGCCCGGGAGGACCGATCTTGGGTTGACGGGCAACAAGCCGGAGGGGTGTTCGGGCCGAGGAAGGGATGCTGGTCCGACTCGGCACTATTCCAACTCAGCTCGACTCGGTTCTGCTCGCCGGACAGCAAGCAATGGCCTCCAAAGGGACGTCATCCTCCTGAGATCTTCTGAAGGCGGCACTTGGCTGGGATGATGGCGGTACGTCCCTGGTCGACTCCCTGAAGTGGCGGTTCCTGAAATTGAGATTTGATATTTTTGCAAGATTTAACTTTCTGCTGCTTCTACAAGCCTGTTCATGGAACAGATTTGCGCGACCCGGTGGCAAGAATTATAGCTCTCAGATCCGGAGGAGGATCGAGGCGTGGTTGGCGCCGTTGGAATGAGGACTCATAGATCTATAACATATATTGTTTTTTTGATGATCCAGAGAAGGGATTAGAAATGAAAACCTCTACAAACTATGGGTTTTTCTGTGGATCTGGTTACAGACTGTCAGGACAGAAAGGGAGCTGCCTGAAAATGATTTTTGACCAAAGGGAAAATGAAATATCTAGACTCCCTAAAAATTATGGTGGAAAGGGGGGTACGTGAGGAACACTTGTAAAGTTTTGGGGATTTTCTAAAAATTGATAAGGGGGTAGGAAAAATATGACAAGGGGACACTATCTCACTGATCTACAAACTGGAAGATTACTGAGGGGAAGAACAAAATTAACGAAAAAATACCAAATGGTGGCGGAATGACACAAAAATTAAACTGAAGACTAGGGATAACAAGATGAACCAACCCTCAAAATTTAGGGTTGATAAGACAACAAAAAAAAGATAAAATTATGGCTTTGAGGTTCTATCCTGATTTGGACAGAACTCCGGCGGGTGGCAGTGGCGGCGCGATGGTGGCGGCGGCGCTGAGTTTCACACTCAGGAAGGGGGTTGGAAGGGAGGCTTCACACCTCAGAAGATCTGCAGAAATCTATCTGCAAGGGGGAGAGAAGAGAGAGACAAGGGGCGCACCCTTCTTTGCTTCAAGCAATTTCACAAAATTTCTTTCATTAATTCTATCAAAACGAGAAATACATGCTATTTGTATGAAATACAAAATGACCTAAACTAACCTCAGATCTAGGTTAGGGAAGGGTATACAAGGGATAGAACTAATTAATTCTCCCATGTGTTTCCAACATGTTGGCCCAGAGAGATGGCGGACAAGAAGGGGGGTTGAATTGTCCCCTTGCCGAGATGGCAGATTTTAAAAACTTTCTTACTTGAACACAGTGGAATTAAAAATACTAGCGTTGATTGGCCTGAACAGACGTGAGATTAAAGACGTTCTCTCGATCTTTCCGATCTCACATGGATAGATAATGCAAGTGCTTAATGAATTCAAGCCCAACATAGATAGCGGATGAAGCGAGGTGCGATGATGTAGTGAATTAAAAATCTATTTAATGGACCTGTGAAGGGAGATAGAAGAAATGATCAATCACACAGGTAATCACACGGAACACGAGATTTTTAGGTGGTTCGGGACCACGATGGGCTCCCTACGTCCACCCCTCACCGGAACCTGGTGAGGCTTCACTACACGCTACTTTCGTAGCAACACGGGGATGAGCCCCAACACCACACGATGCTTCCGCAGTAATACACTCACGACGGCACGAGGCCTTGCCTCAACATGCTGCCACTGCAGCACACACACAGTCGGGGAACGTACCCCTGACTCGACAACCACACGGAGTCGTAGCACCGTCCACACACAACTAAACATGGGCAGCCTTTCCCCAGAATAAAACCGAACACGCGGAGATACAACTCCGCCCACACACAATGTATTCTTAGTTTGATGAAAAGAGAAGATATACAATAAACACCCTGTTAGTATTGGTGTGCTACAAGCTAATTTTGGGTTGGGTAGGCCCGATAGTTGTACGATCTTGTTCATTATTAAAAAAGTGGTATTTGAGCATAAATATGTGACTGTATATTACTTTACGATGTCCCTAAGATATGTAGTTGTAAAGTCAACTTGAGATGGGATCTCGATCATGAGACTGACTTTACATGGACACATATCTTAAACTATTCCTAGTTGGAGGGTAATCACTCGGGGACTTTGATTACCTATTAAACTAGTACACATGATGTGTTAGGGACCAGTCTCATGGTCACTGGTGCGGGACACCAACACATATGTGTAGGTGTACGTCCTGGGAGGAAGTGCACTGAACTGATCCGCTATTGGATCTTCAGATGGTTGATTATACCTAATGTCAACTGAAGATCCAATGGTCTCAGTAGCATCGTTGGTCCTTTGACCTTAGACATTGATCAGATCTTACACGAGGACTGGAATGGTTTAATTACTTGGCTAAGTGACTTTAACCAGAAGTCATGAGTTGCCGAGTCATTAACCACTCCAGGATACGTGTGAAGACCATCAATGGTGTTGCATCCCTTAGTGCGTATTTGGGTTCAATGATATCAAAACGATTGTGTTTATGTGTGTATGTGTTTCATTGAGCAATATGTTTTATATCTTGATTTGATGAGTTGAAACATGGAGTCATGTTCACTCTTGAAAGTCATGTGACCCTTGGTGTTTAAGGAACTAATGTTATATTTATGTTTGTTTGTAGGAACACAAATTCATGGCTCATACTTGGAATCTAAAGGAGTCCATCAATGAAGCTCTTCTTCTAAAAGGGAGTTAACTATGTTCATATTTGAAAGTCATATGAATGATTTGTATTTAAGGATCTCATGCTTTGAATATTTTGATTTGCAGGATTAAAGTCCATGATTCATGTTTGGAACTCAAAGGAGTGCATCAATGAAGATCTTATTTAAAAAGGGAGTTGACTCACTCATTGCATTGCGTTGACTCTTCTATATTTCATGCATTTCATCAAATAAGTTTTCAAAATCTTGGTTGGGTATTTTCATGCGTTTTTCTCATAAGATTTTTGGGCTTGAAATATCCTCAACCTTATAACTTGAAATTTGATGGATGCAATTTTAATGATGCTTGCTCGTTTCTTGGACTCACGATAATCTAAATTTGGGGAGTTTATATCAATGCTCCTCATGAGATAATGATTCATAAATGTTAGTTTTTAATCAACAAGGATGACATTTGAATGAATGTGGTTCCATGATATTATGCATGCTTTGCATTTGACATAATTGTTAACACTTGTGTGATGAAGTATTTTGTTGTTAAAGATTTGGTTGCCTTGTGATTGAATGGTTGAGCTCCCATGTCATTATATTTGGTGATTGAGAGATCCATGTTTATCATAACAAAACTTTGTCATTTGGTGGAATGTATTTTTGTTGATTGATTTGAGAAGCCAAATACTTGGTTGAGTTAGTTCAATGATGTATTTTTATGTGAACTAGTTCAAAGAGTTAATGCTTGGTACATGAGTTTTGATTATCATCTAATCTCTTGGTTTATCATGTTTTTACAAGTTAAAGGATGACTTTTAAACCCTCCCATATCTAGTGGATCATGATAATATCTATTACCCAACTTGTGTGCTTGAATTGGAGGAGGTTGACGTTGTGCTTTCATGCCTTTGTATTTCGACAATTGAGAGATTCAATTTCATCACAACAAAAATTTGTCATATGGTGGAATGTGTTCTTGTTGTTTGATATGAGAATCCAAATACATGATTAAATGGGTTCTCTAGTGCCCTTCATGCATGTTTCTCATGATAGTCTCGTGGTAGCATCTTGCTCATTTAACTCTCCATATTCCTTGTTGAATCCAAGGTTTAATGATGTTTTGAAATCCTTCTAATGCATGTTTTTCACTTGGAAAAATCAAGTTTTCAATTGGGGTTGAAGATTTCTCAGACTACATTAGACTGCATTATGCAGTCTTTGTGCTGGGCAGAAGGTGTCGACACCTGGTGTCGACACCTTGCTGAATCTGCCTTGGCTGCAGCAAGGTAGCCAATAAGTGTCGACACCTATTATCCAGAGTTCTATTTTTCATGTATCTTGTGTGTGCAGGGTGTAGGTGTCGACACCAGGTGTCGACACCTATCTGGCATAGTTCTATTTTTGGTGTTTTGGCCTGTCCAGCTTGCCGGTGTCGACACCAGGTGTCGACACTAACGTCACGGGAGTTGTGAATCCGATCTAAACCTATTCTTTTGGCCATGAAACTTTACCATACTACTCCCCAAAGCTTATTAAGCATATGTATATGTCTTTAAGGCATTGTAGGAGGGTTTTATGTGTCTTTTGGGTACTCTACCTTGCATATAAATATGAGTTATGAATTTGTGGAGGATTAACCCTAATGCTCATTTGTTCTTTCGTATAGGTGAAGAAAAGGGGAAAAAATATGGTGGAGCTCTTACAAGGTGGTTTTCATCTACTTCCATGGAGATTTGGAGATCGTGGTAGAAGAAGAAAAGAAGCGTCTCGAAGAGAGGAACGCGAGGACGCCGAAATCACGGCCATCCGATAACGAGCCAAGAAGAGCCGGAGTCTTTCTTGAAGGGGGAGCTTCATACATGCTTTATCTTCTTTGATTCAGTCTATAGAGTTTGTTTGAAGGGTCATAGCATGTATTTGTCTTCGTTTCATATACATCTGAAAGAATACTTTGTGTGGGTGTTTGGAGAAAGGGTTCTCCGAGTGTTTTTGTTGACGTGTGTGCGTCGAGTTGTGCGGATTTTATCCGCATGTGTGCTTGGACATATTTTGGGGTGTGTTCCCCCTGTGTGGTTAGGAGTTTACTCCCATGTGGTTGTGTAGACATCGCCCTACATGTTGTGTGTTGGAGCTTGGCTCTGTGTGTGTGTGGGGATTTATCCACGGGGTATTTTTACAGCAGTGAAGCCTCACCAGTTTGGTGAGGGGTGGACGTAGGGAGCCCGTCGTGGTCCCGAACCACCTTAAAAATGTCTGTGCATTGTGGTTTATGTTGTGGTGGTTTACTTTATTGTTCATATCTAATTATTCGTTCAAGTGAGTACAGTGAGATTGAGAGAATCTAGTCTATTCCAATTAGTTTAAATTCTTCACTCTTGCTAATCTTGCTAATTCCGCTGTGAGCTAGTTTAAAGTTTTAATTGGATATAATTTTAGTAGAGGGTTCTATTCACCCCCCCCTCCTCTAGAACCGTGTTCCTGCACTACAGGACCTAACAATTGGTATCAGAGCGAGGCTCTGCTGTCCCTAGATCTCAAGATCTACAGAGTGATCCGAGTGCATTCTACAATCTTGAATTTTTCTGTTGAGTATATGTCGATGAATTGCCTTCCTATTTTTAATGGTTCTTAATTTTACTTCATGGTTAGGTAAAATGTGTGGACTGATCAATTCAGTTAATCCTAATCTTTGGAAGTTGATTTATGTTGGTCCTCACATATTGCCTCTAGATGAGGCCAAGTGGTCTACTCAAGATAAATTGAAGAACCATGAAAATGTCATTATCTTAAGTTTATTGAAAAGTGCCATTGATACTCATATGCTTCCATTTGTTTCTTCTTGTAGAATGGCAAAGGAGCTTATGGATCAGTTGATCAAAGTCCAATAGATGGAAGGATAAAATTGTCTCATGGACGACAATGACGATCAACTCAATAAAGAAAATTATGATGAGATAAATTCTGAATCTGAAGAACTCTCTATTGAGGAATGGCAAATGGCATATGCTGAACTGTATGATAAATGCATGAAACTCAAATTTGAAAATAAAACTATGAAAAGGAAGATTAATGAGAATGTGCATGACAATCCTTCCTGTGAAAATTACAAAACTTTCGAGTCAAAGATTGAGAACCTAGAATATGAAAAAGAACTTCTAGAATCCAAAGTTGAATTATTTTCAGATGAGATGTCTTGTATGAATGAAGAGCTTGAGATGTTTAAAAAATCTAATACTACTCTTGAAATTGATAATGATTCCCATGATTTGCTTGATCAAAACAAACACTTGTTGTCTAAGATTTCATTGCTTGAAGAAATAGAAAAATATCTTAGAAACAAGTTAACTTCTTTGTCTGATGATCATAAGTTTTTTGAGAAATTGCTTGATTCTGAAATTGATAGCAAGAGCATCATGGATGAAAATGAAGATCTTAAAAAGAAAAATGGTACTATGTTAATTCAAGATTTCCTTGCTATAGGGAAAATTGAAATGCTTTGATAAGTTTGACAAAGAAAACTCAATGTTGAAATATGAAAATGAACAGTTGCTTGCTAGGATCTCAAAGCTTGTTGAAACTGAGAAAGTCCTTGAGAAACTGACTGAAAGATTGCATTCCATGAATGTTGAGAATAAAGAACTGAAGGAAGAAAATGAAGATTTTAAATCTATGAAATCTATATTGAATGATAACGTTTGTGCATGCGAAGAAGAAGTGCGAAGTTTAAAGGATGATTTGTCTAGATTTGTTAAGAGGAAAGAAAATTTGGATAAAGTGTTGGGTGTCAAGGTGAACTTTTAAAAAGAGGGTCTTGGATACACCCCGGTCAACAAAAAGTCTTTTGAATCCAAATTAAAAACTTCTTTTGTTCATGCATCCGATATTCCGAGCACTTCTAAAGCACCACCTCTAAATGCACAAATGAAAGTTTCTGAAAAAGGTTTTGAAAAGAAGAAAAATGTTAACACAAAACCAACCATACCAAATAGATTTCAAAAATTGAAGTCTAATGTTGAATGTTTCTATTGTGGTATATTTGGATATGTCATGGATGAATGCATTGTCATGAAGAAAGATGAACAATATGCTTTCAAGAGAAAAAGAAATATTTCTTGCCTCTATTATCATAAACTTGGCCATGTGATGGAAAATTGCTTTGTGAAACAAAGTAATGAGTTTCATGTCATGAATATACAATCAAATTTTCAAAGAAAATTCAGAAATGAACATGTCTGTCATGCTCAAAGGTTTGCATCCAATAAAAGAAACTTGTTCACAAACACTCATGCAAACAATGAAAAGTCATTTCATAGACCCAAATCTCCATGTTGTTTTCATTGTGGCAAGTACGGGCATGTTATGAAAGAGTGTTTATTTTTGAAAACAGAAAATTTTTATGCTTTTAGAATGAATGCTAGGTCTAATTTTGTTAAATCTAGACCTTTTGAAAATAGAAGATGGAATGGATTTGAAAATTCCTTTACTCCTAAAAGGAAGTCTTTTGGTAAAATTGCTTCTCCTCAATGCCTTTATTGTGGAAACCATGGACATGTTATTGAGGATTACAGGATCATGAAGAATGACGATATGATGGCTATGAGAATGTCAAAGAAAGATTTTGGTAGAAATGGTTCTAATCTCTAGGGACCCAAAAAGGCTTGGGTGCCAAAATCTGTCAACTGAGTTGGCTTTGATGGAGGTGTGTCTTGAGGTAAATAAAGAATGAAAGAGGTTCCAACAAAATGGAACAAGTCACACTCGAATGGTAAACCCCAACTTTGCGCCCTCTCTATCAAAATTGATATTCTTAATGTTTTCCTTCTACTACCTTGTTATGTATGAACTGTATTTCCTTAAAAGCCACTCATGCTCTTATTGAATGAACATTTGGTATATCAAATGATGTTATGTGAAATGACAGATTAAGTCTGTCAGGAAGCTAACATCATGTGTGAGGTGATCCTCGGATCAAAGCTCTCCATCTTGTACCAAAATTCAGAAATTGAATTGTTTGGCTAATGTAGAAACATGTCTTTTGAAGGAAATCAAATTGCCTTGAAATTCTGAAATACCATGTCCGTTCAAATTGATTCTGAAATTCATTCTTGCTTCAAGAAGGTAAAATTCTTATAATGCAGAATTATTCATTTAACATATATTGATTCTGAACTTGATCTGTTAGTCTTGTACTCTACTATGATGAACATGTCTCATTGGATGAATGAATTTAAAAAAAAAAATAGGTATAAGCATGATGCCTTTGCCTACTGAATACTTTTCAATCTGAAATGCATGAGCATCTGAGTGTAATTGAGTATCTGTTATATCAAATGTTGTGTAGTGGAAGGGTGGATTATGTCCACCAAGAAGCTCTCACTATGTGTGACTTGGGTTTTCAAACCTTCACCTCCACCTCGTACCGGAACCCGTAAAATCTGTTTGGTTTGTGGATTATACTTTAAGCTCTTGAAATGTTATTGAAAATATATTTTTGAACATTTCTAAAAATAATTTGGGTTCACTGTTTCATTTTGATCATTTGTGTACCCTTGTTCAAAAAAGGGCAAGTCTTGGAAAATGGTTGATGCTCATCATTTGAATATGTATGTCTCCTTGTGCAATCTGTCATGATGTTCTAAAATTAAAAAAAAATTACATCCTGCATTGCATTCTCATACTTTTATAAGTTACATGCATTAGAAACTTCATAAGGTGCATTTAGATCATTCATATGAAAAACTGAAAACTTACATCTTGCACCCATATTGAATTTTGTAATGCATTTAGAACTTTTAAATAAAAATCTGACATTCTGCATCGCATTGGCATCTTTGCATATCATTCTCATACTATGCAAACAAAATGACAAAAAGATGCATATTGCATATTCATGCATATAGAGCATATGCATATATTTCATGATAATCGTTTATCTTGACTCATGAATGCTTGCATGAATGTTTCATGAATCCTTGCATGCTTGTAAGTATTTACACTATGAAACCATTTCTTGATCTATCTAAGGCCTTACCTCCTTGCTAAACAGCAATGCAGTGACTTTATTCATATGTGATACATGTCATATATTAAGGGGAAGGATTTGACTCTGACCGTGCATACATTTAGGGGGAGTCATAGTCGTGTCTTGTCAAATTCATTTTATACATGTAAAATAAAATTTTACCCCCACACTCTTTCACACAATGAATTTAATGACCTTAATGCATTAGGATTTAAGAAATTACTTCTAACACTTTAAAGGGAACTTGAATCTCTACACGGACATTAAAGAGTAATCGTGAGGAAAAAGCTATCTACCCCACAAAAAATCAATAAGTGGTATGTGGATCCGAGTAACCGGGAATCCCCCCTGATACAAAGGAGGAAACTCGTGTCGAAAGGAGAAACAACAATCCATATGTGTGATGAATCTAAGTAGCCGGAAATCCCCATTAAGACATATGAGGAAACTCGTGCCGAAAGGTGAAGTCTTTTAAAAGAAATAAAATAGAAGTTGTGCAAAGCTACCGATAGTCGAGAATCCAAAGTGAAAGTGTAGAGAGGAGATTACCTTCTAGTGTTCTTCAGAAAATCTGTAAATCCATATGTTTTGAAGCTCATTAGTCATTTCTTCACATTTCACATGGATATTTTTGTGATGTATGTATTTTATGAATTTACCTACATTCATGGTTTATTTAGTACTCCTAGTTGTGTATGCACAAATCTCTTAGTTATGTCTCATGCCTTACATTCTTGAATTTGAATCACATGCTCTTTTATTAACCTGTGTCTCATATAGGGGGAGTTACTATATGTACTATATGTGTGCTTGACGATTGTGCTTGTGTGCTTGCATGTTCATGCATTCCCCTTCAGTCTAATTCTGAGCATAAACCTTACTTTTGAAGGATAGAAGTTATCATGTGCATAGCTTCATATCTTGCATGATTAGCATTCAAATAGTGCATATTCATTGCATTTGAAAGATGACACTCATCGTGTGCATATTTGCATATTCACCATTTTCAGCATGCATATAGTTCATTCAAGATATCATCTTGAACAAATCCATACTTTCCAACAATTGGCATAGTTTATTTTTAAATGCATATTCTGAACACTTCACGTTGCATAAATGCCAAAATGCGTTCAACCAATAGATGGTATTATATCTTCGAGGCTCTCTCTTTGAGAATTGAAATTGCATATGTTTGTGTCTCTATCTTGATCAACATTTGGAATCATATCCTTTGGCCTAACATGTTCATTTCATGTCACATAACCCCCTGTCTTTTTGTAGATGACAAAAAGGGGGAGAATGGTTGGTGTGTGCTCAATGCTTTATGAATGATGTTGTCATGGGGAGAATGTAAGAATTGGTGTATGCTCAATGTTTACAAATATTTGTAACATCTGTATTATCACACACATCATTTTGTCATCATCAAAAAGGGAGAGATTGTTGCATCCCTTAGTTCTTGTTTGGTTTCAATGATATCAATACGATTGTGTTTGTGTGTGTATGTGTTTCACTGAGCAACATGTTTTATATCTTGATTTGATGAGTTGAAACATGGAGTCAATGTTCACTCTTGAAAGTCATGTGAACCCTTAGTGTTTAAGAAACTAATGTTATATTTATGTTGGTTTGTAGGAACACAAATTCATGGCTCATACTTGGAATCTAAAGGAGTCCATCAATGAAGCTCTTCTTCTAAAAGGGAGTTAACTCTGTTCATATTTGAAAGTCATATGAATGATTTGTATTTAAGGATCTCATGCTTTGAATATTTTGATTTGCAGGATAAAAGTCCATGATTCATGTTTGGAACTCAAAGGAGTGCATCAATGAAGATCTTATTTAAAAAGGGAGTTGACTCACTCACTGCATTACGTTGACTCTTCTATATTTCATGCATTTCATCAAATTACTTTTCAAAATCTTGGTTGGGTATTTTCATGCGTTTTACTCATAAGATTTTTAGGTTTGAAATATCCTCAACCTTATAACTTGAAATTTGATGGATGTGATTTTAATGATGCTTGCTCGTTTCTTGGACTTATGGTAATCTAAATTTGAGAAGTTTATATCAATGCTCCTCATGAGATAATGATTCATAAATGTTAGTTTTTAATCCACAAGAATGACATTTGAATGAATGTGGTTCCATGATATTATGCATGCTTTGTATTTGACATAATTGTTAACACTTGTGTGATGAAGCATTTTGTTGTTGAAGATTTGGTTGCCTTGTGATTGAATGGTTGAGCTCCCATGTCATTATATTTGGTGATTGAGAGATCCATGTTTATCATAACAAAACTTTGTCATTTGGTGGAATGTATTTTTGTTGATTGATTTGAGAAGCCAAATACTTGGTTGAGTTAGTTCAATGATGTATTTTTATGTGAACTAGTTCAAAGAGTTAATGCTTAGTTCATAAGTTTTGATTATCATTTAACCTCTTGGTTTATCATATTTTTACAGGTTAAAGGATGACTTTTAAAACCTCCCATATCTAGTGGATCATGGTAATATCTATTACCCAACTTGTGTGCTTGAATTGGAGGAGGTTGAGGTTGTGCTTTCATGCCTTTGTATTTCGACAATTGAGAGATTCAATTTCATCACAACAAAAATTTATCATATGGTGGAATGTGTTCTTGTTGTTTGATATGAGAATCCAAATACATGATTAAATGGGTTCTCTAGTGCCTTTCATGCATGTTTCTCATGATAGTCTCGTGGTAGAATCTTGCTTATTTAACTCTCCATATTCCTTGTTGAATCCAAGGTTTAATGATGTTTTGAAATCCTTCTAATGCATGTTCTTCACTTGGAAAAATCAAGTTTTCAATTGGGGTTGAAGATTTCTCAAACTACATTGGACTACATTATGAAGTCTTTGTGCTGGGCAGAAGGTGTCGACACCTGGTGTCTACACCTTGCTGAATCTGCCTTGGCTGCAGCAAGGCAGCCAGTAGGTGTCGACACCAGGTGTCGACACCTATCTGGCAGAGTTCTATTTTTGGTGTTTTGGCCTGTCCAGCTTGCCGGTGTCGACACCAGGTGTCGACACCTATCTGGCAGAGTTCTATTTTTGGTGTTTTAGCCTGTCCAGCTTGCCGGTGTCGACACCAGGTGTCGACACTTACGTCACGGGAGTTGCGAATCCGATCTAAACCTATTCTTTTGGCCATGAAACTTTACCATACTACCCCCCAAAGCTTACTAAGCATATGGATATGTCTTTAAGGCATTGTGGGAGGGTGTTATGTGTCTTTTGGGCTCTCTACCATGCATATAAATATGAGTTACGAATTTGTGGAGGATTAACCCTAATGCTCATTTGTTCTTTCGTATAGGTGAAGAAAAGGGGGGAAAACGTGGTGGAGCTCTTGCAAGGTGGTTTTCATCTACTTCCATGGAGATTTGGAGATCATGGTAGAAGAAGAAAAGAAGCGTCTCGAAGAGAGGAACGCGAGGACGCTGAAATCATGGCCATCCGACAACGAGCCAAGAAGAGCTGGAGTCTTTCTTGAAGGGGGAGCTTCATACATGCTTTATCTTCTTTGATTCAGTCTATAGAGTTTGTTTGGGGGCTCATAGCATATATTTTTCTTCATTTCATATACATCTGAAAGAATACTTTGTGTGGGTGTTCGGAGAAAGGGTTCTCCGAGTGTTTTTGTTGACGTGTGTGCGTCGAGTTGTGCGGATTTTATCCGCGTGTGTGCTTGGACGTATTTTGGGGTGTGTTCCCCGTGTGTGGTTGGGAGTTTACTCCCGTGTGGTTGTATAGGCATCGCTCTACATGTGTGTGTTGGAGCTTGGCTCTGTGTGTGTGTGGGGATTTATCCACGGGCTATTTTTACAGTAGTGAAGCCTCACCGGTTCGGTAAGGGGTGGACGTAGGGAGCCCGTCGTGGTCCCGAACCACCTTAAAAATGTCCGTGCATTGTGGCTTGCATTGTGGTTTGTGTTGTGTTGGTTTACTTTATTGTTCATATCTAATTATCCGTTCGAGTGAGTACAGTGAGATTGCGAGAATCTAGTCTATTCAATTAGTTTAAATTCTTCACTCTTGCTAATCTTGCTAATTCCGCTGCGAGCTAGTTTAAAGTTTTAATTGGATATAATTTTAGTAGAGGGTTCTATTCACCCCCCCTCTAGAACCGTGTTCCTGCACTACAGGACCTAACAAATGGTCAAGAGGGGATCGCTCACCGTCGGGTCTATATCAGACAGTTAATGGGTCATGACATTGACGCTCCGTTAAATCCCTGGCCAGGGTCGTGTGAGTTCGTTTAGAATGGACGTCATACACTTTAAAAGAGGTCATGGTCAAATGGCACGACCATGGGGTTTGACAGAAACCATACCCTCGATCGAACCAGACTCATAGAATGAGCGAGGGATTATAGCGATGCGGCAACTGTAGACTTACAGGTACCAGACAGGATGGTTTAAACTCGGCGTCCTCGAGGATCACGCGGATTTACTTGACCTAACGTGATCAAAGGTTCGGAATGAATTAAACTATTATTCGGCTCTAGTAGAAGCGAATAATAAGTTTAATTTACTTCTAATTGTGAATTAGAAGTTAATGGGTCTTAAAATAGAGTGACTATGGGCCTAGAGGATCACACACAATGGATTCTTGGGTGACGAATTATTATTGTATAATTGCATATATTAATTCCCTTTAATTCCTTTTGGAAAGGCATCTAAAAGGGGCTTAATATATATGTACAATAATGGGCAGGACATATATTCAGTTTTGGTCCTTTGGAGCTTTTTTAGAAATGGCAAAATCCTATATATATGGATGTTACGAGAGCTTCTCCTTCCTCTTGGCTAATCAAGCATTAAGACTAAGAGAAGAAGGATTAGTTCCTCCCCCCTCTCTCCCTCTTGCTCTCTCTCTCTCTCGAAGGTGAAAGGGTTGGGGAAGGTCGTGCCGGGGGGTACCGTCGCTGCGCAAGATGCGTGTGGATCTGATCTAGAGGACGTACTTCTGTGCGGCTCAGTGTCCATGAGATACTGGATCGGGCATAGCGGACAGCATCGTTCCGCGCAAGGTGAAATATACAACCCGTAGTTAGGGGTTGGGGTTATTAATGCATCAATCAGAGCACAGATCTAGGATTCCATGAAGCCGGGTTCGGGCAATTAAATTTTTGTTATCCGCTGCGCTGCCCGTACTGTGCTGTGTGGAACCTTACTGTGGTATCAGAGCCAAGTTCGCGCTCTGGTCGGTGTTTTATCGCCGTATAGAACCATGTTTATAGGGGAATTAAAATCATCAATTTATAAGAAGAAAGGGGTGCTGGGCATCTCTGTTCTTCCTGGATGTTGGGCATCTACTGCAAAATTTTTTGTGGTAAAAATATATATATATATATATATTGGCGCCACTGGGCGCAGTGCGCCCGCCCGCGTGGCGCACGCGGGCCGCCACGTGGTGCACGCGGGCGCGCCGAGTGCCGTACGCGGGTGCACCGCGTGGCCCACGCGGTGCGTCCGCTTGGCGGGCGGCCGCAAGGCGGTCGCCCGCCCGCGGACGCGGACGCGACCGCGTGGGCGGCCAGGCCCAAAGGGGGCTGCCGACTATTTTTTTAAAAATTTGCTTTAGTTAATTTATTCTATTAATTACATCATATATATATATATATATGATAAATATAAATATATATATATATAAATACACAATAAATTAATCTTAATTTTTATCTCAATTATTCATTATGTTATCTCATTAGTAAAATTTAAATGTTAAATTTTATTTAATCTTTTTGAATTTACTAAGGTGAGATAATTACTATTTACCTTGACATAAAATAGTAATAATTGAAGTTACTTCAGTAAAAAATTCAATTTTTAAATTTTAATTATTAGATAATTAGTAAATTCAGAATTTGAATTTTATTGAAGTTAAATGTATAAAATTCAAATATATGAATTTTTAATTATTAGATAATTGTTAAATTCAAATTTTGAATTTTAAAAAATTGATAATTGAGGATAATTACATTATTTAAATTTACTTTCAAACAAAATTATTAGATAATTAGTTTGAATTTAAATTTAAATAATTGTGCTGTTTAAATTTTTATTTTAAATTTGATTATTAGATAATTAAATTTAAATTTAAATTTAAATAATTATCTCAATTATCTAACTTATTTGAATCGGATTCAAATATGCATGCCCCTATTATATATGATGGTTTTTTACGTGATTTGCTTTATTTACCTTGCATTGGCCTGCTTATGTGTTTAATTTTAGTTAATCCTGCTTCGATTTTTAAAATTAAACAAAGCTAGCCTATTTTTGTTTACACATCCCATTTTTAAATCCAAAAGTAAGGATTATTTTCAGAAAATAACCCTTGATTGATTTTACATGAATGTGTTGGCAAGTGATCATGGACTTGGTTAATGTAATTATTTGGGGTCTGTGAACCTCCTTTCTCTCTCTGTTAAAATTCTAATGTACTTCTATGTATCTTTACAGTTGTACTCGCCCTAAGGGCTTCTGGAATTTTATTGACATGTAATTTAAATTTTGCCAGCCTGTGTGCCGTGTAAAAGTTGTAATTAATACGGCATCGGAGTTTGAAAGCGCGGAGCACACCCGACGAGGACGATCCAGCTTCTCCGAAAGCGGGCCGGATGTCTTAGTTACATTAGGAATAATGTCCATGATCACTTGTGATTCAATTTTGCATTGGATGCATTTTCTTTGTGCAAACTACTAGGTACGGTAAATATATTGGATATATTTATATTACCACCTAGGGTGAGATCAAGATAAAATCAAATTCCCTCATGATTTAAATTTTAGATCTGGTAAGCGTGGCTCAAGGAGTTTTCGTGGCCCTCCATCATTATGGAGAAAATAAATATCTTCATTTCATAAATTTGTTGTGCTTTCCACAAGGTCCATGAGTTTGGGGGCGGGATACAACTCCAAGGCTCAGCCTCAATGGGGTGAGGAATTGAACTCGGCCTTGTTGTGCTTTCCACAAGGGTCGGGTCATGAACTCATTGCTATGTAGTAATGATGGTTAGATCTAACCGAGAATATCCTTTGTTGTGCTTTCTACAAGGGGATGATTTCTCTAGGGCCGAATATCAGATATTGTATTAGATGCAAGTGCTAGTTGACTACTCTTGAGATGGTGTATGGCTTGTTGTGCTTTCCACAAGTTCATACCTCAGTCTCGTTGGGATTCCGACCCACTAGGTTGATCTCATTGATCTCCTATTCTATATACTGAGGGTTATATAGTTCGATCAAAAAATAGTGGGACTAACTAAGATAGAAAATCACATCTAAGTTAGAATTTGAACATATGCTAAGTTGTCTTTTATTTCTTATCCAGATTACAATATCGTCGTCCAACCCCCTCCGCAGCATCTTGAATGCCAACAGACTGACTGGACAGAACTACTCGGATTGGCTGCGTAATCTATGCATAGTCCTCACCGCCGAAAAAATAGCCTACGTGTTGGACACGGTTAATTCTGAGCCAGCTCCCGATGCCGACGAGGGCGAGTTAATGACTTATGCCAAATGGTCTGAAGACTCTTCCCTTGCCCAATGTTACATATTGGCCTCTATAGCTCCCGAGCTGCACAGGCAATTTGAAAAGACTGATTGTAGAAGCATACTTCTTATTCTATGCCAGCTCTTCGGGGAACATGTCAGGATTGAGAGATATGATATCTCCAAAAGGCTTTTCAGAACACGGATGTCAGAGAGTGCTTCAGTACAGGCTCTTGTACTGAAAATGATGGAGTGGATAGAGAGACTCAATGCACTAGGGTTCAAGTTAGATCTTGAACTGTGCATTGATCTTATACTCCAATCATTGCCCGATTCCTTTTCTTCCTTCATCATAAACTTTAACATGAATAGGATTCATGCAACTCTCCCAGAGCTGCTCAACATGTTAAAGAGTGCTGAAAGAACTATGCAGAAAGATAAACCATCTTCTTCTGTGATGATTGTTAGTCGGGCCAACAAGAAAAGGAAGGCCACCCAGATATCCACCAAAGGTGAAAAGGGGAAGGGAAAGAAGAAGGCCATGGGTAAGCAACACGCTAAAGTTGACAAAGGGAAGGGTAAGAAGAATGAAAAAGAAGACAAGTGTTTTCGATGCGGGGAAACAGGGCATTGGAAAAGGAATTGTAAGGTAATTCTAAATGAAGGTATTTTTGTCATAGACCTTAATTTGTAATATATGGAATCCACATTATGGGTATTGGATACTGGATGTGCTTCTCATATCTGTAATTCTGTGCAGGTTTTGGCAAATAGAAGGCGGCTGGGTAAAAAGGAGATTGAACTGAGGATGGGCAATGGAACTTTAGTTTCTGCCAAAGCTGTCGGGACTACACGCCTAAGTTTACCTTCAGGAGTCATTCTGGAGCTGAATGACTATTATTATATTCCTAATATTATTAAGAATATTATTTCAATCTCTGGTTTGTATAACATTGGATATACATTAGCTTTTAACAACACTGGGTGCTCTATAATGAATAATGGTTTGATTATAGCCAATAGTTCATTAGTCAATGGTCTTTATGTATTAGATACACGTTCTAATGTTATGCAAGTTTCCAATGCGGATGAAGTAAATTTTGCATATCTATGGCATTGCAGGCTTGGTCATGTAGGCGAGAAAAGAGTCTCTCACCTACACTCAAATGGGTATTTGAATTCATTCGAATACAAGTCATTTGATACCTGTGAGTCGTGTCTCATGGGGAAGATGACCAAGGCTCCCTTTAGTGGACATGGTGAGAGGGCTGTTTACCTTCTTGAGCTAATACACTCAGATGTGTGTGGACCCATGTCCATGGAAGCAAAAGGGGGTCACCTCTATTTCATTTCTTTTATTGATGACTTCTCAAGATACGGCTATGTGTACTTAATGAGACATAAATCACAAGCCTTTAAGAAGTTTAAGGAATACAAGAATGAAGTAGAGAAATAGACTGGCAAGTGTATTAAGGCTCTTTGATCGGATCGAGGAGGTGAATACCTTAGCCATGAATTCAATTCGTATCTTAAAGACAATAGAATTATTTCTCAGTGGACTCCACCGTATACACCACAGCACAATGGTGTATCCGAAAGGAGAAACAGGACCTTGTTAGACATGGTCCGATCCATGATGTCTATGTCAGGACTACCCTTGTCTCTTTGGGGCTATGCCTTAGAGACTGCAGCCTATTTATTGAATAGGATCTCAAGTAAATCTGTTCCTTCTATACCATATGAAATATGGAAAGACAGGAAACCAAATTTTAATCACATTAAAATTTGAGGGTGTCCTGCTCATGTAAAGAAGAACGATAGTGATAAGCTTGAGTCGAGAACCGATAAGTGTAGGTTTGTGGGATATCCAAAGGAGACATTTGGATATTACTTCTATCACCCTTCTGAGCAAAGGGTCTTAGTGGCTAAGAAAACTATATTTCTAGAAAGAGAATCTCTTCTCCAGAAAAATAGTGGGAGCCATATAGAATTGGACAAGGTCCAAGAGCCACAACCCGTAGACACAAACTCATTAGATGAGACTGTATCGGTCGATCCTATTCAGAGTGAAACACAGACACTACGGAGATCTGGTAGACTATCAAGAGAACCTGAGAGATATGTTGGACATGTCTCAGAGAGGTCCTCTAAGGTATGTATCGATGAGGATGAAGATCCTCAATCGTACCAGGATGCAATCCGTAGTGCGGACTCTGAGAAATGGCAAGAGGCAATGGATTCAGAGATCCAGTCCATGTATACCAACAAAGTTTGAAACTTAGTTGATGTACCCGAAGGGAAAGTCCCTATCGGCTGCAAGTGGATTTTCAAAAGGAAAATCGGTGCAGATGGACAGATTGACACGTACAAGGTTAGACTAGTGGCGAAAGGATATCGTCAAAGATAAGGTATTGACTATGACGAGACATTTTCACCAGTAGCCATGGTTAAGTCAATCAGAATCCTTCTCGCCATTACTGCATACCTGGATTACGAGATCTACCAAAGGAGACAACTTTTCTTAATGGAAATCTGTTAGAAGAGGTGCACATGGTACAGCCTGAAGGATTCACCTCCAAGCTACATCCTAATAATGTATGCAAACTTCAAAGGTCTATTTATGGATTAAAGCAGGCATCTCGAAGCTAGAACTTAAGATTTGATGAGGCTGTCAAATCTTTCAACTTCATTTGGAATGAAGATGAACCATGTGTTTACAAGAAGGTCAGTGGGAGCTCTGTGACCTTCTTGGTCCTTTATGTTGATGACATCTTACTCATTGGGAATAATGTAGAGATGTTAACATCAACTAAGTCTTGGTTATCCAAGACCTTCTCCATGAAGGATTTGGGAGAAGCATCCTATGTGCTGGGCATAAGGATCTATCGAGATAGATCTAAAAGGATGCTAGGGTTATCCCAATCTATATACATAGATACTATCCTCAAAAGGTTTAGGATGGAAAATTCCAAGAGACGTCTCATTCTTATGAGACATGGAATTTACCTAACCAAGGGGATGAGTCCTAACACTTCTCAGGAGGTGGCACACATGAATAAGGTACCCTATGCTTCGGCGATAGGGTCAATCATGTATGCAATGCTATGTACCTGTCCTGATGTTGCCAATGCTTTGAGCATTATCCGTAGATATCAGGCAAATCTAGGCGAAGAGCACTGGAAGGCAGTAAAAGGCATCCTTAAGTACTTGCGAAGGGTTAAGGATCGTTTTCTACTTTATGGAGGAGAGGACCTACAGCTTAGAGCTTACACAGACTCTAGTTTCCAATCAGATCCAGATGACTACAAATTCATGTCAGGGTTTGTATTCATGTTGAATGGAGGGGGAGTCAGTTGGAGAAGCTCCAAGCAAGATACGACTGCAGATTTGACGACGGAGGCAGAATATATTGCTGCAGCTGAAGCTGCTAAGGAAGCCATCTGGATGATGAAATTCATCTTGGAACTTGGCATAGTTTTCGAGATATCAGCTCCCATCACATTATTTTGTGATAATAATGGGGCCATTGCTCAGGTGAAGGAACCGAGATCTCACCAAAGGTCGAAGCATATTCTCAGGCGCTTCCACCTTATTTGGGAGATTGTTGATCGTGGAGATGTGGCGGTAGAGCGTGTACCGTCAGAAGACAACATAGTGTTGATATTTATTTGTCTATCTTCTATCTTTCTTTTGAGATTTGGAGAGTGATATGGTAAGATAACAAACAAACAATCAAAGATCTACTCAAACCTATGAACATGTGATCATGAACCTAGGCAATCATAGCTAGCTCTAGCATGGGCATGCTATCTCAATCAAACTACGCTAAGGAAAAGGAAAACACACGCCGGAGCGTGGAGCAAGGAATAATAAAAACACACCGTGAAGGTGGAACAAGCAAGGAAAATAGAAAGATATGATGAAGAAGACAGCTAATGCCCAATACCAAGGAAAGATGTGATCGCCACCAAAGTAAAAACAAGTCAAAAAACCTGAATATACCTTGGAAATAGGTGGATAAAACACCCGCCCACGGGAGATAAAACCAGAGAAAGCCTACAGATTAACTTAGAAGTAACGGCCAGAACCCCGTGCGTCGCTTGGAAGTGACGGCCACACGATAGACCGCCGGAAGAGAGTGACGCGCCTGTACAAGGCCGTCAGATAACCTGCAGTAACAAAGCTTGAATTCTTTTAACTCCAACTCTTCCAGCCGGCTAGAAGACCTGGGCCTCGTGTCAATGAACCTGTAAACCTGCCAAAGATGTAGAAAGACCAAACACAATAACCTCAATTAGTCCTTTTCACAAGCATAGCATCAATTCTCAAAGGACTTAACATCATCAAAAGGAGAGTGGATTACCGGGGAGTTTTTGGTTTTTTAACCCCTCTGGGTGTTTTAAAAGTTTGGGAAGATGTTTATATGCTTAGAGGACAGTGAAAAACGTGGAGAAAGAGGAGGGATAATGCTTTGATTGAGGAAAAACCAGGGAAGAACTCAAGCATGCAATGATGAACTTGAAAGACCAAAACCAAAGTACTCCCTTGATTATGAGATGGATGGACGTGGGAAGCAGTTCCTCTTGGATGAAGATGGCTCCTGAGTTTGGCAGCACTTCGTCGTGAATTCCAAATCTTTCCCCCTCGGGCCATGAAGTCAAGGGCTCTATTTATAGACCCTCAAACTCTCAGGTCGAGCAGAGGATAATTCAGCAAGATAAAGAGATAACTCTTAGCAAATCCTCGAAGATAATATCACCAAGAGTCCATAGAATCGAACGGAAGGTCCTGAGGATCAGATTTGAAAGAGATATCGTCAATCCAAAACCCTTATCTCGACCACGGAGTAGCAGAGAAAAGGCCTGAACTGCCAGGACTCTCTGAAGGAAGTAACGGCTGCACGACAGACCGCCACTTGGAAGTAACGCATCAAGAACCGTCCGTTACTATCAACCTTATCCCTAAAAGATAAGATCGACGGGAAGAAGACCCAACAAGTTGGACTCTTCAAGGAAGCAACGGCCAAGGCATAGGGCGTCAGAATGAAACAACGGCTGCTCGACAGACCGTTATTACCAATGTGGAATCAAAAGGATAAGCTTTACAACGAGGCCTTAAGCCTTAGGACTCTTCAAAGAGTAACGGTCCAGGCCCCATGCGTTATAATGAAACAACGCGCCTGGTTCGGACCGTTATTACCATTGAGTTTCAAGAATAGCAATAAAGGGTTGCTAAGCTGTTGCCAACGAAACGCTACCAGAAGCCAATTCTTAATCCAGGAATTAAGACCCAAGAAACAGGCCTCAACTGATCAAGAGACTCAATGAAGAGTGAACAACTCGGAGCATCATATAGAATGAAATAAGGAGATGACCCGACTTATTGGGTATAAAACGGGTGTCAACAGATGCCCCTCCTTAACGTCCTCTTTGCAGGGGAGCGAGCGGAGGTGAAGCGAAAGCGAAGTGGAACATGAAAGATGAAGCGGAAATGAAGCGGAGTGTATCAAAAAGAGGGCGTTAAGGTAAACGACACCCGTTCTTTACCGACAAGCGATAGGAATTTTCTGGAAAACTTCGAATTGATCACAAGGAAATAGCCAGCCAAAGGGATGCGAGTCTGGAGGAACTAATTAACTAAGGAAAGGAAACACGGCTAGCCGCCGGAGGCAACGGAAAGGAAAGAGACTAAACTCCAGACAGGAATCTTCAGCGAACCAGATCAAGCGAGCAGATCGAAGGAAACCTTCTAATTCAGAGTGGAATAATTCTCCTTATCAGAATCAAGAACACAGCTGTTCACCATCATCGAGACCTTGAACAAATGAAGCTTCACGAATGCTCAAAGAATGCGTATGATGCATGCTGGGCTAAAGGAAAACAAAATCTTCAAAACAAATGCGAAGAAAGATAAAATAGAAAAATACTCGAGAATAATATTGCTAGATCGGAGAAAATCAGAGTCAGGACACCATCTGCAACCACGGCGTGCAAGATAGAACCATCGTCCCCAAATTTTCCAATCTAACGGCCTATCCAACGATTAAACATGTGAACTTAGATCATCATCATTTTTGTTTAAGGGGAACATCAAATCCCAGGACACATGAATGACCAGCCGGTTCTCGAGGTAATATATCATAAGTAACATATAGTAATGCATTAAGGGAGTGAGGGAACGAGATACAATACCTGACTTACCTGCCTGACGGACGATAAAGCATGACTTCACTCATAATTCCTTCATGAAAGATAGGTTAGCCAACAATAAATATGATCATGAACCAAGGCATAACCATTGTACGTGCAAGGAACATCAATAAGGAACAACATGGAAGAAAATGGAACCATTTTGACATCCAATAGACCATTTAATTCATCAAGAAACTTGCAAGTTTGTAACGGTCTGAAGAAAGGGCGTTACATAAAGTAACGGACCATCCCTAGTCCGTCATAAACCAGGCGGTTCACATTCTTCAATAAAACAGTCCAATCATATGTAACGGTCGAAAACAGACGCGTCAGAAGGATGTGACGGTCGGTCGATAGACCGTCGCATTTCCTGAGCGTTCAAAAAAATAACAACCGAACGGTCACGGCCATTCCATTCCACATTCATCACCCAAAAAACCAACCGAGAGAAACCACCGGCGACCACCGTCCCACTACTACCATGGCCGGCGACGAGGCTCCCCAGCCACCACCACAGAGGAGGGAGAGGGGAAAGAAGAAAGCAATCCGGCGGTTTCACCGCCGGCTCGAACGGGAGGCGATCCCACCGGTCACGGAAGAAGAACCGAGGAGAAGAGAGCCAAGAGAAGAAGAAGAAGCTCCCACGGCCGTGGGGGACCAAGGGGAAGCCCCATTGGGTGCAGAGGAACCCAAAGAACCCGAGAAGAAGAGGAAAAGGGGCATGGACCGTGAGGTAGGTCCTTCCGCCCTAACTTCAAATTTTAATTTTTTTGTGTTTTTATTATGAATGCATGCGGGATTAAAGGGTAGAAATGGGTCCACAAACCCCCTAGGAACAATTGTAGGCCATTTGGCCATAGTGGGAGACCACGGGGATGCAAGGAAAAAATTCCCAAATGCAGACAATGTGACGGTCCTGCCAGCGACCGTCACTCTTCTGACGCACCATGCTGAGTCCGTCAGAGTCAAACGACGCCCTACCCCAGGGCCGTCACTCATGCCAGGGACTTAAGCTATTTTTTAGGGTTTTCAATTTTCAAATTTTTGTTTTGTTTTCAAGTATGAATGTTTATACAATGATTATATGATGCAAGTTGGACTTATTAATGATCTAACATGCAATGCAGGGGAAGAGACGATCGCGGATCTCCTGGCTACAGATCCGGGCAGTGTACCAGGCATTGCCCGACTACCAGAGAGAGAGATTAGCCTGCATGGGATTCGCCGAGGTGCTCAGCATCGAGGTGATCCGAATGGACACGCCGCTACTGTACGCCTTGCACGAGAGATGGGACCCGATCAGCAGAGCTTTCATCTTCCCGTGGGGCCACATGATCCCCACGCTAGAAGACATAGCGAGGATTACCGGATTGAGAGTCCACAGAGCCGCGGTGACAGGGTGGACATACGGCGACTACCGAGAGATGGCGCAGCAGCTGCTCGGGCTAGATTTGATTAGACCGGGACATTCCTCCTCTCAACTTTCGAGATCAGTGCTGTAGGAGAGCTTGGGACTGAGAGGAGCGGCGATCGCCGTGGGAGAGCTACCTGAGGAGCATCTGGGCAGAGTGATAGACCAGGTGCGCCCTCGCATGGCGACAGAGGCTGGACCAGAGGGAGATAGAGTGCTCAGATGATTCCTGATGCTGCTATTCGGGAAGCTCCTCTTCACAACTCGGGCAGATGTCATCAGCTGCAGACTGCTGCCAATGATAGAGGATTTGGGCAGAGTCAGGAGATACGCCTGGGGAGCGGCAGTGCTCGCATTCTTGTTCGAGTCCCTCAGCACCACGGACCGGCAGACAATGCTGGGCGGCTTCTCGCCTTTCCTACAGGTAAATGCACTTCATATGTTTTCTATTATGCCATGAATATTTATGCCATGATTTATGCAATGATTTATGCAATGCCATGCGACTGACTTGATTTCTAAATGCAGATCTGGAGCTATATGTACCTCCCGGGCATCGGGAGAGGCGCATTACTCCATCCCGGCCGCATACCGATCGCGAGGCGATGGTCGGTGGCAAGGGACACAGGGTCGATCATTAGACTGACCCGGACGATCCAGGATGACTTGGACTCCTTCCCGCATACGTCGGTAAGTCCAGAGCTGAAAAATGATTCCTATATGCTTCTATATGCTTCTAAATGCTTTCTAAATGCTTTTGCCTTTAATGCTTTTATATGCTAATGCTGATGAATGGACTAAAAATGCTTTCAGGTGAGATGGACCCCATACCGCGACGAGGGTTATACGGGACAGCCATGGGTGGAGGCGGCTTTATCGTACCGGGGGCGAGACATATGGTTGCATTTCATCCACATCATCGAGCCTCTGCACTATAGGCTGATCCTGCGGACTCGGGGACTACACCAGCCCGAGGTGACCTTTCCACGCCACAGTGATGACCACCCTGGCAAGTCAGCAAGGGGCATTAGCGGCAATGTGGATTGGTGTGCCCGGAAGGTGAAGTACGTCCACGACTGGAATAGGCGGGGCCGAGCGGTGAAGGAGCGAGACGAGAGCGACGAGGCATATCTGAAGGCCTTCGCTCGACTCTACGGTGACCGGGTGTACCGAGGTACCCGACGACCGGTATGCAATTCTAAACCAAAAGCCCTTTTCTACATGCAAAATGCAAGGTGATGGATGTATTGACTCATGTTTTCTAAAATGCAGCTAGATTCTGAGGGACGGATAGCCGAGCTGGAGGGATTACTCCATTCCACCATCCAGCAGCGGGACGGGTACCGGACCGCTCTGGAGCTCCTGGTGAGACCTAAAATGCTTTATGATTATGCTTAATGAAATATCATGATGCAAATGCTGATTAACCATGACTTCTAACCACGATTTCTAAAATGCAGCGGGCCGAGGGAGCCCAACGAGCCGGACCGGATGCCCCATCGTCTTCCTCACAGCCTGCGGGAGGCAGGGCTGAGCAGGAGGCCGATTTTGCTCGAGCAGTTGCCCGGGCCGAGAAGGCGGAGGCCACCCTCGCGGAGCGGGTAAGATGCTAAAATGCTCATGCTTATGATTATGCCTAAAAATGCCTTATGATTAATGATATGATATGAAATGCAACCTACAGGCGAGGGAGCTAGCAGCAGCAGTGGTCGAGGCCAGTCAGGCGAGGGCAGAGGCAGAGAGAAGCCGGGCTGAGACCGATCGAGCCCGAGCGGAGACAGAGCTTGTACGGGCAGAGCTGGCTCGGCTGAGAGCGGAGACCCCGCGATGCTCGGATGATGCAGAGATGGAGCAACTACGGATAGAGTTAGCGCGAGCACGGGCTGAGGTGGAGCAGCTCTGTATCGGGACGGCGGACCTGGATCGCTATCGACCGAGGCACGGGAGACGCGGCGTCAGATCTTCACATTGAAGATCGAGCTGCGGACGCTGGAGCGGACGGTCCGGATGATGGGCCGGGGACCAGAGCGGAGTGCCTCCCAGAGTGGGGCACGGAGGAGTGCTGCCCCGAGCGGCTCGGTTGGGGATTTCCTTGTCAGCTCCTCCGCCCAACGGAGGAATGAGAGGGCGGAGCGGGGACAGCAGGAGGAGAGTGCTTCTATAGCGCCGCCACCCGCGAGGAGACCCGAGGATGGAGAGGATGAGGGTGGTCCGGCGGATAAGCCGACCGAATGATGTATTTTTTATGTTTTTTATTATCTTTTGTACAGAACTTGTGGTAGATGGAATGAGATCTTTTTTCTTTTTGGTTTTCAATTTTATTTTGCGCAAGTGTGAAATGAAAGGATGTGTGTTTGATTGTGCAGGGACGGATGAAATGAATGAATGGATGAATGAGTCATGGGCAGGAATGTGTGCATGAGTTACTTGTGGGGGATGTATGTGTGTGAAAAATGCAGAGAGAATGAGGTGTACAATGCGAGAGACCGCCAGGTCTAGGCAAGGGCAGAAGGAATAACCAGAATTCAGCAGCAGAGAAAGTAACGGTCTAGGCTCAGACCGTCATAATCAAACGATGCGTCAGTGAAAGGCCGTTACTCATAACAGGGGCCCATCCTGGTAGTAGGGCTTTAGGATAAACGACAGCCAACGGTAGGTGCGTCAAAGACAAATAACGGCCAAAGACTAGACCGTTGATCATGGCAGAACGATGGTTGTCAGGACAACTAGCAGAAAATGCGACGGCCTGAGGGAGACGCGTCAGAGTGAAGCAACGGCCATAACCAGGGTCGTCAGGAAGTGCTTAGCCTAGAAGAGAAAGGACTGAGTGGATGAGAATATAACGGCTCAAGATTCGCGCGTTATAAGAAACGACGGTTAGGCCTTAGACCGTTAATCTTCACAGAACATGATCGGGGAACTAAACCCACAGGAAAATGCGACGGCCTAAGGTTGGCGCGTTGGAGTGAAATAACGGCCTTACGATAGACCGTTAGATTCTGGGTTGTATTCCGAGACGGATTGAGCCGTGAGAACTTAAACCCGAGGTTTAGCCATCTAATCCCTTACTGGAACTTATCCTGATTGAAGATAAAGCATTCTAGTCCGAATCCTATCCTTCCAAAAGCCAAAATCAAGCTTTCAAGACTCGGAAACTCAATCAAAATCGTAGCTTTGCTGAAAACCTCTACTTTAGGGTTGAAGAACCTCTCCTAAGGGCAGAAATGAAGATGAAGAGGAGCTTGGAGGCGATGATCATGGAAGGGAAGGTCTACACCGGGCCTAAAGCTGCCAGAAAAGAACACGGAGAGCTCCAGCGGTTGACATCAATTCCCAAGCACTTAAGCTCCAATGTTCAAAGGGTGGTAAGTCCCTCAACAACACATCCAAGTTCAGAAAATTCTGCACTTCAATCTGTTTTATGACTTCTTCTTCTCCTTCTTTCTTCAAGCCTCTTCCTGGCCCAAGATGCTACTCTAATCTGAAGTGGGTGGCTCCCATGGTGAAGGCCCTCCCTATAGAAGTTACATCAATCCTTAAAGCTTGGCACCTTCAACCACTCTTGGTTTTAGGCAAACATTTTCAGAAACTATCCTTAGATTGGCCAAGTATTTCAGCACTTGTGGAGTTATGGCATCCACAAACTCATACCTTTATCTTCCCTTCCTTCGAAGCAACCGTCCTATTAGAAGAGGTAGAAGCCTACCTAACCCTTCCTAAGATTAAGGCGGGGGATGAAGACCGGGTTTGCTATACAATAGAGCCCATTGACCCATCCTTGATCTTGAGCGACTTCATTCATAATCCAAAGGACGTGAGAACCATGATCAGCCCTCACCACATTCACTTGATACCCTTAGCACAATGGATAGTGTCTCATTGTAAAAACAAGTGGGAGAGACATGAAGCAATAGCCAAGGCGGTGGCGGTTTGCTTGTGCGGGGTCTTCCTTTTTACCACGACCGACCACCTCTTAGACATCCAAAATCTTGGTATTATTAGCGGGCTGTGGCGGGGAATGTCTATTTCTAAAGCGGTCCTCTCATACCTCTATGAAGGACTAAGCTCGGCTTGCATAGGAGGTCCTTTGTTTGGTTCCATGATACTCCTTGAGTGCTGGACAGGAGTGAGAGTCAAATTCCTTCCCAAGGAAGACATAACTTCTGCAAGCCGGATCTTTGGGAGCCACCCTCTCTTCTTCATTGGAGGGGCATTTGGATATTCTTCTCAGGTGGAGTGCAGGACGGCGGATAAGAAAACTCGGGATGAATGGCGCCTCTTTTTCAACACTTTGCCAATGGATAAGTTCATCATGCGACCAAGAATCCTTCGAAGCACTCTTCTCAAAATACTGCGGCGCCAAGGCCTGGACCTCTAGCTAGTGGGGAATACTACCATGGCGATCTACAACCCGCACCGATGCCATCTTCAGATCGGACTACCTCGAACCGGCATTTCTGCACTATCACACTACCCTCCCCTCCTACCTAGGAAGATGGGGACCGAGGAAGATGAACGAGCAGTCCGGAACGCGCTGATCATGTGGGAGATTAGCAAGGTGCGCCCGTGGCAAGCAGAAGTTGAAGAGAACGACGAAGCACACCGAGATTATGTGAAAGAGTTGAGAAGAATCCGCCCTCTTGCGGATAAGAAATTGAATGTATCTTGATTTTCTTTTTGTTCATGAGAGATGTTATGTGTACTTGATCATCAGAGCTTGGTTTATCATGAATTATATTTCATTAAGCTTGCTTGAATGAGATGAAATTGTCTTAGTTGAATGAGCTTGAGCTTCGTGGTTTGTATGGCTGGAATGATGTGGACAGGCAGAGCCTCTGGAGATAGCCACGGATATGCAATGGGCCGCCACACGAAAATAACGGTCCTACGACAGGCCGTCAGAATGAGAGTAACAATAGAACCCTGTCTCTGAAGGATATGACGAATAGGCCTTGGGTCGTTATAAGAAAGTAACGGTATTCTCCAGACCGTTATAGTGATGATTAGTGAAAGAAAGAAGGCCCATGCCTGCATGAAAATAACGGTCGCAGAGGGGGCCGTTATGTGACTGTAACGGTCCGATGTTGGCGCGTTACATACCTTGAACCTGCATAGCTGTGAGCTTTTTGCTTTAAATCTTGCCCCTGCATTCTGCACACACACTTTAAACATGAATCAAGTTAGATCTGTTCTTGGACTCAACCCCTTGCCTTGAAGCAAGTTAGATAATGACTGTTCCTTGATATTCGGTCAAGGGGTGGAGCCTTTATTAAATAGGTGAAAACATAATGAAAATGCAATGCATGCTATGCACATGATGGTATTTTTGGGAGTTTTGGGAAATATTTAATGTTCTTGGATTTTTAGAGATATCTGTTTTGTTTTGGATTTTTGAAAATATTTGATGTTTTTGGATTTTGAAATATTTGATGTTTTTAGATTTTGAAATATTTGATGTTTTTGGATTTTGAAAAACCGGTGCCTCTCAAGCAACGTGAACCCTTCCTTGTTTTAGATTGAGTCCCGAGATTGGCGTGTAATAGTGTGACAACCCCTGGCCGAGACCTAATCATCATGACGTTGTTTCTACCAATGCCATACCCAGGGTACTCATCTTAGTCCTAAAAGGAAAAAAGATCATGGGGGTAAGCTTAGGCCAGATATGGGAGTTTTTAGGACTTGATTTTCTCACCGCACAATCCTATCAGAGATTTGGTCTGTTGCGCCGGGGCCTTTTTTGCGTCCGTCATCGAACCTTTGTCCACCCTAGGCATGCATGCGATCGGGCTCATAACGTCCCACGGGGAACTGTACTGCCACTCTTGTCATGCCTAGATTTCTTTCCTCCTTGCAGTTTTTTCAGAAATTCAGAATCTGTAGACCTTTGAGATAACGCTTTTGATTTTGTCGTAAAGAGCACTCCTTTTCTTTTCTTTTCCTTTCTCGCTTGTGGCGTCAGGTCATAACGGACTTGCCCCTGTTTGAGACCTCCTCTCGTTAGGGTGTTTGGATTGGTCGTCGCCTCCTTATTCACTCCTTGCCCCTGGATTTAGCCGAAGAATGAAGCGGATAGGGACTTCGACTTTCCCCTAAAGCATGGCCAAGGAGAAACGGTGTCTTTTAAACAAGGAGCCCGACCAGAGATGTCGTGTGGTGTGTGATTGCCTTGCTCGGGACCTCTTCTTTTGAAGATAGGAAGGAAGATCTTGCTGCCGGGAAAGCACGTGGTTTAGACTCTAAGGAAAGAAACGCTTAAGATACAACCCATTCCACGGGTGAGAGAGCTCCTCACCTTCCGCATTTATTAAACGATAAGCATTCCCTGGATAAGCTTCTTTTATTACAAACGGCCCTTCCCAGTTAGGTTGCAATTTAGACCTAGGACCTGCAGACCGAATGAATTTACGTTTCAAAACAATATCACCCATCATAAACTTACGTTCAATCACCTTTTTTTGAAAATAACGCGAAACCCTCTTTTGATAAACAGAAACGTGATCGGCCGCATTCATCCTCTTCTCATCCAAGAGTTCCAACTGGACCAGCAACGCCTCCCGACGTTCATCGAGATTAAGTTCCTTATCGAGCTGCACTCTAAGGGAAGGGATTAAGATCTCATATGGGAGCACCACCTCCATCCCATAGGTCAGGGAATAGGGAGTTTTCCCCATAGGGGTACGGACGGAGGTGCGGTAAGCTCACAGAGCTTCCACCAATCTTTCAGACCAATCAGAAAATTTATGTGCTTCGCATGTTTTCTTGATGATTTTAAGAAGGGTTTTATTAGTGGCCTCAGCTTGACCGTTGCCTTGAGGGTAATATGGAGATGAATGATGTAGTGCAATATTGAACTTCTTACATAGGTCCTTAAGCTCTTGGGAGATGAACTGGGGTCCATTGTCGGTGATGATGCTGCTTGACACTCCGAACCGCGAGATGATATTCTTCATGATAAAGCGGCACACCGTTGTAGCTTTGATTTCTGTGTACGCCTCGGCTTCGGCCCATTTGGTGAAGTACTCAGTAGCGGTGAGGATGAAGGATTTTTGCTTGATCTGAGAATTAGGATCCCCGAGCGGGCCGACGACGTCAAAATCCCACATAGAGAATGGCCAAGGAGCAGTCATAGGATGGAGAGACGAAGCTAGAGAGTGAATTTTATCAGCATGGAGTTGGCATTTAAGACACCTCCGGACATAGAGGGAGCAATCTTCCTCTAGAGTGGGCCAATAGTAGCCCTGCCTAAAGATCTTCTTCGCTAGAGCCTGGCCATTGACATGACCTCCACACTCACTAGAATGGGCCGCTTCAGCCACTTTCCAAGCTTCTACATCATCCAAGCATCTCATGAGCATTCCATTAGTAGCACGCCTATACAGTTCTCCTGCAATGATAGTGTACCTTGCAACGGCTCTTCTTATTGCTTTATGATGCTCGGCCTTTGCCCCTTCTGGGAATGACCCTTCTTTGCAAAACAACTCGATTTCATGATACCAAGGCAATTCTTCTTCGTCCAGAATCTCCTCTAGCTCTGTTAATGAAACTTCCTTGAGATCTTCCTTCTCAGCTCTTGCCTCTATAGATTTCCTGAGGTTGATGAACCAAGGATCTTGAAGAGAAGGTGCGTCCAATCTCTGGACGACAATGGTCTCAGTACTACGACTGAGAGGGAAAGATAAGGAAGAAGCAAGAGATGCCAAAGCATCAGCTAGAATGTTCAGAGAATGGGGAGTATGGATATAGATCAGCTTACGGAATCGCTTAGCAATGAGCGTGACCAAATCTTGATAAGGCTTGAGCTTGGGGTCACGAGTACGGTAAGTGGACAGGACTTATCGTAGGACGAGCTGAGAATCTCCTATAATGTTCAAATAGCGCGCGCCTAGGAGATAGGCATGCTTCAAGCCGGCTAGGAGAGCCTCATACTCAGCGATGTTGTTGGTAGCAGGAAATCGAAGTTGATAAGCGAAGGGGATGGTTACTCCCTCTGGAGTAAGCAAGACAACACCGATCCCTTGGCCTTGGGAGTTGAGTGCACCATCGAAGTGTAGAGACCAAAAGGGATGATGAGAAAGGATAGAGAGATGCTCATCAGGGAAATCATCCTGAATAGAATCGGTGTGAGGAATAGGGAGATGTGCAAGATGTTCAGCAATGGCATATCCTTTGACTGCCTTCTGAACAACAAAGGTGATGTCGAACTGAGAGAGGAAGCTCTGCCAGCGAGCTAACCTACTAGAAAGGACGGGTTTTTCTAAGAGATAACGGATCGGGTCCATTCTAGAGATCAACCTAACTGGGTGGGCGAGAAAGTAATGTTTAAGTTTCTGAGCTACCCACACTAAGGCGGCACAAGTCTTCTCCATAGCGGTGTACTTGGATTCAGCTGGATTAAACAGTCGAGAGAGGTAGTACGCGGCCCGCTCTTTACCTTCATCATCCACTTGTGCTAAGACCGCCCCTAGGGAGTCCTCAATAACCGAGATGTATATGATTAGGGGTTTCCCAGGGACAGGAGGTTGCAAAACCGGGGGATTGGACAGATACTCTTTGAGGTCCTCATAGGCCTTCTGACAATCTTGATTCCATTCGAACTTGACACCCGCCTTAAGCAACTCATAAAACGGACGACACCTCTGAGAATGCTGAGATATAAATCTTCTAATGAATTGCAGTCTACCAATCAATCCTTGAAGTTCCGTAATGTTCTTTGGCGGAGACATGTCCATGACGGCCTGTGCTTTATTAGGATCAATCTGGATCCCCCGTTTGCTCACTATGAACCCTAACAACTTCCCTGAGGAGACTCCGAATACACACTTCTTCGGGTTCATCTTAAGCTTATACTCCCTGGCTCTCTGCAGCACCTTAGCCAGGATAGAGGGGTGTTCTTCTTTTGTTCTTGACTTCACCAAGATGTCATCCACGTAAGCTTCCATGTATATGTGCATCATGTCGTGGAAAATGGCCATCATCGCCCTTTGATAGGTGGCACCTGCATTTTTCAAACCAAATGGCATAACTACATAACAATACGTGCCCCAGGGCGTGGTGAAGGAAGTTTTCTCTTGGTCTTCCGGAGCGAGACGGATCTAATTATAGCCCGAGTACCCATCCATAAATGACAGAGCTTCATACCCGGCAGTGTTATCCACTAGGACGTCTATATGAGGTAGCGGGAAATCATCTTTGGGACATGCTTTGTTTAGATCCCTGAAATCAATGCATATGCGCACTTTTCCATCCTTCTTGAGAACAGGGACTATGTTCGCCACCCACTGAGGATATAAAACCACTCTGACGAACCTGGCCTTATATAGTTTGTCGACCTCTTCTTTGATCCTTAAGGCCGTGTGGGGGTGAAATCTTATTGACCGTTGTTTCACAGGTGTTGCCCCTGGTTTAAGCACGAGTCGATGTTCCACTAAGGAGGGGTCAAGACCTGGCATGTCCTCATAAGACCAGGCGAAAGAATCCCTATACTCCCTTAATACCTTAATTAGATCTTCTTCTACCTGTGAAGGGAGATCAGCAGAAATAATGATGGGCCTTGGGGGATTGATTTCCTTTGTAGGTTCATCCACTGCCGTCGACGGCTGGTCGAATCTCTTTAGTCCTTGTGCATATAAGTCGGCAGTGTTATCTACATCGCTCTCTTCATCTATTGGATCCTTCTCATCCAAGACCTCATAGACGCCTAATCCGTCGTCGCTCCATTCCCCTTCTATTTCCTCTTCATCCTCAATCACGATTGCTGTAGCGACGAATTCTGGACACTTCAAAAGAGCATGACACCGCTGAGCTAGATCTTGCAAGAACCTATCAGGAACAGATCGGGAAGGATGCGCAAGCGAGCGCGGTTCAGAATGGGAAGGGTTGGACGACCCAGAACAAGACCCTACTTCTCTAGACCTAACGGACTCTACTCCTCTAGACTCGACGGACCCTAATCCTAACCTAGGGGACAGAAGACCTAGTGGAAGGGGAGGAGCAGGGGACTCGTGCCCTTGGGAGGAGGAGGATGGAGACAGGATAGCGTAATCTTCCACTGAAATCTCCGTTTCAAATTTGACATTTTTTTTTGGAGATCAGCGGAGACTACACAGCAAGATGGAGGAGGTAGGAGCTGCATAGGGAACAGCTCGGGGAAGATGCAATCAAAGAAGGGATCAGAAGAAGAGAACCACATTTCGTGGAGCTGAGCGTTGGGAGGAGGAGGAGTAAACAGAGTGGATAGATCAATGCGTGGACATTTCCCGCAAGCACAAGGAATGAATAGAATCTCCGGTGGATCAATGAAAGATGAATTTATCATGACAGGAGGAAGGCGGGGTACGAACTCCTTTTGTTGAAAGATAGATTGGAAGCGTGAGAGAGACCAAGAACAGACAACTGGAGAGCTCTCCTCCTTCTGTGGATCAACAATAAGCTGCTTCTTCGGCCTCCACTGTATAAGCCGAACTTCTTGTTGCTTCTTCTGACATTCTTCCTCATAAAAGAGCCCCTGCAAGGCCTGACTGTAGTCGAGCATGTCATCATCTGACCCTCTTGGCAAGGGAGGCGGACTGTCAATTGGACAAATTGTATTCCTTTCTTGTTGAACCGGATTTGGAGCTAATGTGCCAGGCTGGAGAGGCCCTTTGACAAAATGCTGACGATAATCCCAGGTGAGCAGCCCAGAATCACTTATCATAGATAATGCTGTCTCTTTGTAGCCGAGACCTCTCCTACCCATTTTTCTTCCCTTAGGTATAGGCTTAGTCATCCCTTGCAGTTGCGCACCGAGGCCTCTCCCCGGTTGATAGCCCAGTTTCAATATAACGTTCCACCCCTTTGAATCTCGAATCTGCGGCTTCACTTTGACATTAACTGGAGTAGCGACGGGCTTAGGGGATGTGTAAGCCCAAGGAAAGTTCAAATCCAATACTGACAGAACGGGCCGGCTGCTTGGCCAAAGTGTGGGAAGAACCTGCTCTGAAATAGCCTTTACTGACTGTACTGTGGATAAGCTCTTAACTTTGACGACCCTCCCTTGGAAGGGGAATTTAATGCAAGATGTGCGGTGGAGGGCACGGCGCCGAGTGTGTTAATCCAAGGACGACCCAAGATAGCCTTGAACATAGGGTCGATATCAAGAACATAGAATTCCACGGCCATAGTAAGGGGCCCGAGCTCTGCCTAAATGGTGACTACCCCGTGACATGCTCGCCTTGAGTTGTCATATGCTGCTATAGTGGCGGGGGTAGGCCGTAGTAACTCTTCAGATATGTTGCATGCTCGGAGGGTGCTGAGTGGGCAAACATTAATTGAGGCCCCTGTGTCAACCAGCGCTGCTTCAATGTCGACTTTGTTCAGGGTAATTGTTATGCAGAGCGGCATTTGCCGAGCCCCCGGAGGTGCAAGCTCGGTTTCAGAGAACGTGATTGCCGGCCCTTTGGAGATAGTTGCCAGTGCCGTTGGTAGGCTATCAACTGCCATGTCTTCGCTAACCATTACCTTCTGTAGGAAATCCCTCAGTGCATCCTGATGAAGGGTGGACCTTTTGATCAGCTCCAGCACAGATATTTTGGCGGGTACTCGATCCAGATGATGCAGCAAGTCATATTGAGTACCCGGCAAAGGTTCAGTTTCTTCTTGCTCGGCCACCGGCTGAGAGGATTGGGGATTAGAAGTAGTAGCGTAATTCCAATGGAACATCTTCCCGCTCCTCAAAGCACAGTTTGCCGCGGCATCTGAAGATAGTATGATGGGCCCTGCGGGATGGATGAATGGAACAGGTGGTGCGGGGGAGGCGGTTTGGTGGAGCGTAGGGTTGGTGAGGTTAATTGGCGGTGCGCGGATGGTGGGTGAAGGATGGGTGGAAGGCAGGGTGGTGATGAATGTTGATGCGGGTGGAGGGAAGGCTAGCGGATGGGTAAGAATGGGTGAGGGATTGGATGGTGGTGTGATGACGGTGATGGGAGTGGGTGATGGAGGGTACGATGGAATGGAGAGTGGCAGAGGATTTGCTGGAGCGGGTGTGAATGGGAGGACGAGTTGAGAGGGCGTCGGCTGTGCAGGGATGATGAAAGGAGGATTGCGGTGGTTATGGTGGAGGGCCATGACCTGTGGTGTGGTGCCATCATCATCGAAAGATCATCTGGCGTTGGGGGCCGGTGGCTGGACCATGTTTACTTGCGCTGGTGCTGGCGGCTGCTGCTGAGGAGCGGGTGGATGATTCGGCATCGGGTTCTGATGGATGCCCAGGTCTTGTACTTGCTGTGGTTGCTGCTGTTGTGGTGGCTGCTGCGGCTGCGGTGCTTGATGCTGCTGCACTTGCTGCCCCTGCGGCTGCCTTCTCTTTTCTTTAATCTCAAAAATGGCCCTATGCATTTCGGCCCAGTCGATTCTCTGCCCCTCATGTAGGTCATACACAAGATCTCGGAACTGAAAACATCCTTCTATGGTATGGCCCGGCTGTCGGTGGAACATACAATACTTAGTCTGATCGACTGCCGGGTTCCAAACAGGCCGTTCCGGAGGAAGTTGGATTGCATTTACTGACATGAGAGCCGAGAAGATATCTGTAAGCGTCTCTGGCAACGGAGGATACTGGGCTCTCCTGGGAGCCGGGCGCTTGCTATTTGGATTGTTGTTGTTGTAGCCGTTGGGTGGAGAGACGTTATGGTATTGTGGTGGTGGTGATGGTTGTTGTGGTGTGGCGAAGGTGTTTTGTGGAATGGTGAAGGCGGGGGGAGGGTTTTGTGGAGTGGCTTGGAAGTTTTGCGGAGCGGCGTTTTGTGAATTGCGGGGGTTTTGGTTGTAGCGGAAAGGTGCGGCCTGATATGGAAAAGCAACGGCTTGTACTTGCTCATTTGTTTGGACTCCCTCAGTAACCGACCCTTGTGGTTTCTTGTGGTACTTGGGCTTTTGGTTTTCGAAGAGGGAATGGATAGGGGAGTCCTTGAATTTAGTCTGGATGAAGCGCGCCCGGCTATAGAGTTGATGCATGTTGGCTATGTCATTCATTGCCAGGATGTTGCGGAAGGTCGGGGTGGCATTGGAAATCAGCAGTTTGACCTTCTCTTCCTGCGGAATGTGGCCCGGTACTCTGGCGGCCATTTGTCTCCACCTGTCTGCATAGGTGGCGAACTCTTCATCCGACTTCATCTTCTCGGCCACTAGATCTGTAAATGAATATTCAGGGCCGACCCTATCTTTGAACCGCTGGATGAATTTATCTTTTACTACCTTGAAACTCTCGGCCTCTTCCAGTGGTAGAGAATAGAACCATTCTAGAGCAACACTGTCCAAAGATCGGCGGAATAAGTACGCCATGAGGCGATCATCACATTGGAACTGCGCCGATTCATAAAGAAAATCCCTCACATGGATGAATGGATTGCTGTTCCCATCGTACTTGCGATAGTTGGGGAGTTCTGATTGCGGAGGGAACCGGATGTTCTGGAAACTCGGAATAGGAATATCGGCCAAGGATTGTGGGCCAACCCTTTTCTGGAGAAAGTCGAGTTGTTGCTGCATGGTGGCCCACTTGTCAAGCAAGTCCTGCTCTCAGGAAGGAGCAGGGGTAGTGAAGGATGCTGATTGTATTTGAGGGGCAGATGGAATAGCTGTAGTAACAGGCGGGAGCCCGTAAGAAGGAGTGGAAGGATAGACAATGGAAATAGGCGGCCCGTAAGAAGGATGTTGGGCCTGAGATAGACCCGATTAGAATGATTTTGGGCCACTCCTTGCTGAGGGCGTAAGAAATCGGAAGGGTTCATAAGGAGCTGCGGAACTACCGAACCAGAGTTGTGATGATCCAACTGGACAAAGGAAGGGATGGGTGTCTTCCCTTTATCGAAAGATTGATGGGCTGAATTAGAAGACTGGCCCATCTCATGCCAGCAAAAGCGATGGTCCGGGGTTGGACCGGAGTGAGATCAATTGGAGTGGGCTGAACGGACGGCCCAATAATGGAAGGATTAGATTGACCTTGGATAGTGGCAGAGGGAGAAGTATTGGACCCTTGCATAGCTTGATATAAAACTTGGAGTTGGGTCGGATCCAATTGGGCCATCATATGAAGGACGGAGCCCGCAGAAGGAGTAGAGAGAGAAGGGGTAACTTGACTACCTTCCATAGAGGTGGAGGATGGGAGAGGGGCAGTCCCCTCTCCAGAGGAAAATGTAATAACCCTAGGGGGGTTTTCAAGGAGCCCTTGAGGAAGAGAGTCCTCTTGGGAGCGAGGAGGATTGAAGGATGCCATGGTGAACTCGAAGAGGGGATTAGAATAGAACGTGAAGAAGGAACTGACTCGAGAAGATGATTCAGACGGACGAAAATAACTCCACATGCAACGGACAACCTTGACAATGCGAAAACAACCAACACAAAAAACACTCAATAAGCAACCAAACTTAGGTGATTCTAACAAGATGTAAGTGATAAAAGATGAAGACACTCAAAGATCAACCAAGTTGTTTAAGATGATGCAACAAGGTTCTTATGATTTCTCCTTTGGAACTTTAGTGAATTGATTGATATGTGCTCTCAACAATGGGTTCCTAGTAGGAGATGGATATGGGACTTGGTTTGACTCTAAGTGTAACCACTCCTTCACTTATGCAACCCTAGACACGGGGTGGGAAAGGTACAACCAGCCCGGCATCTGTGTGGGAACCCACGGCTCGCGGGGACTTACGGAGGTCCCTGCTGTGATTTCCTAGTCGGCCCCAAGGAATATGGAGACGAGAGGTCCTCACAACAAGGTAGGAAAATGCAATCTAATGTATGAAAAGATGAATGACCCTATGTGCACCGGAGTGCATGCAAAATCTAGCCTAGAATCTAACAATCAATGGTGCACACAATGATATGGAGATATGAGCAAAGCAAGAAGGAGGTCAAGTATCACCCAAGCAATAAATCACAGCAAAAACTACGGAAATAAATGCACCTCGGATGTGTACCTGCCAGGAGAATAACGGTCGAAGGACCCTGCGTCAGAGCACAATAACGGTCAAAGGCCGGACCGCCAGATAATATATAACGCAGGGGGATGAGACCGTCGAATGAGCGAGGGAACCAAAACCAGACAGAAGTAACCGGAAAGCCCGTGGAAGCTCACACAGCGGAACCAAAGCAGCGGTCTAATGCCCCTGCGTCAGAGGAGTGTGACGCGGGGACACCTGGCCGTCAGAGAACTCAGAAAACCAGAATGAGCAGTAATCAAAGGGGAAACAAAAGGCAACTCAACAAGCAGATGATGGCAGGTTTAAACAAGAATCAAAAGCACGATTGGCACAAGTTGTCCCACCGTGATCGCCAAAAAATTATCTGTTGATATTTATTTGTCTATCTTCTATCTTTCTTTTGAGGTTTGGAGAGTGATATGGTAAGATAACAAACAAACAATCAAAGATCTACTCAAACCTATGAACATGTGATCATGAACCTAGGCAATCATAGCTAGCTCTAGCATGGACATGCTATCTCAATCAAACTACGCTAAGGAAAAGGAAAACACACGCCGGAGCGTGGAGCAAGGAATAATAAAAACACACCGTGAAGGTGGAACAAGCAAGGAAAATAGAAAGATATGATGAAGAAGACAGCTAATGCCCAATACCAAGGAAAGATGTGATCGCCACCAAAGTAAAAACAAGTCAAAAAACCTGAATATACCTTGGAAATAGGTGGATAAAACACCCGCCCACGGGAGAGAAAACCAGAGAAAGCCTACAGATTAACTTAGAAGTAACGGCCAGAACCCCGTGCGTCGCTTGGAAGTGACGGCCACACGATAGATCGCCGGAAGAGAGTGACGCGCCTGCACAAGGCCGTCAGATAACCTGCAGTAACAAAGCTTGAATTCTTTTAACTCCAACTCTTCCAGCCGGCTAGAAGACCTGGGCCTCGTGTCAATGAACCTGTAAACCTGCCAAAGATGTAGAAAGACCAAACACAACAACCTCAATTAGTCCTTTTCACAAGCATAGCATCAATTCTCAAAGGACTTAACATCATCAAAAGGAGAGTGGATTACCGGGGAGTTTTTGGTTTTTTAACCCCTCTGGGTGTTTTAAAAGTTTGGGAAGATGTTTATATGCTTAGAGGACAGTGAAAAACGTGGAGAAAGAGGAGGGATAATGCTTTGATTGAGGAAAAACCAGGGAAGAACTTAAGCATGCAATGATGAACTTGAAAGACCAAAACCAAAGTACTCCCTTGATTATGAGATGGATGGACGTGGGAAGCAGTTCCTCTTGGATAAAGATGGCTCCTGAGTTTGGCAGCACTTCGACGTGAATTCCAAATCTTTCCCCCTCGGGCCATGAAGTCAAGGGCTCTATTTATAGACCCTCAAACTCTCAGGTCGAGCAGAGGATAATTCAGCAAGATAAAGAGATAACTCTTAGTAAATCCTCGAAGATAATATCACCAAGAGTCCATAGAATCGAACGGAAGGTCCTGAGGATCAGATTTGAAAGAGATATCGTCAATCCAAAACCCTTATCTCGACCACGGAGTAGCAGAGAAAAGGCCTGAACTGTCAGGACTCTCTGAAGGAAGTAACGGCTGCACGACAGACTGCCACTTGGAAGTAACGCATCAAGAACCGTCCGTTACTCTCAACCTTATCCCTAAAAGATAAGATCGACGGGAAGAAGACCCAACAAGTTGGACTCTTCAAGGAAGCAACGGCCAAGGCATAGGGCGTCAGAATGGAACAACGGCTGCTCGACAGACCGTTATTACCAATGTGGAATCAAAAGGATAAGCTTTACAACGAGGCCTTAAGCCTTAGGTCTCTTCAAAGAGTAACGGTCCAGGCCCCATGCGTTATAATGAAACAACGCGCCTGGTTCGGACCGTTATTATCATTGAGTTTCAAGAATAGCAATAAAGGGTTGCTAAGCTGTTGCCAACGAAACGCCACCAGAAGCCAATTCTTAACCCAGGAATTAAGACCCAAGAAACATGCCTCAACTGATCAAGAGACTCAATGAAGAGTGAACAACTCGGAGCATCATATAGAATGAAATAAGGAGATGACCCGACTTATTGGGTATAAAACGGGTGTCAACACATAGCAGATCCACTAACTAGACCTTTGACACAAAATCTATTTGAGCACCATCGGGATAAGATGGGCCTAAAAGTTGTGGGCAATTGGCTATAGTTCAAGTGGGAGATTGTTAGTATTGGTGTGCTACAGGCCAATTTTGGGTCAGGTAGGCCAGATAGATGTACGATCTTGTTCATTATTAATAAAGTAATATTTGAGGGTAAATATGTGACTGTATATTACTTTACGATGTCCCTAGGATATATGGTTGTAAAGTCAACTTGAGATGGGATCTCGATCATGAGATTGACTTTACATAGACGCATACCTTAAACTGTTCCTGGTTGGTGGGTAATCACTCGGGGACTTTGATTACCTATTAAACCAGTACACATGATGTGTTAGGGACCAGTCTCATGGTCACTGGTGCGGGGCACCAACACATATGTGTAGGTGTACGTCCTGGGAGGAAGTGCACTGAACTGATCCGCTATTGGATCTTCAGATGGTTGATTATACTTAATGTCAACTGAAGATCCAACGGTCTCAGTAGCATCGTTGGTCCTTTGACCTGAGACATTGATCGGATCTTACACGAGGACTGGAATGGTTTAATTACTTGGCTAAGTGACTTTAACCATAAGTCATGAGTTGTCGAGTCATTAACCACTCTAGGATACGTGTGAAGATCATCAATGGTCAAGAGGGGATCGCTCACTATCGGGTATATATCAGATAGTTAATAGGTCATGACATTGACGCTCCGTTAAATCCCTGGCGAGGGTCGTGTGAGTTCATTTAGAACGGACATCATACACTTTAAAGGAGGTCATGGTCAAATGGCATGATTATGGGATTTGACAGAAACCATACTCTCGATCGAACCAGACTCATAGAATGAGTGAGGGATTATAGCGATACGGCAACTATAGACTTACAGATACCAGATAGGCTGGTTTAAACCTGGCGTCCTCTAGGATCACACGGATTTGCTTGACCCAACGTGATCAATAGTTCGGAATGAATTAAACTATTATTCGGCTCTAGTAGAAGCGAATAATAAGTTTAATTTACTTCTAATTGAGAATTAGAAGTTAATGGACCGTAAACTAGAGTGACTATGGGCCTAGAGGATCACACACAATAGATTCTTGGGTGACGGATTATTATTGTATAATTACATATATTAATTCCCTTTAATTCCTTTTAGAAAGGCATCTAAAAGGGGCTTAATATATATGTACAATAATGGGCAGGATATATATACAATTTTGGTCCTTTGGAGCTTTTTTAGAAATGGCCAAATCCTATTTATATGGATGTTACGAGAGCTTCTCCTTCCTCTTGGCTAATCAAGCATTAAGGCTAAGAGAAGAAGGATTAGCTCCTCCCCCTCTCTCCCTCTTGCTCTCTCTCTCTCTCTCTCCAGAAGGTGAAAGGGTTGGGGAAGGTCGTGCCAGGGGGGGTACCGTCACTGCGCAAGGATGCGTGTGGATCTGTTCTAGAGGCCGTGCTTCAGTGCGGCTCGGGGTCCGTGAGATTATGCATCGGGCATAGCGGACAACGTCGTTCCGTGCAAGGTGAAATATGCAACCCGTAGTTAGGGGTTAGGGTTATTAATGCATCGATCGGAGCACAGATCTAGGATTCCATGAAGCTGGGTTCGGGTAATTAAATTTTTGTTATCTGCTGCGCTGCCCGTACTGTGCTGTGTGGAACCTTACACACCCAAACAACTATCTATGCTCAAATAGATGAATAGAGATGAGAGAAGAAAGATCCCCCTCAATCTACAGTGAAATCATCTCAAAGAAGTAGTAGGTTGCGCCGGAGAGTGTTCTTCGTGGAGTGGAACTCGACCAAGCCCGTAGGAGACGTCCAGGGTTGAATCTTCAAGAACCGCTTTTAGAGCTGGGACAGATCGACAAAAAATAGCTCTTGGACAACGTCTTCCTCTTCTTCTTCTTCCTCCTCCAGGTGGGGCGGTGCCCTTAGCTCCTTTTTCTTCATTTCCTGCAGCACAAGATAAAAACGTTAAGCTCGCAAGGCATCACCTCCAATGAAGATCGTGAGATATAAAGGGGTAGGAAATAGAAGCATAAAAGATCACAATACCCAGCATAAAACCCTTCAAATACACCCTTAATAGATGGGACAAACCCTAAGGGTAAAAGGGTAAAAAACCAAAGCAAATTGGATCACAAAAAGTGGGTTTTGAAACCAATCTGGAAAACCTGTTCCGGACGAACCAGAAAATGTGTCGACTCTTAGAGTCGACACTTTTTGCAAGGTGTTCTGCCAGAACAGAAAATGAACAATCCAGAGAAAAAGTGTACTATTTGCAACTTGTTCTGTTTTCAACAAAACAAAGACCTAGACGAAAAGTGTCGACTCATAGAGTCGACACTTTCTGTCTAGACTTATAAGGAAACGCAGTAGACAGAACAACCTCACACAAGTGTCAACTCTATGAGTCAACACTTTTACTGACAGAACTAAAAACTCATTCAAACTCAATTGAAAACCCAACAACATTAAGGATGCATGAAATACCATTAAACCCCATTCAAAAACAATAGAAAAATATGCATGAGGGTCTTAAAAACATCAAATAAAACATGATTTTGAAAGGTAATTTAGGAACCAAAATAAGCATGATGCTACATGAAATTTTTAGGAAACTACGAGTTAAACCCGCGAATCATGCGAATGCATCACATTCATTTAAGCCTCATGAAGATTCAGCCAAGATGAGTTCTTACCATTGGCATTGAGAGTTTGGGGGCATGATTGAACCTGCACTTAATAACGACACCCATATTCAAGTCAATGCAATTGATAAGAACGAAACAAGTTCTTACCTTGAACCAAGTGAATGTCATACAATTGAGCCTGCAAGTTAAGAAATTCAATCTCATGTTAAAACACTTAGAGTCACTCAATGCAATCTATGATGACTGTGCATATGACCTCATGGTCAATGCACATAAGAACTTTGGGACGGTGCAAGACTGAAACAGGTTCGTGCACAATTGAACAAGGTCAGTGCATATAGTGTAAAACCCATAGCTAAGGTCGGTGCAACTATGACAAGGTCTGTGCAATGTTATAAACAAAGTCTGTGCAATGTTGAGCATAGGTCCGTGCAATACAGAATAAGGTCAGTGCCACGAAGAACAAGGTCGTGCAATAATGAACCAAGTCCATGCAATGTTGTGCAAAGTCGGTGCAAAAACTAAACCTATAATAGGAACATTCACCAACCACACAAGATAGGAATACTGAAGCTTCCAAAGCAACTTCTACATTAATCAATGCACACACACATATTCAATTTGCAATAGTCTAGCTTCATGAGTGTGCAAACAGCCAGAAAACCATTTGTTCCACCAAACGTTCAATCAAAACTCAATTTAAATCATGAAATAACTGAACTTCATCAATGAAACCACTCAGCATGCTATTCAATGAAAATCTTTAGCCATTTCCAATTTAAAGAAAGCTTTAATGGTAGTTAACAGTTATGAGCCTACCCATGTTATCACTAAATCACATCCCATTAAAAGCACATGCATGAATTGCATATGTCAGTCCAAAAATTCCTTCAAGCATGAAGAACCATTTCAGAATAAAATTCGGCCAAACTTCCACGAAAACCATTTTCTTAAAAGGCACACATATCAACCAGTTGATCATGTATGAAAAGGGCATTTACAAAGCAACTCAATCAAACCTTCGTGTAAGCCAAGATCAGTTCATAATCATGAATAATAAATGTAGTTCAGAGGAAACACAACCATGGACAGCAAAATATCAAGCATTTGTTACTTCATTAAAAACCCATATAGGATATGCAAGAAAGCACCAATAATGTAGAGCTACCCAAACATAGTGTTTTCACATGTTAGCTTCAAAGTCTCATGCACAGCACGCATGAGGCAACATCAGAATTGTATTCGTGAAGGACCATAGAATATCAACCTGCAAAGCAAGTTATCAACATGTGAGCATCAAGATCAAGATGATCAATGCACATTTCCACCAAACTTACACAGAATATTTTCACTGTAAAGCATACATAAAATACACAATATATTGGAATCATCAAAACCATTGTCAAAGACAAAGAGGGGCGCACTGAACCCAACACAACACAATAAAAAATTAATTTAAGGGGGGCGCCCCCTTGACTTGGAAGGGAGGCATCTTGGACTTTGTTAAACATTTGTCCCCTTGAATGGTCAATCTTCTAGAAGGCACTTAGGACCTTTGACCAGCCCCACATGGACCCCAAGATGTCACTTGGACCAATGAGGAAGGGGTGGACGGTCTTGCAGGGTCTACATGGACTTTTACACAAAAACCCAAAGATCTTTAAGGAAAAACAAATTGGCTTATAAAGCCTTACAATTGCAAACCTACTTTCCCAATGATATAAATGAAAACTAAAAGGACACAAATGCAAACAAAATGTGGGAGGTCTTGCTCTGATGTCCCCATCAATTCTCCCCGGGTGGGAAAAACTCGACCCTGTCGAGTAAGGGTGCGGCTGCTCGTGACGCCAGCGGATCCGTCATCGTATCAACAAGCGCGGACTACGCTCCACTCCAAGTACTCGACACCTGCTCATCCCGTATAGATTCGATATGCACTCGCTGCTGAGGAATGAGGCTAGAGGTGGACACTCCGGGGTGGGGTCACTCTCAAAGGAGGGAGGCGGCTCAAAGACTCCCTAGGAATCACCACTGGGTCCCTATATGTGACTAGATCCAAGATAGAGAATGGTCGAGCTGATCCCAAATGCCGGCAAGTCTACAATGTAAGCACTAGATCCGACTTGCCTCGCACTCGAAAGGGACTGACAACGCGAGCGTACAAAAATCGACTCGACTCGATGCAAGCAGACTCACTATGCACTCAATCAAGAAAGAAAAAACACGGACTCACACATTACCTTAAACAAACGTATGGTTAGTCCGACCCATACATGTGCGATGGTGGACCTAGAGATCGGAATGTGTGCCATGCATACATAAGATGAAACAGGGGGTTGGCGGTAGAACCATGGACGCCTAGACATCCAAAAAGGTACCGTGCATGCAAGGACTTCCTACTGGATGTGGGTGTGTGAGGGCTAGGAGATTCATCACCACTATATGTAGGTAAGGCATGCCATCCTTCCCAATCAACGGCCTCTTGGCTAGGTGGAGGTGGACTAGACCGTGGGGTAGGAGTGTGATAGTGAACTCCTCGGAAGAAGTGGGGTGAATATGAAAGCTCGGGAGGTTCACTAATGAAGGGGTCAAAAGGGTCAAAGAAGGTATGACCCCATGAGATGGGTTCCCACATGACATGGTCCCATGTGTGGAATTCGTGAAGGTGTAGATGGTCACCTTCATCTATGAAGGGAGATGGGACGGTGGTCTCATATAGAAAGTACGGTTCTTCCCTTGGGATAAGAGGAATGCAATCAGGCTCATCGGGAACGGGGAGGAACAACAGGACCTCGGTGGTGATAGGACCCAAGGTGTATACCGAGGTAACAGACCTCAAAGCTAGGAGCATGAAGCTATGAGTATAGGGTTGGTCAGACCCTAAGGCCAAAGTATATGTCAGCTCCCACTGACATTCTAGACTTCGTAATAGATCCTTTACACTTTCTATGAAGCAAAAGGATTTGAACGTGGTGTGAAAGGAGTTAATGAGGACTATTGGGAGGGCTGGGTCCACGGAGGGGTAGCAAGGTGGGGTAGGGACCAAGCCTATCCTAAGCCAGCTAAGAATAGGCTCGCCTATGTATAGCTTCCCCGTTAGTGGTACGGGTAGCTCTGGTTGAGGTAGGTGAGGATGTGGGGCAAGAGCGTCCTGCCTCGTAGGTCCATGGGCTTGGCCGACCAGCTGAGTGCTCGGCTGATGGGTAGAAGCGTGCCGTAGGGCAGCATCTGCTCGCAGTATGGCAGCATCAAACCGTGACTCAAACGGCTATACCTCTATAGCGACCTGATAAGAGTGCCCCAAAGTTTTCACGTGGTAGCAAAATAATTTTAATTGGAAGTGAAGCCGCAAACCTTTCCAGAACTGAGGTCCGGCCTCGATGCTCTCCTTCCCGACTCCTCATCTTGGCCGGTACACTTCAAAGTCCCTAATGTACTCGGACACGGACTGATTACCTTGGTCGGGTCTGATGTATGGGTTGGCCATAGTTGCAAAGATGGGGTTAGATCCCCTAGGAATGGGCATGCAAAGGCATTTTTTTTGGTTTTTGTTGTTATATGCAAAAGCTTATGCAAACTAAAACACCTAGACTCAACCAATAGACGGTACGTGGCGGAGTCACGGGATCCGAAGATCCTCTATCGCAAGTGTGCAACCTTCCCGATAAGTGTAACCTAACGTTCGGGCAACACCTTTTAATATACCGAATAATGGTATGCAAATGTAACGACCGACTTAGACTTAGACACCTAGACTTAAATGACTCTTTTTTTTTGTTTTCAAGCAAAGACTACCCTAGACTCGACTCGCTCTGATACCAAACTGATGCGGGACGGACACGCGACATGGGACTCTAGTTCACGGGTGTCCCTAAGCGAGGGATGCGTGGGACTGTGCGCGGTTGAGGAACCGGCAATGAGTCGGGTAGTCGGCTCTTCCGTGCTCGGAACGAGTCACGGGACGGGTCTCGCTCTCTCTCTCTTAGCGGCGATAAAAAATATATAACGAGCTAGGAACCTATCACTCGCAACGGCATACAAACATATACGAGATAAGCAAAGTGCCTACGAGGAGGGTGGCGAGTGTACCTCCACGCTCCAAACGTGGGGAAGACGATCCCGGCCAAGTACGGTAACTCCCGGTACAATGGTAAAAATTTAATTACAGCCATGAATTATATTGCCCACTCCACGCAGGGAGGTAAAGGGCTACAAGTGGGCTTGGGAGGACCGATCTTGGGTTGACGGGCAGCAAGCCGGAGGGGTGTTCGGGCCGAGGAAGGGCTACTGGTCCGACTCGGCACTATTCCAACTCAACTAGACTCGGTTCTGTTCGCCGGACAGCAAGCAATGGCCTCCAAAGGGACGTCGTCCTCCTGAGATCTTCTGAAGGAGTCACTTGGCTGGGACGATGGCGGGATGTCCCTGGTCGACTCCCGGTAGTGGCGGTTCCTAAAATTGAGATTTGATATTTTTGCAAGATTTAACTTGCTGCTGCTTCTACAGGTCTGTTCACGGAACAGATTTGCGCGACCAGGCGGCAAGAGTTATAACTCTAAGATCCGGAGGCGGATCGAGGCATGGTTGGCGCCGTTGGAAAGATGACTCACAGATACAAAACATATATTTTTTTCACGTCGATCCAGATAAGGGAGTAGAAATGAAAACCTTTGTAAACTATGGGTTTTTCTGTGGATCTGGTTACAAACTATCAAGATAAAAAGAGAGATGCCTGAAAATGATTTTCTACCGATGGGAAAACGAAATATATAGACTCCCTAAAAATTATGGTGGAAGGGGGGTTACGTGAGAAACAGTTGAAAATTTTTGGGGATTTTCTGAAAATTGATAAGGGGGCGGGAAAAATACGACAAGGGGACACTATCCTGCAGATCTGCAAACTGGCAGATTATTGAGGGGAATAACAAAATTATGGGAAAAATACCAAACGGTGGCAGAATGACACAAAAATTAAACTGGAGACTAGGGATAACAAGATGAACCAACCCTAAAAATTTGGGGTTGATCATACAACAGAAAAAAAGGATAAAATTATGGCTTTGAGGTTTTATCCTGATTTGGACAGAACTCCGGCGGGTGGCGGTGGCGGCGCGATGGCGGCTCGATGGTGGCGGCGGCGGCGACACTTCACAGTCAGAAAGGTGGTTGGAAGGGAGGCTTCACACCTCAGAAGATCTATAGAAATCCATCTGTAAGGGGGAGAGAAGAGAGAGACAAGGGGTGCACCCTTCTTTGCTTCAAGCAATTTCACAAAATTTCTTTCATTAATTCTATCAAAATGAGGAATACATGCTATTTGTATGAAATACAAAATGACCTAAACTAACCTCAGATGTAGGTTAGGGGAGGGGTATACAAGGGTTAGAACTAATTAATTATCCCATGTGTTTCCAACACAATAAAAAAATTAATTTAAGGGGGGCGCCCCCTTGACTTGGAAGGGAGGTATCTTGGACTTTGTTTAACGTTTGTCCCCTTGAATGGTCAATCTTCTAGAAACCACCTAAGACCTTTGACCAGCCCCACATGGACCCCAAGATGCCACTTGGACCAATGAGGAAGGGGTGGAGGGTCCTGCAGGGCCTACATGGTCTTTTACACAAAAACCTAAAGATCCTTAAGGAATAACAAATTGGCTTATAAAGCCTTACAATTGCAAACATACTTTCCCAAGGATATAAAATGAAAACTAAAAGGACACAAATGTAAATAAAATGTGGGAGGTCTTGCTCTGATGTCCCCATCAGGCGTGTTCGTAGTTGCCAACGGTACCTGCGTCGGGCTTCCCCCGACCCCAGGGTACATTTTTCTTTCTGTTGGACTGTACTTGTCTTTCCTTTAGACTGAACTCTGGCGTAATTGTTAATCTAAAATGTTATTAAAAAGTAATTATATTTCTGCTACTTTAGCAAACCTGATTAATGAAATTTAATTGCTTACTGTTATATCTGTGACTTCAATGTACTACACAAATTTCCTTTTATCCCTTCGGAGATTTACATCTCTTGGGTGGCTTCACGGGTTCCAAGTGTTATCGGGTCTACTCGGTAATCCTATCAGGTATATCCGGTATCCGGAATCCGGGTCGTCACATTATCACTGTTAGGCTCAAGAATTGTGTAGTGCTAAAGTTCAAATATGTAACATCCCAGATTTTGCGGATAAAAAACTGTGGGTTTTAGAGCGCTTTCGTAGGTCCTAGAGTGAGTTTGGTAATTTAATTAGATTTTTAGCTATTGAGCCTTCGGACCCCGGTGTAGGGTGCACCGACGTGTTTTCGGGCTCCAGGACATTGTAGGAGCGTTGTGCATTTTTCGACGATCATGGAAATGATGTTTCCCTATTTTTTTATTTTCCATATTTTTAAAATCCCAAATTTTTTTATAAATAAACCCTCACCTCCATCTCTCTCCCCATTTCCCTCATTCTACCCCTCTCTCTTCTCTCGTTCTCACTTTCTCCCCCACTCTTCTCCAGCGGCCAATGAAGGAAGGCGAGGGCAAGGCAGAGGTGACGTGGGCGGCGAGTGGCCGAGGATGGGGCAAGGATCGAGGAGGAGGTGCGGCAGTGCTCGTCCGCGGATTTTGGGACCCGAAGGCAGTTCGTGAGGCCTTTTCGTGCGGAATCGGCACCCTCGGCGCGGGTAACCTTTGGTGGATGTTGGGGGATGGTTCCCTGGCCCGTGTGGTTTATTTCGCCACATTTTGTTGGCTGAGGTGAAGTCGTGAGTGGTTTATTGCACACCGGGGGTTAAAAAGCATGATTTTGGGGTAAGCGACGGATCCTTCGATTTGATCATGTTTTTGGGGTTTGAATGGCGCCTCTTGGTGGTCCAGAGGCTGGAGAATAGGTTGATACAAGAAATATGAAGTGATCTAGAAGGGGAGGGGATGAATAGATCACTATTTTCAACCGATTAAAAATTACTGAAGAATGATTCACTTAAAACAAGCAATCTCGGAGTTGAACCCACAAAAACGCAGGGCGGACAATAGCTCGAGTGGATAGAAGGCACACCACAAAATCACCACAGACAATCACATGAGTACCTAGAGGTTTTTAAGGTGGTTCGGTCTGACCTCCAGTCTGCCTACGTCCACCCCTCACTTCAAATCGAAGTGAGGCTTCCACTAGCACCTGCTAGCAAAGCAGACTCAGTCTGCGACAACGGCTGATTCACAGCTTCACCAGGGGAACACCCTCCCCTCTTCCTCCACACCCGGAGGGAACCCTAAGGATGCCAAGTCCCTAGAAACCAGAAAACAATTTCCTCTTCCGCCAACCGGAGGGAACACTAGTGATCTGCAGTCACTAGAACCAGAGACCAAGGTCTCTCTTCCTCTGAAGCCCAAAGGGAACACCTCTTCTACGAGAGGGAACAATACTGCAACCTCTGTTGCAAGTGAACCAGAGAGACCACGTCTCTCTCTTCCCCTGAACACTAGGAGGTAACACAGAGAACTTTCAATCAAGAAGGAAAAATAGATAAAAACGAAAACAAGAAAGAAGGAATCCAAATTTCAGAAACTGGAAACAATGTAGCTCAAACTGAGCAGCAGACTTCGGATTTGATCCGTAAGTCAATACCCATCTTCTGATCACTCTTCTGCTCTCTCTTCTCTCTCAACTGGAACACTCTAGTTTCTCAGGGAGGCTCTTTCTCTTCTGCTCTCACTCAAATTTCTTTACTGTAATCTCGGAGCTCCTCTCTTTTCGTAGATGGTGAGGCAGTGCTTTTATAAGCGATCAGGAGGGTGCATGCAAGGCGTGTGCTTCCCGCGCTCGATCCAGAACCTTCTTGCCACGTGCCCTTATTAGCATTGGTTCCTTTAGTATTGGATCACGTGCAGCCCAGTCACTGGGGAATATTCTTCCTCGGACCACCTTCTTCTTTTTGTTTTTCTTCTTCTCCTGCAAAGAATTAAAACGATTAAAACTCAGGGCCACAAAAACTAAAACTGCACGAGGTATGTGGTAGCAATACGAGATGCACTATTCTGAGAACGACACGAGATACACAAAATTACTATAGTACGAAATAAAGAGAGAATGACACGAGGTCAGATGAAAACAGCACGAGGCAAAGAGAGAACGACACGAGATACACAGTAATAAAGCTAACACTACAAAGGGAACGACACGAAGTCAGATGAGAACAACATGAGGTGAGAAGGAAATAACACGGAGTAAAACAGTAGTAAAACACGCGATCAGAGGAAACCTAGACGAAGATAGAAAGAGGCAACACGAAGACACAAATACAAAGACAACATAAAGACACAAAAACAACACGAAGACACAAACACAGAAACAACACGAAGACATAAACAAAACGACTCGAATACAAAATTTCTCGAACTTACGAACGACTCGAAGACGAGGACGACACGAAACGACACGGACTGAAACCAACTCGAAGATGAACACAGAAACCGACACGAAGTGTGGTCACAAAGCAAGAAAGACACTTCCAACGTACAGCCTTCATATGATGTCAGGCGATGTGTAGACTTTGCATTCAACTGGATGTATAGACTTAGAACGGTCTTCAAGGCAATAATGTACAGACTTTGAAATAAAGAGTGTATAGACTGAGAGTTCAAGGCCACGATGTATAGACTTTGCCCAAGGAAACGAATGTGTAGACTTTGGCTTGGAATGAAGGTAAAGATGAGGCTGTATAGACTTGGCCAGAACATAAGACACGAAGACATAGGGGTGACACAGATGGAGCGACACGAGGTGGCACAGAAAGCAGCACAAGGTGCTGCAGTGTTCAGCACGTGATGGAACAAATAACGACACGAAGACAACCAACAAACATAGTTGGAACAACACGACGTACAAAAGGACAACACGAAGTGTAGTGAACACAAACAACATGAAGTATGAAAGGAACAGTATGGACATGCAAGGTATTATCTCATAGCAGTTTTTCCTGTAAATCATGGAAAGTTCGAATGCATAACATTTCACAAGATATCTGATTAAAATGACAATATTTAACATAGTGATGCTCATCATCAAAACACTAGGGAAGTCACAAAAATCCAACATAGGTTCCCCTTGTTTTCCCCATCCCTCGGGGGTGATTGGGGAGTGGAATCAGACCCCTAGGTTGGATCCGGTCGGTGTTCTGCCATTTTCAGTCGACCGACCAGTGGGGTTCAGTCGACCAATTGGTCTTTCTCCACGTACAGGGAAGGCCCATGGTCGTGGTCGGCGAACCCACCACATTCATCCGGTCAACCAGCCCTCTTTGGCTGGTCGACCGACCTACTTGGGTCGATCGACCCCAGGGGTTTGGTCAACCGAAATCAGGATTTTCTACCCATTTTGGCTCCCGGTCAACCCGGTTGTCACCCTTTGGTCGATCATTGGCCCCGTGGATGTCCCGGACACCCCGTGGGTAACGAGAGCATGTTTTTAGGTATCCAGAGGTATCGTGTTACCTAGATTAGTGTGCATGTATTATTTTGAGGGTCCGGGTGACCCTTTGTGTTCCGGGCTTTCTTGTTTCGCTATATCAAGTCATCGTGGGTCAGCATGGGTGCGGAGGCCTATCCCCGCACGATCTTAGCTTCTTCGAGAAGCGATTTCCATGTGGGTCATGCATATGGCTTATGAATTGTTAATTCGGTGACCCAGCATAGGGCTGGAGGATTCTTATGTTTCCCTTGAAAAGGGAATGAACCCGATGATCCTGAACCGCCTTAAGGATTATCTTAACCGTGGTTTCTGACCTTAGGAGTAGGGCTCATTGATGGCATGAGGTCATGTTGTACAATGGTCTTGGCCTGAGTCGCGTGACTCAAGGACTGTTACTTTGGTAGGTCTAGTAGACTGCCCCGAGTCGGGTGGCATCGTGCTACCCCGTGTTCCGAGTTACATGTGACGGGTTCGTGGGTGGCTTGTTAGTGCTATAGTGGTTTCTTCCAAGAGTCCTCCCTCGAGTGATATTTCCCACTAGTCGTAGCTTGCCTGGGCACTTATGTGCCTACCCACACGGGAGTGGTGGAGAGATAGACCCGAGTGAGAATTTTTATGCTGGTTGCCGTAGGGCCTCCCACTATCTCAGCTCGAGTCCAGGATGGGAGGAAAACCAGCTAGAGGGCCTGACCTAGCTCAATCAATCAGTGTGTGCACACCTAGTCGGGGACTTCGGAGACTTGTTGACGAGCACGGCCCCGACTAGACCCTTGTCACGTGTTCTGTGTACGGTGTCTCAATGTCCGCCTAGGACGTGTAGGGAGACACCTGAGGCTGTGGACTAAGTCGTTAGTGGACACATCTAGCCTTGCTTCTAGTGTGAAGTACTCTTGTCATGCGAGACGAGTTTCTTCTGTTGAGTAGTGGATAGCAGATGTAGAGGGGAGGGGTGAATAGATCTGCCCCTCTTTTCGTAATGCAACCCTCTATATAGCTAGTTAAAAATAATTGCAGTGGAATACAACTAGCTTAGCGACGTATAAAATGTTTTACTTAGAAATATGATTTCACAATATGGATATTGAACCTAAGCATGCATCTAAAATAAATCAATCACACAATCAAACCACAACACAAAGGATTTTAAGGTGGTTTGGACTGAATCCCCAGTCCTACGTCCACCCCTCACCAAATCCAGTGAGGCTCCACTAGTGCCACACACTGAACTGCAAATCGAAAAACCTCCGATTGCCTTCCTACTAACCACCGGTAGGGACGTCAACACCGCAGATCGGAGAACTTCCGATTGCCTTCCTACCAACCACCGATAGGGATGATCTTCAGTTTCGATTGTTTGAAAGAAATGGAAAGAGAACAAATATCAAGCTATTCAAACAAGATATGAAACATGCTAAAGAAGAAAAATCTTGTCTGAGATTGTTGGAGCTTGAATCGGATGCTTCAATGGTGTCTTCTTCCTTGAGAGATGATCTTCCTTGAGTTGATGAAAAAGACTATGGATGTAGCTTCAATTTTCCTTTTGATCTTCTTGAGTTGATGAAGAAGATGAAGGATGCAGCTTTATCTTCTCTTAGCTTGGGCTTGATCTTTTCTTGAAGAAGCTTGAGTCACTTGAGGATGAAGAAGCTTCTTCCCATAGTACTGTTCACAGCTACAGTACTCGAACTTCTCTCCCTTGAACACACCCTTGTAGCCTCCCTTGAATCCCCTTGAAGCATTAGGGTTTCTAACCCTCCTTGTGTTGGTTTCATAGACTTTGAATGGTCCTTGGACATCCTTCAGACCAGATCTACAATCCATGGGGGATTGGGTGACTTTGGGGTTAAACAAATACAAGGAAAGGGGCTCTTCTTGAAGTGGAAAATAAAGTCAACATTGAAGGCTCAGGGCTGGCGGTCGACCTGCAGAAGGTGGCGGTCGACCGCTACTGAGAAACACTGTAGACGGATGGTCCCTGGAATTTTTGATCGACCGCTACTGGGCTGGCGGTCGACCGCCACTGAGACTTGTGATGACTGGGAGCTGCTGGCTGGGGCGGTCGATCGCCCCTGTACTGGCGGTCGATCGCCAGCTGGGCAGACCTCGGGTTTTCCCAGTCGGTCCGTTAACCTCTTTAGCTCCATCGCTTGAGTCCTTTAGCAGTCCATTCTCATCTGTTGCATCAACCTTGACTGTCTTGAAGTTTTATTACTGAGTCTTCAATCAAAATTTTGTTCCGGGGGCTCCGCCCCCGAAAACCCCCCCAAGGGGCGCTGCCCCCTTGACCCCTGCGACCTAACCGGGCAGGTCGATCCGCGTGCGAGGGCACAATCATTGAGCTTTCACTTTTGCCATTTCTACTCAATTCCTTTTCCATTCATTGGCATATCTGTCGTGAACAAAACATCACGTATGTCAGTCATATGAGAGTGGAAAATAATAATGACTTATAGTGTTTAGCTATTATCAAAACCACGAATATCCAATAACTCAAATGACCATAAGATGATGTCGAATGACCCAAACCACAGACATATTCGTGGTTCTTCGAGTGATTTATAAGTTTTTCCCGACTTTCAGGTCGAGGGTTCCTGGTAGAGTTTCTGATGTTTTACCCGTAGATAGTGTAGGGTTCACGATGGTGGGGTCATGACCGTGCCTTGGACCGTGTGATCTTGGGTTGGGCCTTCATCTGTGAGGATGGGCCTCCACGACAGAGGTGTCGTGATGTCTCTTATGGCAGTATAGCCAAGGTTTTTCATTAGTTCGATGGTCCCCCGATAGTGAGATCGGGGTTTGCTTTTCGTGTCGTAGTAGTAGTTTAGAGAGCCGGGGTTCTGTCGGCTACCGTTGTTCTATTCCAGCTATGGCCGTTGCTTCTGTTGTAGTTGTTCTCGTTAGTGCTATTTACCATCATTGTTTTGCGGTAAGGTTTCGCGGGACCCCTATTGAGCTAATGAGATGAGGCTCACCCCTATCCTTTTAGGTGTAGCAGTTCTTCCTCGAGGTTCGGAGGTCACACCCCGAGCTTTTAATACAGCAAAAGATAATCTCGAGAAACGTGAACAGTCGGCATGGTAAGCCTCTTGCAAGCAAGAATAATCAGAGCGTAATAACAATCACACATAAGATGCAATTGCACAGTAATTTGCTCAAGTTCTCCCTTCATTAATAATAAGAGTGATAAAAATCTGAGTACATAGACGATTCCAACTTACTTTGACTCAATAAAGAGAAAATTACATGAACTCGATCTAGACATTATTGACTTCCTAAGTCTTCTCTCAATCTTATGTGACATTATTGACTTCCTAAGTCTTCTCTCAATCTTAATGACTTATAGTGTTTAGCTATTATAAAAACCAAGAATATCTAATAACTCAAATGACCACAAGATGATGTCGAATGACCCAAACCACAGGAAGACTCAAATGATCATATGGGCACAACATTCTCCCCCTTTTTGATGATGGCAACACTGTGAGTCATTATGTGACAGTAATATTCAAAATGGCAAAAGTTATCAACATATGCAGCTCAAGATCCATGATAGTAATAGTATGTGAATGCAATTATGAATGCAGATATGAATGCTATGTAATTATGCAAATCCCATCACATACACATATGAGATACACAAAGTGCACAAAGGATTCTCCCCCTTGAACTCTCCCCCGTACATAATTCACTCATCCCCCAATGACAACTCACAAAGTAAAGGACGACTCACAACAAAATATTCTCCCCCTTTGACAATTGCAAAAAGGAGGGATAAGCGAGAGAAGCGACAATTGTCGGTGAGACCAGTTCTTAAAGGAGTGGAGAGCAAGCCATTATATGCAAACTTGAAACATACCGCGAGCAACATATATGGTTCAAAGCTAATGAAATCCGAGATCATCAACAGAGTTCGAAAAGCAGCTACATCCAAGATTTAATAGAAATGAACCAAAGGTGCATATCATGGCAGTGTTTAACCTTCCCTTGTCTTATATATCCATAGTCAATAACTACAAAGGGAATAACATAAAAACTAGTATTGAGGCTAAACAATCATGACTAAAGCATGGAATTTTATGAGTTCAACAAATTTGATTTTCAATATCTTTTGAATTTGAAGGCACATGACTCATATTTTACGAGCAATCAAGTCTAGTGCATGCCTCCTAGCCCTAAGAATACACGTTGTTTAGACGCCAGTATCCCTAGGTATTTGACAAGACTGACGGTGATGCTTCAGAATGAACAGAGATAGTAAAGTCACATCATGACATATCCAATCTCATTTCTGTGATGAGAAGATATATTTCTCAGCAATTATACCAGTGCTCTGCCTAGAGTCCAAATATAATTAAGATAGAGATAATAGGGATACATCATGACATATCTTTCGTCACTTGATTTGATGACGTGACATATTTCTCCGTGCAACAATATCATTACTCTATCAAATTGATTTTCAAGAATTCCAGCTCATCAAGATGTTTAAAAATAATACTTAGCTCTAGAGTATCACTAAGATGGTCATGAATTTTAAGTTTTCAGATATCAGGATAGTCAATCAAAGTACAATATGTAATCTCTAGTTAAGGTCTTTTAAAACCATAGAACATAGATGATTTCAAAAGATATTTCAGAACTTCAAGAAATCATTAAATCTGAACCATTTTCATTGGATGGACAATCATCAGTGCATATAATAGAAAGCTCTTACGTCGTAGTTCTGTCGGTCTCATGATCTCATTTTTAAACTGGAAGCCATTGAAGTTCAGATTGCAAGAGATTAAGAAAGACAGCAAGACTCCCCCTAAGGATATACAATGAATGCACTCAAGGAGTTATGTTTGCAAGTGAAAAGATAATTGTCAAAGAGAGGTTGACTAGAACCATGCAAGGCTTGACCTTATCGAACATGAAGTTGGCAGAAATGAAATGCATGACCCAACACATGGTTGTACACTTGTTAAAGTTAACAGAATGAAGATGAAATATATGCATGAATGCTGCAAAGAGACAACTCCCCCTTACTATATGACCTATATGCGACAGTGACGCATGGTACTTGGCGGAGGTGAAACCTCACGCATATTGAGTGCTTCTAGACAAGCATAGCCTGTCTTTCCATACATCAACATTTAATATACCATGGCCATGCAAGAAGGATGCTACACAAACCATGCAATGCATTATGAACATGAACTCAATTCATTATTATGCATCATGACTACATGAAATGCCACATCATATGCAAAAAGATATATTTACATACAAATAATGCATGAAACACCAATCTACAAAAACATACACTAAATTGAACAAGGTCATCATTTCAATTTTTATTGGCCTGAGGTCGGCAAAGACCAAGCTCCCTTCTGAGTGTTGAAAACCTGTCATTATAAAAGGGCTTGGTGAAAATATCAGTAATTTGATTTAGAGTATCAACAAAATACAGTTCAAAATTTTTCTTAACGACCTCATCTCTAATGAAGTGATGCCTAATCTTAATATGCTTAGTCCGAGAGTGCTGCACTGGATTTTTGGCAAGGTTGATAGCACTGGTGTTATCACACAGAATCGGGACACAACCAAGATCCACTAAGTAGTCTTGGAGTTGGTGTTTAATCTACAACACTTGGTGCCACAGCTCCCCGCAGCAACATATTCTGCCTCTACGGTTGAGAGGGCAACCGAGTGTTGTTTCTTGGAGGCCTAAGAAACTAAACACCCGCCCAGAAACTGGCAGTAGCTGTTGACACCCGTTTTATGCCGATAAGCTGAGTCGTTTCTCTTACTCCCATTAGTTGATGCCCTAAGTTGTCCATCATTCATTGGGCCATTTTTTGTGGCACGTCCTGGGCCCATTTTATGGGTAGCCTCCCTCCTTGTTAAAGTCCGTATCAATTCAGGGCTTATTGGACCTTGGCTTTGATTAATTATGAAAGTCAAGTATCCAAGAGCATGAACGGTCCAATATCAGTCGTTCAGGACTTGGGCGGTTGTATCCACACCGTTCATACATTTTGGCTAATTTCTGAGGATTTTCTGAATATTCACCGACAGGATTTTGTGCGGCCCTCTCATGACCGTTCAAACAAATGGACGGGTGAATTCAAACCGCCTATATCTCAGAGTCCTACGGGTGCCAATTTCTCATATAATTATCCAATTATTTGAATTATCACCGACAGGTCTAGAACGGTCGATGGTTGGCCGCTCTACATTTGCACGGGCTTATTAGAACCGTTCGTCTTTCAGTGTCCAACAGCGGATGTTTTGGTCAGTTCGAGCGATAATTGGGTTAATTTCCTGATTTTATGAATTTCCACCGACAGCGTTGGACGGTCTTTAATGGACCACCCATCAGCTTGAGCGGTCTATCGTAAGACCGTTCATCCTGTCGAGTGGTGATTTTTAACAGATTTTTATCCCTTTTATGCATGGTTTTATCCCTGACTTCTCTTGCCGATTTCTCCGTGGATAAGCAACCATTTTTGATGCCGTTTCGACTAGATGAAAGATTATGATAATATCTACGATTTATCTTTTATAATTTTGACCTAAAAATGGCTCTAAACCCTAGTTTCGGGGCTGACTTTCTAGGCTCTATAAATAGACCCTAATGGCCGGACTGAAGAGGGGGGGGGATTTTTGGTCGACGGCGAAGCCCTGCCGCACTCTTGAGCGACCTAGCACCAAGGAGGGAGGCTTTCTACGTCCATATAAGCCTCCGGTTCAGGGAGTAGTTTGGTTTTGAATCCTTTTGTTTATAGTCTTCATCACTTTCCTTTCATTGCATGCATCGTTTTCTCCATACGTCCCCATTCTGTCTCATTATCATGCACACATCCACCCATGTTTTTATCACCCTAGGGGTTTAAAACCCCTAGGTATTCCCCTTGCCATTCGTTTATGTTCATTTCTTCTTATATTGACATTTACTACACTGTCCAGTTCTAATTTAGGTCTTTTCTGTGTGTTTCTTACGTTGTTTTGCAGGTCAGCAATCATCAGTACGAGGCCCATCCCCTCTGGCCGACCGGAGAGGGTGGAGGTCGGACCCCTTGCAACTTACTGCGTGGTGGACTTGTGCGGTCTTCAGACAACCGTTCAACATCGTGTGCGGTACAGAAAGCACCGTTCATCATGTTGGTGCGGTCAACAGAGCGTCGTCCGTCCTCCAGTGGTAGTTCCTCCCGCACCCTCTGCAGCGCACTTAGGCAGTCTATCGTAAGACCGTAAATTCAGTAGGCGGCCCTCAAAGAGCCGTTCATCTCTTCAGCGCTGCAGCTTAGGCGAGTACTCCCCCTCTTTCCAAGGTACGGCGTGTCCATCACGTCCGGCACCTTGGTGGCGATCACGGTCCTTTTGTTCTCTATTCTCCTCTTATCCTTGTTACTTGCTCATCGCATATTATTCCACCATGATGCATATTGATCTTTAGTAGGAGGAGAAAAATATATCTACATCCCCTTTTGTGGCGATCACGGTGGGACACCTAACGCCCATCGTGCTTTTGAGGTGCTGACCCCCCTTATCTATTGTGCAAGTTTTCTTCTAAGAGCGATTTGTAGGTGGGATGTGTTTTCTGCCTCATGGGACGTGCGCGGTTTCTCTTGAGCCGCCCATACATAGGCGCGGTTGATTCTCCACCGTCCGTTCCCTACGGCCAGAGCCAGCTTCTCTCCTCTTTCCTGTCCGGGACGGTTCCTGACACGCCGTCAAGCATTTGGAGCGGTTTGAGTCCAGCCGTCCATTGCTTCACCACAGGTATGCTTCGCTTTGTTTTGGTTGTAGGCACGCGGTTGAATACAGACCGTTCTATAGGTATTTTCATGCCACTGCTGCCTCGTGTTCTCAGTATCCTGTGATTATTCCATAGTGCTTCTGTTGTTTTCTCCCTAGATTACACGGTCCTAGACAGACCGTTTTACTGGTGGAGCGGTCGAATAAGGGTCGTTCATCTTCTGTCACAGTGTTCCTGGTGCTATTTGTTGTTTTCCCCCCTGCTCCCTCATCATAGTTGCGTTATCATTTTTTTTGTTGTTCATGCGTATACTTGCTCATTGATTGATAGTTGCTAGGCTAGATTATGCATGCACCCCGATGCACATAGGAGCATCCATTTCTTCTCATAGTAGCTGCATTTCTACCGAGGTAGGGTTTCCTCTCGTCTCCATATTCCTTGGAGCCGACTAGGGACCTTGCCGAGGACCTCCGTAAGCCCCCGTGAGCCGTGGATTCCCACACGGACGCCGGGCAGGTTGTACCACATCCACCACCAGTCTAGGGTTTACATCTGCGAGCGAGAGATCCTTGTAGAGCCACACAGTTCCTCCTTACCTACCCCAGTTAGGCACCAAGTGGTTGAGAGAACTTATACTTTCATTAACTCCCTATGGTTTGAAGAGGAAATTAGAAGAAATTAATGAGCATCATTTAATAACTTGGTTGCCTAATTGGGTGATTCGGATCTCATCTCTTCCTTCCATTGCATGCTTGTGATTTGCTTTGTAGGTTCGGTCAGTTAGTTTTGTCGGTCCTAGTCCTAGGTGTCTTGGTGCATGTGGGATTGTCTCATTCCCTCACGATCACCTCCTAGGGTTGGTTCTTATTTCCATTCATACTCCAACCCCTTGTTCGATTAGTCATCTTCCATGTCATCGTACGACTTCTCTCAGTCCCACGAGGACTCCCTTCCTCGTGGCCTTCTTGAGGACCCACCTAGGGTCGCCCACTTGCAAGGAGGAGAGGGGACTGCCCCTCCCCTCCCAACCATTCTTGGCGAAGGTTCCCAACCTTCTCTTTCAAATCCGTCCAATCAGAATTCAGCCAATCTAATCCTCAATATGATGGCCCAGCTGGACCCTACCCAGCTCCATCTCATCCGGCAGGCTTTGCAAGGGGCCGATGCGCCAACCTCAATTCCTTCTCATGGCACGACTACCGCTGCCATCCAGTCTCCCACTGTTGGGACCACCTCTGTGGCTCCCATCGACCTTACTCCTGGCCGACCTCAGGCCCTTCGCTATTCCAATATGGAAATGGGACAGGCTTCCACCTCGGCCCATCAGCAGCTCGATAAGGGAAAGTCTCCAATCCCCTCAGTTCCCTACCTGGATACATACACCACGATTTCTCCGTCACCACAGGCCCTCATAGCCCCGGTGGATCTCGTTAGGTTGCAATCAGGAACAGCCCAGTTGGCTCATGCAGAGATGGGCCCTTCCTCGGCCCACTATCCCTCTTACGGGCCACCCCCTCAATCAGCTTATCCTTTAACTACCTATCCAGGTATTGCTCCTCCTGCTCCTTCTCCTCTTTCCCGGGAACGGGAAATTCTTGACAAATGGGCTGTTATGTAGCAACAAATTGACCTCCTCCACAAGAGAGTCGGCCCGCAATCTCTTGCTGATGTCCCTATCCCTAACTTCAGGGACATTCGTTTTCCTTCTTAGTCTGAGCTCCCCGTGTATCGCAAATATGACGGGAATGGCAACCCGTTCATTCATGTCCGAGAGTTCTTATATGAGTCAGCACAGTTCCAGCAAGATGACCGTCTAATGGCATATTTATTTTGCCGATCGTTGGAAGGGGTCACCCTGGAATGGTTCTATACCTTGTCCATGGAGGAGGCTGAGAGTTTTAAGACCGTCAAGGAAAGGTTCATCCAGAGATTTCAAGATCGGGTCGGACCCGAATATTCTTTTACTGACTTGGTAGCCGAGAAGATGAAGCCGGAGGAAGACTTTGCAACCTATGCAGACCGATGGAGGCAGATGGCCTCACGTGTGCCCAGGCAGATCCCGGAGGAAGAGAAAGTGAAGTTGCTGATCTCCAATGCCACGCCAACATTCAAGAACATCTTGGCAATGAATGATATCTCAAACATGCACCAGTTATATAGCAGAGCTCGGTTCATACAAACCCAGTTCAAAGACTCCCCCATCCACTCCTTATTTGAGGCCCAGAAACCCAAGGCTCCCAGGAAATCCCAGGGCCCCGTCACTGAGGGAGTACAGATTAATGAGCAGGTCTAGGCTGTTCAGTTCCCCCACCAGGCCGCTTCACCCCGCTTCCCCCAGCCTTCACGCAACCCCCAGTTTGCCACCACACAAGTTCCCCAGCCCGCGTTCCAAGTTCCGCAATATCCGTAACAAACACCACCGTCACCCCAACAGCCTCAGCGGCCGCCACAATACAACAATGTGCCGCCCCCCGCTGCCTATGGATCTGCTCGACCGAGTCCAAAGAGGGCCCATTACCCTCCTCTTCCTGAAGCTTTGCCTGATATTTTCTCTGCCTTAATGTACACTGGTGATCTTCAGTTGCCTCCTGAGCGTCCAAATTGGAATCCGACAGCCGATCAGTCTCGATACTGCATATTCCATCGGCAACCCGGGCATACAATAGAATGATGCTATCAGTTCAGAGACCTGGTGTATGACCTGCATGAGGGCCAGAGGATTGATTGGGCCCAGATGCACCAATTGATCGAGGATATCAAACAAAGACAAAGACAGGCCAGGCCGCAGCAGGCGGCGCCCCAGCAGCAGTAGCAGCAGCAGCAACCCCAGCAGCAACAGCAACCCCAACAGCAGCAACAAGACCTCGGGATCCATCACAATCCCATGCCAGTACATCAACCCGCTCCTCAGCAACAACAACAGCCGCCGGCACCGGCTCCAGCACAAGTAAGTATTGTCCAGCACCCAACCCCCAGCGCTGGGTGGACTTTTAATGATGATACCCCCGCACACCTTCTAGCCTTCCACCACAACCATTCCGCTGCACCTGCTTTCCCCTCCATCCTCAGACCCGCCACTCTGACCAATATACCACTCATTGCTCCCTCCACGCCACCCATTAAGCCCGTTATATTCCCCTCTGCTCCACCAGTCCCTTCGCCACCACCCACTGTACCCTCCGTCATTACCCCTCCGCTTAACCCTTCACCCATTTCCTTCCACCAGGGCCCATTAGACCCACTTCCGCCATCCTCACCCCCATTACCACGCCTTTCACCAACTCCACCGGACCGAGCGGGGGTCCATCTCAGGCTGGCCCAGCATCACAGTGCACCCTTTGGAGCGGGCATCCCTTCCAGAGAATTTTTTCCCCTTCCGATGCGTCTGCACCTAACCTCCAAGTTCACCCCCCCACAGCTGAAACAAAAGAAGTAGACCCTGTGCCGGGCACAAAATATGATTTATTGCAGCATTTAGATCGGATGCCGGCCAAAATCTCAGTCTTGGAATTAATCAAGAGGTCGCCACTACACCAGGATGCCTTGAAGACTTTCCTGCAGAAAGTTATGGTGAGCGAGGACGTGGCAGTAGATAGCTTGCCGTCGGTTTTGGCAACAATTACCAAGGGACCTTCCATTTCATTTTCTGAAGCAGAACTGGCACCCCCTGAGGCACGGCAGATGCCGTTGTGCATCACCATTTCCCTGAACAAAGTGGCCGTGGAGTCTGCCCTTGTGGACACAGGAGCATCAATAAATGTGTGTCCGTCAAGTACCCTCCGTGCCTGCAATATCTCAGAAGACATGCTCAAGCCAACACCGACTACAATAGTAGCCTATGATAATTCCAGGCGTGCTTGTCACGGGGTCGTGACTATACAGGCTGAGCTAAGGCCCTTGGTCATGAACGTAGAATTTTATGTATTGGACATAGACCCGATGTTCAAAGCCATACTGGGTCGTCCATGGTTGAACAGTTTAAATGCCATACCCTCCACTGCCCACCAATGCTTGAAGTTCCCATTCCAAGGGCGGGTGGTCAAGGTAAAAAGTATTTCCACAGTCCAAAATGTTGATGCCATAGCGGCTAAGATTCTTCCTACACTCTGGCCCACCAATAGGCCGGTTCTGTCGGTGATGGATTTGAATTATTCATGGGCATATGCGTCACGCAAGCCCACCACTGCGCCAGTCAAATCCAAGATTAGAGATTCCAAAGGATGGCAGATGATTTTGAAATTGGGTTATCAGCCGAGCCAGGGGCTTGGTGCACAGTTACAGGGCCGGACCAACCCCATTCCCAAAGGAAGGAAGATGGGCCGCCGAGGCCTCGGTTACCGTGAATCCTCAATGTCAGTACTCGGAGACTCTGCGCCATTAACATGGGATTACCAGCAACATTTTGTAAAAGGGCCGTTGCAGCCAGGTACCTTGAAGAAATCACCGTCCAGTCTCAAAGAAAAGGCAGATGAAGCCTGTGTTGTCACTGAGCCACCACCGCCACTGTAAAGAGTGGTTGGTGACCTAGAAGATTGGTCTGGTTGTTTTGAAAAGTTGTTTCAGAAAAAAGAAAGCAAACCGAAGGAGACGCAGCTGGTGAAGCGTTCTCCGATGCCATTGGCTCGCCAGGGGCCATGGGAAGTGGGGAGCTCTGTCATTTCTTACTCTATGTCCCCATTTCGTCTTGCCTCTTGGTTCCAACAGTTGGGGTTTGTCCCTCGTTCTCCTCCAATCCTGGTCGAACCACACTTCATGGAGAGGCCCGAAATTCTATTTGTTCCTTGTGTTTGTGGGCATTGCCGGCCCATTGATCTTTCAACATTGTTTACTCCTCCTCCCCCCGGAGCTCAGCTCCATGAAATGTGGTTTTCTTCTTCTGATCCTTTCTTTGATTGCATATTTCCGGAATTATTCCCCATGCAGTTACCTCCTCATCCGTCTTCTTCCTCCTCTTGCTGCATGATCACCTCCGGCCTCCAAAAAAAAACGTCAATTTCAAAACGGAGGTCTCAATGGAAGATTACGCTATGTTCTGCTCAGGTTCCCAGGGGCACGAGACCCATGTTTCTCTTCCAGTAGATTTCCTCTCTCCTAGGGTAAGTGTATAGTGCGCAGAGTCTCCTAGGTTAGTTGAGTCAGTGGGAGTAGAGTCTAGTTCGAGTCTAGTAAGCCCATCCACGTCTGCGGCGCGCCCCGTGACGCGTCATCCCAAAACCATTCCCGATAGGTTTCTGCAAGATCTGGCTGAAAGATGCCACGCCCTTCTGAAGTGCCCTGAATTTGTAGAACTCGCGATCGTCTTGGAAGATGGTGAAGAATTGGAAGGGGTATGGAGCAATGATGGACTAGGGGTATATGAAATTGTAAATGAAAAGGACCCAGCTGATGATGAGGAAAGTGAGGTGGGTGACACTGCCGATTTACACGCACAAGGCTTAAAGAAGTTTGATGAACCTTCCTCGGCAGTGGATGAACCCACTAAAGAGATTAATCTTGGAACAGAAGAGGATCCCAGGCCCATACTTATTTCTGCTACCCTCCCTCCTCAGGTCGAAGAGGAGCTTATCAAGGTTTTGAAGGAGTACAGCGACTCTTTTGCCTGGTCCTATGAGGACATGCCAGGTCTTGACCCTGCACTGGTTGAACATCGATTGATCCTAAAACCAGGGGCAACACCCGTTAAGCAGAAGGCTAGAAGATTCCACCCGCAGATGGCCTTGAGAATTAAGGAAGAAGTTGATAAATTGCATAAGGCCAAGTTCATTAGAGTTGTACTATATCCACAATGGGTGGCAAACATAGTCCCAGTAATGAAGAAGGATGGTAAAATCCGGATTTGTATTGACTTTAGGGACTTAAATAAGGCATGTCCAAAAGATGATTTTCCACTTCCTCACATCGATGTCTTAGTCGACAATACAGTTGGATACGAAGCCCTCTCTTTCATGGATGGTTATTCTGGATATAACCAAATCCTTCTAGCTCCAGAAGACCAAGAAAAGACCTCGTTCACTACGCCTTGGGGCACATACTGCTACGTTGTCATGCCCTTCGGATTGAAAAATGCAGGTGCCACTTATCAAAGGGCGATGATGGCTATTTTCCACGATATGATGCATGTTTACTTGGAAGCTTACGTGGATGATATTCTGGTCAAATCGAGGTCTCAAGAAGAACACCCCGCCATTCTAGCCAAAGTGTTGCAAAGGGCTAGGGAATATAAGTTAAAATGAATCCGAAGAAATGTGTATTTGGAGTTGCGTCAGGGAAATTGCTTGGATTCATAGTTAGTAAACGGGGGATTCAGATCGACCCAAACAAAGCAAAGGCCGTCATGGAAATGCCGCTGCCAAAGAACATTACTGAACTTCGAGGCTTGATTGGGCGTTTGTAATTTATAAGGAGGTTCATATCTCAACACTCGCAAAGATGCCGCCCATTTTATGAACTATTAAAGGCAGGCGCAAAATTTGAGTGGAATGAACAATGCCAAAAGGCCTATGAGGAGCTTAAGGTTTACCTTTCTAATCCCCCGGTTCTACAACCACCCGTCCCTGGGAAACCCCTGATATTGTACATTTCTGTGATTGAGGACTCCCTAGGAGCTGTCTTGGCACAGGTAGATGATGAAGGAAGGGAAAGGGCAGCATACTACCTCTCGAGGTTATTTAATCCTGCTGAATCTAAGTATACTGCAATGGAGAAGACCTGTGCGGCACTAGTGTGGGAAGCTCAGAAGCTTAAACACTATTTCCTCGCCCACGAGGTTTGGCTGATCTCTAGAATGGACCCCATTCGTTATCTCTTGGAAAAGCCTGTCCTTTCTGGCAGACTAGCTCACTGGCAGAGCTTTCTTTCCCAGTTTGACCTTCATCGTTCAGAAAGCAATCAAGGGATATGCTATCGCTGAGTATCTCGCTCATTCTCCTATTCCTCGTACTGATTCAATCCAGGATGAGTTCCCTGATGAACACTTGGCAGTAATCACTCATCTTCCTTTCTGGTCTCTTCATTTCGATGGTGCTCTCAATTCCCAGGGCAGCGGAGTTGGTGCCGTTCTCTCACTCCGGAGGGAGTAACCATCCTGTTGCTTATCAACTCTCATTCCCTGCCACTAATAATATAGCCGAGTATGAGGCTCAGCTTGCCGGTCTGAAGTACGCCTACCTCATGGGCGCGCGATACCTTAACATCATAGGAGACTCTCAATTGGTGTTGCGTCAAGTTCTGTCAACTTACCGCACCCGTGACCCTAAGCTTAAGCCCTATCAAGATCTGGTCACGCTCTTGGCTAGGCAGTTCCGAAAACATATCTATATTCATACTCCTCGTTCTCAGAACATCTTGGCTGACGCACTTGCGTCACTCGCTTCTTCCCTCGCGTTCCCCCTCAGTCGTGCCACTGAGACCATTGTGGTCCAGCGGTTAGATGTTCCTTCCCCACAGGATCCCTGGTTTGACAACCTTAGGAAGTTTGTAGAGAAGAAGACAGAAAGGGAGGAGGTGAGAGAAGTATCCTTGACTGAGCTTGAGGAAATCATCGAAGAAGAAGGATTGCCATGGTTCTACGAAATTGAGCAGTATTGTAGGGATGGCACATTTCCGGAGGCTGCGAATGCTGAACAGAGAAAGGCCATTAGAAGAGTCGCTGCAAGATATACAATTGTTGCTGATGAGTTATATAGGCGGGCTCTGAACGGAGTTCTAATGAGGTGTCTAGATGACGAAGAGGCTTGGAAAGTAGTAGAGGCGGCTCACTCCAGCGAATGTGGAGGGCATGTGAATGGATAGGCGTTGGCAAAGAAGATTCTTAGGCAGGGCTATTACTGGCCGACCCTAGAAGAAGATTGCTCCACCTATGTCCGTAGGTGTCTCCAGTGCCAGCTCCATGCTGACAAAATCCATGCTCCTGCTTCTTCTCTTCATCCTCTTTCTGCTCCTTGGCCGTTCTCCATGTGGGCCTTTGATATCATCGGACCCCTCGGTGACCCGAATTCCGCAGTCAAGCAGAAATCCTTCATTTTGACGGCTACGGAGTACTTCACCAAATGGGCGGAAGCTGAAGCATATGCAGAGATCAAAGCCACCACAGTATGCCACTTTATTATGAAGAACATCATCTCGCGGTTTGGAGTACCAGGCGACATCGTCACCGACAACGGCCCTCAATTCATATCACAAGAACTCCACAACCTTTGTAAGAAATTCAATATAGCTTTGCATCATTCATCACCATACTACCCGCAAGGTAATGGCCAAGCTGAGGCCACAAATAAAACCCTTCTCAAAATTATCAAGAAAACATGCGAATCGCATAAATTTGCTGATTGGGCCGACAAACTGATAGAAGCTCTATGGGCCTATCGCACCTCCGTCCGCACCCCTACAGGGCAGACTCCTTTTGCTCTCACTTATGGGATGGAGGCGGTGCTCCCGTATGAGATTTTGATCCCTTCCCTAAGAGTGCAGCTGGACAAAGAACTTAATCTCGGTGAATGTCGAGAGGCGCTGTTAGTCCAACTTGAACTCTTATACGAGAAGAGGCTAAATGCGGCCAATCATGTTTCGGTGTATCAAAAGCGTGTCTCACTATATTTTCAAAAGAAGGTCATTGAAAGAAAATTTCAAGTGGGTAATATGGTGTTGAAACGTAAATTCATCAGATCGGCAGGTCCCAGGTCTAAGCTGCAACCTAACTGGGAAGGGCCATTCGTAATCAAGGAAGCTTACCCGGGTAATGCGTATCGTCTAATCAACGCAGAGGGTGAAGAATTACCAAACCCGTGGAATGGGCTATATTTAAAACGTTTCTATCCATAGAGTCAAAACCAGCAACGGCTCGATGGCAGGGTACACCCCACCTGATCGCGAAAGGAGGACCTGGGTCCAGCATCTCACATACTACACAGCCGCCCGTGGTTCGATTTTCTCATGTGCTGTCGACACCGTTTTCCCTTTGGCCATGCCTGGGGAAAGTGAAGATCCTTGTATTTCCTCTCTCTCGCCTGAAAATAGGGGCAAGTGGTGAATAAAGGGGGCGAGAACTGACCTAGACCCCCCTCTAAAAGAGGTCTCAAATAGGGGCAGCCCGTTAAGACCTTATTCCGCAAAGAAAAGGAAAAGCAAAGCAAAAAAAAGGAAAGAAGAGGGGCAAAATCAAAAGTCAAGGCTGAGAGCACAAAGCTTGAGGCTCTCGAAATCCCCAAATAATACAAATAGGCATGGCAAGAGTGGCAGTACAGTTTCCCCGCGGGACGTTATGAGCCCGGTCGTACGCGTGCCTAGGGTGGATGTAGGTTCGATAACGGACACAGAGCCCCGACGCAACAGATCGGATTCTTTGAAAAGGGGAGTGTCTTGGGAAGAACTCAAGCCCTAAAACCTCTACACCTACCACCAGCTTCACTACTCAATCTTTTTCAATTTTCCAAGGAACAAATCCCACCCCGGGTGTGGCCTCGGCAGAAACACCGTTGAGCAAAGTTGACCCCGGCCACGGGCGGCCCCCTTTTTCGCACGTGCTGAGTCCGGGAAGTCCATAGCGAGATGAGAGGGTCCCTGTTATTTAAGCTTGAGCTGGTTTCAAAACCTAAAAAAAAATCAAATATTTCAAAACCCAAAGAAATCAAATATTTCAAAACCCAAAAAAATCAAATATTTTAAAACCCAAAAAAATCAAATATTTTAAAACCCAAAAAAAAAATCAAATATTTCAAAACCTCCAAAAAAAGATTTTGGTTTCTTATATGCATTGCACTTTGTCATTGTGTTTTTTGCCTATGTTGATAAGGCTTGCCCCCTTGACCAAAATCAAGGATTGGTCACTTTCTAAACTTGCCGCGGGCAAGGGGTCAAGCCTAAAACAGATTTAACATGTTTTCCTTTATTCATTTTGTGTAAGCACAGGGGCAAACAGAAGATTGAAGATACAACCAGGCCATGGACGCACGCAATCACATCAGAGAATGTCCAGACTCAAAATCATCTCAACCATCAATCTTATTCATTCTCATATCAAACTCTAAACATCCATATCCACATCATCATGAAAAGATAAAATAATCACTCTGTCCTCCGCTGGGCATCCCCGTGGGGACGTATCTCTCTCAGCTCCCTAAGATAAGCCTATCGTGTCTCTAGAACCTCCTCAACCTCTGCTGGTAGGGTGCACATCCTGCTCACCTCCCACATAATCAGCGCGCTCCTGACCGCCTGCTCGTCCTCCTCTTTCCCGATCCTCCTCGCCTGTAGCACGGGAAGGTGGGGTAGCGTCGGTAGCACGGTCCGGGGTAGTCCAACCTGTAGGTAGCACCTGTGTGGGCTGTACATCGCCAATACAGTATCGCTCACGAGCCTCAAGTCCAAGCCCGCCCTCCGAGGTAATCTGATAGTGGTGTCATGGAGGAAGTCGGGCGCATCACAAATCTATCCAGGGGCAGTCTGTGGAGGTACGGGCGCCACTCGTCCCTGGTCTTCATCTCAGCCGTCTTGCACTCAACCTTTGGGGAGAACCTGAAGGCGCCTCCTATGAAGTAAAGGGGGTGGCTCCCGAAAATCCTGCTAACAGTAGTGATATCCTCTCTCGGGATGAACTTCATCCTAACTCCCATCCAGCACTCCAATAGGATCATAGAGCCAAAGAGAGGGCCTCCTAAGGCCGCTGAGCTGAGACCCTCACACAAGTAGGCTAAGATGGCCTGGGAGATGGAAAGCCCCTGCCACAGGCCGCTGATGGTGCTAAGTAAGGGAATCTCTAACACATGGTCAGCCGAAGGGAAGAGGATGGCCCCGCATAGGCAGATAGATGCAGCTTTGGCTATGGCCTCGGTCCACCCACATTTATTCTTGCAATGCTCTATTACCCACTGACTAAGAGGAAGGAGGTAAATATGACGAGGTCCTGCCAGGTTCATAGTCGTGAGGCAAAACCCTCTTATATAGATATGATCCTTGTAAACAAAAGTTGAAAAGGACATAAGCTTCAGAATAGATCGAGAGATATGATTGAAGAGAAGAACAGATCAAAAGATGAACAGGAGACAGATAGAACAAAATATGGAGTAAGGAAAGCTTGAGTACCTGCAACCTGCACACTTAGCAAACAGATTATGTATCCGTTCTCAATATAAAATATAAAAGATAAATATTTTTAGATTTTTTTATTTTCTTGATATATTTTTTTGGATTTTGAAAATAATTAATTTTTTGGATTTGAATAATATTTCATCATTTTTTTTGGATTTTTGACAATATCTCAGTTTTTGGTATTTTTGACAATATCTCATTTTTTTGGATTTTTGATAATATCTCATTTTTTTGGATTTTTGACAATATCTCATTTTTTGGTATTTTTGACTACTAATCCGCAGCACCCAAAGACATGCTCGAACTACGGGCCAAGGATCGTCGTCCCTCCCCTCTCGTTAAAGACTTCCCTTGAGTAGGGTGTATGTGTGAGGGTGGCTTACCACAACCAACCGCTTCTAAAGAAACGTTGTCACGCCCCGAGAGTGGAAGATACCCGGAGACGCGCGATGAGTTTATATCAATCATATCAATCAGAGTAGTAGTGTATTCGACACAAAGACAGAGTGCGCAATTATAAAGATAACCCAATCCTTTATTCCTTCATAAGAATATGTCTATTACAAACCTTTGAAGTACTAACTAAAATAAAGGAAAAATATAATGTTGACTCAAGAAAATATGAAAAAGACTAGATAACACGGGAGAAGCTCTATCTCTTTCACTCTTGATTTTCCCCATCCGTTTGAGTTCCCTCATCGTCGGACTTACCTGAAAAGTAGGGAAACACTAAGTGAGCGAACGCTCAGTAGGAAATTATATCTCAAGAACTAGCAATGGGTTTAAGTAATTACATCTTTCATGAATGCACTATAGCTATGCATGCTCGCATAAAACGACAAGATAGAGAGATTGTATAACAATAAGATAGCGACGAGAACTAGTCATGAACTTTCAAGAACTTATATCAAAAGATATCAAGATATTCAAGCAAGTGTATTCATCATGCCATGTTGGAATTTGGCTATCACGTTCAAGCACGCAAGTATGCAATTACCCTTTTTCGGGTCATGCAAGTCATGTAATATCAAGTCAAGTATAAGTACAAGATTTGTGGAATGTTCAATCAAGCTAGTCATGCACTTCGGTATAATGCCAATACCGTGATCAATCAACTCCCATGGGCACAAGTACTTTCGGGTGCTCCTCCCAGGACCAGATCGGGCCCTATATGCGCAGGCATTAATCATGTATTTTAACATCCACTTTTGTGTATAGCCAATATGAATTTCAAGAATAAAGCTTGTAGACATGTAGGATAAACTTGGATAGAGTAGAGTCCAAAAATATGACACTTGACATAGAATGGCGATAATAACGGTACAATCACGATTATCGATAAAACTAGGTGGAATTGGTTCCCTAACTTGGGTACCATGACAAACAAGTATGGACATTCTTTATATAGAATTGAGGTCCACAAGAACATCAAGTTTAATATAGAATCGGGGTCTACAAGAACATCATAACAATGTTGATATAGAGTTGGGGTTTACAAGAACATCATAACAATGTTGATATAGAATTGGGGTTTACAAGAACATCATAACAATGTCATGTTTTACCCCGTTCATTAAGATAATTCTCATATCATACACATGGCATGACATGAGGGCCGATATACCATGTTTCTATAGAGTGACATGGTAAAAATAGTGTCGTAGGTTTTTATGGTACAACCCGCTCAGTCGGCCTTGAGGGAATCCAAGGCTCGAGGAGTCTTACGGAGGTCTGTATGACTAACTCGCTAGTCCAAACGAACGGAATGTCCAATGGAGAGCTTGTATGTCACTGAGAATTGAGGGTAACGTTAAAACATCATGAAACGTGGGACTATATTCACGGAGTGGAAATATAGTGCCAATATATATATACATAAGTATGAAACCATGTTAACCGAGGGAAAAATAATAATACAGGAAAATAGCGACTTGACCAAAGTCATTAATCACGTAATTAACGCCTTACACAAGGGCGTTTCTTGAGCTTTTGACGACTCGTGAAGCAGTCGTCCAAACTATATTTCAATTTTTACAGAATTTCAATATTTCAGAATTTTAACCAAAACGCGCCCTGGACAGGGGCGTTACCTCTCAATTAGCGCCCTGGTCTGGGGCGTCAATTCAGTAGGAGACGACCTAGACAAGGTCGTGAATTCAAGAATTTACCAATTTTCAGATAATAAAATTTTAGGAAAAAGGGTACATGATCATGACAGAAAAATAACAAGATTTCACAGGTATACTCATGCAATATATTAGATTCATGGTTATATAGATATTAAATTTTAAACGTGGGTATTTATTAATTACATGTAATTGACGACTTCTGGACAGGGCGTTAAAATAATAATTAGCGTCCTAGTGTGGGTCGCTTCTTTAAATTAGCGCCCTTGCCAAGGGCGTTTCTTTTTGAAATTACATAGAAAATATCTGAAACCACAATAAAACTATATGCATGCACGACCGATGATATTATTAAGATCTTAAGCTAGTTTGGGCTACGATCTTGAGAAAACCTACCTTATCATGATCTTGATGAAGGTGTCTGAAGGGCTGGATATGAAAACGATGCTCTGTTCTAAACAGAGCCTTCGAAGCTTCTAACCGTAACTAGATCAATAATCAACAGCACCCAGAAGGAAATAGAGAGATATGCTGCGACAGAGATCCTAATCAACTTCCTCCCCTTTTTGCAGCGAACGTAAGAAGATCTTTTCTGCTGAAGAACCACGTTCTTCAATTAGGGTGTTGTTCGCAGGCTTCCTGCGGAGGGAAATAAAAAGAAGAAAAGAACATTAATGTTCCTTTGTCATACACATCCAGAGGCGAAGGAGAAGAGGAAAAACATCACCTGTTCTTCACGTATGATGGCACCAGTAGATCGCCAAAGTAGCGGTCTGGGTGGATTAGGAGGGTATTTATAGGATTTTTAGAATCCTAATAGGGTTAGAGTTATATTAGAAGTAATACTTCCATGATAAAGTCCTTACTATATTCCATCTTCGATGTAGTTATCCAGAACTTGCTCTGGATAGACTCCTGGTCGAACGAAACTCGAACTGAATTCACGCCTTAGGCTAGGTCGTGTGTTTTAATTGACGACGTTGTCCTAGTCGTTTCTTATTAAAAACGTGCCCAAGGTGAGGGCGTTTCCTTTCCTTTCTTTAATTTTATTTCCCATCGTTTGAAATTTGACGCCCTAGGGTGTAGGCGTCCTTTTTAAATTAACGCCTTAGACAGAGGCGTTTCCTTTTGAATCAGCACCTTGATAAAAGGCGTTATTTTCCTTTTGGCTTATTCTTATGCGTTTAGGCTTTCATCATATATTTACTTATCTTTTATTTTAATTTGATCCATTTTCAAAATCTTTAATTTTTTTTCCAGGGTTGCTACACCCTCCCCCACTTAAAAGAATTTGGTCCCAAAATTCCATAGTATATATATATGTGGAGAGTGTAGAGTATATACCTTAAAATAATTCTGGAAATTGCTTCCTCATAAATTCCTCGGTCTCCCATGTGGCTTCATGATCGGAACTCTTATTCCATTGTACTTTTAGCATGGGAATAACCTTATTCCTTAGAGTACGTACTTCACGATCTAGTATCTTTATGGGCTTCTGTTCATATGTGAGATCCTTCTGGATAACTAAGTCTCCATGTTCAATAATATGCGATGGATCGTGCACATACTTCTTCAACATAGATATGTAGAATACATTATGCACTTCAGACAATTGAGGAGGCAATGCGATGCGATAAGCAACCTCGCCAACTCTTTCCAATATCTCAAAAGGTCCGATGAACCTTGGTGTAAGCTTGCCCTTAACACCAAATCTCCGTATGCCTCCTTAATCGTGACGAATGCAAGGAAAGATACACATCCTTTCCTGATGAGCTTGCTAGCTCGGAGAGCCGAAATAAGAGGGGTTTTGCTTCGCCTCTTGGGACTAGTAAAGATCAGTTCTGGAAATTCCTCGAAAGTAACCTTGCTATTGCGACAATCGACCATTGCCTGATATTTAGATAACCAATCCGCTCCTAGTATGACATCATACTCCTTTAGATCTAAACATATAAGATCAATAGGGAGATTCTTACCATGAACCAATACTTCACAGTTCTGGTAATGGTGTGTAATATCAGTCTCGTTTCCTAGAGGAGTAGACAAGACTAATTTTATCCATTCCGGTTCTAGGGGTAACGGATCAGCGAACTTCTTGGAAACAATTGAATGTGAAGCACCAGTATCAATTAAGACATATGTAGACTTGGAACAAACTTTCAATGTACCTTCTACTAGTCCGCCTTCTTCTTCTTGTTCGGTCTCCTTAATTGCGTGAAGACGAGCATTCTTGGTTACTGGGCGCTTCCCGTCCCCGGCTTGATCATTAAGTAATGGGCAATCAGGAATTCGATGATCGCGACTCCCACAGCGGAGACATGCTCCTAGTTTCCTCCAGCATTCTTCTGCTCTATGGCCCGCCTTGTCACAATGCTTGCACACTATATTTGATGGGGTAGTGGTGATGGAGAAGGGCTTGGTCTTCTTAAACTTCTGATCTTGTGAGGAAGTACCTCAATTGCTAGGCCTCTTCTTGAAGTTGGGTTTAAAGGAACCCGAACTTGTAACTTGTTCTTTCTTGTCCTTCCCACGGATTCTATCAGATAGTTCCGTGGCATCTTCTAATAGCTAAGCTCGACGCACAATTTCCGAGTAGACCTGGATATCCATTGGCACCAGTTGTGTGATATATTGGGGCCTGAGCCCATTTAGGAACCTCCTAGCTTTCATCTTCTCGATGCTAACTAAGTGCTTAGCATACCGAGATAATCTAGAAAATTGGGCTTCGTACTCGGCCACTGTCAATGACCGTTGCTTCAGTGCAGCAAATTCTGCAGCTTTCTTTTCCTGTACTCAGTCCGAAAAATATTTAGCGTTGAAATGTTCAACGAATTCTTCCCAAGTAACTTGGTCTTGATTTAAAGTAGCTTCTATTGATTCCCGCCAGCATCGGGCATCCCTTTCCAACTGAAAGGTAGCTAATAAGACTTTATCTTGATCCGTGCACTGCATAACATGGAATATACATTCCGTCTCCCTGATCCAGTGCTCTACGTCGTCCGGATCAGTAGAACCCATGAATTTAGGCGGGTTCATGTTTTTAAAGACTTGGTGGAGACTCCCTGCTTGTTGTGCTCCTCCTTGTGCTACCTGTTGCAGCACCTGAGTCATGCCTTGAAGTGTACGCTGCATGTTGCGCCACTGAGCACGTTCGGCAGCCATCGTCCTACAATTTCCATAACTAGATTAATACGTGATTTCATTTAGAAGCTAGCATTTCTATGTTAACTTTAACCCTTGGTTCTACCCAATCTCACCGGTTAAAGGTTAAACCAATCCTTGGACTTGGGTTTCCTAGGAATTGAATAACCTAGGCTCTGATACCACAAAAATTGTCACGCCCCGAGAGCAGAAGATACCCGGAGACGCGCGACGAGTTTATATCAATCATGTCAATCAGAGTAGTAGTGTATTCGACACGAAGACAGAGTGCACAATTATAAAGATAACCCAATCCTTTATTCCTTCATAAGAATATGTCTATTACAAACCTTTGAAGTACTAACTAAAATAAAGGAAAAATACAAGGTTGACTCAAGAAAATATGAAAAAGACTAGATAACACGGGAGAAGCTCTATCTCTTTCACTCTTGATTTTCTCCATCCGTTTGAGTTCCCTCATCGTCGGACTTACCTGAAAAGTAGGGAAACACTAAGTGAGTGAACGCTCAGTAAGAAATTATATCTCAAGAACTAGCAATGGGTTTAAGTAATTACATCTTTCATGAATGCACTATAGCTATGCATGCTCGCATAAAACGACAAGATAGAGAGAGTGTATAACAATAAGATAGCGACGAGAACTAGTCATGAACTTTCAAGAACTTATATCAAAAGATATCAAGATATTCAAGCAAGTGTATTCATCATGCCATGTTGAAATTTGGCTATCACGTTCAAGCACGCAAGTATGCAATTACCCTTTTTCGGGTCACGCAAGTCATGTAATATCAAGTCAAGTATAAGTACAAGATTTATGGAATGTTCAATCAAGCTAGTCATGCACTTCGGTATAATGCCAATACCGTGATCAATCAACTCCCATGGGCACAAGTACTTTCGGGTGCTCCTCCCAGGACCAGATCGGGCCCTATATGCGCAGGCATTAATCATGTATTTTAACATCCACTTTTGTGTATAGCCAATATAGAATTTCAAGAATAAAGCTTGTAGACATGTAGGATAAACTTGGATAGAGTAGAGTCCAAAAATATGACACTTGACATAGAATGGCGATAATAACGGTACAATCACGATTATCGATAAAACTAGGTGGAATTGGTTCCCTAACTTGGGTACCATGACAAACAAGTATGGACATTCTTTATATAGAATTGAGGTCCACAAGAACATCAAGTTTAATATAGAATCGGGGTCTACAAGAACATCATAACAATGTTGATATAGAGTTGGGGTTTACAAGAACATCATAACAATGTTGATATAGAATTGGGGTTTACAAGAACATCATAACAATGTTATGCTTTACCCCGTTCATTAAGATAATTCTCATATCATACACATGGCATGACATGAGGGCCGATATACCATGTTTCTATAGAGTGACATGGCAAAAATAGTGTCGTAGGTTTTTATGGTACAACCCGCTCAGTCGGCCTTGAGGGAATCCAAGGCTCGAGGAGTCTTACGGAGGTCTGTATGACTAACTCGCTAGTCCAAATGAACGGAATGTCCAATGGAGAGCTTGTATGTCACTGAGAATTGAGGGTAACGTTAAAACATCATGAAACGTGGGACTATATTCACGGAGTGAAAATATAGTGCCAATATATATATACATAAGTATGAAACCGTGTTAACCGAGGGAAAAATAATAATATAGGAAAATAGCGACTTGACCAAAGTCATTAATCACGTAATTAACGCCTTACATAAGGGCGTTTCTTGAGCTTTTGACGACTCGTGAAGCAGTCGTCCAAACTATATTTCAATTTTTACAGAATTTCAATATTTCAGAATTTTAACCAAAACGCGCCCTGGACAGGGGCGTTACCTCTCAATTAGCGCCCTGGTCTGGGGCGTCAGTTCAGTAGGAGACGACCTAGACAAGGTCGTGAATTCAAGAATTTACCAATTTTCAGATAATAAAATTTCAGGAAAAAGGGTACATGATCATGATAGGAAAAATTTACAGGATTTCACAGGTATACTCATGTAATATATTAGATTCATGGTTACATAGATATTAAATTTTAAACGTGGATATTTATTAATTACATGTAATTGATGACTTCTGGGCAGGGCGTCAAAACAATAATTAGCGTCCTAGTGTGGGTCGCTTCTTTAAATTAGCGCCCTTGCCAAGGGCGTTTCTTTTTGAAATTACATAGAAAACATCTGAAACCACAATAAAACTATATGCATGCACGACCGATGATATTATTAAGATCTTAAGTTAGTTTGGGCTACGATCTTGAGAAAATCTACCTTTTCATGATCTTGATGAAGGTGTCTGAAGGGCTGGATATGAAAACGATGCTCTGTTCTAAACAGAGCCTTCGAAGCTTCTAACCGTAACTAGATCAATAATCAACAGCACCCAGAAGGAAATAGAGAGATATGCTGCGACAGAGATCCTAATCAACTTCCTCCCCTTTTTGCAGCGAACGTAAGAAGATCTTTTCTGCTGAAGAACCACGTTCTTCAATTAGGGTGTTGTTCGCAGGCTTCCTGCGGAGGGAAAAGAAAAGAAGAAAGAACATTAATGTTCCTTTGTCATACACATCCAGAGGCGAAAGAGAAGAGGAAAAACATCACCTGTTCTTCACGTATGATGGCACCAGCAGATCGCCAAAGTAGCGGTCTGGGTGGATTAGGAGGGTATTTATAGGATTTTTAGAATCCTAATAGGGTTAGAGTTATATTGGAAGTAATACTTCCATGATACAGTCCTTACTATATTCCATCTTCGATGTAGTTATCCATAACTTGCTCTGGATAGACTCCTGGTCGAACGAAACTCGAACTGAATTCACGCCTTAGGCTAGGTCGTGTGTTTTAATTGACGATGTTGTCCTAGTCGTTTCTTATTAAAAATGCGCCCAAGGTGAGGGAGTTTCCTTTCCTTTCCTTAATTTTATTTCCCGTCGTTTGAAATTTGACGCCCTAGGGTGTAGGCGTCCTTTTTAAATTAACGCCTTAGACAGAGGCGTTTCCTTTTGAATCAGTGCCTTGATAAAAGGCGTTATTTTCCTTCTGGCTTATTCTTATGTGTTTAGGCTTTCATCATCTTTTTACTTATCTTTTATTTTAATTTGATCCATTTTCAAAATCTTTAGTTTTTTTTTCCAGGGTTGCTACAAACGTGCCCCTACTAAGGCCATACCCGGGATACAACCCAGCCTAAGAGGGAGGAGTAGAAGAAAAAATGAAGACAAGCTTTGTGCATGATGGGAGATATCAAGGCTTGAATTCCTTCTAGGGCACTACCCCTCAAAGAATAGGTCTGTTGTGCCGGGGCTTTGTGTCTTTGATTTTGAGACCCATATTTATCAGGCACGCATGAGATCGGGCTCATGACGTCCCGCGGGAAACTGTACTGCCACTCTTTCCATGCCTTTGATTCATAATTTTGCATATTGATTCATTTTCTCATTTTGGTAGCCCTTATTGGCCAGACATAGCATGAAAGCTCACTTTTGAGGGTCAAGATTGCCCCTATTTGAGACCTCTCTCGTATTAGGGAGCGCCTAGGTTGGTCATCTCATCCATCCATCTCTTGCCCCTACACTTGGCCGAGCAGAGAAGAAAAAGACCTTTGTGCATACCCAAAGTATAGCCAAAGCAGCAACGATGTTGCACTAGAGAGATCGGCTATGGCTCGCCGTGTAGTGTGTGAAAAACCCATACTTAAAGGTTACCCTCAGCAATCGGGGAAAGGAACTATACTCCCAGCGCTAAGCTATCACCAGCCTAAGATGCTGCAGAAGCTACTCATTTTATTTGACTAATTAAGCAAATTCAACTAAAGCCACTCAACCATGTTGAGGAACCAACGTTATAAGCATGTGCAGGTGTAAGAGAGATAATAGCGATGATAACATTTTCTTGCACAAAATAACGATACCTTTGCAAATCCATGGCGCGGAAACCGGCATCCTGAAGCGAACATGATCATTGAGCTTTTGATCAACACGAGCTTTATATTCCTTGCTTGCCAGGATAAAAGGGTGAAAGGATAGCAATGTGTAGATATTCCTTGACATGGAGGAGCGGAAGACATCAAACTGGACGAAGAAGAAATAAAAGGAAGAGAGACGAGGGCTAGAACTCCCTCGTTAAGGCACAGAGGCCCTGATAACAAGGAACCAAATATAGAATGAACAGAGATTAACTGAGATCAAGGCAGACTAAAGCCTCGAAAATAGCAAGAAAAAGGGTAAGAACCCTGAAAAGGTGAGGAGGAAAGAATAGAAAGACGATGAAAAGATAGCTGTGAGGATAAGGAATAAGGAGAATGATCATCTGATGTGGTCGGTGGAAAGGAATAGCAATCACCCGCCAGAGGCGGGGAAGAAAATGCATGAACACCCGACAGTGTCAGAGAAAAGAAATGGAAACCACCCGACGAAGTCGGGGAAGGATCAGAAAGACCACCCGACAAGGTCGGGGAACGAGCACCAGGAATCCCCAACAGGGTCGGGGGAAAAGGATGATAAGCGAAATCCGGGCGTACCCGGGGAGAAAAATCAGAAGATGCCCCTGGCTCAGGGGAAGAAGGGGACATAGGCCGAAGCCTAGAATGGTGAGAATAGGAAGAGATGGTGGAAACATAGTCAGGTGGTGGAAGGTACACCACCCAAGGATAAGAACTGAGCAGAAGAAAAGATGAATGGACGGAAGAAGGAGAGGAGAAAGTGAACCCCCAAGTGCGCAACTGACGGCCCTTGAACTTATGCCGTCGCCTCTTCTTAGCAGAAATCTTCTCGAAACAACTCCGCCCGGCGTGGACTCGGGCCTTCGGGCTTCTTGTCTTGCAACACTTTCTGAAATAACAGGCCCATCTGACAGACAGCCTGGCCGGATTATGAACATGCAGCTTCATCGAGACGGTTGCCCCTAGCTGCGCGGTGCTAACCTCAGGAAGACATTCCAGAACAGTTAACTCCTTGGGATGAGCATCAGGAGATAGCGTAGTTTTGTCATTCGGCACTAGAAGCATAAGATTCGGCACCTCCATTTGGCAATTGTGCATGAAGCACAACTCCCATGCTAGAAGCGTAGGACGGAACTGAGGGAGGGTGATGCGCGGCGTTGACGTGGCCGATTCACCAATAAACAGAGGGAGATGAGATAGACAATGTAGAATGCCCCTGGTCAATCTCGAGGACACGGCCAATTGCCCTTTGAATGCTAGATTCATTAGATTTCTGGGGGCCGTGTGGGTTAGCACCATCCGAGTAGAGAACCCCTCTCGGCCAGTGAATGGAACAGCAATCGAGCGCGAGGTAATAATAGCATTAATGGTGAACTTCCCGGCGAGCAGAAAGATTGCTACCGGCCTCGCCTTTGAAGAAACTGGCACCAACACAACGGAACTCTTCTTTGTAACTGTCTTCATAGTAAATGCAGGCTCCTTGTTCCCAAAACAGCCATGGGCTAGGACTCTTATCGGCATGCGGGAAATAACATCCTTGATCTTGAAATGCATAATTGAAACCCGGCTTGGCTCTTTATCTCCCTGGGGACTAGACCCGAGGGGCACCAAAGGTAGCGTGTACCTGCTCCGCGAAGTGGGAAGTGGTAGAGGGATATTAGAAGGAGGAGGTTTAAAGGGCGCGGGTGGTGATGGTGCAAGTGATGGGGAAATACTGATGATGATGGGCATGGGTGGAGCCAAAGGCAAAAGCGGAGGTGTGGGTTTAGGGTCGGCCTGCTCGGGCTCAGAGGATGATGGCGAAAAAAGTGGCATCGGTCGCGGGGATGGTTGTGATGGTGACGGTGGTAGCAAAGGTGATGAGGGTGGTAAAGGGGGTGATGGGGTTGATGGGGATGGTGAAGGTAATGGGGATTATGGAGATGACGACAGGGGTGGGGAACAAGGAGGAGAGGAAGGTAGTGGCGTATTGGGAGAAGTGGCGGGTGATGGCGCTCTTCGACGTATCATTACAACACGTCGAGAGGCGTTGGGAACAGGTGTGGTGGTGGAAACCGAGGGTGAAAGAGAGGTTGCCCGAGCGGAAGCTAGGGTAGGTAAAGGTGGTGGAAGAGATGGGATAGAGGAGGAAGTGGGTAATGGAGTAGGTATCTTATCAACTGAAGAAACACCAGGGTGCCCCTGGTCTTGACGTGGAGATGGTTGCCTAGGCAGCACGGCTTGCTGCTGCTGCTGCTTGCTGCTGACATCTGAAATAACTTGGCACATGGCAGCCCAGTCAATCATCTTCTTATCTTCCAAACTGTAAACGAGTTCCCAGAATTTGGGGCAATTCTCGACCACATGCCCCTATTGACGATGGAACTCATAGAACTGGAGCAAATTCCCGACCGCGAGTCGGCAAGGCATAACCGGAGGGAGCTGCAACGCATGGGTGGCCATCGGAGCCCTGAAAACATCTGTAAGAGATTCTGGTAACGAAGAGTGAGAAGCCTACTTCGGGCAAGGTGGATGCCGAGGGGTATGAAAAGGTAATGGGGATGGTGGCAGAGGTTGCGTAGGTAAGGGGAATTGCGTAGGTGAAGGCAGAGGGCTAGAATGATGTGGAGGCGTGGAAGGAGTGGGAATGTAATGGACGGTATCTACCTGCTCCGGGTGTAGTGTTTTCTTGACCGGAAGTGGAGAGGTGTGGTGAAATAAAATAGCTGAGGGCTGACTCGTGGAGGGTTGGTATGCGGTGGAGCACATGGAGGTGTAGGGGTGTGGGGGAGTGGACGATCGACTCGTGGAAGGATATGTAATGGAGGGTTGACTCATGGTGGATGGGGAATAGAAGGGATATGTGGAAGGCGAAGGTGGAGGAGACCCATGGTCAAAGGAAACTAGGAGTTGTTGGGTAATGAAGCGGGCTCGACTGTAAAGCTGTTGCCAGGATGTAATATCATTCAAGGCTAAGATACACCTGAGCTCGGGCGTTGCATTAGAAATAACAATCTTGATCTGCTCACCCTCCGGAATATGTCCCGAGACTTGCGCGGCTAGGTGACGCCAGCGGTCGACAAACGTGGAGAATTCCTCGCCGGGCTTCATCTTCTCTTGGGCCAAATCAACCATAGAATATCTGGGCCCAACCTGATCCTGGTACTGCTGAATAAATCTTGCTTGAATGGCTTGAAAATTCATCATCTGCTCTTGCGATAATGTGAAGAACCAATCCTTGGCGGAGCCCTCTAAAGATAGGCCAAACAAATAGGCCATCAAGCGTTGATCATGCTGGAATTGGGCCGACTCATATAAGAACTCCTTCAAATGGACATAGGGGTCACCAACTCCACCATAGCGGTGATATGCAGGAATTTGTGAACGTGGTGGAAGTTGAAGACCTTGAAAGGCAAACGGGATATCCAAAGAAGTCTGAGGATTGATTCGGCGTTGCAAATCATCAAGCTGGCGTTGGGCCTGAGTGAACATCTCCTCGGTAGGAAGAATCCGAGAAGGGTATGAACCAGTCTGAGCAAGAGATGGTGAATTTAGACCAGGGCAATGATGATGGGCCGGATAAGGGGATCCGGTCTGAGAAGAAAGAAAGCCCGTTCCGGGAATGGAGGAATGCATGGGCCTGGACGGATTATGTGCATGGGAATGAGGATGGATTGGACTAGCAGCAGCACGGGCGGGATAAGAAGGCCCGTTTAAAGAATATGGTCCAATGGAGGAATAAGGAGACGGGCCCGCATGGGAAGAGGAATCCACACGGGGGTAAGAAGATGGAGAAGTATAGGAATAAGGTATAGGGGAGAAGTGCTCCATGGGGAGAGTGGAGACTCTACACAGTGAATCTCAAATGAATACAAGGAGGGGAATGAACCTACGACAAATGCAGCTAAATGGAGACACATGAAGATGAGCTAGACCTAATGAGCCTAATCTGACAAAAAAGATGCAAATGATGACATTGTGCAACATACAATGGAGGAGAGAGATGAGAAAAGAGTCAACCAATTACCCAAACAAATTCCAAATGATGCCCGAAGATTTTGATAAGTTCTCTTTTAGGACCTTAGTGGATTAATTAAAAATGGGAATTCGCTCGACCACAAGGTACCTGAACAGGGTGAGAATGGAGGACTGGCAGACTCTAAAGGACTCTCTCTCGCACGAATGCAGACCCTAGACTGGGAGATGGTATGGTACAACCTGCCCGGCGTCCGTGTGGGAATCCACGGCTCACGGGGGCTTACGGAGGTCCTCGGCAAGGTACCCTAGTTGGCTCCTAGGAATATGGAGACGAGAGGAAACCCTACCTCGGTAGGAATGCAACTAGATGTGAATGAAATGCATGAGTCCTATGTGCACCGGAGTGCATGCAAGATCTAGCCTAGAAACTAGCACCCAATGACCAAAATAAACATGTGAGGATGAGAGCAAATAGGCAGCAACAACATATAACCAGGGGAAGATCAGTAAATGGCACCAAGGAGAACAAAGACAATATAGATATGACAATCAAAGTAACCTCGGGTGCACTGTGGCATCAGAAGGACGGTCTGTGGGAGACCGCACAACAAGATAGACGGTCTGGGGTGGACCGTATGATCCAGGGAGTAATGACAAAGTAACAAGAGAATCAGAAAATGATAGAATGAAGGAGACAGAAATCAGAAGCGTACCAGGATGGGCGGTTTGTTGACTGTCGCATAAGCTCTGGAACGGACCTGAAACAACTGCGTGATAGTAATCCGGCCAACAGTACAAAGGTAGAGGCGTACCTAAGCCAAGAAGATAGACGGCCGAAGGATAACCGCACAAAACATGAACGCTCTAAGCCAGACCGTCTATAGCAGTAGAGTCGCAGGACTCAAGACCCCGTCGAAGAGAAGGATGGTGCCTTGATAGCCACCCAAGACCTGGAACGGCTCTGTACTAACCGCACAACATCCAGGAGTAGAGGCCAGCAAAAAACCTAAAACCACTCCCAAAACACAGAACTAACAAAGCAAGGGGGATTCAGCAAGCCACTAACACGATGGGCACTAGGTGTCCCACCGTGATTGCCAAAAAAATGGGATGTTGATATGTTTTGTTACTACTCTCTTCTTTCTCTTCAATATCGGCTTGAAAGATCTCTTCTCTCCTTCTAATAAATCGATATGTAAAATAAAATAGGACAGTAGAAGGAGAACAGAAGAGAGTAAAGAACCATGATCGCCACCAAGGTGCCGAACGTGATGAACATGTCGTGCCTTGGAAAGAGGGAGAGACACCCGCCTGGCCTGCAGCGCTGGGAAGATGCACGGTTCAGGGAGAACTACCTAAGGCATGCACTATCTTACGATAGACCATTCAAGGACGCTGCAGAAGATGCGGGATGAAGCGCTCCTGGAAGGTGAACGGCTCTGGAACGATCGCAGGAAGAAGAAGGACGGTCCAGTCTTCACCGCACGTCTCCTTGAACGGACTGTAGGGAACCGCTCAAGACCACCAAGCCAGAAGTCGCAAAGGGTCCAGCGTCCACCCACTCCGGCCGGCAAGAGGGGATGGGCCTCGTGTTAGTAAGTTGCTTACCTGCGAAACAGAGTGTAAACACAAAAAGAAAACCCAAGTTAGGACTATAGAGTGTAGTATATGCTAAAACGGAGATGAATGATCATAACTAAATTGAGTGGGGGATACCTGGGGAGTTTTAAACCCCTGAGGGCGTCAAAAAACGTGGGAGGATGTGTGAATGATAGTGAAAATGAAAAAAAACAAGGAGAATGATGCATGCAACACGAAAGGGAATGATGGACTATCAAAGATAAAAAAAGACTCAAATTGAAAGTTACTCCCTGGACCGGAGGCCTGTATGGACGTAAAAGGCCTCCCTCCTTGGTCGTAGGTCGCTCCAGGATTCGGCAGGGCTTCGCCGTCGACCAAAATCTCCCCCCTTTTCAAGCCGGCCTTCGGGGTCTATTTATAGAGCACCTAAAGTCCTAGCTCGAAACTAGGGTTTAGAGGCATTTTCAGGTCGAGATAATCAAAGGAAAATCATAGATAAATAGATTATCTTTTATCCAGTCGAAATGGCACTTAAAATGGTTGATTATCCGCGGAGAAAATGAAGGGAGAAGTTGGAGATAAAACCACATATAAAAGGGATAAAATTGGTCAAAATTCAGCATTTGAACTGATGAACGGTCTTACGATAGACCACCCAACTGGATGTGCAGTCACCTTCTGGCCGTCCAACCCTATCGGTGGAAATTCAAAATAAATAGAATATAATCCAAATTATCCACTGAACTGACAGAAACCTTCGCTGTTGGACTCTCATAGAAGAACGGCTCAGATGAAACTGTTCAAACGTTGAGCGGTCAAAGACAAACCGTTCTAGCCTTGTCGGTGATAAATAGATTAATTGGATAATTATCTGAGAAAACCCTCAAGCGCAGGACTCTGACAGATGGGCGGCTACTATCCGTCCGTTCATTAAGTTGAACGGCCAGAATAGGACCACATAAATGCTTGTCGGCAGAAATTCAAAAATTAACCATAATATTCCAAAATAGATGGACGGTCCACAGTCAACCGAACATGGATTGAGCGGCCCAGGATGAACCGTACATGCACATGGGCGCTTGAAACTTATAGAAAAGCCCAATTAACCAAAACCAAGGAACGTTAAGCCCTGAATCAACTTGGACCTAACCAAGGAGGGAGGCAACCCATAAAACTGGCCCAAAGCATGCCTGAAAATGGCCCCAACGGGTGATGGACAACTCAAGACATCAACAAATGGGAGTAATAGGAACGACTCAACTTATCGGCATAAAACGGGTGTCAACAATGAGGTTAGCAAATTCCTCACACATTTTTGATTTAGTAGATACAAACATAATATCATAAACATAAATTTGAACAATCAAAATGTTCTTACTTTGCTTCTTGGTGAAAAGTGTTTGATCTACCTTACCTTGTGTGTACCCTTTCTCAATGAGGAACGAGCTTAGCCTTTCATACCAAGCTCTTGGTGCTTGCTTCAGTCCATAAAGCGCCCTGTCTAGCTTGTATAGAAAATCTACATGGTTAGTATTTTCAAAGCTAGGGGGCTGCTCAACATAGACTTCTTCCTTGATCAAGCCATTCAAGAAAGCAGTTTTTACATCCATTTGGTACAGCTTTATTCTAAGGGAGCATGCAAAGATAACTAAAATTCTGATGGCTTCGAGTCTAGCAACTGGGGCATAAGATTCGTCAAAGTCTACCCCAAACTCTTGATTATACCATTAAGCCACCAATCTAGCCTTATTTCTTATTATCTTGCCATCCTCAGTGAGTTTGTTCCTAAAGACCCATTTAGTGCCTATGACAGATTGTGATGAAGGTCTAGGAACAAGATGCCAAACTTGGTTTCTTTCAAACTGGTTTAACTCGTCTTGCATTGAATTTATCCAATTTTCATCTTTTAATGCATCATCAACATTCTTGGGTTCAATCTGGGAGACAAGAGCAAGTTGATCTAATTCTTCCACAATTCTAAAATGTGACATTGTTCTAGGTGGGTTATTCAAGCTACCAATGACATTTTCTAAAGGATGATCCTTAAGAATTCTAATGTTTGTAGAATCATTACCTTCTCTTTGAGCTTGATCCCTTGCATTGCTTGATTCAGCTAGGTCACCATCTTCTCTTGTTTCTTCTTGTGGAGGATCATTCTTTTCCTTCATGCTTAGGAATTTCCCATCTTCATCATTTTTGCTACAAGAGTTATCATTGTTAGAATCATCGTGATATTCATCAAAGGAAACATAGGGTGATTCTTCCACAGTTTGACTCTTGATATTATAAATTCTATAAGCCCTAGATCTATCAGAATATCCAAGGAATATACCTTCATCGCTCTTGGGCTCGAATTTATCTAAGTCTCTTTTATCATTATTGTGGATGAAGCATTTAGATCCAAAGACTTTCATGTGTGTGAGAGAAGGCTTTTTACCCTTCAGTAATTCATAAGGAGTATTTTTGGTGTATGGTCTTACCATAGAGCGGTTGAAAATATAACATGCCGAGTTTACCTCTTCAACCCAAAATTTCCCTGGGAGTTGCCGTTCGGCAAGCATAGTTCTTGCCATTTCTATGAGTGTTCGATTCCTTCTTTCAACTACACCATTTTGCTCCGGGATTCTTGGTGAAGAAAACCGGTGTGAAATGCCTTCAGCCCTGCAAAGATTATAGAAGTCAGCATTTTCAAATTCACCACCATGATCAGATTGAATATTAGAAATCTTAAACTCACCGTCTTGCTTTATCTTCATAGAGAGTGCCTGAAACTCATCAAAAGCATCATTTTTATGTGTGAGAAAGAAAACCCATGTAAACCTAGAGTAATCATCCACCAAGACATATCCATATTTTCTACCACTTAAACTAGCAGTTCTGGTTGGACCAAACAAATTCATATGAATCAGCTCAAGTGGTTTAGATGACATGTTTGCAGATCTAGCCTTGAAGGATTTTCTTGTTTGTTTACCTAGGGCACATTCATCACACAATTTGTTTTCTTGTTTAAAAGAAAGTTCAGGCAACCCATTCACCATTGAATGCTTTAACAGTTTATGTAAGATATTATAGCTAGCATGTCCTAGTCTCGATGCCATAACCATGCAAGCTCAGATTTTGGTGCAGCAAGATAAAGATTTAAATGAGTAGGATCATCTAAGTCAATCATGTAAATATTGTTGACTCTCTTACCAGAAAATTTTACCTTGTCAGATTTTGGTTCAAGGATCCTACATTCATGAGAGTCAAACATCACTTTGTGACCTTTATCACACAATTGACTTATACTAAGTAGGTTGTATTTCAAACCTTCAACTAGCAACACGCTACAAATGAAGTTGGAGAGGTTCTTACCAACATTACATGTTCCAATGATTTTTCCCGTGTTCCCTCCAAATGTGACGTATCCTCCTTGTTGAAGTTCATTCTGGTACCTAGCAGTGCATCTAGGTTTTCTCTTCCATCCACAAATTTTTCTAAGGATTGTTATTTATCTTCCAACTCTTTTTGAAGTTTTTCAATGTTTTGAAGAAGTTGAGTGTTGACTTGTTTGACAGCTTCATACTTCTCATTACTCAATTTGTCATCCTTTTCATAGCTTTGTATTTTTAGCTTCATGCTATCAATCTCATTTCTTAAATCTTCATTTTCAGTTTCCAAGTCAGCCATTTCTTTTCTTCCCTCTTCCAAATCCTCAATCATTTTCTTAAGATCTTCAATTTCAGTTTCAAGTAGAGCAGTCTTATCATTCATGTCATGATCATGCATATACAAGTTAATTTTCTTTTTCAATGATTTATTCTCCTTTTTGTACATGTCATATTTTTCCATGAGCCGCATATATGCTTCCTCCCAATCATCAAGTGTGTAATTTTTAAATGGAGAATTTACCACAGTTTCTTCATCACCTCTGGCCATGAGATAAAGATCTTCTTTTTTCTTGTCTGAGGAGCTAGTTCCACCATCACTTCCTTTCTCGTCACTCCAGGTGGACACCATGGTCTTGTTCTTCTTCTTGCCCTTCCATTTGTCAGCCTTTTTGGATCTATCAAGATAATTAGTCTTGAAATGCCCTGGTTTATTGCAAGAATAACAAATGATTTTGTCAAATTTCTTAAAGTTTTCAGAATTTGATTTGAAACTATTTCTTACCTTTGACCTTCCTCTCATGAAGCTCTTACCTTCCTTTCTCAGAAATTTTCTGAACTTACGTGTGACTATGGCTACGTCATCCTCATCTCACTCACTTGTCGAATCCTCACATTCATCAGAAGTGCCTTGACCGTTGGGTCCTGCTTTAAGAGCTAGGGGCCTTTTCTTAGGCACCTCAGCCTCTTTGTTCTTAAGGTTGATCTCATAGGTCATCAATGACCCAATGAGTTCATCTAGCTTGGTAGTTGCGAGATCTCTCGATTCTTCAACCACGATAGCCTTTGTGTGCCATACGGGAGTCAATGATCTGAGAATCTTTCTCACAATTTCCTGTTCCGAGTATTTCTTTCCCAAATCAGTTAGACTATTAGTAAGCACAGTTAACCGAGCATACATATTCCGAATTGACTAATCAGGCTTCATGCGAAACATTTCATATTCAGAAACTAAAATGTTGGCTTTTGTTTCTCATACCTGAGAGGTTCCTTCATAAATTACCTCTAGCTTGTCCCACATCTGTTTTGCCGTTGCGCAGGTAGCAACTCTTGAGAATTCTACTGGATGGAGTGAGCATTGCATGCTGTGTTTAGCACTCCAGTTGATAGTGGATTATCTTATTTGTTCTTTGGTCCATAAATCCTCATTATCTGTAAGCTCATACGGACCTTTGCTGATCACTCGCCAAAGTTCGTAGTCTTGGGCATGAATGAACACCTGCATGTGATGTTTCCAATAAGGATAATTAGTTCTAGTAAAGTAAGGAGGTCTATTAATAGAATGTCCTTCAGGTAAGAAACCTTTGGACGCTAATCTACCATTTCCCTCAAGGTCGTTGGACCCCATAATGAGAGATTAGGCTCTGATACCACTTATTGAGTAGTGGACAACGGATCTGGAGGGGAGGGGTGAATAGATCTGCCCCTCTTTTCACAATGCAACCCTCTATATAGCTAGTTAAAAATAATTGCAGCGGAATACAACTAGCTTAGCGACGTATAAAATGATTTGCTTAGAAATATGATTTCACAATATGGATTTTGAACCTAAGCATGAATCTAAAATAAATCAATCACACAATCAAACCACAACACAAAGGATTTTAAGGTGGTTCGGACTGAATCCCCAGTCCTACGTCCACCCCTCACCAAATCCAGTGAGGCTCCACTAGTGCCACGCACTGAACCGTAAATCGGAAAAATCTCTGATTGCCTTCCTACTAACCACCGGTAGGGATGTCAACACCGCAGATCGGAGAACTTCTGATTGCCTTCCTACTAACCACCGGTAGGGACGATCTTCAGTTTCGATTGTTTGAAAGAAATGGAAAGTGAACAAATATCAAGCTATTCAAACAAGATATGGAACATGCTAAAGAATAAAAATCTTGTCTGAGATTGCTGGAGCTTGAATCAGATGCTTTAATGGTGTCTTCTTCCTTGAGAGAAGATCTTCCTTGAGTTGATGAAGAAGATTATGGATGTAACTTCGATCTTTTTTTTGATCTTCTTGAGTTGATGAAGAAGATGAAGGATGTAGCTTTATCTTCTCTTAGCTTGGGCTTGATCTCCTGTTGAAGAAGCTTGAATCACTTGAGGATGAAGAAGCTTCTTCCCGCAGTACTCTTCACAGCTACAGTACTCGAACTCCTCTCCCTTGAACACACCCTTGTATCCTCCCTTGAATCCCCTTGAAGCATTAGGGTTTCTAACCCTCCTTGTGTTGGTTTTATAGACTTTGAATGGTCCTTGGACATCCTTCAGACCAGATCCACAATCCATGGGAGATTGGGTGACTTTGGGGTTAAACAAATACAAGGAAATGGGCTCTTCTCGAAGTGGAAAATAAAGTCAACATTTAAGGCTCGGGGCTGGCGGTCAACCTGCAGAAGCTGGCGGTCGACCGCTACTAAGAAACGCTGTAGACAGATGGTCCCTGGAATTTCCGATCGACCGCTACTGGGCTGGCGGTCGACTGCCATTGAGACTCGTGTAGACTGGGAGCTGCTGGCTGGGGCGGTCGACCGCCCCTGTGCTGGCGGTCGATCGCCAGCTGGGCAGACCTCGGGTTTTCCCGGGTCGGTCCGTTAACCTCTTTAGCTCCGTCGCTTGAGTCCTTTAGCAGTCCGTTCTCATCTATGGCATCAACCTAGACTGTCTTGAAGTTTTATTACTGAGTCTTCAATCAAAATTTTGTTCCGGGGGCTCCGCCCCCGAAAACCCCCGCAAGGGGCGCTGCCCCCTTGACCCCCGCGACCTGACCGAGTAGGTCGATCCGCGTGCGAGGGCGCAATCATTGAGCTTTCACTTTTGCCATTTCTACTCAATTCCTTGTCCATTCATTGGCATATCTGTCATGAACAAAACATCACGCATGTCATTCATATGAGAGTGGAAAACAATAATGACTTATAGTGTTTAGCTATTATCAAAATCAAGAATATCCAATAACTCAAATGACCACAAGATGATGTCGAATGACCCAAAACATAGGAAGACTCAAATGATCACATGGGCACAACATATTCGTGGTTCTTCGAGTGATTTCTGAGTTTTTCCCAACTTTCAGGTCGAGAGTTTCCGGTAGAGTTTTCGACGTTTCACCAGTAGATAGTGTAGGGTTCACGATGGCGGGGTCGTGGCCGTGCCTTGGACCGTGTGATCTTGGGTTGGGCCTTCATCTGTGAGGACGGGCCTCCATGACAGAGGTGTCGTGATGTCTCTTATGTTGAGTCTTTACATGTTTTGAGGATGACAACACTATGAGCCTTAGTGGAGAACAAAAAATATTTCTCAGTGGAAATTAAACTTTCGAGTCACTTTAGTTATTTTTAGGGGTTGTCTTCGTGCTGTTTACTGAAGCAGCTCGATTTGTTCTGATGAACCTCGAGTCATTTTCCTGTGAACCTCGTGTAGTTTCTTCAGTATTTAGTTGCTCATCTCGAGTCATCCTTTTTATTTTTGCTCTTGTGTTTTCGTGTCATTTACTGTAGTTACTCGAGTCATTTTCCTACTTTCACTGTTTTATCACGTGTCGTTGTAGCCGTTCCTATCTTCTGTCTTCGTGTTGTTTTTCCTAGCCCCGTGTCCTTTTTGCTTTGTGACCACACTTCGTGTCGGTTTCTATTTTCATGTTCGAGTTGGTTTCAGTCCGTGTCGTTTCGTGTCGTCCTCGTCTTCGAGTCGTTCGTAAGTTCGAGAAATTTTGTATTCGAGTCGTGTTTTATGTCTTCGTGTTGTTTTTGTGTTTGTGTCTTCGTGTTATCTTTTGTGCTTGTGTCTTCGTGTTATTTTTGTGTTTGAGTCTTCATGTTATCTCTGTGTTTGTGTCTTAGTGTTGTTTTTATGTCTTCGTGTTACTTCTTTCTATCTTCGTCCAGGTTTCCTCTGATCGCGTGTTTTACTACCGTTTTACTCCGTGTTATTTCCTTCTCACCTCGTGCTGTTCTCATCTGACTTCGTGTCATTCTCTTTGTAGTGTTAGCTTTGTTACTGTGGTACCTCGTGTCGTTCTCTCTTTATCTCGTGTTGTAGTCATCTTATGTACCTCGTGTCGTTCTCAGTATAGTGCACCTTTTGTTGTTCCTACACACCTCGTGCAGCTTTAGCTTGAGTGTCAACCGACTTATTTCAGGTATATATATATATATAGAGAGAACCCTGAGTATTAATGGTTTTAATCTCTTTGCAGGAGAAGAAGAAAAATAAAAAGAAGAAGGTGGTCCGAGGAAGAATATTCCCCAGTGACTGGACTGCACGTGATCCAATATTAAAGGAACCAATGCTATAAGGGCACGTGGAAAGAAGGTTCTGGATCGAGTGTGGGAGGCACACGCATTCTGTACCTTATCCACTTGCTGCTGCTATATATTGAAGCCTTCGTCCACAGATGAAGGTTGATCAAAAGGGAAAAAGGAAAAGGCAGAAGTGCAGAGAGTTCGATCCAGCAAAAGAAGAGAAGAAAATAGAGGGCAGAAACTGAAGAAGAGGAAGAAGAGAGAATAGCAGAGAGAGTGAGAGAGAGAGAGCTCGAAGCTGAGAGTTCAGAAAGAAGAAGAAGAAGAAGGATTCTGGTTTCAGGATCAAATCCGAACCAGTTTGCTCTATTGTGAACTATATTCCGTGTTTTATCGTTCCAGCATTCAGTCTGCTATATCTTTTTAGTTTCTTGTTTTTGATCTTTCTTTACTGTTCTAGTTTTGTCTCCGATTCTCAGGTTGAGATCGGTGGTCCTCCTGTTCTGTTGGTTTAGGAGAAGGGAGATGCTGTCTCCAGTTGCAAGTGGCCGTGTGCTGCTTGTGGGTTCCCTCTGGGCTTTAGAGGAAGAGAGACCTTGGTCTCTGGTTCTAGTGACTGCAGATCACTAGTGTTCTCTCCGGTTGGAGGAAGAGGAACTTGTTTCCTAGTTTCTAGAGACTTGGAGTCCTTAGGTTTCCCTCCAGGTGTAGAGGAAGAGGGGAGGGTGTTCCCCTGGTGAAGTTGTGAATCAACCGTTGTCGTAGACTGAGTCTGCTTGGCTAGCCGGTGCTAGTGGAAGCCTCACTTCGGTTTGAAGTGAGGGGTGGACGTAGGCAGACTAGAGGTCTGATCGAACCACCTTAAAAATCCCTGGCGCAGTGTGTTTGATTTCTATTCTGGTTTTGGATCTATTCGGTAGATGCTTGTCTAGGCCGATCCATCTCTATCTTCCTAGCTGATCGTTCTGCGCGGTTAGTGTTTGGCCGTTAAGATCTTTTTTGGAAACTCCTAATTGAGAACTTATTTTTTAATCCTCAATATTTTACTAGTAAAGGTCCATTCACCCCCCTCTGGACCTATCAATTGGTATCAGAGCAGTCTCTAGTTCAGAATCCAACGATTCTCAGAGGATCCTCTACGTGTTTTCTGTGTGCATTGTTTTGCTTGTGAGTTAGTGTTTGATATCTGTTCGTTTGAACTGATGGCAATGGCTAATCCACCGATTTTTAAGGGACCTGATTTTGACATATGGTTCAGTGTTTTTCGCATGTTTGTTAAACAAGCTGATAAGGACTTGTGGAAGTTGATTTTACAAGGTCCGTATGAACTGCCCAAGAAAAGGTCCAAGTGGACGGACAGTGAGAATCAGATGTTCCAAGATAATCAAAAGGCCTTAAACCTAATGTTAACAGCGACTGATAAAGCCTTGCATTCTTGTTTCCATGATTGCAGATCCGCCAAGGATATTATGGACCAGCTGAAGCTAGCCCACAGGAGAAATGAAAGCACATGCATGATGGTTAGCAGAAGTGACCACAGTACCAGCCAAGAGGTGGAGGAGAATGAAGAAGAGGTAAACCTCTTCGAGAACTTTTCTATAGAAGATTGGGAAAATGCTTACAGCGATCTATCTGAGTCATATGAAAAATTGCAAAAGCGATATAAAAAATTGAAAAGGAATAAGGGATTAGATAATTCAAGGTCTGACTGTAAAAAATGTGCTGAATTGAAGAGTTCTCATGATGCCTGTGTGTCTAATCTACAAATGCTGAAAAAATAAAATGATGTGCTAATCAATGGAAATAAGAATCATGTGAGTGAGATTGATTCCCTGAGTAAATCCTCAGCTGAAAGCAAGGAAAGTTTAGAGAAGCTCAGGATTGAAAATAAAGTACTTGCTGAAAAATCTGAAGCCATTAAGTCTGTCAACTTTGAATTACCGAAAAATATTGAGAAACTGCAAAAAGACTTGAAAACTTTTAAGGATGGAAGAAAATCTGAAACTGACTCTGATGATCAAATTTTGATAAACGAATTAATTCAGAATGACAGACTAAAGGAAGAAATTGAGAAACTAAAACAGTTGAACACCATCTTATCAGAGAGATTGCTGACATTTGAAAAGGGTAAACATGTGGTGTCCAATAATTCAGAAGAAATTGATCAGTTGAGAAAGGAAGTTGAGAAATACATAATTGCCAACAAAGTCTTGAATGAGGCTGTCAATTGCAGTGAACAAGAGACTGCAAGTTATGAGTTACACATTGCCTCTTTAGAAGAAGAAATCCAAGACTTAAGGAAATCTTTGTCTAAATTTGTTGATGGGCAAGAAAATCTGAACAAACTGTTGGGAGTAAAAGTCAATTTTCAGAAGGAGGGGTTAGGTTATAACCCTGTAAATAAAAAGATCTTTGAAAATAAAATTTAGACATATTCTGTTTCTAGCTCTACTTTTGAGAAAAAGGGGCTGGGCTACAGTCCAGTCATGAGTAAGGTCTATGGATCAAATTTGGAAATTGTTTTTGTTAAATCATCTGAACAGGAAAAACCTTCTACTTCTTCTCCACCTCACTATAAGGCTAAGAAAACACAAGAACAGGATAAAAAACAGAAAATGAATAAAAAGGGCTCATCTGTGCATGTTGATCACAGTCCGCACACACACTCATCTAAAAGGAAAATGTCATGCCACTACTGTCATAGACTTGGACATTTAATGCATGAGTGTAAATTGATGGAGAAAGATGATATGAGGGCCGGGATAAAGAATGCTCAGAAACTTCATGATAAAAATTCTTCATTCCAGAAAAAGAAAATTGAATGTCTGCACTGTGGCAAACTAGGACACAGCATCGCACAATGCTGGTTTACAAATGGTAAGAAAATATATTCTTCACATCATGCTAAATTTCCTGCAAACCATAATGATGTTGATAGGAATAAAGTTGCTGCAAATAGAAAATACTCTGCATGTGTCAACTGTGGAAAGACAGGCCACAGGGCCATTGAATGCTGGCATGGTCAGGGTAGAAAAAAGAATTTTAAGAGAATGAACTCTTCTCATTGTTTTAACTGTGGAAAGCCAGGTCACAGGGCTGCAACCTGTTGGCTGGCAGGATACCAAAGCAATGCTGGTTTTGGTAAATAGAATTTCAATTATGTTAACAAAAATTTTCATACATATGTGCATAAATCCAATCTGAAACCTGCTGCATTGTGGTACAATTGGTCATTCAATGAATAATTGCTATCTGATGAAATCTGATGACCATGCTACTAGGAGATTGGTTAGAAAACCTGCTAGGAATGTCACTGCTAACTCAGGACCCAAGACTTCTTGGGTGCCTATTCGTGCAAAATAGTTTGCTAACCTGCAGGTGTGCCTTGGAAGCTGAAGAAAAAAGAAGAGTAATAAGCCAAGGCACTTGAAAAGAAAAAAAAACCCAGGATCTTAATATTCAGGTCAATTCCCAATACCTGCTTTAATTTTGTTTTATTGTGATTTAAATTTGGTTCTGTGATGTAGTCTGTGTGCAACTAAATATTCCATGATCACGAGTGTCGTCCTCTGACTACTTTGCTAAAATCTCTCTTGGTTGGATACTTGGTATCACGCTGTAATTCATGCTCATAGTCAGGGGGAGGCATACAATTATTGTGTCAACTTACTGATTCGTGCTCATTGCATCACATTCCATTTATTTGAAAAACCATAAGTTTGCTTTAACGTATTACATTTCAGCTGATAGCATGTATGTTATTCAATAAATAATTAATATTTCCAAGAGTTGTGTGTGAGATGTCCTAGCGTGGGCTGAAAAGGAGCTTGTCAGGTCATCTGGTATCTGAAGAACCTTTGTCTGCCATTGTGGTTAGTTGGTGTTGAGTTCAGACATCTCATGAGGTTGCAGCTTATTGCCCAAGAGCATTCTCTGGTTACAAGATTGAATATCCTCAGGAAGATTTCATTTGTGAGCTCCTTGGTCTTTACTTTCTAGAGTAATCTCTCACTTACTGCTTTGCTGTAAGGAGTGCTTCTCATCTCATCTCATCTCTCTCCATTCTGTTTGTCACCTTCTTATCCTTTTCTTATCCCCTTTGGTTCAGGAATATTCTTGAAGAAAAATTCCTTCATATAGCTTTGTTACTCTTATCAGATTTGATCAGAATACCTTAAACCACCCAAAATCTATTGTAACAAGTTACACCTGTTAATAAAGAACTTTAATGTATGGGGGTTATATCTTGTCCTTTAATCCTTCTAAGTTATCCTCTCTATTGTTGGTCAACATATTGTAAAACTTTCTGTTAAATGGAAAAACCTTGCGGAGGATTTCGTTTTAACTGAAACTTATGTGAAGAGGGCTATAAAAAAAAAATTGTGTTAAGTAAGGGCTTTGTCTTTTGTCCAAGATCATGAGAGGTGTTACCAGGGAATACGCCATACTTTGTGGCAGAGCAATGGCAATTGTGGAGAAATAGATATTCTAGATCAAAGAAGTCTAGAGTTTCTGTTATGATACAATTAGCTATCTCTATTTCTTATAGAAAAGTTAAAATAAAAAAAAGGAAAGAAAAGTCAACAAAAATTCATTGGTGTTCATTGGCATAAAGGTAGCCTGTCCTGAGTAACCAGGGATTTTGGTGTCTTATAAACATGTCTCCTTGTTTAAAAAGGGACAATTCTACCTAAGTGCTCAATAAATTGGTTGACTCTGTATGCCCTCTCTTGTCCTTTAAATGAAGTAATGAACCCTGCTTGACTATCTATTTGTTATTTCTTTGCCTGACAAACATAAGGAGTATTTTAATCGTGACCTTCTGTAGGCTAAGTACCTTTAACAGCTAGTTTTGTGATCTTGTTGATTTAATGTCTTGAGGTAACTGACCAAGGTATTCGGAAGAATATAATAAATCCATATATTGAAGAGCGAACTTTAACGGGCATTGGCTGTGTTACATATTGAATGAGGGTAGTCTGGGTATTTCCTGAAAAGTTCGATAAGAGTGAAAAGTGACCCCCCAAAACCCTTCTTGTTCCTCAAGGTTACATCCAAAAACCCTCGTGTGCCCTTGCCGCTTCCTGTTCCTCCTCGTGCCGATACGTCTCGTATGCTCCTTCAAACCCTTCTCTCCCGCTCATTTTTCTTCACGAAAATCTCATCTCCCCCACAGAGTTCTCTTCCGTTCTTGGTCCTAGCTTCATCTCCAGCAGCAACCAGCAAGAAAGAGTTGATACTCTGGGAGTTACGGCAAATGGAGCAGCTAGAATCCGTCGCTCCTGTTGAAAGGAAGAGGAAGGGAAAAGAAACAGTTGAGGAGCCTTCGTCCAAGCAGCAAAGATGTGTAGAACCAGAAATAGCGGTGGATATTTCATCTGCACAAGGTACCAGGCCTTCTCAGTCTATCGTGTTTTTAGAGAGTGGGAAAATTATTCCTCCAAGGATAATAGATTTCGGCGATGAATCCATGGTTTTGAAGTTTCCAGAACTTTTGGAGATTTTTGAGTTTCAGGATTGGAGGAAATTCCTAGAAAATCACCGTGTCTACTACCCTAGCCTGGTAATGGAATTTTATAATAATTTATCTTTGAGCCGAGATAGGTCTGCTCTGATCTCATCTGTTAAGGGAATTGAGATAGCAGTAACGTGTGACTCTCTCCACAAAGCTCTCAGTATTCCAGAAAAAGGGGAGGTGGAGAGAGGGTTTAGATATAGTCTGCATGAAGCTTTTTCGGTCATTACTGGTAAACCCAGTAACATTCATGACAAGGGGCAATTGAAGCTGAAAGCTTACCAAACCTTATCATTTCCCCCTCTTCACAAGCTTCTTCAGAACATCATTGCCTCTATAGTCACCCCATAGACTGGAGCTAGAGGAAGAATCACAGACACTCAGAGATTTCTTTTGTTCTGTCTGATTCAACATGTAAAGATCTGTCTGCCTGAAATTATTTTTTCTATCATGAAGGGGTGTATTGGGTCCAAAAGACACCTGCCCTACGCCGCCCATCTAACAGACATCTTCAAGTATTCAAAGATTTCCTTGGATGGAGAGGCCATGTCTGAAGTTAGGGGTCGAAACATATTCAACATGAATTTTGTTTCAGTATTTTTGGGCTTGGAGGGTTCTTCTCTCATGGGGCAGGTTAAGGCCCAGAAAGTCAAAGAATCACAAGCTTAGAGAGAGCTTCTGGAACACCCTCAAGAATCTGCCCAAACAGTTTTAGAATTAGCTTCTGAGGTTGCTTTACAGGAGACACCATCTGAACAACCACTGTCTGCTACTTCTGCTGCACCTACTGAAGCATCTATATCTTTTCAGAGGCTTGTTGAGATTGCATCTGAAGAAGTTAGGATGTCTGAAGACAGCATTCAAACTGAACTAGATACAAATATTGGTGGTTTGTTTGATTCCTTTGGGAAGACATCAGAAGAAGTGAGGCTGCCCGTGGAACAGCCTGCCCAAGAGCAAGAAAGTAATGAGCAAGACCTTGCTGAGTTTGTTAATTTCATTCTTAGAGAGACTGTAGAGAAAAGCTTGGAAGAGGCTGACAACGTGGTTACAGCTGAAATTATAGAACAGGCACCTGTTGAAAACTCTGCAGATGATGATCTCATGGAAGAAAGAGTGGATGAGTGTCAGGAGAAAGTTACTGACATAGAACAAGAAGCAGAATCATCAAGTGAAGAAGAAGCACCTGAAAATGTATTTCCTGAAAAAGAAATCCAAGCTGAAGATGAAGATCGGGCTCCAGCAGGAGACAGCCAAACGCCAGTACAAGAAGAAGCAGATGAGAGAACAGCACCTGGCTGTGAATCTTATGGTACACCCCTAGGTCAACCTCGACTTCTATCTGCTCGGGCGCCCAACATTGAAGAACTCCTTATAAATTTGACTCAGCAGATGCAGAGACAGGATAAGAAAATAGATGATCTGCTCAAGTATGTTACTCTAAATATTAATCAAGTTCATTCCAGGCTACTGAAGCTTGAAATTTCTTTCCTGATTGAATGGAAAAAGTTCCTGCTAAACAAGAAAGCTTCAGATGATGCCACCAGGTCCTCGATGGAAAGCTTGCAGGTGGTATGTTCAAAGATAGCAACAATACTTCGTGAATTACAAGATGCTCATATTTCTTCTTTTAAGTCATCTGCCAGCATTATAGATCATTGTTTTGAGATCAGGACATCCTTAGAAGTTTTGAAGGGGTCATTTAGTGCCCTAGGTCCAGATGTCCAGAAGATCTATGACAAATTGATCGCTTTCTTAGCAGAAGTGAGAACTCTGACTGACAGATATGAATCTGTTAATATTCGCCAAGAAGACATCATTTCAGAAGTGGCACATGTCAGAAGCTCCGTTGTGTATTGGGTAGCTGAATTGTCCAATGACTTGAAGGATCTTCACTCTGCCTTGGGTTCAGCCCCTGGTCAGGCATCCTCCAGCAGAGGTCCAACTCAAGATTTCTCCTCTGTTGCTCCTAGGGGTAGACCACCACAAGACAGGCAGCGTGGCCCTTCCAGGAGACATGCCAGATTCTTTTCTCCTTAAAAAATAGTGTTCTGTATTTTTTGCCCATTTTGAGGCTCTCTCACACTCTTGGACTTGTTAATTACACCTCATATCATTTGCATTTCTGCCTCCTTTTGTTTCTTTCTTTTTGATGTTGACAAAGGGGGAGAACTCAAGTCTTTTCTACTACTACGATTGAGAATGATTTTTTGTTGTTAATGATTCTTTAATATTCTTTAATGATGATTAATGATGGTGCTGATGATGTTTAGCTTTGAACAGGTTGAAAATTATTCCTGCAAAGACTCAAGACTCATAGTGTTGCCTTCCATCAAAAAGGGGGAGATTGTTGAGTCTTTACATGTTTTGAGGATGACAACACTATGAGCCTTAGTGGAGAACAAAAAATATTTCTCTGTGGAAAATAAACTTTTGAGTCACTTCAGTTATTTTCAGGGGTTGTCTTCGTGCTGTTTACTGAAGCAGCTCGATTTGTTCTGATGAACCTCGAGTCGTTTTCCTGTGAACCTCGTGTAGTTTCTTCAGTATTTAGTTGCTCATCTCGAGTCATCCTTTTTATTTTTGCTCTTGTGTTTTCGTGTCATTTACTGTAGTTACTCGAGTCATTTTCCTGCTTTCACTGTTTTATCACGTGTCGTTGTAGCCGTTCCTGTCTTCTGTCTTCGTGTTGTTTTTCCTAGACCCCGTGTCCTTTTTGCTTTGTGACCACACTTCGTGTCGGTTTCTATTTTCATCTTCGAGTTGGTTTCAGTCCGTGTCGTCCTCATCTTCGAGTCGTTCGTAAGTTCGAGCAATTTTGTATTCGAGTCGTGTTTTATGTCTTCGTGTTGTTTTTGTGTTTGTGTCTTCGTGTTATCTTTTGTGCTTGTGTCTTCGTGTTATTTTTATGTTTGAGTCTTCATGTTATCTCTGTGTTTGTGTCTTAGTGTTGTTTTTATGTCTTCGTGTTGCTTCTTTCTATCTTCGTCCAGGTTTCCTCTGATCGCGTGTTTTACTACCGTTTTACTCCGTGTTATTTCCTTCTCACCTCGTGCTGTTCTCATCTGACTTCGTGTCGTTCTCTTTGTAGTGTTAGCTTTGTTACTGTGGTACCTCGTGTCGTTCTCTCTTTATCTCGTGCTGTAGTCATCTTATGTACCTCGTGTCGTTCTCAGTATAGTGCACCTTTTGTTGTTCCTACACACCTCATGCAGCTTTAGCTTGAGTGTCAACCAACTTATTTCAAGTATATATATATATAGAGAGAACCCTGAGTATTAATGGTTTTAATCTCTTTGCAGGAGAAGAAGAAAAATAAAAAGAAGAAGGTGGTCCGAGGAAGAATATTCCCCAGTGACTGGGCTGCACGTGATCCAATACTAAAGGAACCAATGCTATAAGGGCACGTGGAAAGAAGGTTCTGGATCGAGTGTGGGAGGCACACACATTCTGTACCTTATCCACTTGCTGCTGCTATATATTGAAGCTTTCGTCCACAAATGAAGGTTGATCGAAAGGGAAAAAGGAAAAAGCAGAAGTGCAGAGAGTTCGATCCAGCAAAAGAAGAGAAGAAAATAGAGGGCAGAAACTGAAGAAGAGGAAGAAGAGAGAATAGGAAGCTGAGAGTTCAGAAAGAAGAAGAAGAAGAAGGATTCTGGTTTCAGGATCAAATCCGAACCAGTTTGCTCTATTGTGAACTATATTCTGTGTTTTATCATTCCAGCATTCAGTCTGCTGTATCTTTTTAGTTTCTTATTTTTGATCTTTCTTTACTGTTCCAGTTTTGTCTCCGATTCTCAGGTTGAGATCGGTGGTCCTCCTGTTCTGTTGGTTTAGGAGAAGGGAGACGTTGTCTCCAGTTGCAAGTGGCCGTGTGCTGCTTGTGGGTTCCCTCTGGGCTTTAGAGGAAGAGAGACCTTGGTCTCTGGTTCTAGTGACTACAGATCACTAGTGTTCCCTCCGGTTGGAGGAAGAGGAACTTGTTTCCTAGTTTCTAGGGACTTGGAGTCCTTAGGTTTCCCTCCGGGTGTGGAGGAAGAGGGGAGGGTGTTCCCCTGGTGAAGCTGTGAATCAGCCGTTGTCGCAAACTGAGTCTGCTTGGCTAGCCGGTGCTAGTGGAAGCCTCACTTCGGTTTGAAGTGAGGGGTGGACGTAGGCAGACTGGAGGTCTGACCGAACCACCTTAAAAATCCCTGGTGCAGTGTGTTTGGTTTCTATTCTGATTTTTGATCTATTCGGTAGATGCTTGTCTAGGCCGATCCATCTCTATCTTCCTAGCTGATCGTTCTGCGCGGTTAGTGTTTGGCCGTTAAGATCTTTTTCGGAAACTCCTAATTGAGAACTTATTTTTTAATCCTCAATATTTTACTGGTAAAGGTCCATTCACCCCCCTCTGGACCTATCATCTTATGGCAGTATAGCCAAGGTTTTCCATTAGTTTGATGGTCCCCTGATAGTGAGATCAGGGTTTGCTTTTCGTGCCATAGTAGTAGTTTAGAGAGCCGGGGTTCTGTCGGCTACCGTTGTTCTATTCCAGCTATGGCCGTTGCTTCTGTTGTAGTTGTTCTCGTTAGTGCTATTTACCATCGTTGTTTTGTGGTAAGGTTTCGCGGGACCCCTACTGAGCCAATGAGATGAGGCTCACCCATGTCTTTTTAGGTGTAGCAGTTCCTCCTCGAGGTTCGGAGGTCATGCCCTAAGCTTTTAATACAGCGAAAGATAATCTCGAGAAACGTGAACAGCCGACATAGTAATCCCCTTGCAAGCAAGAATAATCAGAGCGCAATAACAATTACACATAAGATGCAATTGCACAATAATTTGCTCAAGTTCTCCCTTCATTAATAATAAGAGTGATAAAAATCTGAGTACATAGACGATTCCAACTTACTTTGACTCAATAAAGAGAAAATTACATGAACTCGATCTAGACATTATTGACTTCCTAAGTCTTCTCTCAATCTTATGTGACTTTCATTCGCTCTCGAACCCACCACTTGAATAACTCGAATCCGAATCCGAACTACTTGCATCTCCTGAAAAATATTGGAAATAGGTAAAGAACACACTTGCCCAGTAGGTATCTTCGCATCAACATGTAGGTAATATTAAAGTGATTAGCATTTTAGCTCTAAAGAACAAGGTAAAATCATGTGAATGCGATAAATCACGTAAATAAACCAAAATAATAAGAATTGATCAAGTTAAGATATGATTGAGCAAGCATGATCAAGCACGAATGTGATTATGGCCTTTCATGAACAAGAATATACTAGAACATCATGTAAGAAGCAAGTAAGTACTTTTCGCTTAATAGCAAGTACTTCATGAATTTCTGTGAAATACCACTCTGTGGATAAATCCGTGGATCTCGTGGATATTTATGATTACTGTGAATTTTCACTTATTTATAAAGAAAGTACTCACAGCACAATGCGATGCCAGTAGCATCATACCCCATGGTCCATAATAGTTTGTTTCCGACAATCAGTCGAGGGGACTAGCATAGACCCCTTGAACACAATCAGTGCTCAAATCGCATATTCATGTATAAATCAAGCTACTTCCACGCATGTAATTAATATGGCCATGAATGTACAATTTCAATGATATTTCCATGATAAAGTAACCAAAACTAAGAATGCTTCTATTGAGAATACGTAATTTCAATAAATGCATTAATAACTAGGTTATGCCCTGGAAACAAATCGGCAACTTAACGGTACCTTCTTTAATTTCCAATTTTTTTACTTAGATATCTTTAAAATAAGTTCTAGATAATCAATTGAACTATCTATGATCATAGAAATATTAACTATTTTGGGTCAACCTCGAGTTAAAAGTACTCAGGAGATTTGGCGGTCTATAACTGGGCTGCTATACTGATATGGTGGTGTAGTATTGGGCCGCTAGAATGGACTGATTCCCGAAAGAAATCAGCTTGGACTCAGACAATCGTGGCGGTCAGATACTGGACCGTTAATGGGCCTTAGCGGTCGAGTATTGAAGCGTTACAGGATCCGAAAACATCGATAGTCCTTTCTAAACAATTGGGCTTTAATGGTACAATCAACTCGGCGTCCTAGTGGGAATCCCAGGCTTGCGAAGAATTACGGAGGCCTTGAAACAAGATTTCCTAGTCCATTGGAAGGAATATCCATAGGAGAGGTTATCAAGTTCAAGATTGTGTTCCTATAGTGCAAAGAGTGTAACTAATGGTCATATACCGTAATATATGCCACGAACTTATAGAAATGACTCTGAGATAAAAATGGAATGTGTGCAGTGATAAACCATCGTTAAATCTCATCCATTCAAACATTTAAACCATACTTTAATACAAGAGTATATGGTTTTGGCATGAAACTATGATATGCTTAAAATAAGTAAAAATCCATAAAGAACACGAAATCATTGTTATGGATTAGGAACTAAAAACTCAGAGTCGTAAAAAACATCAAAATAGGTTAGTATATAGTTAACTAGGCTTATTTATAAAAAAAAATCTGTGTCGGTTTGACAGAAAATAGAAATACTGGCGGTCTATTATATAACCATTACAGCGAGTTTGCGGTTTATCGTAAGGCCACCAGAGAGATAAAAACGGTCTACAGAGTGTCTAGCGGTTTATCGTAGGGCCGCTGCACATATTTGGCGGTCGAACATTAGGCCGCTAGAGCACGATTGATAGTAAATTAACTAAAAAGAAAACTAATGCTTAAAACACATCATGTCTAGAAATCAACATATTATAATTTCACAGTATGATAGAACGGAGATAACATGCATGGGATCCATGTATTAGAACAAGAGAATTTATTTAGTTTATTAGGGCTAAGTAATATGCATGAACATTACACTATATGTATAGACTCAAGTAAAACATGAAATTCACGATCTATAAAGCATGAAATCAAGTGCAATAAGAGGGCTTTTAATCTAGAATGGTATTTTTGTCGTTCATGAGATGACCTACCTCTATTAAGGCTTTTAAACATCCAATTTAAGGCTGGATGATATCCCTAGTTCGTTGCACTTCTTGTGACAAATCAGGAACTTCACGCTGCTCTAACTCTTTTCTTGACCTATGGACGTGAAATTTGGAGGGTAAGAAGTAGATACTAAGGGGAACTAAAAGTTCTAAAGATACTATTACTAAATACCTCGATTTGGTCCTCTAATTCCTTGATCTTCACCGGACTTTTGCACAATTTCCTGGGTCGATAATATGGAACCAGCAACTTAGCAGGCTTCTATCTTCTTGTGTGCTTGATCTCCTAGCACGAGATTTTGAGGGATGTTATTCCTATGTATTAGGAATAAAAACTTCTAAAAAACCTACCTGAAATAATGTCGTCTTACCTTGATTCCACGCGAGCTAATGTAAGGGTCACGCAAGTCAAAATAAGGTTATATTTATGGGTTTTCCTACGGTTTGAGGATTAGATCGATCCTAGAGTCCTTATTAAACCTTAGATCGACTTCCGAGAGTCCTTAAGGTGTTTACTAGTCCTCCCATCTCGATCCCTAAGAGATAAACTCTCAAAAATCCAATCTTTTTGCTCTTTCTTCCACTCACGGAACTGACAGAATGTAGCGGTCGAAGATTGGTCTGCCACACGTGACTTTGCGATTTTACGATAGACTGCTATAGATCTTGGGCGCCGAATTTGAAACTAGTTCAAACTCTTATTTCGGTTTATCCATTAAATTATCTAAATATTTAATATTTATCCTTATATTTCGTGAATAGACTAATTAACCTTCTATAATATGGGCCAAACTTCATGGGCTTGGTCATTAAATCATTTGGGCTTTAATTAAATAGGCTAGGTGTAGCGACCCGGATTCCGGATACCCGGCATGCCCGGTGGGACTACTGGATATGCGTGATACCGCATGGAACCCGCGAGGCCTCCCAAGAGCGGGAAAGCTCTGAAGGGATAAGGGCACGTGTAGAGTACATTGAAACCACAGAGATATAACAGAAGCAATTAAATTTCATTAGATAGGTTTGCCAAAATAGCAGAAATAAAATTACTTTTTAATTAACAGTTTCAAATTAACAATTATATCCCAGAGTCAGTCCAAAGCTAAAGACAACAAGTATAGCAGAGTACAATCGACAGAAAAGAAAGACGTACCAAAAGGTCGGGAGAAGCCCGACGCAGGTACCAGCTGGCAGCAACGGCACGCAACGAGCAGGCACACTCCAGGAACCATGCGGAAGCAGAAGGTGAAACCCACCTGAAAAGCAGGGGTGAGTCTCTAACCAGAAACTCAGTAGGGGTCACGCGGATCCCCACTGGAAAACGCACAGTGCAACGGAAGTAACAGTAAAATAGCAAGTGCAGTAAAGCAGGAAAAGCTACACTACAAAGCTGTAAATAGAACAGGGACAGCAGGAGTAGGGAACAGGCTAAGAGCAAGGGGAACTCAACCAAAAGAAAGAGCGAGGCCGCAAAACCCGGAACACGGCCACCGAGGAGAACTCGGCACTCTAAGCTACTCCAAAAGGCAACAGACGGTCAACCCTAAACTCACACGGTAGGGTACACCAGTCCGTCGGCCAAAACCGAGAGGAGGGCAAAAGCCAACTACACAAACGGAAAAGGTCTAGAAAAGACCCAGACGGACGACAACCAGTACGACTAGAACGCCGTGCACGCCGCCCCACGCACGACCAGAACGTCGCGCATGCAACAGGGCACCGACCTCGAGTACAGCCACGAGAGGGCCACTCGCAAAGGTCACAATGCGCAAGAAACGCCGAGAGTCACGTGTCACGTGACGGAAGTACCTCCTCATAGGAATAGCCAGCTGCGTCACTGACGTCTTACGCTGCGCCACAAGTACCTACCTACACACGCCCAGAACGGCGGAGGCCAAGGTACTCAAAACCAAGTCCAAGGAACAACCGCTCCGAGTCCAAGGAGAGGCAGCACCAACAGATGCTGAACCAGAAACAGAACAACAATAAGACAAGTAACTAGTCAGGGTCACGTCCGTCGATGTAAGTCCTCAGTCCCTGACAACATGTGCACACACTGGCTCTAGCCTAAGCCAGGTCCTCTAGCTAGTTTTCTCCCTCGGCAGGACGCTATCGTTGGCTGGGAGCCCACGGAACTAGCATACAAACCGTGTACGGGAACCCTCCGCTATCCGCAAGCGGGCCAGCACTCAAGAGACCGAAGGGTAACAACAACGGAGGCTCACGAGGCACAAGACTCGAAAACACGAGTGCTAAAGTACAGACAGTCCACGGAAGCCCTGTCACACGTACTACGAAGCACCACTCGCAGTACAACCACTGCCAACAGACTCAGGACCAGGCAACTAGACCTACAATGCAACGATCCTTGAGTCAGACGACTCAAAAGCAAGATCGTCACAGACAGCGGAACAAGCCGCCAATCGGTCTAATCCTAAGCCAGAAGAAACGACGCTCCGAAGAAAATAACACACGGAGACCTGAGGGAACACCAGCAACCCTCAGCACACCTGGACACACCAACCGAGGTAAGGCAATACCTCGAGGCATCCAAAACCAGTGTCTCGGGCCGGACAAAACCACCGAGACACACATAGGGCTACTCGTCAACCCCGGGGTCACCCCGGGTTGACCGGAACCCAACCAAAGACACACACAAGAGTAGGATAGAGAATCCTACCACAAGCAAAAAGACTCCTGACTACCTTACAATGTAGTCCTAGCCCTCATAGCACGTCAGGAGACATCCACGGGACAACAGGCAAACCACAAGGCCAAGTCAAGACAAGCATTAACCGGAAGAACGGAAATCGGAGCACAAGGCATGTAACGCGCCACCCCTAGACCGCTACAAGCATATGACGGTCTAGACCTGGGCCGTTACACTCCAAGCGAAGGTCGAGGGAGAAGCCGTCACTCACACCGCCCTAACCAACTCTAAAACACAGAAAAAATGATGTAACGGCCAGCACGGGGCACGCTACACACACCTGACGCGCCCGACCGGGGCCGTCAGGGCCAACACACCCACAACCAAAGCTAGCTGAGAGGCATGTAACGGCCAACACAGGGCGCATTACAAACGCCTGACGCACAGGGGCCCCACTGTTATATCCAACGGCGCAGCAACCCAACTCAGCTAACACAGCATGTAACGGCCTAGGGCAGGCGCGTTACAAAAACCTAACACATGGGGGAACCACCGCCAGAGGCACCGCCTCAAATGGTCAACGTCGGTCAAACAGAATGTGACGGCCAGAATAGGGCGCGTTACATCCATCTAACGCGCTGGGTCAAGCGCGTTAGAGGAACCGACTTAACCCAAGCAATAAACGACAAAAGAGATATAACGCGCCTCTCGGGACGTGTCAGAAAAATGTGACGCGCGAGCCCTGGGCCGTCACTCTCTCAAAACCCCGAAGAACTCAATCAACCCAGACAATGTAACGGTCAGTCGTGGGGCCGTCGGAGCAAATGACGGTCCCTGGAATGACCGCCACATCAGCTACGGCGAGAAAATAGAGGAATGGCCAAATCGGCCCGTTCCACGCCCCATTCACGCCGAAGCGTAGGGGAAACCAACCCAATCGACAAAAAACAACATAAGGAGGCTAAAAAGCCCACATGCAAGCATCAAAACGCAAGATCCTGGCGATTCCAACGAATCAACCCTAAATGGGTCAACGAGATTCCCGGGCTCCTACCGGCCTCGAATGACCACCGATCAACACAAAACAAGCATGGATGGGATCCTAACATCCCAACGGTCAGTTCAACACTAACCGAGCTACAAATGGTTGCCGTTTTCCGGCGAACCCTAAAAACTCCGAAAATCACGATTTAGACTAAACAAGCCCAAACTCGGCCGTTTCCTTGCCGGACGACGTGCAATGACAGGGAAAACGGAGAGGAAGAAGTGAGGAACCGTCACCCTACCTCCACCGAAGAAACCGTGCCCCGAAGGGACTAAACCGCGCCGAAAACCACGCCGTGAACCGAACCGTCGGCTTTGAATCCACCGTTCGGGATCGTGCCAGAATCGATCCGATCCTCGCCTCATCGCGCACCTAGCCAGCTCCACCACGTCCCCAGCACACGCCCCTAGGTACCCCATCTGCAACCAGAGCCGAGAGAGTGAAACGGGAGAGAGAGACGGCGGCGGCGAAATGAGAAGGGAGGAGAGGGGAAAGAAAAGAAAAAGAAAAGAAATTAGGAAATTTTCCTAATTTCTGAAAATTCTGAAAATGTGCCGAAAATGCACAAATTCAGAAAAATACGCAAAAATAGTCGAAACGACCGGCTCGAAGAGTACATCGTCGCTGTAGCATCCACGAGTTCAAGAACTAACAAACAAACTCACCGTAGGGTTCCGTAACTAGTACGAGAGAAAAACTCACACGGCTCGTAAAGCTCAACTCGGAGGCCACCAAAGCGAACCGAACTCACCGAAACCAATCCAAAAGATCCAATGAAGATCCAGCAAGACCTACCAAGGATCAAGGGCATTACATCCTCCCCTCCTTTAAGAAATTTCACCCTCGAAATTAAGTACTAACAAAGGAGAAGCAGGGAAGAACAACCCAACAAAATAACACAAATCTCGAGAAACACAGCTCAGAGGAACACCGTCAGATCACAATTACAGGTACACACTCAGCTTCCAAGACACAAGTCCGCAGCACGAGCATGGCACCAAAGTGAGCACATCTGACACCTCCGAAGCAAGGCAACGTCGTTTACACCTCACAGAACAGGAGACACGACTGCCACAACAACAAACAATCAACCGATCGAGAAACACAACGACTGCACAGCAAGCGGCAGCTTACACAAGGAGACACAGTCCTCTCAGCTGACAGCTCGACTACATCATCGGCTCCAGTGCCAAAGGCAACAGGGAACACCTGGCACACAGGACACCAACGACAACAGCAGCACCGGACCACATACACCATCAAGTCAGTCCTCACTCAGATATTACATCTGATCGAGTCGCAAGCTACTCTAGGAAAAGAGCACAGCAAAGCTAACCGACAAGACTTGGTCCACACAGAGACACAAAATCATAGAGAAATAGCACTCACAGAAACAACACAGCGGCAGCACCTGCAGGTTTCCAGTTCCACTCTGAACACAGAACCATCGAACACAACTGCAAGCAGGGTCACAACAAGGCACAAGAACAGCTGAGCACACGACCACAAGGAACGAGTCACGCATCAGACTGCTCACCAAGAGAAGACCCACAATAACAAGAAACGACAACAATCTCGGGGAACGCAACTCAAGGACCACCAACACACCTCGAGAGCACAACACCCAAGAAAGAAATGCAGAGCAAAGGGTACTTAATCAGCAGGAATGCCGACAAATTCATCAATACTCGCAAATGCCAATGCCAACACCAGAAAACCACTAACAATGGCACGGCAACAAACGACATCAAGGCACAAGAAGCCAAGACGAAGTCACATCGAGAAAGAACAAACCTCTCGACCCATGGGTAGCCAACCCACACACTTCCGCTACACTCTCAACAACGCGCACAGGCAACAGAACAACCTTGGTAGTCGCACCTCAGCACACACCAAACGCCTTCGCAATCAACAAAGATCACAAATCACACGCCACGAGTACCGATCCCGCGAACAACCGATCACAAGGAGCCTAAGCGCAACAGGAGAAGAGCACCAGCTTCAGCACAAAGCACAAGGAAAGCATCAATCTCAACTTACCTTCACGTCCTGAAAATGATAAATGAGCCTTCACAATACATCGGCCGCTAGACACGACACGACAAACACGGTACACAATAGCTCTTAACACCATCACGGAGTCCAAAGCCAAGCAACCGTATAGCAGAGAGTAGATCAGGCTCAAAACAAAGCTGTCCACACTTAAGCAGACATAGGACAAAGCATCACTAAGATAGCAATTCCAAGGAAAACCTCGAAAAGATTCCACCAGAAGGGACGAGAAGCAAGAAGCTCAATCATAAAAGCTCACCAGGAAGGGAAAATCCTAGCTCGCCTGAGCAACTTCTCCAACACGGAATCAAATCGAGCACTTCAACAGAAGCGAGACACATCAGGAGCTGAATAGACTCAAGTCGGGATGACCAAGACAACGTAAGAACGTGTACGGTCATCAAACCAAGGTTGAAGGTCAACAGCAACCTGAACAACACACAGAAAAATCTCGAACAACGTATCGCAGATTCAAGCCTTCCGGCGAACACTGCCAAGTACAACATGATCAAGACAAACGCAACGACAAAAAAGAAACACCTCGTCACTTCCTGACGAGAGCAGAACCATCTCGTATAGTGCCAGAACAGCACGCACAAGACAACACACAGAAAACAACGTGATAAAGAATCACAAACCGCAGCCAGCTGAAGACTGTACTGGACCTTCACGACTCTAGAAACTATATATCTCAGATTCCCATGTACTTCACACCACAATGCTCTGATAGCTTAGAAAAGAACTCTGAACATCTCAAAACACTGCTCTAATACCACTCTGTAGCGACCCGGATTCCGGTTACCCGGCATACCCGGTGGGACTACCGGATACGCGTGATACCGCATGGAACCCACGAGGCCTCCCAAGAGCGGGAAAGCTCCGAAGGGATAAGGGCACGTGTAGAGTACATTGAAACCACAGAGATATAACAGAAGCAATTAAATTTCATTAGATAGGTTTACTAAAGTAGCAGAAATAAAATTACTTTTTAATTAACAGTTTCAAATTAACAATTATATCCCAGAGTCAGTCCAAAGCTAAAGACAACAAGTCTAGCACAGTACAATCGACAGAAAAGAAAGACGTACCAAAAGGTCGGGAGAAGCCCGACGCAGGTACCAGCTGGCAGCAACGAGCACGCACACTCCAGGAACCACGCGGAAGCAGAAGGCAAAACCCACCTGAAAAGCAGGGGTGAGTCTCTAACCAGAAACTCAGTAGGGGTCACGCGGATCCCCACTGGAAAACGCACAGTGCAGCGGAAGTAACTGTAAAATAGCAAGTGCAGTAAAGCAGGAAAAGCTACACTACAAAGCTATAAATAGAATAGGGACAGCAGGAGTAGGGAACAGGCTAAGAGCAAGGGGAACTCAACCAAAAGAAAGAGTGAGGCCGCAAAACTTGGAACACGGCCACCGAGGAGAACTCGGCACTCTAAGCTACTCCAAAAGGCAACAGACGGTCAACCCTAAACTCACACGGTAGGGTACACCAGTCCGTCGGCCAAAACCGAGAGGAGGGCAAAAGCCAACTACACAAACGGAAAAGGTCTAGAAAAGACCCAGACGGACGACAACCAGTACGACTAGAACGCCGTGCACGCCGCCCCACGCATGACCAGAAAGTCGCGCATGCAACAGGGCACCGACCTCGAGTACAGCCACGAGAGGGCCACTCGCAAAGGTCACAATGCGCAAGAAACGCCGAGAGTCACGTGTCACGTGACGGAAGCACCTCCTCACAGGAATAGCCAGCTGCGTCACTGACCTCTTACGCTGCGCCACAAGTACCTACCTACACACGCCCAGAACGGCGGAGGCCAAGGTACTCAAAACCAAGTCCAAGGAACAACCGCTCCGAGTCCAAGGAGAGGCAGCACCAACAGATGCTGAACCAGAAACAGAACAACAATAAGACAAGTAACTAGTCAGGGTCACGTCCGTCGACGTAAGTCCTCAGTCCCTGACAACGTGTGCACACACTGGCTCTAGCCTAAGCCAGGTCCTCTAGCTAGTTTTCTCCCTCGGCATGACGTTATCGTTGGCTGGGAGCCCACGGAACTAGCTTACAAACCGTGTACGGGAACCCTCCGCTATCCGCAAGCGGGCCGGCACTCAAGAGACCGAAGGGTAACAACAACGGAGGCTCACGAGGCACAAGACTCGAAAACACGAGTGCTAAAGTACAGACAGTCCACGGAAGCCCTGTCACACGTACTACGAAGCACCACTCGCAGTACAACCACTGCCAACAGACTCAGGACCAGGCAACTAGACCTACAACGCAACGATCCTTGAGTCAGACGACTCAAAAGCAAGATCGTCACAGACAGCGAACAAGCCGCCAATCGTTCTAATCATAAGCCACAAGAAATGACGCTCCGTAGAAAATAACACACGGAGACCTGAGGGAACACCAGCAACCCTCAGCACACCTCGACACACCAACCGAGGTAAGGCAATACCTCGAGGCATCCAGAACTAGTGTCTCGGGCCGGACAAAACCACTGAGGCACACACAGGGCTACTCATCAAACCCGGGGTCACCCCGGGTTGACCGGAACCCAACCAAAGACATACACAAGAGTAGGATAGAGAATCCTACCACAAGCAAAAAGACTCCTGGCTACCTTACAATGTAGTCCTATCCCTCATAGGATGTCAGGAGACATCCACGGGACAACGGGCAGACCACAAGGCCAAGCCAAGACAAGCAGAAACTGGAAGAACGGAAATCGGAGCACAATGCATGTAACGCGCCACCCCTAGACCGCTACAAGCATATGATGGTCTAGACCTGGGCCGTTACACTCCAAGCGACGGTCAGGGGAGAAGCCGTCACTCAGACCGCCCTCACCAACTCTAAAACATAGAAAAAAGCATGTAACGGCCAGCACGGGGCACGCTACACACACCTGAAGCGCCCGACCGGGGCCATCAGGGCCAACACACCCACAACCAAAGCTAGCTGAGAGGCATGTAACGGCCAACACAGGGCGCGTTACAAATGCCTGACGTACAAGGTCCCCACCGTTATATCCAACGGCGCAGCAACCCAACTCAGCTAACACAGCATGTAACGGCCTGGGGCAGGCGCGTTACAAAAACCTAACACATGGGGGAACCACCGCCAGAGGCACCGCCTCAAATGGTCAACGTCGGTCAAACGGAATGTGACGGCCAGAACAGGGCGCGTTACATCCATCTAACGTGCTGGGTCAAGCGCATTAGAGGAACCGACTTAACCCAAGCAATAAACGACAAAAGAGATATAACGCGCCTCACGGGACGCGTCAGAAAAATGTGACGCGCCAGCCCTGGGCCGTCACTCTCTCAAAACCCTGAAGAACTCAATCAACCCAGACAATGTAACGGTCAGTCGTGGGGCCGTCAGAGCAAATGACGGTCCCTGGAATGACCACCACATCAGCTACGGCGGGAAAACAGAGGAATGGCCAAATCGGCCCATTCCACGCCCCATTCACGCCGAAGCGCAGGGGAAACCAACCCAATCGACGAAAAACAACATAAGGAGGCTAAAACGCCCACATGCAAGCATCAAAACGCAAGATCCAGGTGATTCCAATGAATCAACCCTAAATGGGTCAACGAGGTTCCCGGGCTCCTACCGGCCTCGAATGACCACCGATCAACACAAAACAAGCATGGATGGGATCCTAACATCCCAACGGTCAGTTCAACACTAACCGAGCTACAAATGGTTGCCGTTTTCTGGCGAACCCTAAAAACTCCGAAAATCACGGTTTAGACTAAACAAGCCCAAACTCGGCCGTTTCCTTGCCGAACGACGTGCAATGGCAGGGAAAACGGAGAGGTAGAAGTGAGGAACCATCACCCTACCTCCACCGAAGAAACCGTGCCCCGAAGGGACTAAACCGTGCCGAAAACCGTGCCACGAACTGAACTGTCAGCTTTGAATCCACCGTTCGGGATCGCGCCAGAATCGATCCGATCCTCGCCTCATCGCGCACCTAGCCAGCTCCACCACGTCCCCAGCACACGCCCCTAGGTACCCCGTCTGCAACCGGAGTCGAGAGAGCGAAACGGGAGAGAAAATGGGAGAGAGAGACGGCGGCAGCGAAATGAGAAGGGAGGAGAGAGGGAAGAAAAGAAAAAGAAAAGAAATTAGGAAACTTTCCTAATTTCCAAAAATTCTGAAAATGCGCCGAAAATGCACAAATTCAGAAAAATACGCAAAAATAGTCGAAACGGCCGGCTTGAAGAGTACATCGTCGCTGTAGCATCCACGAGTTAAAGAACTAACAAACAAACTCACCGTAGGGTTCCGTAACTAGTACGAGAGAAAAACCCACACAGCTCGTAAAGCTCAACTCGGAGGCCACCAAAGCGAACCGAACTCACCGAAACCAATCCAAAAGATCCAACAAGACCTACCAAGGATCCAGGGCATTACACTAGGTCTATTTTTTATCATAATTGGGCCTTAATAATGACATATTCAATCCAATATTCATTTCTCAATTCATTGGTACTTTATAAATTTTCTAAAAATTCCAGAAAATTCACAAATTTTCCAGAAATAATTCTTAAGGTATTTCGGGCATTATACCCTCCCCCTCTTAATAGAATTTGATCCCCAAATTCAATACATAGATTATATGGAGAGTGTACTTACATTCAAATAATTCTGGAAATCTTTTGCGCATGGCTTCTTCGGTTTCCCATGTTGCTTCGTGTGGATATAACTTGGTCCATTAGACTTTGACCATTGGAATAGTTTTGTTCTGAACTTGACGAACCTCTTGTTCAACAATTCTAATTGGTTTTTGTTCATATGTCAAGTCCTTCTTAATCTCCAGATTGTCGTAAGTGATGACATGGAAAGGATCGTAAACATATTTCTTTAACATCGAGATATGAAATACATCATGAACTTCTGCTAGTTGTGGAGGTAACGTCAGTCGATAAGCCACTTCACCGACCCTTTCCTGGATTTCAAATGGGCTAATAAATCTTGGAGTAAGCTTGCCTTTAATGTCAAATCTTCGAATATCACGGCCCGGGGAAACCTTAAGGTATACATGATCTCTTACTTGAAATTCCAAGTCGCGTCTTCGATTGTCATCATAAGATTTCTGCCGGTCTTGTGCTATCTGGAGCATTTCCTTAATAAGCTTTATCTTTTCTGTAGTATCCATGACCATGTCGAGACCTAAAAACTGCTTTTCTCCTTCTTCGTTCCAACATATCGGTGATTGATAGCTTCTTCTATATAGAGCTTCAAACGGTGCCATCTGCATACTAGCTTGGTAGCTATTGGTGTATGAAAATTCTGCTAGAGGTAAGTGATCATGCCAACTACTTCCAAAATTAATAGCACAAGTCTTGAGCATATCTTCCACCACTTGATTTGTCCTTTCCGTTTGACCATCAGTTTGTGGGTGAAATGTTGTGCTAAAGTTCAGTCGGGTCCCTAGAGAACGTTGAAAACCCTTCCAAAATTATGATGTGAATTGGGTATTTCTATCTGATATAATGGTGACAGGGACACTATGTAATTTGACAATATCCCTTATTTATAATGCTGCTAGAATATCTACAGACCATCGACTTTTAATTGGCAGAAAATGTGCAGACTTATTCAATCGGTCTATGATTACACATATACCATCGTGTCCTCCTCTGGTCTTAGGTAAACCCATGATGAAATCCATCCCTATACTTTCCCATTTCCATTCGGGAATATTTAAGGGATGTAATTTACCTGTGGGTCTTAAATGTTCTGCCTTTACTTGTTGACAAGTGAGACAGTGGGACATGAAATCTGCCACTTCTCTTTTCATGTTGGGCCACCAAAAGTTCCTTTTAAGATCTTGATACATTTTTGTACCACCTGGATGAATGGTGTATTTGGAATTATGAGCCCAAGATCAGTTTCTTAGTATCAACATGATCCGGTATACAAATTCGATCCTTGAATAGCAACATTCCATCATCGGTAATAGAGAAATCCGGCCTTTACTCAATATTGGCTTTAATTTCCAGTAATACGGTATCATTGTCTTGTAGTTTGACTAGATCTTCTATTAATGTAGGTTGAACTTGGATATTGGCTATAAAACAATCTTTTTTCTTTACGTCAACATCTAAATTCAACTGAGCAAATTGAGGAATGACATTTGTCATACTAATCATAAGACTTGATAGCTTTCCCATTGATTTTCTGTTAAGTGCATCTGCTACAGCATTAGCTTTGCTAGGATGATATTGAATAGCAAAATCAAAGTCTTTAAGATATTCCAACCATCTTCTTTGCCTCATATTCAACTCTTTTTGGGAGAACAAATACTTCAAGCTTTTGTGGTCTTAATAAACCGTTAATTTTTCTCCGTAAAGGTAGTGACGCCAAATTTTTAAGGCAAATATAATAGCCGCCAATTCTAAATCACACAGGATAATTTTCTTCATGACGCTTCAACTATCTTGAAGAATAATAAACCACCTTCCCATTTTGCATAAGAATGCACCCAAGGCCAACGCCAGATGCATCCGTATAGACTTCAAATCCACCACCCTCAACGGGCAATGATAGTATAGGGGCTGTCGTGAGATGTTCCTTAAGAGTTAGGAAACTCTTTTCACAGTCTTTCGACCATACAAAAGGATTTCTTTTCTTGTAAGTCTTGTCAAAGGAACGGCAATTTTAGAAAAATCCTTAATAAACCTCCTGTAATACCCAGCTAGACCTAGAAAACTTCTTACGTCCGATATAGTTGTTGGCCAGCTCCAGTTCTTGACAGCTTCCAACTTAAAAGGATCCACAACGATACCCTCTTTTGAAATGATATGGCAAAGAAATGAGACTTCTTTAAGCCAGAACTCACATTTACTAAGTTTGGCATAGAGTTTGTGTTCTCTTAGAGTCTGCAAGGCTATTTTTAAATGTTCTTAGTGCTCTTCCTTTATCTTGGAATAAATAAGAATGTCATCAATAAAGACGACTACAAACTGGTCCAGATAAGGCTGGAAAACTTTATTCATGAGTTGCATAGATGCTGTTCGGGCATTGGTTAACCTGAACAGCATTGCAACGAACTCATAATGACTATATTAGCTTCGAAAAGTAGTTTTGTATCTGTCTTCGTCTTTAATTCTGAGCTGGTGATAACCTGACCTGAGGTCTATCTTGGAAAAATATTTTGCTCCTGAAAGCTGATCAAAAAGCTCATCGATACGCGGCAACGGATACTTATTTTTAATTGTAAGTTGATTCAGTCGCCGGTAGTCAATACAAGGTCTGAGCGATCCATCCTTCTTCTTGACAACAAGGACTGGCATACCCCAAGGGGATGTGCTAGGTTGTATGAACCCCTTGTCTAATAATTCCTGGAGCTACATCTTCAATTCCATTAGTTCTGTGGGGCACATCCTATAGTGAGCTATTGAAACAGGTGTTGCTCCGGGAATGAGTTCAATGGATAAGTTTACTTCCCTTTCAGGTGGTAAACAGGGTAGATCTGATGGGAATACATCAGGAAACTCATTTACAATGGGGATGTCTGCTAAGATGATCTCTTTAGATTCGGTAACAATTACGAAAGCAAGAAAAGCTCCACATCCTTGCGAAATAAGTTTGCAAGCGTGAAGAGAAGAAATGATGGTAGGATGTTTCCTATACTTGATACCAAGGAAGGAAAATCTTGGAAGACCTGGTTTGCGAAAGGATATAATCCTATTCCGGCAATTGATATCGGCATCATGATCTACTAGCCAATCTACCCCTAGAATGGCATCATAACCTTTCATGTCAAGACATACTAAGTTTGCAGGGAGATTATGATCTTCTATCGTTACCTCACTATTAGGGTAGTAATCGGTAAGCTTCATTCCAGAACCTAAGGGTGTGGTAATAGAAAGATCTGAAGGTAAGGGAACTGATGAAATTGGCAATATTTTAGATAAAGTAGAGGATATAAAGGAATAATAAGCACCGGTATGAAATAGCACAAATGCAGGACGGGAACAAACTTGAATAGTACCTTCCATAAGTCCATCATTCTTGGGCGCTTCATCATTTTCTAGAATAGTATTGAGGTGAGCCTGCCTCTTGCATCCACCACCAGATGATTGTTCCTTCATAAGAGGACAGTCTGGCATGCGATGCTCACGGTTGCCACACCTTAAACAAGCATTGAGGCACTTCCAGCATTCCTCGGCCGAGTGGCCGAACTTTTCACAAAAGGTACAAGCCGCCACGACTTGCTTATCCTCCTCCTTGACTTTCTTATTCTTCTGGGAGTTACACCCGCTCTCGTTCCTCGACCTCTTCCGGCTATCACGGGGTTTGTAGGCTCCGTGATGCTAAATGTCTCCTTCTTACTACGCCGATCCGACCGTCGGCTTGACTCTTCCCCTTTGCCCTTTAATTTTTTGACCTTTTCCAAGGTCCTTTCACAGAGATACGCCCGTTGGACCATCTCTGCATAAGTACGGATATTTTGAGTCCCGAGCTGCTGAATGAAATTGGGTCTTAACTCGTCCATAAACCGATTAGCCTTCAATAAATCGGTACTGACCAGATGAGTCGCATATGGCGCTAGCCTGGAAAATTGCAGTTCATACTCGACAACTGTCATCATTCCCTGACGTAGAGAAGCGAACTCCGTAGCCTTTCTCTCTTTAACATGTTCTGAAAAATACTTGGCACGGAATAAGGTAAGAAAACCTTCCCACGTGTGTGGTGCATCAGTTGGACGTGTCGGAACCGACTTCCACCCTGTACGTGCATCTTTGTTGAGTTGAAAAGTAGTAAGACGCACTTTTTCCTGGTCTGTACATTGTATGACGTCAAATATTAGGTTCATTTCATCGATCCAATTCTCGGCCTCGTCTGGGTTCGAAGAACCATAAAAACGCGGAGGATTTAAACCTCAGAAATTAGGATGCAAGTGCCTGCTAGGGCTATCGTTTGCAGTGCCTGAGTGAGACCCGTAACAGTCTGCTGCATACCATCCCTGTCTACGCGATGAGCCATTATAAGAATAAGGTACCTGAGAGAATAACAAGTTGTTAATTCCGTTGGAATTTTAAAAGGGATTAATCTAGAACTAATTTATTATCTTATCCCATGCTCTACCCAATTCGCACATGGGTGGGAAAATTTCTCCCTTAGTTCATAGGTATGGTTGTTAAACCTTAGACTTATCCTATGACATGACTTTTCTCCCTAAGTCCTTAGACTTAGGCTTTGATACCAACTTAAATGTCACGTCCCGAGCTTTTAATACAGCGGAAGACAATCTCGGGAAACGTGAACAACCGGCATGATAAGACTCTTGCAAGTAAGAATAATCAAAGGGCAATAACAATCACACATAAGATGCAATTGCACAATAATTTGCTCAACTTCTCCCTTCATTAATAATAAGAGTGATAAAAATCCGAGTACATAGATGATTCCAACTTACTTTGACTCAATAAAGAGAAAATTACATGAACTCGATGTAGATATTATTGACTTCCTAAGTCTTCTCTCAATCTTATGTGACTTTCATTCACTCTCGGACCCACCACTTGAATAACTCGAATCCGAATCCGAACTACTTGCATCTCCTGAAAAAGATTGGAAATAGGTAATGAGCACACTTTCCCAGTTGGTATCTTCGCATCAACATGTAGGCAATATTAAAGTGATTAGCATTTTAGCTCTAAAGAACAAGGTAAAATCATGCGAATGCGATAAATCACATAAATAAACCAAAGTAACAAGACATGATCAAGTTAAGATATGATTGAGCAAGCATGATCAAGAAAGAATATGATTATGGCCTTTCATGAACAAGAATATACTAGAACGTCATGTAACAAGCAAGTAAGTACTTTTCGCTTAATAGCAAGTACTTCGTGAATTTCTGTGGAATACCACTCTGTGGATAAATCCTTGGATCCCGTGGATATTTGTGATTGTCGTGGATTTTCACTTATTTATAAAGAAAGTACTCCCAGCGTAATGCGACGCCAGTAGCATCATACCCCATGATTTATAATAGTATGTTTCCGACAATCAGTCGAGGGGACTAACATAGAGTCCTTGAACACAATCAATGCTCGAACCGCATCTTCAAATATAAATCAAGCTACTTCCATGCATGTAATTAATATGGCCAAGAATGTTCAATTTCAATGATATTTCCATGATAAAGTAACCAAAAATAAGAATGCTTCTATTGAGAATACGGAATTTCAATAAATGAATTTCAATAAATGCATTAATAACTAGGTTATGCCTTGGAAACAAATCGACAGCATAACGGTACCTTCTTTAATTTCCAATTTTTTTACATAGATATCTTTAAAATAAGTTCTAGATAATCAATTGGACTATCTACGATCATAGAAATATTAACTCATTTGGGTCAACCTCGAGTTAACAGTACTCAGGAGATTTGGTGGTCTATAACTGGGCCGCTATACTGATATGGCGGTCTAGTATTGGGCTGCTAGAATGGACTGATTCCGGAAAGAAATCAGCTTGGACTCAGACAATCGTGGCGGTCAGATACTGGACCGTTAATGGGCCTTAGCGGTCGAGTATTGAACCGTTACAGGATCAGAAAACATCGGTAGTGCTTTCTAAACAATTGGGCTTTAATGGTACAACCAACTCGACGTCCTTGTGGGAGTCCCAGGCTCGCGGAGAGTTACGGAGGCCTTGAAACAAAATTTCCTAGTCTATTGGAAGGAATATCCATAGGAGAGGTTATCAAGTTCAAGATTGTGTTCCTATAGTGCAAATAGTGTAACTAATGGTCATATATCGGAATATATGCCATAAACTTATAGAAATGACTCTGAGATAAAAATGGAATGTGTGCAGTGATAAACCAACGTTAAATCTCGTCCATTCAAACATTTAAACCATACTTTAATACAAGAGTATATGGTTTTGGCATGAAACTATGATATGCATAAAATAAGTAAAAACCCATAAAGAACATGAAATCATTGTTATGGATCAGGAACTAAAAACTTTGAGCAGTAAATAACATCAAAACAGGTTGGTATATAGTTAACTAGGCTTATTTATAAAAAAAATATGTATTGGTTTGACAGAAAATAAAAATACTGGCAATCTATTATATAACCGTTACAGTGATTAGGCGGTTTATCATAAGGCCGCCAGAGAGATAAAAACGGTCTATAGAGTGTCTAGCGGTTTATCGTAGGGCCGTTGCACATAGTTGGCGGTCGAACATTAGGCCGCTAGAGCACGACTGACAGTAAATTAACTAAAAAGAAAACTAATGCTTAAAACACATCATGTCTGAAAATCAACATATTATAATTTCACAGCATGATAGAACGGAGATAACATGCATGGGATCCATGTATTAGAAAAAGAGAATTTATTTAGTTTATTAGGGCTAAGGAATATGCATGAACATTACACTATATGCATAGACTCAAGTAAAACATGAAATTCATGATCTATGAAGTATGAAATCAAGTGTAATAAAAGGGCTTTTAATCCTAGAATGGTATTTTTGCCATTCATGAGAGGACCGACCTCTGTTAAAACTTTTAAACTTCCAATTTAAGGCTGGATGCTACCCCTAGTTCCTTACACTTCTTGTGACAAATCAGCAACTTCACGCTGCTCTAACTCCTTACTCTCTTAACCTATGGACGTGAAATTTGGAGGGTAAGAAGTAGATACTAACGAGAATGAAAAGTTCTAAAGATACTATTGCTAAATACCTCGATTTGGTCCTCTAATTCCTTGATCTTTATCGAACTTTTGCACAGTTTCCTGGGTCGCTAATATGGAACCAGCAACTTTGTAGGCTTCTATCTCCCTGTGTGCTTGATCTCCTAGCACGAGATTTTGAGGGATGTTAGTCCTATGTATTGGGAATAAAAACTTTTAAAGAACCTACCTGAAATAATGTCGTCTTACCTTGATTCCACGCGAGCTAATGTAAGGGTCGTGCAGGTCAAAAAAAGGTTCTATTTATAGGATTTTCCTAGGATTTAAGAATTAGATCGATCCTAGAGTCCTTATTAAACCTTAGATCGACTTCTAAGAGTCCTTAAGGTGTTTACTAGTCCTCCCATCTCGATCTCTAAGAGATAAACTCTCAAAAATCTAATCTTTTTGCTCTTTCTTCCACCCACGGAACTGACAGAATGTAGCGGTCGAAGATTGGTCCACCACACTTGACTTAGCTATTTTACGATAGACCGCTATAGATCCTGGGCACCGAATTTGAAACTAGTTCAAACTATAATTTTGGTTTATCCATTAAATTATCTAAATATTTAATATTTATCCTTATATTTTGTGAATAGACTTATTAACCTTCTAGAATATGGGCCAAACTTCATGGGCTTGGTCCTTAAATCCTCTGGGCTTTAATTAAATAGGCTAGTTCTTTTGTTTATCATAATTGGGCCTTAATAATGATTTATTCAATCCAATATTCATTTATTAATTCATTTGGTACTTTATAAATTTTCTAAAAATTCCAAAAAAATCACAAATTTTCAGAAATAATTCTTAAGATATTTCGGGCATTACAGGAGGTGCAGCGCAGAGGTTCGTAGTTGCCAGCTCGCCGGACCGAGAGTTCACTCATCATTGAGTACATTCCTTTGCCTATAGACTGTACTTTTGTTGGACTAGATTCTATAGTTAATTTATTAATTTAAAATGTAATTATATTTCATGTTATTTAAACTATTAATTATATAATTGTTCTTGCATTATTTTAAATTTCAATCTACCTCCACACTCCTTATAACCCTTTCGAGCCCTCCGACTCGTGGGTGGCAGGCCAGGATTCGAATGGTATCAGGTTATTCCCAGTATCCGAATCTTGGGTGGTTACAGATGGTAGCAAAGCAGTGGTTGTGAACGTACATGGGAATTTGAGATACTTACAATGATCATAGTCTATAAGGTCCAGTACAATCAGTAGTTGGTATAGGGTTTTGTGTTTATTTACCGCTTTGTTTCTCGCGTAAGAGTTAGAGTGCACGGCGTTGGCGCTGTGAAGGTGGTTTCTATTTTCGTTGGAGTGCCAATGTGGGGCCTCAGGAATAAGATAGAGAGCTTTCTTCTCCTGAGGTGGTGGCCTCAGTTGTGCGTAGTTGGGCAAAGTTTGCTGGCAGGTGCGAGTCTGCAGTGCTACGTTCGAGGGATCTATGGCGAGCTCAGGTGGCCCTGAGTGTGCTTTGAGGGAGTTATTATCATTTTGGCCACCCCAGAATGAGCTTTATTCAACCCCTGAGGTGTAAAGGTCATGATTTGAGGTGGCAGAACGGATGTTCTGGTCGAGAGTTGTGCCCGGGCGAGCAAAGGACCTTCTTTGTGAGCTACTGGTTACCAAGCCTAATTTTCTCATTGTACTCTATGGCATTTGACATGACGTGCCAGTCTTGATTATTTTTATGGATTTTGAAGCAGCATTGGGCAGAGATGTCCCAGTGAGTTCTAAGTCCTGCGCTTCTGTGTATGAATGGGTTGTGTTAGTCCTGGATTTTGATTCGAGATTGTATGGGGGTGGCTTGGTTTGTAGACCAGATTGTGGTATTGGGTGTGATTATGCACTGCTTTGGATGCGCCATTCGAGGTGACAGATGATATGTGAAGGTTCTGTGGCAGATTCATCACTTGAGGATGACCGTTGGCAGGTGCCTATCATGGTTCCCATTGTGGCTCTTGGCGCGGTGATCTGTGTAGTGGCAGCTCAGGTGATGTGAAACAGCCCAAGGATGACTAAGCATGAAATGAGCAACCGGGGACCTAGACCCGCAAGCATACAAGCACTCCAATGATTCTCACAATGGCGTCTTACTCACACGGCACACGTGATCACCCGGTGGGGCCGTGGGATGTTGGTGAGGGTCCGGGGTGGGACCCAATGATTCTAAGTGACTTAGTTGGCTTAAGCTGACCCTCAATGGGCCTGGGATTCTCAACTTCGTGGGCGGCTGGCCCGCAGTGCGGGGTTTGGGTGGCACTCACTCTCGGTCCGCGGTGGTCACTCACAAAATAGCATACAAGATCAGGCTCTCTTCTCACCGTCCGACGGGCATTCAAAGCAATACTGAACTTGCAGAAATGAGGCAATCAAGGACAGTATCAGAGGCTCACCTGATCGGTGTGAAGACACCGATCCCGCTCGGAGACGAGGGCGCATCGGGAAGCGTGGGTAAATACCCGAACGCTGCGGCGATTGTCGCTTGACCTGAAAATTAAAGAGTACAGCACTACGCCTCTCGCAGGAGGGATGATCTTGGGGTGGGGATTAAACTTATTACAGTCAAAACTACCTCCACGCAGGGAGGGGCCTTCAGCCGGCCAAGCGGGGTGGGGGAATTATGAAGAAAACCCGACGTTCGGAGCGTTGCCGGTTCTGCCAATCTTCAGAGTTGCTGGACAGTGGGGCGGTGATGATGCTGCCACAAATTCCACAGAGCTCAGATCTTGATAAGACTTGCGCCAAAAGCTTCCCAACGGACCAAGGAGAGGCTCAGGAACTCGGGGCTGATCGGGTAGGCGACTGGAACAGGACAGCAACTTCTGTCTCTGGCCTGTTCAGAACGGATGCAGTGGGTTGCAGAAGGAACTGTGGACGCTCCCAAACTCCGATCGGAATGAAACTGGCGGTGACGCGAGCGTGGTCGGAGTAGCTTCGAGCAGAAGTTGACGGGGCCACAATCCGAGATCGGAGGAGAGTGAGGTAGCCAGATAAGTAGGGACAGGTCAAACCTGGACCCACAGGGGGCAGACTACACACTCCGACGAAGAAAATGGTAACTGGAAGCTCCGGGGGCTGAATGAAGTCCTTCTTCTTGGAGATAACAGCTAACTGGAAGTAGTTTCTGCCCTCCAAAAATGGCGCCCAGATATTCAAGGAAGAAGCCATGGTCGGACTGGAGCTGAGGCTCTGGTTCCCTGCCAGAGGGCTTCTGCGTGGTCGAGGGAGATCGGCTCCTGCAGACAGCTCAGAACTGGGATGTCGACGAAACCACCTCGCCTTGAAAGCTCTCTGGACGACCTTTCCAGAGATGTAGGCCTTGACACCAGGAGGAGCAGGGAGCGGCCGGGGATGAAGCGACTTCAGGACCCCACTCTGCTGCCTGCGACCTGCTACCTAAAACTACAACTTGCAAGAACAAGGGGTGGGGCAAGGGGAGTTAGCACAGCTTGGGGTGATGGCTGAGGGTTTGGAAGAGGGGAGGGACGTGGTTAGGGCTTCCAAGGGGTTCTGGTGGGGTAGGGATGGGTGGAGAGGGAGCTGGAGCTGCAAGAGGTGGTGGTGGAGAAGTGGGTGTGCACAAGAGAGAGGGTGAATGGGAGAGGAGGTGGGGGGGCGAATTTGGCCTAATGGAAGGGGAGAGGGGCGGCCAAAGCTATGGAGGGAAGGGTTTCAAATTCAAATTGGTCTTGGAAGTTGGGAGATTGTGTGGGGAAGAGAGGTGATTGTGTTGGAATGGGGAAGAGAGTGTTGGAATGGGGAAGATTCTTCCTTGGGACTAAGGGGGGGTGTGTAAAGATGGCTATGGGAAGTGGGAAGCTTTAATGGGGGTAGGTGAGAGTTGGAGGTAGTTGGGAGGAGAGGAGAGAGAGGAGGGGGGCGAACTTCTCTTTGGGAGAGAGAGAGTGAAAGAGTGTGAGAGATTAAGAGAGGTGGTAGAATGGCTCTTTCAATATTCATCCAAAAGTGATTACATGGGGAGAGATGGGGCCTATTTATAGGCAACCACTCTTTACATGACCAAAATGACCCTGACATTAAGACAAAAGACCCAACAAGTCCTAGACTCAACCCATTAGGCCCAAACTAAGGTACTAAGGCCCAATTACACAAAATAAGAGAAATAGACTAGAACACTATGACTCAATAAAAGAAAGTACATAAGATAAGACTCAATAAAATGAAAATACATAAGATGGGATCAAGGAAAAGGAAGATAACATGTAGAGATCACACCCATCCCATATCCAAAAGTGTGCAAGCGACCCGAGCTAGAGGGAGTGTCGTGAGATGCCCTCATCAAATCCCCCGGGGTGGGGAGAACTCGACCCCGTCGAGTAGGGGTCCGCCTGGCTGTCGTAATGCTCCAGCATGTCGGGATCCAAGCGCAGCAGATCCTCCCGACTCACCCACGTATCCTCTATCGGGGGACGGTTCTTCCACCTAACCAGGTAGTGCTGATACACCTTGTGCCTAGGAATGATACTCTGCTCATCCAGTATTGCCTCTACCTGCTCTCGTCGGTCTCTCAAGCTAGAAAGTGGAGTCCCTCCGGGAGTGTCTCTCTCAAGGAGGGGTAAAGGCTCGAGCTCCTCACTGGGTTCCACCGCGGGGCCCTTGTAGGGTACCAGGTCTGCCACATTGAAAGTAGGGTGTACCCCAAAACCCTCAGGGAGGTCTAGCTCATAAGCATTGCTGCCAAGTCGTCTCAAACTCAAAAGGGTCCCGAACCTCGTGCCCTCAACTTGGAGGCAGGCCCTGGAAGGAGCCGCTCCGTCCTCACCATCACCGAATCTCCCACTTGGAACTCGCAGTGGCGCCGATGAGCATCTGCCCACCTTTTTGTAAGTCTCATTGCTCTTTCCTATATGCTTGCGAGAATGCGTATGACATGCACTATGATGTGATGTTGGTGTGAAGAGTATGGTGTGCAAAGGTGGACCTGGGCAGCCAAATGTAGACCGATCACACTTTGATTCCATGAAGACTATGACAGACTTAGGAGGGCCGGGACATCCATAGATTAACCTTTTATGCATGGGTGTGACAAATGTCGGGGGACCCGGACATCCATGTATGCTCCTCTCATGCTTAAGACTCATGATGAATGAAGGTGGGCCAATACATCCGAATACAGTCCACTTATGCTTCCTACTTGACATGTGGGTGATGTGAATGAATGTACCCGACTTATGAATCATGTCAAATGGTGTGGTAAGCCTAGACTCATGCATGTTTATCCCAAAGGTGGCTTCCATGTGCATAGATGTGGGATGACTTTTGAACTTCCATGTGAATGGGTCGAAGGGATCTAGGAAGGTGGTTATGGGGTGGGGCATTTCATCAATCCCAAGGTGTTTGTTGCCTAAGGTCAATGCTCTCATGGTGTAACCCGATTCTAGGAAGGGAGGAGTTTGGGTCAACATGGGCGATATGGGTAGGGTGAGGTGGGTGGTGAATAGGGGGAGTGGGTTACATGGAGATCTAGGCTCTCTTAGGAAGGGGTTAAAGGGATCATGGTAAGGGTCACCTAGGTAGGGGTACTCCATGTTCTCAAGGTCCTCCAATGGTGAGTCATCCTCCTTCAAGATAATTGGGCCAAGGTTGCTAATGGGTTGGCCAATCAAAGCACTTGGGATCTCAATGGTTGGGGAGTAGACTATGATGGGTTCCACCTCCATGGGAAGAAAGAGTATGATCTCACTTGTAAATTGGCCATTGGTGTAGATGGAAGTGATGGAGCCAACGGTGGGGTAAGCTAGGCTAATGGTGCTAGACTCCGACGGTCTCATGGCTAGCATATCAGTCAAGTGGACTTGCCAATGTAGGTAGGCCACTAAGTCTCCCAAATCTTCCACACAATAGGAGGTTTGATAAGTGACATGAGGCTGAGTGGGAATGATTTGGGATTGATGTCCCATGGGTAGGTGGCTTGGTTGTGAACTAGGAATGGTGAGGTCTTGCTTGAGCCATTGGAGTACGGACTCATCTATGGTGACGGTGTCATGGGGAAGGGTGTGTAGCTCTTGAGGAGCTAGGCTAGGAGTGGTGGGTGAGTTGTGTGGCCCTTGGATTTCCTCTATCTTGGGAGGTGGATCCGGATTGGTATCCCTCTCCACTTGGGTGAGGGTGTGGGTTGCAACTCCTAAGGACAATGGGGTAGGAAGGTCTATGGTGGGTGGGTTGGTGGTAGTCGATGCATGGCGCACTCGGGGTGGTGGGCAAGGGTGGACTTGGGTTGGGATAGGAAGGGGAAGTAGTGGAGGCCTAGGTTGGGGAAAGATTGGTGTAGGAAGCGGGAGGTGGGTTGGGTGAGGGGGTTTAGGTTGGTTGGCCTTGGGAGGTGCATCTTTCTTTAGGGGTGATGGAGGGATAATGGTGGGGTTCAAGGGGGCTTGTGGGATATGGGTTTGGTGGGGGAATTTGGGTTGGGGGGTGGTGGTCGTCATGGGCCTAGGTGGAGGGGTGGTCATGGGGCCCAATTGGGTTTGTGGAGCTATGGTTGTGGTGAGGACTTGTAGGTAGGGTGTAGATGTGGTGGTCGGGATAGGATAGGTGGGAAGTGGTGGGGAATGGGGGATTGGGGTCTTGGGTTGGCCAGGAGGGGGTGAAGGAGTTGAAGTGCTCCTTAGGCTTTGGTGATTCGGGTAGGAAGGAGACACATATTTTACCCTAAGTTTCTCCTTCATGTCCTCCCAAGTGGTGATGGGAGTTTTCCTTCTAAGTATCCTTAACCTGACAATTTGCAACCAATGAGTTTCTGCCCGTTTGGTAAGTTGCATTTTGGCAACCCAAGCCTTTTCATCCTCGGACATGGGATACCAAATGAAGTACTTGTCCAATGTGGATTCCCAATCTAAATATTCTCTAAGAGAGGTTCCATCAAAGGTGAAAAGTGGGAGAGGGACCATTCTATCGTCCACCCTTGGGGTGGGCCCATTGTCACCTAATTGGGTAAGTTGACCATTTGTGCTATCTAGGCGATCAAAGGCATTGTTCATGGTTCCCATGAGGTATTCAACATGGCCTTGGAGGTTATGTGTGTTGGTGGTGGGCTTCTCTTGGGGGTTTGAACTCATGGAGAGGGCTGATGGGTAAGGTCGGTATGAGGTGGCCATGCTAGTGGATAAAGAGATGCAACCGAGGACTCTAAATGCATAAACATGCCCTAGGACCAACTTGATAGATACAAGTTGTGAACTTGCTCTGATACCACTTGATGTGAAACAGCCCAAGGATGACTAAGCATGAAATGAGCAACCTAGGACCTAGACCCGCAAGCATACAAGCACTCCAATGATTCTCACAATAGCGTCTTACTCACAGGGCCACCGTGATCACCCGGTGGGGCCGGGGGATGTTGGTGAGGGTCCGGGGCGGGACCCAATGATTCTAAGTGACTTAGTTGGCTTAGGCTGACCCTCAATGGGCCTGGGATTCCCAACTTCGTGGGTGGCTGGCCCGCAGGGCGGGGTTTGGGTGGCACTCACTCTCGGTCCGCGGTGGTCACTCACAAAGTAGCATACAAGATCGGGCTCTCTTCTCACCGTCCGACGGGCATTCAAAGCAATACTGAACTTGCAGAAATGAGGCAATCAAGGATAGTACCAGAGGCTCACCTGATCGGTGTGAAGACACCGATCCCGCTCGGAGACGAGGGCGCGCCGGGAAGCGTGGGTAAATACCCGAACGCTGCGGCGATTGTCGCTTGACCTGAAAATTAAAGAGTACAGCACTATGCCTCTTGCAGAAGGGATGATCTTGGGGTGGGGATTAAACTTATTACAGTCAAAACTACCTCCACGCAGGGAGGGGCCTTCAGCCGGCCAAGAGGGGTGGGGGAATTATGAAGAAAACCCGACGTTCGGAGCGTTGCCGGTTCTGCCAATCTTCAGAGTTGCTGGACAGTGGGGCGGTGATGATGCTGCCAAAAATTCCACAGAGCTCAGATCTTGATGAGACTTGCGCCAAAAGATTCCCAACGGACCAAGGATGATGTCTGAATTTTTTGGGAGGCTCAGGAACTCGGGGCTGATCGGGTCGGCGACTGGAATAGGACAGAAACTTCTATCTCTGGCTGGTGCAGAACGGATGCAGTGGGTTGCAGAAGGCACTGTGGACGCTCCCGAACTCCGATCGGAACGAAACTGGTGGTGACGCGAGAGTGGTCGGAATAGCTTCGAGCAGAAGTTGACGGGGCCACAATCCGAGATCAGAGGAGAGCGAGGTAGCTGGATAAGTAGGGACAGGTCAAACCTGGACCCACAGGGGGCAGACTACACACTCCGACGAAGAAAATGGTAACTGGAAGCTCCGGGGGCCGAATGAAGTCCTTCTTCTTGGAGATGACAGCTAACTGGAAGTAGTTTCTGCCCTCCAAAAATGGTGCCCATATCTTCAAGGAAGAAGCCGTGGTCGGACTGGAGCTGAGGCTCTGGTTCCCTGCCAGAGGGCTTCTGCGTGGTCGAGGGAGATCGGCTCCTGCGGATAGCTCGGAACTCGGATGTCGACGAAACCACCTCGCCTTGAAAGCTCTCTGGACGACCTTTCCAGAGATGTAGACCTTGACACCAGGAGGAGCAGGGAGCGGCCAGGGATGAAGCGACTTCAGGACCCCACTCTGCTGCCTGCGACCTGCTACCTGAAACTGCAACTTGCAAGAACAAGGGGTGGGGCAAGGGGAGTTAGCACAGCTTGGGGTGATGGCTGAGGGTTTGGGAGAGGGGAGGGACGTGGTTAGGGCTTCCAAGGGGTTCTGGTGGGGCAGGGATGGGTGGAGAGGGAGCTGGAGCTGCAAGAGGTGGTGGTGGAGAAGTGGGTGTGCACAAGAGAGAGGGTGAATGGGAGAGGAGGTGGGGGGGGCGAATTTGGCCTAATGGACGGGGAGAGGGGCGGCCAAAGCTATGGAGGGAAGGGTTTCAAATTCAAATTGGTCTTGGAAGTTGGGAGATTGTGTGGGGAAGAGAGGTGATTGTGTTGGAATGGGGAAGAGAGTGTTGGAATGGGGAAGATTCTTCCTTGGGACTAAGGGGGGGTGAGTAAAGATGGCTATGGGAAGTGGGAAGCTTTAATGGGGGTAGGTGAGAGTTGGAGGTAGTTGGGAGGAGAGGAGAGAGAGGAGGGGGGCAAACTTCTCTTTGGGAGAGAGAGAGGGAGAGAGAGAGAGAGAGAGAGTGAAAGAGTGTGAGAGATTAAGAGAGGTGGTAGAATGGCTCTTTCAATATTCATCCAAAAGTGATTACATGGGGAGAGATGGGGCCTATTTATAGGCAACCACTCTTTACATGACCAAAATGACCCTGACATTAAAATAAAAGACCCAACAAGTCCTAGACTCAACCCATTAGGCCCAAACTAAGGTACTAAGGCCCAATTACACAAAATAAGAGAAATAGACTAGAACACTATGACTCAATAAAAGAAAGTACATAAGATAAGACTCAATAAAATGAAAATACATAAGATGGGATCAAGGAAAAGGAAGATAACATGTAGAGATCGCAGCCATCCCATATCCAAAAGTGTGCAAGTGACCCGAGCTAGAGGGAGTGTCGTGAGATGCCCTCATCATCAGGAGGTAGATATTTTGAGGACTCGAGAATTGAGAATGGATTGGTGTTAGCAAGGACAGATTCAAGAGAATGATGTCCGATGGCGAGAGGTGTAGCGGCCTTCAAGCTTGGCATCTTTTGTGGTTTCTTCGCTCCTCGGTAAGTGTTTTGCCATGTTGATGGTTCCGAGATCAGTGGCAAGCATAGGTAGGGAGCATATGGCATCGGCTAGCTCAACTGCTGTGGAAGAGTAGGTGGATGGTGATCAGCAGAGCCAGTGACGAGGTTTGGTGAGTTGTAGTTCAGGGAATTGTAATGATGGTGCGCCGGGAGATGCTACCGGTGTGGTCCGACGGGAAACTTGGCGAGTGTTTTCAGATGATCTGACCAGATGGTGGTAATAGTGTTTCTTGGTGCTGGAAGGTGTGGTTCCCAGTATGCATGAGTTTCGAGGTTAGGTCAAGCAAGGAGACCTCCCACTTTGTAGGAGGCATGTTGGTTTCTCCTTGGTCGGAGAGGATCACATTTTGCTAGGTTCCGTCATCTTGCATCGCGTGTTCAAATTGGTTGGCCTCCACTTGTGTGCCATGAAGTCCGTGTGAGATGTATTCTGTGTTTTTGTAGTATGTGAAGTCCCGCGATCAATGACACCCAAGAGGGGGGTGAATTGGGTGTTTACCAATTTTACGAAAACTTTTGACCTTTTTGAAACATGTGATATAATGCTAGTTAAGAGATTCAAAACTATATGATCACAAATCGGATTTATCAAACTATGTATGATAATGATATAGATTATGCAACATACACGAGGATAAATCGGAACAAACAATTTGCACTAATACTTACGGAGAATGGAGGTAGAAGAAATGGACCAAACCACACAATGCGAACCACACTGCAGAACGGTTTTTAAGGTGGTTCGGATGCAACGACGGCAGTCCTACGTCCACCCCTCACCAAACCCGGTGAGGCTTCACTCAGGGATAAATCCCCAAACTGAGACAACGCTCCAACCACACACGCAGGACGACGCCTGCCTACGCACACGGGGACGCACCCCAACACACACACACACACGGAGATGAGATCTCCAACACGATCCGACAAAAGGATCAACAACACACACACACACTGCAATAGATGCAGCACTCCACACACTAAAAAGACCGGATCTAAATAGATCCACACACACGTAGATCTAGGAAGCTCTACGTACACACACACAAATAGAACACAATGACCACACACGACCACGGATCCACAATGATCCACACACACACAAATGTTTCCAGATTATAAAGAACACAAACATAAAGCCCAAAACATAAAAACAATGAAGCACGGTTTAGAAGACTCCTGATTTGGCTTCCACTGAGTGTATGATGTAGATTTTAAATGATGCTTCCTTATTCACTTGAATGGAGCCTGAATGGCTTTAGATAAAGCTTGAAGAACTTGGAGATGGATGAATAAACCTTCCACGAATTTACTATTCACGGAGCTACAGTAGTTCTTTCTTCTCCCTTGGGTAGCCTTCCCTTGAATCCTTTATTGCTTGCTTGCTTCTACTCTTGATTGGAGCTTTGTTGGCTTCAAATTGAGCTTGAATGGCTTCAGATGGATGAAGGGATTGCTAGACGGAGTACTGTTCACGCAGCTCCTCTTGCTCTTGCAACCGCTCACTTTCCCCCTTTGATAGCCTCTTCTTTGATCTCTCTTTGTTGGTTGCTTGATTCTTCACTTCATAGATGCGTGTTGGCTTGAGAAGTACCTTGAATGGGTTGGAGATAGATGAAGAACTTGCTGCACGAAGTACTGTTCACGGTGCTACAGTACTCTCTTCTTCCTCCTTGGACAGCACCCTCTTGATCTCCCTTGAAGCCCTCTTGGATGGTTAGGGTTATGGCTCCAAATGAGATATTTTATAGCCCTTGAATGGTCCATAGACATCCCCCAGACCAGATCCACATTTTGTGGGTGATTTGGTGTCATTAGGATTAAAGAATTACAAGGAGAAAAGCTCTTCTCGAAGTGGAAACCAAAGTCAACATATGTTGGCTCGGGGCTGGCGGTCAACCTCTGGAAGCTGGCGGTCGACCGCTACTGAGAAAACTGTAGAAATTTGATCCCTGGTATTTTCGGTCGACCTACAGCTACAGTAAACTTCAGACTTTTAGGTTTCACCCCCGAACTCCATTGCAACCCATTTAAGTTTGAGGCTTCAAACTCCTTTGATCTTGGGGAATATATGTTGAGTATTTTGACGTACAAAATCATAGAAAAAGGATTAGAACTTTGATCAATAATGCATGTGGTAATTGTATGAAGTACATGTATGAAACCCCTTTGGCCATTTGGCAGTTTCAATCAATTAACAAGAGCTTATTGTAAACTGTTTGAGCAAGATATAAGTACCATTATTCCAATTTTCAAGCAAGTTTCTCATGAGTTGTTTCAACATAATGTAAGCTCAAAATGATATGTGAAATATGTATTAGAGTTCAAGAAGTGATTTACATTGAGACCCAATTTCACATATAAGATTGGAACACTTGTTACTTTGATAAATGCATGTATGGTATGCGTAAAAATCAACCAAACAAGTTTCAAACTATTTGATCAGGATTTGAACAAAAGTGTTCATCAAAGCTCAAGTCCATATGTTCAATCATATAAAGGCTTGAAACCTCTTGTAGAACCAACATATACAAACCAAGTATTAAGGCCATGTAACCGTTGCCATTTGCCATCTCAAATATACATAGATTACAAGAGCATGAGCAATCAACCACAAGTTTAGTTATTATCATTTAATCACACATTAAGTTTAGTTATCATCAAAACCATAACTTAACAATCACAACAATCATCAAAACCATAACTCAACAATCTCCCCCTTTTTGATGATGACAAACTTATTGATGATGACAAACTTAATGATAAGTTTGTTAATGATGATACAACAGAAGGGCACAAAAATTCTTCTTCCCTGTCACACACACTCATCAATTCATCAATTTTTCTCCCCCTTTGACATAATCAAAAGGCGGGATAATGCAAATCTTTCTCCTCCTGTGACATGATCAACAATAGCAACAATGCTGGAAGAAGCCAAGCAAGGAAGAACAAGCCTAACTCCATTTCAAATTGTAATAGCCCATCATAGCAAAGCAGAAGAAGCAGGGGCAAATCAGAGACGAGCAAAGCAATATGATGCTAATCAGAAGAAACCAATTGGTGATTATTCTCACAAATCAATATGATACCATCCAAAGCAAATACAGTCAAGCATGTATTGATACCAATTGAAGGTGGTGATGGTCTCAAGGATATGAACCAGTGGAGGAAGATGGCCACAGGATGAGGTGTTCAGCATGATAGCATTCAAAATCTAGATCCCATGTCAAATTTTCACAAGCAAGAGCAGGAGTGCATATCAAAAGGATTTTCATTGATTTTTGAATTTTTTGATTTTTAAATTTTGGTTTAAAATGCATGAAATGCAACACATGTATGAAATGCCATATGAGATGTACAATCAAACAAATACATATATGTACATGCAACATAGCTCTCCCATACTTATATAAGAACGGAATGGGTATAAGAAAGATGCAAGAGAGTCATGACAACCGGAGTGCACATGAGTAGCACATGGGAAATTATGCAATCATATAGGAGATACATGTAATTGCTAAAGTAGTCAATCAATTTTCTGAATCCATAATGAATCAAATTTCCAGATGTGTAAGTGAGTAACATGAAAAACGATAGTTGCAATATGAATATTCAGATTTTCAGATCAACACAAGGAGATATTTTACATACTGCATTTCAATTTTGAGAATAGCGTATTGGAGGCTACGCTCTACCTCAATGAGTTTTCACCAAAAATTTTCAACTCAACCAATATCACATGATAATCAGGATTTTTTCAAGAGTGATCAGGTTCAAATAATCCATTTTTACGCGAGTAGACGCATGGAGCTCATGCCAGAATCTCCGGTTACTCATAATACTGAACCATTTCACCTCATTTTGAACAGAGATACTAGTCAACACTTTTCAGATATGAACCACATCACGTCTCAGGTGACATGTGTCCAGTTTACTCAGTGAGACCGAGCATTGCTCTATCTTTCATTATCATTTCAGATTTTTCAACAAGGATGGGTAGGTAACTTTTTCCTCAACTGTCTCTTCAACATACATGCAGTAAGTTTAACATCTCGAGAGTGTTGAAAAGAAAATTATATATCCTTATCTTTAACACTCATTTTAACATTTTGTGTATGAAGTGTGCGAATTTGATTCAGCATGTATACTAAAAATATCATGAATACATAACAGTGCAACTCCCCCTAAATAGATGTACTTATGAAATATAAACTCTCCCAGAGTGTACGACATGAAGCACTCCAATAATGACTCAAATACAGCAATATTTATCAAGAAGACATAAGGCCATAGAAATTTCAAGGATGGTGGTGAATAACATATAATAGCAAGCAAGCACACAGAGGGAATGTATGCAACATGCAATACAAGTATGCAACTGATACCAATCAAATGGATACCAATTGAATGAACTGAATGTAGCTAAGGCATGAGTTCTATTACAATGCAACATTTAACATGGGTGCAAAATGTGAGTTTTTAGTTTTTCATTTGAGTGAATTAAATGCACCTAATGCATTGGGTTCTGATGCATGAAACCTATAACCATGTGAGAATGGAATGCAAGATGAAAAATGACACTATATTCAAGAGAACAGTTCAGATTTGAATGATGAGCATGGAACATTATTCATCACAAGTGGTTTATATACAAAGGTGTAGAAATCATTCGGCATGCAGTGGAAATCATTTATTGTCAGAGATTGTTAAGAACAGATTTTCAAAGGTTTTGAAATCAATCACAAGTCATTCAGAAGTTGACATTCCTATTGCAGAACTCTTCACTTCAACAAGGATCGATTTTAGAAATTTTGAAGCAATTCATCATGAGCATGTTGTATGTTTCAATTGGAGATCACTCAGTCAATAGAGAATGAAATAGAATTCATTTCAACTTGTTTAGCTAGCAAGACCCCCTTTGACAAAAACATGAATCACAGAAAAATTCAGTGAAAGTGCAATATTTATCTTATGACATGAGGCTAGCTAACAAGGAGCAAATAGTAGCATCAGAAAATTCTTTCAAGGCCAAACAATCGATTTCTTCTAGTTCTGGTACAAGGCGGAGAACTTTGATCCAAAGACCAACTCACGCATAGTGAGAGTTTCCAGGTGAAGATAATCCACCTTTTCACTACTCAGTATTTGATATATCAGATACACAATTAAGCTTAAATGTGCTCAAGCAATCAGATTAAAGGATGTTCAAAGGTCAACTTAAAGTTCAAGATTTTAAGTTTCATTCAACCAATAAGCAAGTTAATCACAGCAGAATAGAGGAGCAATTATTTTAGGTATGTAGAACAATACATGTCATCTAAAGGTGTCACCAAGTGACAAAAGGCCATTGCATGATTGTGTATTTCCATAGAAGGAGGGTTGAATTACCTTAGTTCAGGAGACAAGATTGGAGGTCTTCAATCACTAAAACTCACCAACCTCACGAAGGTTGATATTTCAGCTTTTGCTTTCTTACCTTTGCCTTGAGAATCTATTTTCTTCCAAGCCTTTCACCTGCAATCCAAAGAAGAGTGAAACTCAGTTTACTCATGAGAGTATTTTAAAATCTCCTTGCATAGTCCCTGCAAAATCTTCACAAAGGGCATTATTAGTAGCTCAGAAATGATATCATCCATATGTACTTGAACCACTAAGAAGTCTTTTACCTGATTTACCTTGTGAGAGGTGGTTGATCAAGGTTACCTATTGAACCCATTCTTGGTTAAAAAAGATGCGCACTTTTCATACCATGTCTTGGGTACTTACTTCAACACGTACAAGACTTTCACCACCTTGTACTTGAGTCGATCTTGAAGTTGTTCTACACAAAGTAGCCCATCTTCTTGTAGTAACTTGAGAGGGTTCTCATCATTTTCATCATTGTAAGGTATTTCTTTCATTTACTCGGGCTTAGCCATGACTAGCCCATCATCATTTGAATTTTGGGAGTATAATCTTCTTGATGAAAATAGATTTCATGCTTTACATTTCCAAGGCACACCTGCAAAATAGAATTCTCAATTGGCAATCTTAGGTACCCAAATCCTTTTGGGTCCTTGTGGGTTAGGAGCAATATTGGCATGCAACTTCCAATTTTTAACAATATTCAAGTCATTATTTCTCATAAAAAGATAATTATGCTTAACATTCCTAGATTTGCCAAAATGATGGTAGAGGGCACGTGACATCATATTCCTTCTTTTCATTGGTTCTGCCAGTTCATGTGAGTGATCATGATGTGTTGAGTGAGAGTTATTTCTCTTCGACAATAACCAACAATGTGAAGTTGTGTGTCCCCTTTTACCACAATGATTGTAATGCATGAAGGGTTTTGTGGTGAATGATTTCTTTGCATTTTTCAAACCAACTTGATTTCTACATGCTCTCAAGTCATCATTTTTCATAATGAAGCAATCATGCATGGCATGTCCATGTCTTCCACAGTAAAAGCATGAGAGTTTCTTCATTAGTGGATGTGTGTGTGAGGCAGAGGTATGCTTAACATGCATTGTGATGCTAACAACATTTTTAGATTTTTGATGCATGTTAATTTTCTGATTTTTATTTTCTTTTTGAATCCTTTGGACATTCACACTATTTTTCTGATTTGATTGGGTTCTTGATACAGTGGGTTGCTGGGAGTGAGATGTGGAGGTGCTGGGTGCATAATTGTCATGAACAAATGAAGTATATATTTTACTTTCAAATTTCTTTTTGTTCACGGGATTAAACCCCAGCCCCTCTCTTTGAAAGTTTACTTTCATTCCTAGTAATTTGTCCAGATTATTTTGACCGTCCACAAATCTAGATAATGAAACATTCAAGTCAGATATTTCTTTTTCAAGTGATGAAATGTGTAATTCATAGGAAGCCATCTTATTTTCACAAGAATTAACTTGATCATGTAAAGTAGCATTGATGGTTTTATGACTTTGAATTTCTTGTAACAATTCATCCACTCTTTCAGATTCATGGAGATTCACAGATTTTCCTTTTTCAAAAGCACACAATTTTTCAAAAGTGGCCATGTTAAATTCCTTCAATTTCTCATTTTCTTTTCTCATACATGAACTGGTTTCTTCATGATTTTTAATATCAATCAAGAGACATTCATTTTCAGTTTTGAATCTTAAGCATTCATCACATGAAGAGGTTTCATGAATGAAATTTTCAAGCTGCTTCAATCTGCCTTCAATCAAAGAATTTTGAATTAACAATGCATCGTTTTCCTTTTTAACACTTTCAAGTTTAGAATATTTGTTACAAGAGCCACTCTCATGAAAAGCATGTTCAGATTTCTTTTTCAATTTTATGTTTTCAGACTTAACCTTTTTGTACTTATCAACCAACTCTTCATAGGCATTCAACAACTCTTCATAGCTAAATTCATCTTCATTTTCAGAATCAGAATTTACCTTTGAGCTTGATCCACTTGGTGAGCTTGATCCACTTGGCTGATCACTCCTTTGTTCGCTCGTGCCTGCCACAAGACATTGGTCTCCATGCTCTTCTTAGATTTTGCTTAATCCATCCAAGATGTCCTTCGCGGATCTGCAATGTGAGACAAACGGGAAATAATTATGATCAACTGCAGTAATAAGCGATTTTAGAGTCAAACAGTTTTGATCATGTTTAAGCTTTTGATTTGCAGTCCAGACATTTTTGTCTTTAGGCAATTCATAAGGACCATGTGAGATAAGCTTCCATAGCTTAGGGTCGTATGAATTGACTAGACTACAAATCCTTCCTAACCACAAATCAAAATTGCAACCATCAAACACGGGTGGAGAGTTCAAGGTGTACATCATGGTAGTCATTGATCTGGATCACTCTTAGATTGTTAGATCTATGAAAAACAGAGCCTTAGCTCTGATATCAATTGAAGTCTCGCGATCAATGACACCCAAGAGGGAGGTGAATTGGGTGTTTACCAATTTTACGAAAACTTTTGACCTTTTTGAAACATGTGATATAATGCTAGTTAAGAGATTCAAAACTATATGATCACAAATCGGATTTATCAAACTATGTATGATAATGATATAGATTATGCAACATACACGAGGATAAATCGGAATAAACAATTTACACTAATACTCACGGAGAATGGAGGTAGAAGAAGTGGACCAAACCACACAATGCGAACCACACTGCACAATGGTTTTTAAGGTGGTTCAGATGCAACGACGGCAGTCCTACGTCCACCCCTCACTAAACCTGGTGAGGCTTCACTCGGGGATAAATCCCCAAACGGAGATGATGCTCCAACCACACACACAGGACGACGCCTGCCTACGCACACGGGGATGCACCCCAACACACACACACACACGGAGATGAGATCTCCAACACGATCTGACAAAAGGATCAACAACACACACACACACACTGCAATAGATGCAGCACTCCACACACTAAAAAGACCCGATCTAAATAGATCCACACACACGTAGATCTAGGAAGCTCTACGTACACACACAAAAATAGAACACAATGACCACACACGACCACGGATCCACAACGATCCACACACACACAAATGTTTCCAGATTATAAAGAACACAAACATAAAGCCCAAAACACAAAAACAATGAAGCACGGTTTAGAAGACTCCTGATTTGGCTTCCACTGAGTGTATGATGTAGATTTTGAATGATGCTTCCTTCTTCACTTGAATGGAGTTTGAATGGCTTTAGATAAAGCTTGAAGAACTTAGAGATGGATGAATAAACCTTTCCACAAATTTACTGTTCACGGAGCTACAGTAGTTCTTTCTTCTCCCTTGGGTAACCTTCCCTTGAATCCTTGATTGCTTGCTTACTTCTACTCTTGATTGGAGCTTTGTTGGCTTCAAATTGAGCTTGAATGGCTTCAGATGGATGAAGGGATTGCTAGACGGAGTACTGTTCACGCAGCTCCTCTTGCTCTTGCAACAGCTCACTTTCCCTCTTTGATAGCCTCTCCTTTGATCTCTCTTTGTTGGTTGCTTGATTCTTCACTTCATAGATGCTTGTTGACTTGAGAAGTACCTTGAATGGGTTGGAGATAGATGAAGAACTTGCTGCACGAAGTACTGTTCACGGAGCTACAGTACTCTCTTCTTCCTCCTTGGACAGCACCCTCTTGATCTCCCTTGAAGCCCTCTTGGATGGTTAGAGTTATGGCTCCAAATGAGATATTTTATAGCCCTTGAATGGTCCATGGACATCCCCCAGACCAGATCCATATTTTGTGGGTGATTTGGTGTCATTAGGATTAAAGAATTACAAGGAGAAAAGCTCTTCTCGAAGTGGAAAACAAAGTCAACATATATTGGCTCGGGGCTGGCGGTCGACCTGTGGAAGCTGGCGGTCGACCGCTACTGAGAAAACTGTAGAAATTTGATCCCTGGTATTTTCGGTAGACCTAGGGCGGTCGACCTACAGCTACAGTAAACTTCAGACTTTTAGGTTTCACCCCCGAACTCCATTGCAACCCATTTAAGTTTGAGGCTTCAAACTCCTTTGATCTTGAGGAATATATGTTGAGTGTTTTGACCTACAAAATCATAGAAAAAGGATTAGAACTTTGATCAATAACGCATGTGGTAATTGCATGAAGTACATGTATGAAACCCTTTTGGCCATTTGGCAGTTTCAATCAATTAACAAGAGCTTATTGTAAACTGTTTGAGCAAGATATAAGTACCATTATTCCAATTTTCAAGCAAGTTTCTCATGAGTTGTTTCAACATAATGCAAGCTCAAAATGATATGTGAAATATGTATTAGAGTTCAAGAAGTGATTTACATTGAGACCCAATTTCACATATAAGATTGGAACACTTGTTGCTTTGACAAATGCATGTATGGTATGCGTAAAAATCAACCAAACAAGTTTCAAACTATTTGATCAGGATTTGAACAAAAGTGTTCATCAAAGCTCAAGTCCATATGTTCAATCATATAAAGGCTTGAAACCTCTTGTAGAACCAACATATGCAAACCAAGTATTAAGACCATGTAACCGTTGCCATTTTCCATCTCAAACATACATAGATTACAGGAGCATGAGCAATCAACCACAAGTTTAGTTATCTTCACTTAATCACACATTAAGTTTAGTTATCATCAAAATCATAACTTAACAATCACAACAATCATCAAAACCATAACTCAACAGTATGGTTGCCTGTGAGAGGCGTTACCCATTCCCTTGGTGCATAACGGTGCATTGGCATCATTCCGGAAGGATGACTGCCGTTAGGCGGTGCTTGCGAGAAGTCGTAGCTGGTTTTATGATTTTTGATGTGTTGTGAATCAGAGCCAGCAGAGTTGCAAAGGATTGCCAGATTAAGAGAGACAATTTGTGCTCTGGGTTCGAGGTAATTGAGCTTTTCTCACCATGATTTTTGGAGTTAGCCAGCTGAGTTGAGGATTGTTGGGATGGCGAATCCCGAGTTGTCTGTGATGGTTGTGCACATGGTGTAGAGTGCGTAGCGGAAGCGTTGTGGGCCCATAACCCATAGGTTCAGGATCGTGTTGTTGGCAGGATTTGGAAGGATCCCAAAGAATTAGTAGAACATCAGAGGATTGGTTCCTCGATATGTGTTTGTCTCTGGTTGTACGAGCCATGTCGATTGACGTGCCATTACTTGAGGCATTGTGGTTTGTTGCACTAGTAGGATAGAGAGTTGGGGAAATATGACGGCAAGTGTGCCGCATGAGTACCCTAATCATTTTTTGGAAGCGGTGCCAGGTGATGGCGCTAGACCCAGTTGGAGGTTGCGAGGAGATCGCCTGGAAGAGGACAAGGACGTGATGATCAGAGTTGATAAGCTATGAGCTCAACTTGTGTTTGAAGTTGTGTCCTCGGGATGGAATCGTGGCCCTAGAGATGCGTTCTGTGGATTGTAAGAGATGGTGCCCAGTGGCTCTCTAGTGAGAGTGGACCTGAGGATTGGCAACGTCCATTTGGAATAATTTCGATGTAGCTGGGATGAGACTGTGTCATGGACGATGCCTATGTATGGAGTCCTTGGAGGGATGTCATCGAAGGGAGAGCCTTGGTCTTGTGACCAGCATGGGATGATTTCCCTGTAAGTCTAAGTCCTGTGCTATTATGGACCGAGGATTGTGGAATCCTGCCATTTGATTTTGCAGGTTTCCCTTGAGAGGTAGAGTTGGCGTTACGATCAGAATCGGATGCGGTGTACGAGTGAGGGCTGACTTGAGAAGCGTAATGGTCAGTGCATTAGTCAACGGATGGCCTGTCGAGACTTGGAATGTGCTTATTGGGCCTGATGCAGGTGTAGGAAAGAGGAAGTTGAGCAAGTAAGGTTTCCCATTGACGAGTAATTGGTGACCAGCGAGTGGGCTTTCTCAGACAGAAGATGTCGGTTGTAGTGAATCGAGAATGGAGAGAGTCGTGTGCAAGAAAAGCCTTGGATGGCCGATTATAAGATATACCTTCTTCCCAGAATTGGATCTGGGATCTATTGAAGGTTCATGTTCAGACCGGAGCTGGTCCCGTGCTGTTATTGGCATCGGCTTGCCGGGTATTAGATGGTTCATGGCGCAGAGCCGACGGATTTGTAGCAGTCAATAGAGATGAGTAGGTGAGCTGGTTGAGGCTCAATGATGGTTGTCTCTTATACAGGGCGTGAGGTCAGTCAGCAGGTAAAGAAGCTGATGTTTTGATTGGTCCACCGAGCATGGGATTTGTTCAGTGGCAGGTTCTCGTGATGAGGAATGTGTCTCCTCGGTGACCGAGATGGTGGCAGCAATGCCATGGTTAGAGTTCTGTCATGGCTGAGGTAGGGCCAGACTTGTACGCTTGTGTATACTATGCTTGCTCAGAGAATTGGTGTGTATTGTGATGTAGAGTGAGATGTTTCTGTCAGTGGTAATTATCTAGTTGTGCCTCTCGAGAGAGGTTGTTTCGTAAGAATCGAGGTTTTGGGCTAGAGCTCTGGGAGCGTTGCCAGTTGGATGAGTTGTTCTTCCCCTGTGAGATGGTGGTTGCCTCAAATTTTGAGGACTAAATTTTTGTAAGGGGGGAAGGCTATAACGCCCCGGATTTTTCGGATCAAAATTCGTGGGTTTCGGAGCGCTTTCGTAGGTCCCAGAGTGAGTTTGGTAATTTAATTGGATTTTTGGCTGTTCAGGCTTCGGACCCCTGCGTAGGGTGAACCGACATATTTTTGGGCTCCAGAACATTGCAGGCGCGTTGTACATTTTTCGAGGGTCGTGGGAATGATTTTTACCTATTTTTGTATTTTCCAGATTTTTAAAATCACAAATTATTTTCTATAAATAAACCCTCACCCCCCTCTCTCTCCCCAGTTCTCTCATTCTCTCCCTCTCTCTTCTCTCATTCTCTCTTTCTCCCCCTCTCTGCTCTGGCGGCCGATGGAGGAAGGCGAGGGTGAGGCAGAGGCAACGCGGGCGGCGAGCGGCCGAGGATGGGGCAGGGATCGAGGAGGAGGCGCGGCGGTGCTCGTCCGCAGATTTCGGGACCCCGCGGCGGTTCGTGAGGCATTTTTGCAAGGAATTGGCGTCCACGACGCAGGTAATCTTCGGTGGAGGTAGGGGGATGGTTCCCTAGCCCGTGTGGTTTATTTCCCTGCATTTTTTAGGCCGAGGTGAGGCCGAGAGTGGTTGATTTCATGCCGGGGGTTAAAAAGTATGATTTTGGGGTGAACGACGGAACCTTCGATTTGATTGTGTTTTTGGGGTTTGAATGTTGTGTCTTGGTGGTCTAGAGGATGGGGAATGGGTTGCCCTTGTTTTCCCCATCACCCGGGGGTGATTGGGTCGTGGAATCAGACCCTTAGGATGGGTCTGGTCGGCATTCTGCCATTTTTGGTAGGCCGACCAGTGGGGTTCGGTCGACCAATTGGTCTTTCAGCACGGACAGGGCTGTACCATGGTCGCGGTCAGTCGACCGACCGCATCCATGAGGTCACGGTCGATGGATCGACTGCGTTCATGAAAACGCGGTCGGCGACCCCATCCCATTCATCTAGTCGACCACGCCTATTTGACTGGTCGACCGACCCACTTAGGTCGATCGACCACAGGGGTTTGGTCGACCGAAATGGGGATTTTCTGCCCGTTTTGGCTCCCGTCGACCCAGTTGTGACCCTTTGGTCGACCTTTGGCCCCGTGGATGTCCCGGACACCCCGTGGGTACCGAGACTATGTTTTTGGGTGTCCGGAATTACCGTGTTACCTTGATTAGCATGCCCAGGTTATTTTGAGGGTCCGGGTGACCCTTTATGTTCCAGGCTTTCTTGTTTCACTAGATCGAATCATCGTGGGTTGGTATGAGTGCGGAGGGCTACCCCACATGATCTTAGCTTCGTCTAGAAGTGGTTTCCGTGTGGTCCATGCGTATGGCCTATGCTATGACCCGGCCCATGGCTGGAGGATTCTTAGGTTTCCCTTGAAAAGGGAATGAACCCGGCGGTCCTAAACTATCTTAAGGATTATCTTAACCGTGGTTTCTGACCCTAGAAGTAGGGTTGATTGATGGCATGATGTTGTGTTGTACGACTGTCTTGACCTGAGTCGCATGACTCAAGAACCGTTACTTTGGTATGTCTAGTGGACTGCCTCGTGTTCCGAGTTACATGTGATGGGCTCATGCTTAGCTTGTCAGTGTTCCATTTGTTTTTTTCGAGAGTCCTTCCTTGAGTGACCTTTCCCACTATTCGTAGCTTGCCTAGATAAGCGTGTGCCTACCCACCCGGGAGTGGTAGAGAGCTAGACCAGAGTGAGACAATTTTTAGGCTGGTTGCTGTAGGGCCTCCCACTATGTCAGCTCGAGTCCGGGATGGGAGGAAAACCAGCTAGAGGGACTGACGTAGCTCAGTAAGTCAGTGTGTGCACACGTGGTCGAGCACTTTGGACGCTTGTTGACAAGCACGGCCCCAACTAGACCCTTGTCTTGTGTTCCGTGTACGGTGTCTCAATGTATGCCTAGGCCATGTAGGGAGACACCAGAGACTATGGATTAAGTCGTCAATGGATGCATCTGGGCTTCCTTTTGGTGGGTAGCACTCCTGTCACACGAGACGAGTTTCTTCGTTGTTCTTCGGGTGATTTCTGAGTATTCGGCTACTTTCAGGTCGAGGGTTCACGGTAGAGTTACTAAGGTATCACCTGTAGATAGTGTAGGGTTCACAACAGTGGGGTCGTGATAGTGCCTTGGACCGCATGGTCTTCGGTTGGGCCTTTGTCTGTGGGGACGGGCCTCCACGACGGAGCTGTCATGATGTCTCTTCTGGCAGTGTTGCCAGGGATTTTCGTTAGTCCGGTGGTCCCCCGACGGTAAGATCGGGGTTTGCTTTTCACGGTGTAGGAGTAGTTTAGAGAGCCAGGATTCTGTCAGCTACCGTTGTTCTATTCCTGCTATTGTTGTTGCTTTTGTTGTAGTTGTTCTCGTTAGCACTGTTTACTATCATTGTTTTGTGGTATGGTTCTGCAGGACCTCTACTGAGCCAATGAGATCAGGCTTACCCCTGTCTTTTTAGGTGTAGTGGTCCCTCCTCGAGGTTCGGAGGTGCAGCGTAGAGGTTCGTAGTTGCCTGCTCGTCTGGCCGAGTGTTCACTCGGCGTTGAGTACGTTCCTTTCCCTGTAGACTGTACTTTTGTTGGACAAGACTCTGTAGTTAATTTATTAATTGAAAATGTAATTTTGTTTTTTGTAATTTAAATTGTTAATTATATAATTATAACTCCATTATATTAAATTTTAATGTACCTCCACACTCCTTATAACCCTTCCGAGCCCTCCGGCTCGTAGGTGGCCGGCCATGATTCGAATGGTATCGGGTTATTCCCGGTATCCGGATCTTGGTTCGTTACAAAATCTGTTCTGATGGCCTTTGTCACACAGTTGGATGATGCTGAGCAGATTGTGTTTTAGCCCTTCTACATACAAAACTTTTTCTACATATTGGGTAGTCTTGTATTAAATTGTTCCTATTCCCTTGACCTGCCCATTTCCATTGTCTTCATAGGTCACTGTTCCTCCACTTTTGTTCTTGATTTCTATTAACAATAGACTATCTTCTATCATATGTCTTGAATACCCACTGTCAAGATACTATTTAGTTCTATTGGCTTCAAGGCATACTTGTAGATTTGTGGAAAAATCCACAAAGATTTTAAATAAAAATAATTAAGATGAATTAAGGGATAAAGGGGGAAAGGGACATGCTAGATGCTAATGGAGGAGTGTGATCGCCATAGACTTACGGGCCTCAAAGGAATTTAACGATAAATAAAGGGAGGTGATCGTGAACAAATACCTTTAATGTGCAGGGAAGATGTGAGGTTCACCTTCTATTCCAATCGGCCGACCGATGAAAAGAGATCTTCTTATTGATTACCCTTGCAAAATAAACAAACAACTAATAAGATAATATGATTAGAAATATAAAGTGTGTAGCATCAAGTTCTTAATGTAAATTGATAATAAAGCATGGACGAGGGCACACATTGTTGGTGTTAGCCTTTAAACCCTTATGCAAAGGGTAAAGATAATATAATGATGTGATGATCAAAGGGTGGTGTGCAAGTGTTACACAAGTGGAGGATCTCAGCGTGGTTGAGATGAGGATAGAAATATGAGGGAGGAGTATGATGCATGTAACTAATTAATGCAGAGAAAAGAGATAGAGGAAAGATAATCTTATTGGATTATTTCTCCAAAAGGGGGGCTCCATTGTCTTCAAGGGAAGAAGATCTCTAATGGATGAAGCTTGCAATGCATGGGAGACACTTCCTTGGCTCTTCAATCCAGCACCCCCCGATCAATTATTTAGCCTTAAACACAAGGGAGAGGGGATCCTATTTATAGAGGTGAAATTCAGAGGTGTGATTCCCTTAAAAATATAAAATCAAGTTTTAATGGGATTTGGACAGAGATATTCATATGGCATGCGGTCTCACAACCTTAGAAAGCCATAGGAACCCTTTCCCAAGTGGAAAATGAGCTTAAAATAAGGAAAGAAAGGTGTTTTGTTGGATTCAGAACTCTGGAAGAATTGGCGTCTGACACAGTGGTTGCCAATTAATTGGAGTCAGCAAAGAAAACATCAATTCTGAGCCATTTTTAGAAACTTTATAAATTACCAAAATTGGAAGGCAATTCGTGTCCAGGAGGCCATAGGCAAATTAGGTTTTTATACGAATTTTGGTAGGAATTAAAAGCATAAAATATGGAAATGAAGAATTAGCGGCTTTGTAGAAGGACGCTACTTTTGAACCATTTATAGAAAGATAAAAAATTACCAAAATTAGAAATGAATTTGCATCCACTGGTCCAGACGCGAATTACCAATTAATACAAATTTTGGTGGAAATCAAATGATCAAAATATGGAAATAGAAAGTCGCGTCCATCATACTGGACGCGAATTAAGAAATTAGCATCTTTCCATAAAGACATGGATTCTAAAAATAACATGAATTTGATGAAGAAAGAATTAGTGTCTACATAGTGGATGCAACTTTAAGAATTGACGCCTTTCTAGAGAGGCGTGAATTTCAAAATTAACACGAATTTGGCATAAATTGGTGAAGAGAAGAAATCACGTCCACCTCCATGGATGCGTATTAAAGAATTTGTGACTTAATGGTGGACATTATTTCTTGACAGAATTGGCGATTAAGGTGTTGACGTTGATTTAAATAATTGGCGTCCACTAGGTCTAACTCTAATTCAAAAGGGCCCCGAAAAATTAGAAAAAAATCCTAGAAAAATCAGGAAAAATAGGGGGGGAAATGGGGGAAAGGTGAATATTCAAGAAAAATGTAAAAAATAACTCAAATAAGTCGATTTGAGGATCAAATTGGGACATTATGATGTGATAGGAGATGTATTCAAAGTGATGTCAATTTTGGCGTGACTACAGCTGCCCCGCCTTGGTATCTACTTTGCAAGGGAGCGACACGGAGTGGAATGGAATGGAATGAAGTGTAATGAAGTGGAATGGAGTGAGAGCGAACTGAAAAGTAGATGCCAAGGTATGATGAGACACGCGATCAACACCCCTTAATAAGAATTGGTTCCAAAGTTCAAGATGAAGCGATCTTGAGAAGATTCAATGAAAGCAACAATTGTTTGGATAAGGAAGGAGTGTGCACGTGGGAACGAAGGAGAGGAAAAAGAAGTAGATCAACTTCCAACACGGAGGAAGTATCCCATGTCATAAACCTGTAGGTTTCACCATTGGAGAGCGGTTACCAACCAATGTGGACATGTTGCAGCCAAGGTGGATCTAAAGGAAAATGATGGAATAAGAGGATAGGAATCCAAACAATGGAGTTTTCAAGAAAATAACCCAAAACTGCAGCTAGACGAACTGAGGACTCAATTCAAAATGGAATATCTCATATCATGAATTAATGATCGATTGACTCTCAAAATCAAATTATAAGAGGGATTTTCCAAAGTTAAATCAAAGTCCTACATGAATGCTTGCAAGGTTTAAAGGAAAAATTAAAATAAATTAAAATAGAAAGTAATCAAGGATAATATTTTTAAGCTATCCAGACTGAGTCAAGACACTGATTTTATGTGTTTATACTAAGCTGAAGCCCGTTTATCCACGCACTAACTCGCAAAAAGGAACCATCGTCCCCAGTCTTAGATAGCTCAAGGGCATATCCGTGTGACTAAGATTCCTCTGAAATTATCATTATTTTTGATGAAGGGAAACTCAAATTTCAGATTTATCAAAGCCACAAGGTCCTTGATATAATCCAATAGAGTAGATAACATATAGTAAAAATGCATACAAGGAAGATGGTGAAGGCAATAAGCATGTTGAGAACTAAGAAATGCAGTGCAATGTAATCACTGTGGGACCTAAATGATGCCCGGACGGTGAGACCAAAGAGCTTCTTCCTGTGCTTAAAATTTGTTATCCATGATAAGCATTGAATTAAAGATGTTTAAGCATAGCATGGATCATAGCCTGAATAGCATAGCATTGAATAGCATATCATCGAAAGCATCATGGAAAGCATAGTATGGTTGCATGGGAAGCATCAAAGCATTCGAACATGCAAGGCATCATGGAATCATTATTTGTTGTTATGTCATATTAGACCATGAGGGTGACCAACTTGCCCAATGGTTAAGATTTGAATGATCAGGATCAAAGTGGTGCCTAGAATGACAAGAATAATCTGGTAGAGATTGAGAAATTGAGGTTGATGATGCTTCGAATGACAAATCATAAAAGTAGTGATTAATGTTGACAACACAGAGAAGAATCAAAGAATTGATGTAAGTGGAAAGAAATGACTCATCCCATGTTCTTGGTCCTTCTTGTAGAAGTTGTCCCTGTAAGACACAATCTGAACAAACAGTTAATGAAAAACACAATGCAATTTTTTTTTTGAATTTTGAGATATGCAAATTTTTATGGGTTTTGGATATATTCTAAATTTTATGTTTTTTTTTTGAAAAATATTTGATTTTCTATGGATTTTGGAAATTTTTCAATTTTTTGGATTTTCAAAAATATTAAAAATTTTATGAATTTTGGAAAATATTTATTTTTTTATTTTGGTTTAGGCATTGCTAATTACAACATTAAGGGTAATTCAAACCACTGGGTAGGGGTCCTTGTTCCTTCCCCTGTCGCTAAGAACTGTCCAAAGCAAGGCTGCATTAAAGGTGGCGCCTTATAGTCGGCTGCATTTGGCTATTAGTGCCCCTACTAAGGCCATACACAAGAAACACTCGATCTTAGAAGGAGAAGAGAAGAATAATTGGAGATAAGACTAATATGAGTCAAGAAGATATTGGGTTTTAACTACCTTCCATAGCACAACCCCTAGAGATTTGGTCTGTTGTGTTGGGAGTTTTCATCATATCATTGAACCTTAATTCTCATTTTAGGCACGCATACGACTGGGCTCATAACGTCCCACGGGGAAATTGCACTGCCCTATTGCCATGCCATATTCTTTGAAATTTTCTTTTGTATTTGATCATGATTTTGTTTTTTTTTTTGTTGTCCTTTGGACTTGACAAATATTGAAATTGAGAATAAGGTTTTAATAGACTGCCCCTATTTGAGACTTCCTCTTCTCGGGGTGTGCTTAGGTCAGTTATCTTTGCCTAGACTATCGCTGCCCTCATATTTTGGCCGAGTAGTGAAAAGAAAAGACCCCGTGCCCTCGGGCATGGCCCAAGTAGCAATGGTGTTTACCAAGGGAGATGGCTAAGGACGGCGTGAAGTGTGTGTAATGCCCAACTAAGGGTCACCCTTAACGAGCGGGGAGGGAATGCCGAACTCCTAGCGTAGGGTTCTCATAACCAAAGGTGCTATATTAGCAAGCCTAAAAACTTTTTTGACATTGATATTCACTTAAATAAAGACCTAGAACTAGGCCTGGACTACCACTCTTAATCATGTTATGAAGTACTTTATTTTGAAAATCGTGCATAGAGATGAATAAAGTAATGAAATGTGTACTTACGGAAATGAGTTACCTTGCGACCTTGGTTGTGGAAGTAGCTATCAGTGGCGATTTTGATCAACATGGGAATTGTTGTCCTCATTTGGTAGATAAAAGATAAGGAGGCTTAACACGAATGAGTGGTGCCCAGACCAGACTTAGACAAATAAGGAGAAAAAGAAGAGAGGTGAGGGCTGGAACTCCCTCATTAAGGCGTAGAGACCTTGATCACATAAAAGTGGTTTATAGAAGGAAAAGTGAAATCAAGAGGGGGAGTGAGGACTAAAGCCTCGAAAATAGTGGGAGAATGGGCATATGCCCAAAGCAATTGATGTGAGAGAAGTTGGGTCATACCAGGGATTAGGAGTAATTTAATAAAGGAATTGGTAAAGGGAGAGAGGTTCCAGAGGATCCGGACGTAAAGGATAAGAATCATGGGTAGAAGAATCGGAAGGTTTTGGATGAGTAAAATGGCGAGGGACACGATGTCATGAGGAAAGGTATGGGAAAAGGCAATTCAAAAGGAGAAAAAGAACAAAGGACGCCATGTCTTGGAAGAGTAAAAGGATGAATCAGAATAAATTATGGTCCGAAGGCTCTGGAAGGAAATGAGAAGGGACGCGATGCCCTAAAGGGAAATTCGGAGGTTCTGGAAGGAGAGAAAAAGAAGGGGCGCGATGCCCATAATGAATAGGGGAATGAAATAAAGAATCTGGAGGCTCCGGAGGGATAAGGCGTGGAGGGACGCGATACCCCGGGAGAAGAGATAGAAAATATAAAAATTTCATAGACAAAGATGAATCAAAAGAAGTGAAATGGGAAGGATCCGGAGGTTCCAGAAGATAGAGAAGATGAGGGCCAAGAGACCCGGAAGATAAGAATGAATGTATGTGTAAATGCATGAAATGCAAGGAATGCAAGGGATGCGAGGAGGAAAGCCTCCTTATCACCCAATGGGCAACCCATAAGGAATTAGTGGATGGAATGGAACAAAGGGTGAGTGGATTTTTGGAAGGTCCCTCATCAAAAGAATGTCCACCCTTCCATGACAAATAAGGTGCTCGGCCAGACTGCTCAATGAGTTGGATTAATGCCCAAGTGCTCTCATTTGATGAAGCTTCAACAATTGTATGATGTAAAGTAAGTGGCAACTCTTTCAGCAAATAGTCATGAAATTTCAGAAGCTCCATTTGCAGCGTGGGAACCTTGGGACAAATTAGCTTCGGTTTCCTCAAAAGTAACTCCCTTAAAGGGTGAGCAACATCAACATGTGGGAGATTAACCCTCGGCCTTGGAAGCTTCATAATGCTTAGGGCTCTCGGAATATCCTCATGAAAAGTAGTAGGTAATACGGGAGTTAGTCTCTTGCATGGAAGTGTAGATGGAATAAACTTGATATTGAAGGCTTCTAGCAAGGGATGCCCTATCCCGCCCTTGAGCATGGACATCGTTTCCTTGGCAACGGAATGTGTCATGACGATGCTGGAGGAGAACCCCTTCTCTTGAAAAGGTGTTTGCACCGTGACGGAACGAGGGGTCATGAGAGATTCAAAAATATCTTGACCAATGAGCAATGAAACCTTAACAATCTTGGCCTTGGCCCTTAATGGCATCAATTCTTGACATTTCTTCTTGGTGAGCATTGGGGGAGCCCTTTCAAAAATGCCCGGCACAAGAATATGGATCGGCATCCAGCAAATAAAGTCTTGACTTTTGAGTAGCATAGCCGTGACCAAATTCTTCTTGCTTGGTTCTTAAGAGTCATCTTCTTTGGCGCATGCACTTATAGAAACACACCTGCTCCGAGGGGAGGTGTAAGGAGGCGAGATGGAGGCGGTAGGCTTAATGGATGATGGCGTTTTAATGTAACGCATTGGAGGAAGGGTAGGTGGAAGTGGAGATTCAAACACGGTGAGCTTCTCCCCTTGCTCGGAGATAGATGGGGTTGGCTCGAGTGCAAAGATAGGCGGGCCCTGCTCAGGTTCGGTCATGGGTTTAGGTAAAGGGGTTAGTAGAGGGTTAAGGATAATTGGCTTTGGGATTATGGGAATGATAGAGGGCTGAAATGGCGGCGATAGAGGGCCAATTGGTCGAGAAATAGAAGATGCAGCAAGCTCGAAAGGCTTAGTGAAGGAGTGGCTAATGGAGGCTGATGGCATGGTGGTTGGAGGTATAATAGTAGGAGGTTGAATGGTGGTAGGTTTAGCGCAGAGGAAAAGTCAAATTTTAGTGGGGCGAGAGGATTCGAGGGTAGGGGAAGATTCATGATGCATCGATGTGGTTTGTTGGAGTATTGACCCATCATCATAGCACTATGAGGTTTCATAAACAGGTGTGGGGATGGCGGCTTCATCTTGAGCAAGGAGTTCTTGTAGTAAAGGAGGGAGAGGAAAGCAAAGAAAACTCATAGTAGGTATATCTTCAAAATTTTGAAAATCCTCATAATGTGTTGTCTCCAATTCTTCATCATCAAGCTCAAGTGGACGCCGTGGTGGAGGAGTAATGATTGGTGGTGGTGTATGATGACATGGAGGGTTTTTGTATATCGATGTATATGTGGAGGCGTAGGGCCATATGAATGAACATGATGGATGGGTGATGGGCGGACGGCGTCCACTTGACCATTGAAACTTGTAAAACTATCTTGCTCATATGTGTTTATGATGTCATTCATGCCTCTAATCTCCATCCAGTCTTTCTCCATCTTAGTTATTTCACTCATGAAAGCGTGAAGATGATCGACTTGAGGAGGCGGAGGCCACGGGTTTATGACCCTCTTTAGTTGTTTTTCCATCTTTACGATTTTATCAATGAGAACTTGTTGGAGGGGAGTGACTTGTGGACTGGAGGGTCGGCCATGAGACCTTGGAGGGACTTGACATGGAGGTTGTGGCACATGGAGGGGTCACTACAAGAAATGGGACCTATAGCCATGAATTTTACCTACATTTCAATAAAACGTAGGTATATACGGCTTATTCCTACATTTTTAAAATTACACAGGTAAATTTCTTACGTTTCATTATAGCATAAGTATATGGCCCATTTATTCTCACGGTTATACATAAAGCAAAGGAAAATGTTATATGTACCGATGTTTTATAAGTGAACATAGGTATAAATGTTAAAAATTATTACGATTTTAATGAAACTTAGGAATAAGTTACTTTATTTTTTTTTAAAAAGAGAAGAAACGTAGTAATATGGATGACCCCGAGAGCACCAAAGTTGGCGCATGACATTTTCTTTTTTCCCTCTCATTTAGGACTTGATTTTTCTCAAATCTCACCCGTGTTCTCCCTCTTTCCCTTCCACCCCCAACATCAATACTCGATTCATCTTCCCCCTCCTTCTCTTCCTCCGCCGATCCTACTGGTGTTTGCCGGGGATATGAGGCCAGTGGAGCACAGGAAGCCCCTTCAAGCTCAAGATCAGGAGGAGAAAGGATGGGAGGAATAGTGGGATGACATGGGTATCTACGAGCTGGCCTCCCTTTGCCGTCAGAGTTCGTCAAGGTGACACCCATTCAGATCGCCTTCATCCATGGGTTTCATCTTCATTTGTTGTCATGCCCCGAGCTTTTAATACAGCGGAAGGAATGTTGGAACATGAACAACCGGCATGGTAAGCCTCTCACAAACAAGAAATCAGAGCGCAAGACAATCACATAAAAGTACTTGCACAAGTAAATTTTTTCCAAATTTTAACTTTATTCCATACTAGTAACCACAAGTACATTAAATTCATGACTTTAAACATCTTTACATCATTGACTCAAGAAAATAGAAAATTACAATAGGACTCGACTAGACACTGGACAACTAGGTCTTCTCTCGATCCATTTGACCTTCAATCACTCTCAGACCCGCTACTTGTATATTCCGAATCCGATTCACCGGTACTTTCTGAAAACTTGAGAAAGTAGGTATGAGCACACTTACCCAGTAGGTATCTTCGTATCAACATCAAGGTAATATTTAAGTGATTAATGTCTTAGCTCTTGGATCAAGATAAAAAAAAATAAGAACGCGATAAACAAGCAATATAAACCAAGATAAGCAAGAATTATGAAACAACTGAGCAAGTAGTCGTGAGCGAGTATAGACCATGAACAAGCAAAATTAATCATGTAGTTGTAAATTTGGCCTTTCATGAACAAGTACGAGTAAGTATCTAGAAAGTACTTTACACAACCTTATAAAGGCTATGTACTAGAAAGTCATTAGCAAGCATGTAATTTCCATAACGGGCCTCATGATTTTTACTTATTTATAAAAGAAAGTACTCCCAGCGCAATGCGACGCCAGTACCATCTACCACATGGTTTATATCACGTTTCCGACAATCCATCGAGGGGACTAGCATGGAGCCCTTGTACACAATCTGTGCCCAGTCTTGCATCTTCAAGTTATAAATCTAGCTACTTCCACGAGATATAACAAAACTTTTGGCCAATAATTCAATTCCAAATAATAAGTCTCATGACCAAGTAACCAAGGAATAGAACGTACCAAAACTGACATGAGATATCAAGGATGAATTAAAAGAATATTATACTCCTGCGGCATTCCGACAGAATAACGGTACATTCATTAAGTTTCACATCTTAATATTACTTGTTAAGCATATGTTGAGACTCCAGATAATCCTACGACCATCCAGGAACTAAAGAAAACCATCCCCAAGGGTCAACCTCGGGTTAGACAAAATCAGGAAATAAGTGATCGTTTCCTGGACTGTTTCATTAATCAGGCGGTCAAGTCTGGACCATTAGGTAGAGCTATGCAGTCGAGTCAGGACCGTTTGTGACTCAAAATTCAGAAAACATGGATGCTATAAATGCCTTTTAGACAATTTGGGTTTTAAAGGTACAATCAGCTCGGCGTCCTAGTGAAATCCCAGGCTCGCGGAGTCTTACGGAGGACTTGAAACATAGTACCCTAGTCCGACAGAAGGAATATCCGGCGGAGAGGTTCATAAGTCCAAGAGAGTGTGCCTATAAGTGCAAAGTGTAACTAATCATCACATACCGGAGTATATGCCATGTACTTAAGAAAATGACTCCAGAGATAAGAGTGGATCGTGTGAAAATAGCGATCAAAACAACGCTCTAATACCACCATGAATCATGTTTCAGAAACAAAAAAAGAAATATTTAATTACAAAACTATAACATTTAAGCATGAAATTACATGATAATGAAAATAAAGTTTAAAATCATGCTCATGCTAAAACATGGTGTTTAACATAATTTTGAGTGAAAATACCATAATTATAGAGTTATACCTAGGCAAAATTTTGTTAGGCTCGGGATGGTTCTCATAACAGAAAAGCAGTCTAGTGCGGAGCGTTTACAGGAGTCTAGCGGTCTATCGAGGGGTCGCTTAGCTATCTCTGGCAGTCACATATAGACCGTTTCTATCTGTATGACAGAAAACTGAGAAAATAGTAAAATAAATCCTAATATAGGGTATGTTATGCATGGAAATCAACGAGTACATACTGTAAAACTTGATAGAACGAGAATAGGTCAAGAGAATGGATGGGTTTGTGTATAATGAACAATAGATTTTTTTTAAAACTCAATTGGGGCTAAGATTCAGGCATGGAGATTACACAAATGCAGAGTCCCAAAAAAACATAAAATTCTATATGTACAGTACATGAAGACGACTAAAATTAGAGGGCTTTTATTCCTAACATCAAGTTTAAGCCGTTCACGAGATAACCTACCTCTGGACTATGCTTTAATCATCGAATTTAAGATTGAAATTTGACCCTATTTTCTGCTCGTCCTGAAGTGGAACAGCAACTTCGTGGCCTTCTAACTCTTGATCCTCATCACCTATGACCACGAAATTTTGAGGGTAAAAAGATGGTATTAAAGGGGACAAATAACTTTACAGAACGCCTATCTAATTACCTCGTTTAGGGCTCTTATTTTGCTAATCAATCTGGCCCGGTCACACAATTTTCTAAGATTCTTATACCGAACCAGCAACTTTGAATGCCTCTATCTTCCTAGTGGCCTGATCTCCTAAGATAAAATTTGGAGAGTAGTTAGACCTTAGTATGATGAACAGAATATTATAAAGAACATACCTCTAATTCGTCCTCCTTACCTTAGTTCTACGCGAGCCAAAAGTAAGGGTCGCGTAGGTTGGTTCTGGGGTCTATTTATAGGTCTAATTAGGGTTTTAGGGATTTGTACAAACTTAGAGTCCTAATTAAGTCACCAATCCATCCTAAAGGCATTCTAGAGTCTTCTAGCTAATAGATTGCAATAAACCCATATGATTTAGACTTAAGAAAATGGAGTTTTTGTGCGATCTAAACTGCTCGCGTTCGGAATGTTAAAAGCGGTCCAGGCATGACTGTTTCTTGTCCCAAGCGGTCGCGCGATAGACCGCTTTTGGTCTTGGGCGCCGAATTTTGATTAAATTCAAACTCTTTCTATTATTTATCTTTTTATTATTTAATAAGGAGTAATCATCCCCATAAATTTCGTAAATATACTAATTTAAGCTTCTAGAATATGGGCCAAACCTTGTGGGCTGGGTTTTAGGTCTCTTGGGGTGATTTAAATGTGCCAAGTCAATTGGTTATCATTTAGGCTTCCATAATAACTTATTTAACCCCCATAAAATCTATTTAAATTCTAATTAATTTCATTAATCTCAAGAAAAATCTCATAAAATTTATATAAAATTTTGGGGTATTACTCTCCCCCACTTAAGAGAATTTGCTCCCCAAATTCAATTACATAGATTTTAAGGGAGAGTGTACTTACATTCAAATAGATCAAGAAATCTCTTGCGCATTGCTTCTTCCGTCTCCCATGTTGCTTCATATGGGCAAGATTTGGTCCATTGAACTTTGATCATGGGAGTGGTTTTATTCTGAAGTTGACATACCTCTTGTTCAATTATTTTGATTGGCTTTAGCTCGTACGTCAAATCCTTTTGGATCTTCACATTATCATAAGTGATAACGTGGAACGGATCATAAACATATTTCTTTAACATAGAGACATGGAATACATCATGAACTCCTGCCAATTGTGGAGGTAATGCTAGACGATAAGCCACCTCTCCCACTCTTTCAAGAATTTCAAAAGGGCCAATGAATCTTGGTGTAAGCTTGCCCTTGATGCCGAACCTTCGAATACCTCGACCCGGAGAGACCTTGAGAAATACACGGTCGCCTACTTGGAATTCAAGGTCATTGTGAGCGACGTCACGTGGTTCGGGGAGCGAAGAAGACGCGGAGCGCGTGGGCTCCTTTTGTTTGCTGCAACACAGAAATAAGAGAAAAGAGAAGGAGCCACCACGGAAGATTGCTCTGGTGGGGCGAGCGGGACAAACGCAATATGTTAAAGATAAGAGGAGAGAGAAGGGGGGCCACCACGAGAGATTGCTCCGGCGGGGCGAGCGGGTGCAGAAATTAAATAATAAAAATTGAAACGGCCATTGCGGGAAGCAACTCGCCGCGGCCTCGAGAGTATAGCATAATAGGAATATAACAAGGTATAAAAAGGAGCAGAATTTAAACGGTCATTGCGGGAAGTGACTCGCCGCGGCCTCGAGAATATGGGCAGATAAGAATATAACAGAATATAAGGAAAATATAAAGAACGGGAATTTAAACGGCGATTGGGGAAGTGACTCGCCGCGGCCTCGAGAATATGGGCAGATCAGAATATAACAGGATATAAAGAGAATATAAGAACGGGAATTTAAACGGCCATTGGGGAAGTGACTCGCCGCGGCCTCGAGAATATGGGCAGATCAGAATATAACAGGATGTAAAGAGAATATAAGAACGGGAATTTAAACGGCCATTGGGGAAGTGACTCGCCGCGGCCTCGAGAGTATAGCAGAAGAGAGATATGGCAAAATATAAGAGATATAGCAAGATATATAGATGACAGAATTCAAACGGCCATTGCGGGAAGTGACTCGCCGCGGCCTCGAGATTATGATGTGATCGCCAGGGGTCGAGGACCCCAAAATGGAAGAGTGATCGCGCCTACCTCACTAGAAGGAAGTGGCGGGTTGCTTCTTCCTCCCCCTTCGGCCGGCCGATGGAGAGGGCTTTCTTTAGTTACCCTTGCAAAACAACAGACAGTAAATAAACGGAATTAGAAAATGGCAGTGTAGTATCAAACTCCTGCAATGAAAGTAATGAAATCGTGGCGGGACACACACCTGGTTGGTGTGATTTTAAACCCCTCTCGGACACGAGTAGGAGGAAAATGCAATGATGAATGCAAGAAGTATATAAGAGAAGGCGCCCTTACAAAGGGAGTTAGAGGATGCGAGATGATGAATGCAAAGAACTACAGAGCAAAAGGGGAGAGAATTGGCTTATTGGATTTGCCGATGGTGAGATCCGGCGGAGCTTCGGCAGCGTAGGGACGACGTAGAAGCGCGGTGGACGAAGACGACCTTCCTCTCGCGAGCATGGGCACCCGAGAAGCCGGCAGAACCTCCACCTACAAAAGACCCCACGGGTTAGAAATGACTCCGGTAGCCTTTGGGCTCCGGCAGCCTATCGGATCACTGCTTGGCTCCTTCAGAACTGAGGGGGCGGGCCTCTATTTATAGGGCTCCGGAGGGTGGAGGCGTCGAGGACCCTGGACACCTCCATCAGGGCCGAAGTAATATTTTATTCTATTTTTATTCATTTTTTTTGAATATTTTCGTGGAGGCGTCCAGGGTCCCGGACGCCTCAATAAGGTCCACCGAAAGTCGCACGCGGTTTGGCACAACGCGTGATTTTGTGAGCGGCGCCTCGTGATTCGGAAATGGGCGCGTCCAGTTGTCTGGACGCTTCCACAATTGGCTTTTTTCACACACGACAAGCCGTCGGTCGGTGGACGGGGCCCAATGGGCAAGTTGATGGAGGCGTCCAGGGTCCTGGACGCCTCCAAAAAAATAATTTTTATTTTTGTTTTGTTTTTATGCCAAAGCTGGCATTTTTGTATTTTTTATATTTGTTTTAATGGAGGCGTCCAGGGGCCTGGACGCCTCCATAAATATATATATATATTTATGTATTTTTTGTCTTAAAAATAAATTAACGTAATGGAGGCGTCCAGTGGCCTGGACGCCTCCATTAAGACCCCCCGGGTCCGCTGAAAAGGCGTCGGCAGATCCCCGGCGGGCAACCTTCCTGGTTCCGGAATTCTTTGGCGTGTCTGAATGGTGTTGATGCCGAGACGATTCTGGATGCCGAAAAGGGCGGAAGAAGATTCAAGAAAAAGAAGCACTCAAGTGATTCAAAAATGCGTAAGCCGTCGCGGGGCGTCATACAGTAATATGAGACTTTCTCAGGAGACGTCAGGAAAGGCGTGTCTACAGCTGCCCCGCCTTGGCGTCTGCTTTGCAAGGGAGTGACATGTAATGGAAGGGTATCGAAGTGAAATGGAATGAAGTGGGAGCGGACTAATAAGTTGATACCAAGGTGTGATGAGACACGCTTTTGACGTTACTGTTTGGAATCTTTCCTGAAGTTTCAATGAGGCGACCTTGAAGGAGGTCTTTCAAATTTTGACGATTTACTTGGACGGAGATCAAATAAGGGAGGGTGAGATGTGCGCTCAGGCAGGAAACAAAAAGAGACCAACTTCTCGGTGTGGAAGTACCTGGGTCATAAACCTGCAGGTTTCACCTTCGGTGAGCGGTTACCAGCCAATGTGGAAGTGCTGCGGCCAAGGTGGGTCAAACAAAGTAAAAAGTAAAGAAATATCTGAGAGTCTATCCAAACAAGGGTCTCCTTTGGAAGAGCAGCGTAGGGCCGTTTCAAGGAAACTCAGTATTTCATTCAGAGTGGAATATCTCATATTTGTAGGAATTGAAACACAACGGCTTTCACAATCAAATCACTTGAATGATCTTCCGCAATAAATCAAAGTCCTATATGAATGCATGCTGGGTTTAAATAAAAATTTAAAACAAACTAAAATAGAAAATAGCCAAGGATAATATTGTCAACTTGTTAAGAATGGGTCAGGATACCGATCCGGTGAGCCGACACTGGGCTGGGGCCCGTTTATCCGCGCACCAACTCACTAAATGGAACCGTCATCCCCATGCTATCACAAGTTAACAGCCTATCCGTACAACCCAAATTCTTCCGGGATCATCACTGTTTTTGTTGAAGGGGAACTCAAATCCCAGATTTGTTCGGGCCGCGAGGTCCTTGACATGTTCTAGTAGCATAGGTATCATATACTACGATGCATGACATGGTGGGACCAACCATTGAAAGGTGGGACAGGAGATAGGACAAAGACGTCCGTTAGTAAAACCTGCACAGGCCAGCATGGATTAATAACATCAGAAAGTAACAAAATCGTAACAGAATCGCACCACAATGGAAAGGAGATCTAGCCAAAATCCTGACATTGACCGCTGATGTGACATGTTCTATCCTGTAGTGATCTTCCCTTCCTATAAGAACTCCCCTTAGGCTAGTTCATTCAAATGCACCAAGGTGGGTTTTGGAAGCTCAGGAGAGGAAGGAGAGGAAAATCTAGAGATCTCAGGATGGAAGGAGAGTCTTCCCGTGTTATGAAGAGGAGCAGGCCTGGCAGCGAGATTGGGCGACTCTCCGACCTCGAGGGTCATCTCAGCGGGATGATTATGTCGCATATGGTAAGCTGATTCATTTCAACTTTTCTCCTCTTGAACCTTCTTTTCACTTGCTCCCTTCCTCCTTCTTTCTTTTCCTTTTTCAGCCATATCCACTCTTCCCGGGCCCGAGGAAGTTTTCCAAATTGCCATGGCTTTCAAAGTTAACTTCCAACATATCCATCGGCATGAGGGCCATACTCTCGAAGTGGCATCTGCAGGGGCTCCTTATTCACGCCAAACACTACGAGAAGATTCGTATGGACTGGGCGGCTATGGGCGCACTAGTGGAGATCTGGCATCCCCAGACCCACACTTTTATCTTCACGACCTTCGAGGCGACCATCCTCCTCGAGGAGGTGGAACTTCTGCTCGGATTGAAGAAATTCAAGAGTGACGGGAAGGTGAAGGCTATGCGGATGCTGACACGGGAGACTTCCGAAAGCGTCCTTGGAAGCTTCATGCCGCCCGATGCAGCCCGAAAGGTTCGTACTCAAAAGAGAATTGATTTGCAAAAGCTCGCGGAATGGGTCATGGAGGCCCTGAGAGGGTTACCAGACGATGACTATTTAGAGGGAATCATGAAAGGGTTCACCATTTGTCTGGCGGGTGCTCTCTTGTTTCCTTATACCGATAACATGGTGGAGGAAGACCAACTGAGTGCTATCTGCGGGATCTGGCGTGGAAAGAGGGTGGGACCCGCTATCCTTGCCTACCTGTATAGTGGCCTTACTGCCTCGAGCATGGGTAAGCCTCCTTTTGGTTGCGCACTTGTCCTGAATTGCTGGCTGGATTTGCATTTCAAGTTTGATCACCGTGAGGGAATGCCAACCGCTTCGAAGCTCTTCCAACAAAGCCCCATTTATCACATAGCCGACGTGTTAGGCTTCGGTGGCACCGTGGCGAACCGTGTTCCGTGGCTAAAGAGACGTGAAGACTGGCGGTCTCACTTTCGAACCGTGACACAAAGCTTCTTCTCTTGGGCACCGACATGTTTACTCCTGCTTGAGCTCCTCATGAGGTCTTCTTGTGAAGTTGATCTCCAACTGATTGGTGCGACCGAGTTTGTCCTTTACAACGCGCATCGGTGCTGCCTCCAGATCGGCATTCCACGTCATTCGTTCCCACCACCGACTGGCATCGTTCCATTGAAGAAGAGAGAGTTGGGCACTGAAGCGGATGCGAAGGAAGCGAAGGCCGTCAAAGCATCCTGGAAGACAAGTGTTGCAGGAAAGGCCTTAGCGCATGTGGGGGAAGAATGCGAGCTGTGGAGGGCTTATGTAACTGAACTGGGGAAGTTAAGGCCTAAGGCGCCTAAGCCCCTGATGTAACTCGTCCTGCTTTCTGATTGAATAAAATCTGGAATTTGGATGTTTCGGACCCCCGTTTCCTTTGTTATTATTTTTATGATTTTCTTTTTTATATATTTTTGTATTTTCTTTCTTTTTTATGTACTTATTTATATATATATATATATATATATATATTATTTTTAATGGGGGCGTCCAGGGGCCTGGATGCCTCCAATTTTTATTTTTTTTTATTATTTTTTTTTATTTTTCAGTTTTGGGGGCGTCCAGGGGGATGGACGCCCCTATAATTTATATTTTATTTTTTTTTGAATTTTCTTGTTTGGGGGCGTCCAGTGGCCTGGACGCCCCTATAATTTATTTTTTATTTTTTTGAATTTTCTTGTTTGGGGGCGTCCAGGCGCCTGGACGCCCCGAGTTTTTTTGAATTTTTTTTGAAGAAAATAAAGAAGTGGGGGCGTCCAGGCGCCTGGACGCCCCAAAAAGGAGTGATTTTCTATATAAAGGGGGCCTCACCCCCTTTTCACTTCTACTGTTCATTCTGACGACTCGTTCACTCTAAACGACCCATTCCCAGTTCCCAATGGAGCAAGGAGGCCCGAGCCAGGGTGGAGAGAAGCGGAAACGACGGGCTCGTCGTCCGAGGAGGTCGAGAGATCACGCCGAGGAGGCTTCCGCGGGAGAGGAGATTGCCGCGGAAGAGGAGATAGCCGCGGAGCAGGAGGCGCCTCCTTTGGCCGCGGAGGGTCCTGCGGGTGCTGGTGACGCGGGAGAGGATGAGCATGACCCGGTAAGCCCCTCAGAACCCCAGTTTGTTGGTTTAATAGGCTAAACAGACGACCGAGAGCCAGTGGAGAAGGCCGTGGAGTGGGGGAAGGAGGCGTCCAGGGGCCTGGACGCCTCCAAGTTTTTCTTTTTTGATTTTGTTTTATTTTAATTATTTTTTTAGTTATTTACGTAAATAAAATAATATTAAAAATATGGAGGCGTCCACTGAGTTGGACGCCTCTATGATAAATTATTATTATTTATTTATTTTTATTCATTTTTTTTTTGTTTTTTTGGGTAAAATAAAAAGGTAAAATGAAGGCGTCCAGTGGGCTGGATGCCTCTAAATATATATATATATATATATATATATATATATATATATATATATATATATATATATATATATATATGAAAATAAAAATAAAAAGGAATATTATATACAGTGTTGTTGTTTATTATTATCTTTGATGCTGATGTGTTTCTTTGTTGGTTGTTTTTGTGGTGTGCAGGGCGTGGTGAAGAGCCAGATCGGCTGGTCCCTAGTGGTGGCAGCGTACCGTGGGCTGTCGGACTTCCAGAGGGCGCGTGTGGACGCCATGGGCTTTGGAGCCTTCCTCAGGATCGAGCCCTTCCGGCTCAACCTTCCTCTTATCCAGGCATTGAGGGAGCGGTGGCATGCGCCGAGTCAGGCGTTTCTGATGCCCTGGGGGCACATGGTGCCGACACTTGAAGACGTAGCTCGGATCACCGGGCTACGAGTTGACGGAGAGGCGGTCAGCGGGGTCACCTACCCCGACTACCGAGAGAGTGCCCTGGACCTGCTGTGGTTAGAGACGAGCGTGACCGACAGAGACAGCAGGGTAGTCGGCCGAGTGGAGATTATGGAGGCTCTCAGATTCATCGACCCGCGCCAGTGGGTTAGCGAAACTGGAGCGGAGTTTCTGGCACGACTGGAGGGAGATGCCCGTGTAACTTTCACCCAGGACCCGAGCGAGCGGGAGCTGGTGGATCTAGACCTCCGGAGGTTTCTTTTCTTCTTCCTGGGCCGCCTTCTGCTGGGGACGAAGGGTGACGGCATCTACTGTCGCTTCCTCGGGATCCTGGCGGACCTTGATAGAGTGGGGCACTACGCGTGGGGAGCGGCTCTGCTTGCCCATTTGATTGCTGATCTCTCCCAGACTTCAGAGAGGGAGGCGACAGTCAGCGGCTTCGCACCTTTTCTCCAGGTACACAATTTATTTATGCATTTTACCGTAGTTAAATATGCAATTACTCGTGCTAATGATGTATGATGGATGCAGGTGTGGAGTTATTACTACTTCCCAATGGGGAGGGCCAGGCAGGGGAACAGGAGAGCCGTTCTTCTAGCGCGATAGTGGAAGCCGGTCGTGGTAGCGGCACCACACAGCTACCAGCTGGCGTCACTTCGTCAGGAGTTGAGCGAGTACCCCGAGGCTATGGTATGATGCGTATGATTTCTTTGTATTTTTTTATGCATGCGACCTAATGGCAACTAGTATGATGTATGTATGGTGATGTAGGTGGTGTGGAGGCCCTACCTGGGTATGGCCGACGCTGGCCAGCCCTGGGTTGTAGCGGGTCTTCCTCGTTTCGAGCGGGACGTGTGGGTCCATTGCCTGAATGAGATCGAGCCGCTTCGGCTGATGCTAGTTATGAGGACGTTGGGGCTGGCCCAAGAGTGGGTCGATGTAGATGAGCCGGTCCGCATCGGGTGGAAGACCAAGGGGAAGGTGAAGATCATGGACTGGCGTACGCACTTCCCAGCACAGTACCAGGATTGGCAGCAGGGCGGGGCCCCAGTGGTGTCCCATGTACAGGACATCACTAATTACATGAGACGGTATCGAGCTACGTACGGGGACCGCCTCTCCCTCGGTGGTATGGCAGGGGTAAGTGTGAAATGAAAATGCTTCATTCTTCTATGTGTATATGCATGTGATACTAACTTATATGCCATGCAGGATGCTCGTGACGACATGATCACCGATCTGCGGGCCCAGTTGGCGGACGCCAGGCGGCAGTTGGTGGCCATCCGACAGGAGTTAGAGATCCTAGTGAGTCTATGCAATGCATTTTTTGTGACCTGGATTTTGATGCTTAGCCTCTGACTGTCGTTTGCCCCGCATTTCAGCGGGCCCACCAGGCGACAGCAGCCGGGACGGCTGGTGGAGCGGGTTCCAGTTCGTGGGGCCCTCCCCCAGAGATCTCTGCCCTTCAGGAGCAGCTGGCGTATGCGGTGGCTCGGGCTGAGGAGGCCGACCGTGACCGTGCGGCTCGAGTGAGTGTCTAACTGACCCCGACTCTCCTTCTAGCTGCTTTCCTTCTATCACTGCTCTCTTACGGTGCATGCATGCTTCAACAGGTGGCCGAGATTCGGGAGGCCCTGGCCCGTGCTGTTCGTGCCGAGCAGGAGCGCGATGCCTAGGCGGCAGAGTGTGACGCCCGGATTGCGGAGCTAGAGGAGGAGCGGCGACGGGAGGCTGAGGAGCTTCCTCGCGACGTGGTGGATCTGCGGATCACCCTCGAGCTGTCGAGGAGAGAGGCGATGAGGGAGAGAGAGGAGAGGGAGAGGGATAGGGAGAGCATCGAGAGAGAGAGGGAGTACAGGAGGGCAGAGCGACATCGAGATTGGGACGAGAGGAGGGCTCTGGAGGCCCAGGTGATGGAGCTTCGACTGAGCCTTGGCACGGCGGAGGGGAGACTGCGGGAGAGTGAAGAGCGGTATCAGAGGGCGAAAGAGCGCGGGGTGTGACTTCGTCAGTCTGGTTCCTTTTCCGTGGGTAACTTTCTAGTCTCTTCGGCCGAGGAGCGTCGCCGTGCCTTCGAGGCTGGCGCGCCACCATAGGGCGAGGCGAGCACGGCTTCTCAGGGTTCATAGAGGTCGCAAAGGCCCCCTAGGGATCCCCGTCAGAGGAGGGAGGAGAGAGATGACCAGGAGGGTGATGGCGAGAGCTAGAGAGTTGCTTGTACACTCCACCCTCCTTACTGCATGATGTACTTTCGACTATTATATGAAGTGAAAATGGCTTTCTTGTGTTGTGTGTACTTTTTCTCTCTCACTTTTCTGCTGCACCGAGTTGTTTCGAGGCATGCCTTACGAGACTTTGCCCTGAAAGTGGGGAACTGCGCTTTGCACGGGGGGATTCTGTTTCCTTTCTCCCTTTTTTGGGCGCGTCCAGGCGCGAGGACGCGTCTTAATCCTCGAATTCAAATTTAAAGCACAGGGTGGCCTTTCTTCTCCCGTGCCTTACCCGCAAACGAGCCTGCCTTCCGCCGAAACTCGCTCGCCCGTCATTGTCTTCTTCCCCTCGATCGATGGAGTTCGGCGGTCTGGACCACGGCGAAGGTGGATAGGGACGCGGGACCCCTCGCCTGAGGAGGGATGCGCCAGAGCACGGAACGGCGTCCATGGAGGAGGAAGGGCCGCTTCGGGCCCCCGAGGGACCCGAGGGGCCCAATGGCGCGGAAGGAAGTGAACACAGCTCGGTGAGTGCTTCGGTTTCCCCTTCTTTGATCTATTTTGAGTTTTGAAGCGAGGCGTGTGAGGGGGGAAAGGGTTCGGTGAGTGTTGCACTCAAATGATGGACGCATCCTAGACAGGGGACGCGTTCTTTGTTATGATGTGAGGCCCTTCTTTCTTGGTGCAGGACATGGCGAGAACCCTGGGCCTGGCCGATGAGTGGGCGAGTGCAGACGAGCCGAGCCACGTCAGGAAGGAGAGTCGCGGCAAGGTGAAGCTTGAAGACTGGCGCATACGTCTCCCTGGACAGCAAGGGAGCGTACTGGTGCAGGATAGTGTCGACTTCCTGCGGCAACAGAGAGAGAGTTACGTGGGTCTTCCCCGAGCCGGGGATACGCGCGACGTCAACGGCTCTCGTGCCCAATTAGCCGAGGTAGGCGGCAGCTGGCCACCACTCAAGAGGAACTGTCGCTCCTGGTAAGCTAAGTGCTGCATTTTCTATTTTTAAATGTGGAGCTTAGCTGACTGCTGTTGTTTGTTCATTCCAGCGTGCCCAGCAGACAGCGATGGTGGGAGTGGCTGGCGGCGCAACTTCCAGTTCCTCGGCCCCTTTTCTTGAGATTGCCTCCCTCCGGGAGCAACTTGCCGGTGCGGTGGCTCGGGCTGCCCGGGCGGAAGAGGAGCATGATGCCTGGGTGGTGACTGTAGCAGAGCTGCGACATCGCGGTGAGGAGAGACCTTCTCCAGACATCCTGGAGTTAAGGGTTCTTCTGCAGATGACGAGGAGAGAGGCAGAGAGAGAGAGTCGAGAGAAGGGCCGAGCGTCAGGGGGATCAGACCGAGAGGAGGGCCTTGGAGGCCCAAGTGAGGGAGCTCCAGCTGGGCCTTCAGGCCGTCGTGTAGAGGCTAGGAGGGATGGAGACGCGCTACGAGAAAGCGCAAGAGTTCGGGGAGCGACTACGCCAGTCTGGTCACTTTGCCGCTAGTGGCTTCTTCGCCACGCCAGGGGAGGAGCAGCGAGTCATTGCTGTGGAGCCGGCGCCAAGAGGCGAGGCGGGTGCTACTGCATGGGGATCCAGGAGGCTTCTGAGGGACCCTCACCTCAGGGGAGAGGAGAGGGACGCCTAGAGGGACGAGCATGAAGATAATGGCAAGAGTTGGCGAGCTAGTGGACCCACCTCCTCTCTATGATTGTGATGTCTATGACAGCTTATGTAGAATGGAGTGATTTGATTTTCTGCTGTTTGTTTGTTCTCTTGTGTGTTCCCTCTTCGCCATACTTCCTTTGTACTGTTTCCATGTGATGTGCCTGCCGAAACCTCACCCTAGAACGGAAAAATGTGTATCGCTCCGATCCCCTTTTATAGAAATCTACTGTGGGAGTCAACAAAGACGGCCCTAGCTTTTCTTCTCGGGCAATTTGCCAGCCTTTGCAGACAACCTTCAAAAGGATAGGGCATCTTGTCCAAACAATCGCCTTGTGTGAGTGGTGAAGTAACACATGTGGGACCGTATGGCAGGTGCCTTACCACAACGGCTATTGGAGGGATCTTGCTCGGCACTCCTCCCTTTTTCTATAAATATCCGCTCTTTTGTTCTCCCAGGGTCCTTGAGAGCCAACTCGAGGAGTACAGATTCCCACAGAAGAGGAGGGATTCAAAATCCTGAAGTCGAGATGGAGGGTGAATCTTCCCATTCCTCGAAGAGGAGCAGGTCCAGCGGTAGCAGTTCCAAGAAGCTCCCGGATCTCAAAGGGCACTTCAGTGAAAGGACCCGATCGCAACTCGTAAGCCAAGTTTTCCTGCCCTTTTTTCCATCTTTTTTCTTCCTTTCTTCCTTACCAAACCTCCTCTCCATTCCCTGCATGCGTAGAGTGTGATGAAATCACAGATCTCATGGGAGTTGGTAGTGGCAGCATACCGAGGTCTCCCAGATTTTCAGAAGGCGAGGCTAGACGTGATGGGATTTGGCACCTTTCTTCGGATCGAGCCGCTCGAGCTCGACCTGGTCCTGATCCAAGCCTTGTGTGAGAGATGGGACCCAGTGAGTCGGGCATTCCTGATGCCCTGGGGGCACATGGTGCCCAGCTTGGAGGATGTGGTCCGGATCACAAGCCTGAAGGTGGAGGGCGAGGCAGTGACCGGGGTCACTTATGCGAATTACCGAGAAGGTGCTCAGAAGCTACTGGGTTTGGACCTAGATGGTCGGAAAAATAGGTCGGTAGCTAGGGCGTCCCTCATGAATGCATTAGGGCTCACCGACACCCGTCGGCGGGACGACGAATCCTCAGAAGAGTTCATGGAAAGGATGGAAATAGGATGCCGTACCGTGTACTGCACAGATTTCGGCAACTGGGAAAGATGCAACATAGATTTGAGGAGATTTCTCCTCTTCCTTTTTGGGAGATTGGTACTGAGCTCGAAAGGGGACGATATCCAATGTCGCTTCCTGGAGCTGCTATCACACCTTGAAAGAGTAGGATACTATGCCTGGGGAGCTGCCATACTGGCACACTTGTTTGCAGGCCTGTTCCAAGAAGCGGATCGTGTTGTGACCCCTCTATGTTGATGATGTTGACACTTGCTTTATTTCATTGGCAACACCACTATTTTGATTGATTGGCAACTGCTTTTGATTTGATGAAATTGCTCTATCAGATTGACTATGTGTTCTTTGCATTTAATACACTGCTGTCTGCATTTCTCACTGTCATGGGTCGACACATCAGAGGATGGGTCGACTCCTCCAGCAGACTTGTTTAGACTGAGTCTATACACTGGAAACTCTCATATCGATTGAGTCTATACATCGTCCATTTCAGATAAAGTCCACACACTGCATTTCATTTGAATTGGTTAAGTGTGTACAGCATCAACGCATCTCACTGGCTCATGTTACAGCGTCAACGCACTTCATTGGATGTGTGTACAGCGTCAACTCGCTAAGTGTGTACAGCGTCAACGCATGAAGTCTGTACATCAGTCTTAATATTCTAAGTCTGTACAGCCGTTGGCTTTGAACCTCAGAGTCTGTACATCCGAATTGCCCTTGATCTAGTCAAGTGTATACACTCTTTCACTGTAGCTTTCACATATTCAAGTCTACACATCGTGAAAGTCTATACATTCATCACTTACCTTTCGCTCAAGGCAAAGTCTATACACTGGGGACTTTCCCTACGTTTCTTAGGCAAAGTCTGACCATTCGGTTCTGAAGCCTGAAGTCTATACACTCCAGCCTATTCCTACGTTCAAGGCTTCAGCTACACATTAAGTCTGTACATTGGCTTCGCTTCATCAAGTCTGTACATTGACTCGCCAACTTCTTTGAAGTCTGTACATCGCTTCATGTCCCCAAAGTCTATACATCCACAGTGATCTTTGAAGTCTGTACATTACTTCAGGAGCTTCAAGTCTATACATCACTTCGCTCCATCAAGTCTGTACATCCACAGTGATCTTTGAAGTTTGTACATTGCTTCAGGAGCTTCAAGTCTACACATCGCTTCGCTCCATCAAGTCTGTACATCCACAGTGTTACTTGAAGTCTGGATATTGGTCTTCAAACTCAAAGTCTGCACATTGTCTTCGAATCTAAAGTCTATTCAATGGTCTTCATACTTGAAGTCCATACATTCGATATGCAGAGTTGAAGTCCATACTGTGCCTCAGGCTGAGCAAGTTCACACACTGGTCGGTGGCAAGCCTGTACACTGGCCTCAGCTTTTCAAGTCTACACATTGGCCTCCTTGCATAAAGTATATACACTGGACTGTTTGGCAAGTCTATACATCGGCCCTTGTCTTCGAAGGCTGTACAGCCCTTTAGCTTTTCAAGTCTATACATTGGATTCAAGACCTTCAAGTCTATACACTGACGGCTGAACTGAGAACTCTATACATCGTCTGTCTGCACTAGAGTCTCATGGAGTCTATACATTGCACTCGTCTTCTAAAGTCTATACACTGAAGTCTTCACATTCGTTTGCATTACATGAAGTCCATACAGTGGGTAAAGTCTGTACACTGTCCATGCTTCATGCAGCGTCAACTCCATGCTTCATGCAGCGTCAACTCAGTGTTTCATGCAGCGTCAACTCAGTGCTTCATGCAGCGTCAACTCCTCAAGTATATACACTGGTTTTTCCTTCGCATGAAGCCTTTACGTGCATTAAGTCTATACACTGATTTCCTTCTTTGAAGCCTTTACATGCATTAACTCTATACACTGCATTCGTGTTTGCAAAGCCTGTAGTCTGAAGTCTCTACATTGCTTTCGCCTTCACAAGCAAAGTCTATACAATGTTTTGCATTCTTCAGAGTCTGTACAGGGTTTTAGACTTAAACTGATGACTTCGTTTCATCTGTCTGACAGGGACTGAAGAGACAAATGAAGGGCACGTGATCCGAGGTACCTGGCTCGTGATCCGAGAAGGACAAGGTATCCAGATGAGGACACGTGTACTGACACTCCATTGGATGCTGCCACGTGGTCCAAATTGCTGGGCGGGAAACGTGGAGAGCACACGCCTGCTGCTGTTGCTGCTATATAAACAAGTCTTCTTCCACATAAGAAGACTGATCGAAGGAGAAGAAGAGAAAGTCTATACACTCAACAGCAGTGAGCCTTCGATCCACAGAGAGAAAAGAGAGAAGAAGAAGATACAGAGAAGAAAAAGAAAAGAAATAGAGAAGAAGAAAACGAGAGAAGAAGAGATCGAGAGAGATGAGCTGAGAGAGAGCTGATTGAGAGTGAGATTGAGAGTGAGATTGTATCTCAGTCTCGTGGTTCAAAACCAGAGCTGAGCTTTGCTCTTAGAGCTATATTACTTTTGAGTTTTTCTATTTTCGCTTTGATTCTGTCTTTAATTTCCGAATATTGTTTCTTCAAGCTGTGTCAGCGGTCTTGCAGTGGTACTCACCACTGGACGGGTTAAGCTGTATTTCCCCAGCGGTTGCAGAGGATCAGATCCTCTGGTCGGCAAGCTGTAGTGCCCAGCGAAGCTGTGCATCAGTATATTGTTTGGCCAAGCTGTAAAGCCCAGCGGACGTAAGCTGTGCTGCGCAGCAGGAAGCCATACTCGGTTGAGTGTGGGGTGGACGTAGGTCGTTGACCGAACCACCTAAAAATCGTGTGTGCATTGTGTTTGTGTGATTGTTTGTGAACTGTGTGTGCTAGTATCCTTTGCTTAGCTTCATTGATTATATTGCTCATACTTATGTCTAGCTTTCGATATAAGATATGGTGAATGGATTTCATGGGTCAACCCTTTGCTTAGCACTCTTCATTTAGCTTAACTGATGTTTGCCTAAATTCCGCTTTAGAACATACAGTAGTTTTAAATTAGGCAAGTTGATCTATTCACCCCCCTCTAGATCCACACTTAGTGGAGATAGACTGCGTCCATCTAACCCAACACTTGGTATCAGAGCCTAACTCTTCTGCAGGGACTCATCGCCCGAAGAGAATAGGCAGAGATGGATGCTCGAGGGATGATTGCCGAAGGTCACTCAACAACGAAGCCCCCATTCTTTGATGGATCAAACTACGCATACTAGAAGAACCGTATGCAAGTGTTCCTCAGGGCTAAGGATTATGAGATTTGGAAGATTGTCAGCAAGGGACCTTATGAGCTGTCCCCGAATGAAGATGTATGGACCAAGGAGGAGATCAGAAGGTCCACGCTGAATTGGAGTGCTATAAATGCTATCCAGTGCGCTTTGCATCCTACAGAATTCTCCCGTGTGTCTGCTTGCAAATCAGCTAAGGAGATGTGGGATGCGCTAGAAGTAATTCATGAAGGTACATCTCAAGTAAGAGAGCAGAAGGCCAATCTTCTTGTATCTGAGTATGAAGCCTTCAAGATGAAGCAGAACGAGTCCATCAGCGAAATGTATGCTCGGCTGACTGTCATAACCAATGGCCTCAGAGCTTTTGGGAAACCTCAGACAGAGTATGTGTTAGGGTGCTAGGCCCGGATATAGAGGGGGGGTGAATGTATCCCTCTAAAAAATATAGCCCAAATTAAAACTCTAAAGCTCAGATATGCGGAATAAAGACTAATGAGCTTTCCAAGATGAAATGATAAGGCCACAAATGAACAAATAGTTGGACTGCACCAATGCAGCCACCTGAACAACCAGAAACGAAGGCAGAGCTAAACAACCCAAACACACTTAGCAGAATACAATGCTCAAAAATAACTCTCTAGATAATGCAGCTAGCCAAGCATGCACAGCCTGTGAATGGGAGGTAGAAGATATGAAACTAACGCAAGGCAAACGACTGCACAAATAATTTTAAGGTGGTTCGGTCCTCCAGACCTACATCCACCCCTCACTCCCAACCGGAGTGAGGCTTCACTAGCCAAAGCTAGAACCAAGCAGACTCAGTCTGCGAACAGTTGCTGCCACACAGCTTGACCAGAGGAACAACCTCCCCTCTTCCTCCCAACCGGAGGGACACCCAAGTGACTCCCAGCCACTTGGAAACCAGAGATCGCAGACCTCTCTTCCTCCAGACCAGGAGGGACCCCTGGACTTGCAACCCGCAAGCCCAGAACCGGAGGACCAATCCTCCCTTCCTCCAAACCGGAGGGAACCCACAAGTAGCTCCCAGCTACTTGCAACCGGAGATCAGATCTCCCTTCTCCTGACTCACCAGGAGGAACCCGATTCCCAGCAGGGCAATCGGAAGAACAAGACTAACCAAAGAAACAAAAGAAAAAATACAGAACCATAAAAAACACAGCAACAAAAGCTGGAAATGAAACACAAGAGATGTGGCTCTCAATGAGCATAGTCGTTCTGGATTTGATCCACGAACAGACTGAACTGATCTACAATAGACTCTCTCCTCCTCTTCTTTTCTTCCTCTTCTTTTTGCTTCTCTTTCTTCTCTCTTTCTTCTCACTTCTCACGAACACTATCTCTCCCTCTATCTCTCTTTCTTTCTCTTCTGCTCTCCTTTTCTCTCACGCTGTTCTCTCCTTCTTCTCTTCAACTCTTTTCTTCTTCTTTTCTTTTTCTGGATCGAAGGCTTTCTGCTCTCCAGGCTTCTTCTTCGATCAGTCTTCATCTGTTGGATGAAGGCTTCCTTTTATAAGCAGCAGCAGCTGGCACACTGGGTGCGTGTGGCTTCCACATTTCCTACCCTAGAAATTCGGACCACATGGAAGCATCCTGTTATCTCGTCCATCCTTAGATCATGGGCCAGGCACCTCGGATCACGTGCCCTTTATTAGCACGCTCAGCAACTGGAGTTGAGGTGGCGTCAACACACTTGCTCCAAAGGGTTGACGCAGCCTTCAAAGATCTTCAACCTATGAAACTCAAGTCTGCTGCGTCGACGCTTCCAACCCGTGGCGTTGACGGATTGATGCGTTCCAGTGAGCAGGTCTTCAGCAGATAGGCGTGCTGCGTTGACGCTCTCAGCATGCTGCGTTGACACATGGAGCTGCAGCATCTGAACTTAGATGGCTTCAGCCCTCTCACGTTTCGTGTGGAATGCGTTAACGCATTGTGCAACTGCGTTGGCTCAATCATCAGTCTGAATCATCTGCAAACAGAGATGTATATACTTAGTTAGTTCAGGCTCTTATAACAGCGAGTGTATATACATTTGAACAATTAGCACATGGACAGTGTATACACTTTATCATAAAGGACAATGCATGAGTGCAGTGTATAGACTTGGTGTAATGACGCCAATGTACAGACTTGCAAGATGTGAGGCGTTGTGTAGACTTTGCGTTCAACTGGATGTATAGGCTTGGAGGGTTCACTGATGGCTGTACAGACTTGGGCGTTGTATAGACTTGGAACGGCTTCAAGGTAACAATGTACAGACTTTGAAATAAAGAGTGTACAGACTTGAAAGTTCAAGGCCACGATGTATAGACTTTGCCCAAGGAAACGAATGTATAGACTTCAAAAGAAGCAGTCCGATGTACAGACTTGGTTGCAAGCTAAAACGCCGGATGTACAGACTTCAGGTGTGAAGACCATTGAGCAGACTTTGGAGAACAGCGGCCAATGTATAGACTTGATGCTCAAATAGTGGCTGTACAGACTTAGAGTGTAGCTGAAGCCTTGAACGTAGAAATAGGCTGGAGTGTATAGACTTCAGGCTTCAGAAACGAATGTACACACTTGACCAATTCAAAGGCGAATCAAGTGTACAGACTCCATTAATCAAAGCATGAATGAGACGCTGTACACACTTAGCCTAGGACAATGTATAGACTTGCGTTACTGTAGCAACGTGTAGACTTTGCCTTAGACGCTAAATGAGACTCTGAAGTCTGTATAGACTTGGAGAACCTGAACCAATGTGCATACTTGGAACGCCTGAAGATCAATTTATGGACTTGTATAAATCTGATGAATGAACTGAGGGGTTTACCCATCAGCACAAGGGGTTGACGCACCACAGACCAGACCAATGAATAAGTGAAGTTAAAGAGGCACCAAGCGTCAACGCATTGCCCAAGCAGCATGGACGCAGCAGTACAAAGATTTCTTACTGCTACCTCTGAAGTGCCTTGGCAGCGTCGACGCTGCAGTTCGATGGGTCGACGCTGCAGTATCAAACTTCAGTCTAAGGAGCAATAGTAACATGACTGAACATAATCAAATATGCAATGCCATATCAGAACTTATGAGGAACTGCATTATGATTAGAAAGTGAATACTAGCATGAAGACTCACACAGCAAGTTGACTCACAGTGAATAACTCACCTCAAAGACCAATCATCAAAACCACCATTAAAACCATCATCAAAATCACATGGACACAACAATCTCCCCCTTTTTGATGATGGCAACACTACACAGTGAGTCAATCTGATGACTCAAACTATTCTCCCCCTTTGACTTCATCAAAAAGAAAATAGTTTGATAAATTATAGCATGTATAAAAATTCAGTCAATTTCTCCCCCTTGCAAGAACATAATTCTCTCCCTTTAAGAGTTTCAACAAAAGCATGAGTTAGAGATGATCAAAAGGAACCTGCATGCACTGATTGAATGATATTCTCCCTCTTTGGCAAACAATCTCCCCCTTTGGTATAATCAAAATAAACCATGGGAAGGGGTATGAATGTAGATGCAGATACCAGAAATATGAATGCAAGGGCACAATTCTTCTCCTTCTATGCAGCATGATGCATATGACAAGGAGGCTCCCCCTCAATAAATGGAACCTTATGAAAGGAATGAGAAGGAAACCACAGGGGCAAACAAGGAGAAGTTCAGGTCAATGAGCCAATGACATGAGCAGAAGAGTTTCAATTAACAGATTTTTCAAGGATGCTCCAAACACAAGAAGTTCAGCCAGATTTTCAAAGAGATATCAATCTCATAAATCTAAAGCATAAGTTTTCAAAGTCTTCCATTATAAGGGCTTATGAATGAGCTTTATTGAACAGCATGGTTTAAACATGATGTATGTAGAGTTTATCAATAAAATTCTGTATTAATATCTAAAACCATGGTTTAATAAAAGTGAACCAAGCCCTCATATTTATCTTGATAAAACTCCCTTTCTCTTACACAATCAAATTTATTGACTTCTTTTGGAATTACATGCATCAGTATTGAAATCAAGCAATTATGAAGTCATATGATTTTGTCTAGGGTTGTAGCAATTTGATTTTAGCATCAATATTCAGATATTTCAATTCGTTCAACAATTTTTCATGCTACAACTTTTACGAGCACTCTAGTTCAGTGCACACCTTGTAACTAGAGGATATACCTTGATTAGAGGCCAATATCCCTAAGCACTTAGTGTGACTAACTGTCATGCTATATATGAACAGAGATAGCATTTACACATCATGACACACTGCAAATCATTTCTTGATGAGTGAGTTGTATTTCTCAGTGTGCATGCCATTGCTCTGTCTGATTTTCAATGAGATTTTATTCTGCAGAGTTGACTAAGACACCTCATGACACAGTCCTTTGGACATGGTTTCTCAGTGACCAAAGTCATTGCTCTGACAATAATTACCCTTTAGACAATTCAGACAAATTCCTTTGCTTCAAGTCAATAATAATTTCATGTACTTAACCAATTAAAGCCATGAATTCAATAATGCAGATTTCAGAAGATTTTACAAGACACAGCATGAAACAGATGGTTAAGGTTTATTAAACATGCTTCAGATATTTTTAAGAGATTTTAAAGCCAAACTCATTGAATACATTAAACTTAAACCACCTGAGTTATTTCAGTCATTCATAAAAACGTATAATAGAAGATTTCTAGTTCAAGAATTTTCAGATTTATGATCGAGATAGTCCCATTGAAATCTTCATGAAAGACTGATGGAATTCTAAAGCCAAATGATACCAATTGATAAGAGAGATTTTGAGGCTCAATGATTTCTGATATTATCAAGGTTTGTCAACTAAGATCAATGATGAAAGGTATGCAATGAATTCTCACAAGAGTATGCATTTGACAACCTATATGCAATGCATTGACTCCCCCTGACAACATGCATTCAGACAATCTTTTTGGCATTTTCAGTTTAAGGAAATGCAATGCACTTAATTTCATGTATGCAGGGGCATGAAGCAAAATATTCACATGAGGATGCAGACATTCTCTGATATGCAAATTTGACCCTTGGTACTTGGCGGAGAACTTGGCCTAAAAGACCATCTCACACATAGTAAGAATCTCCAGACAGATTTCCTCTGCCCTTTAGTAGCTTTCCATTTATATACCAAGTGGTCATGCATGACAATGCAATACAAACAGTCCTATATGCATCAGATTTTCAATGATTGTATGTCATGTGCATGTTTATGCCATTCCCAAATATGCATACAGCTCACAGTACAAACAAGAAAGCCCACAAAGATCAATGCAAGAGTCAAACCAATTAAAATAAAACATGTATGCATGAAGCTATGACTTCTCAGCTCAACCATAATTTTCATTTGAACATATTTGAGAAATTTACCTGAATGGGGTTTTATCAACTTGGGTGCCTTGGTTTATTTCCCCCTTTTTATTCTTCAGCTTCCAAGGCACACCTGCAAGTTAGCACACTATTTTGCATGGGCAGGTACCCAAACAGTCTTGGGTCCTGCATGGTTAACAGTGGCACCTTTGGTAGGTGTTCTAAACAACCTTTTAGCATTTAGGTCATCAGATCTTATCAGATGGCAATTATTCATTGAATGACCTAATATACCACAATAATAGCAAGAGGCAGCAGATTTCAGATTTGTTTTATGCACATTCAGATTAGCATACGTTCTATGTACATTTGCATGAAATTTGCTGTTACCAGAATTAAGATTCTGTTTACCAACATAAGCCAGCCAACAGTCAGCAGCTCTATGGCCTGGCTTCCCACATTCAAAACATGCAAGTGTTTTCCTTTCAAAAATAAATTCATGTCTATCAGAAATATTTCTATTGACAGGGAATTTACCAGATTTATTGTTAAACTTCCTTCCCTGAGCATGCCAACATTGGGCTGCAATGTGGCCCGATTTGCCACAGTGACAACAGTAAATTTTCTCATTCATATGATCATGACTTCTCGCATGAGATCTCTTAGCTTCCTTGTCATCTTGTTTCATTGAGTTACATTCATGCATAACATGACCAATTTTATGACAATAGAAGCAATGAATTCTTTTCTTTTGAACAAAAGAAGGTTTCTTAACATGAAGCTTCCTACCATGTATTTTATCAACATTCAGATCATCCTTGTTGAGCACAAGATAATTGTACATGAAGTGACCAAATTTCCCACAGTAGAAGCAATTAACATACTTAGCATGAGATTTCTTGTCACCTTGAACTTCCTCAGTATGTTGATTGTTCTTTTTATTTATTTTCTATTTTGTTTTCTTATTTTTTTGATCAGCAACTTGTTTAGGCGATGAGGTGGAGGTGCTAGCTATGTTTGAGCTACGCACGAAGGTTGTATGAAGTTTATTCCTCATTCCCTGCTTAACTTGAGAACTACTGCCCTTCTTCATCCAATTATTTGTGGATACAACATTCTGCTTCTCTTGATTAGCAGAATCAGACAGAGACTTATTCAAATTCAAAATTTCATTCCTAAGAGAAGAGATGAGTAGTTCAGAGTTTGTTAGATCTTCTTCACATGTGAGAATTTGTTTCTTCATGGTGTCATTCAGATTTTTCACAATTTCTAGTTCCTGTTTCAATTCATCTTCAAATTGAATTTCCTTATCAGTAGATTTTTCTTTTTCAAATGACAACCATTTTTCAGAAAAGACAGTATTAAGAACCATTAGCCTTTTATTTTGATCTTTTAGATGAGAATTTTCTTCAATCAACTTGTTTTCAAATTCTTCTTTCAATTTCAATTCAGATTTTAGATTTTCATTTTCAGCCTTTAGACTTGTGATTTCAGCATTTATCTCTTTTCTTAATTTTCTCTTTTCTGACTTAATTTTTCCATATTTTTTCAGTAGGTGCTCATGCATGGCAACTAAGTCATCATGACTAATATCCTCGGTCTCAGAGTTTACCTGGGATGAGGACTCATCTGATTGATCACTCCTTCTTGCCATGAGACATTCTTCTTTCTTTCCATTGTGGATGCGAAGCAATTCATCCAATATTTCCTTTGCCGAGCTACAACCTGAGAAAGAGGAAAAATCATCAGAACCGATTGCAGCCTTCATTAAATTTAGAGCTCTCACATTATCATCATTTTTCAACTTGTGAACATGAGTCCACTTGGACTTATCCTTAGGAAGTTCATGTGGAGTGTGAGAGATAACCTTCCACAATTGTGGATTAATAGAGTTAACATGCTTGTGCATACGATAAAGCTAGAATTTAATATTTGAACTACTGAATAGTGGAGGATGAGCCATGAGAACACAACAGTTAATGCAACAGGAATATTGATGCACTAAAAACAAATTAGCACCGAAAACTGCAAGATCAGATCTGCAGGTCGCTGGACCTTGTATGCAGACACCGGCTCTGATACCAACTGTTAGGGTGCTAGGCCCGGATACAGAGGGGGGGTGAATGTATCCCTCTAAAAAATATAGCCCAAATTAAAACTCTAAAGCTCAGATATGTGGAATAAAGACTAATGAGCTTTCCAAGATGAAATCATAAGGCCACAAATGAACAAACAGTTGGACTGCACCAATGCAGCCACCTGAACAACCAGAAACGAAGGCAGAGCTAAACAACCCAAACACACTTAGCAGAATACAATGCTCAAAAATAACTCTCTAGATAATGCAGCTAGCCAAGCATGCACAGCCTGTGAATGGGAGGTAGAAGATATGAAACTAACGCAAGGCAAACCACTGCATAAATAATTTTAAGGTGGTTCGGTCCTCCAGACCTACATCCACCCCTCACTCCCAACCAGAGTGAGGCTTCACTAGCCAAAGCTAGAACCAAGCAGACTCAGTCTGCGAACAGTTGCTGCCACATAGCTTGACCAGGGGAACAGCCTCCCATCTTCCTCCCAACAGGAGGGACACCCAAGTGACTCCCAGCCACTTGGAAACCAGAGGTCGCAGACCTCTCTTCCTCCAGACCAGGAGGGACCCCTGGACTTGCAACCCGCAAGCCCAGAACCAGAGGACCAATCCTCCCTTCCTCCAAACCGGAGGGAACCCACAAGTAGCTCCCAGCTACTTGCAACCGGAGATCAGATCTCCCTTCTCCTGACTCACCAGGAGGAACCCGATTCCCAGCAGGGCAATCGGAAGAACAAGACTAACCAAAGAAATAAAAGAAAAAATACAGAACCATAAAAAACACAGCAACAAAAGCTGGAAATGAAACACAAGAGATGTGGCTCTCAATGAGCATAGTCGTTTGGATTTGATCCACGAACAGACTGAACTGATCTGCAATATACTCTCTCCTCCTCTTCTTTTCTTCCTCTTCTTTCTGCTTCTCTTTCTTCTCTCTTTCTTCTCACTTCTCACGAACACTATCTCTCTCTCTATCTCTCTTTCTTTCTCTTCTGCTCTCCTTTTCTCTCACGCTGTTCTCTCCTTCTTCTCTTCAACTCTTTTTCTTCTTCTTTTCTTTTTCTGGATCGAAGGCTTTCTGCTCTCCAGGCTTCTTCTTCGATCAGTCTTCATCTGTTGGATGAAGGCTTCCTTTTATAAGCAGCAGCAGCTGGCACACTGGGCGCGTGTGGCTTCCACATTTCCTACCCTAGAAATTCGGACCACGTGGCAGCATCCTGTTATCTCGTCCATCCTTGGATCACGGGCCAGGCACCTCGGATCACGTGCCCTTTATTAGCACGCTCAGCAACTGGAGTTGAGGTGGCGTCAACACACTTGCTCCAAAGGGTTGACGCAGCCTTCAAAGATCTTCAACCTATGAAACTCAAGTCTGCTGCGTCGACGCTTCCAACCCGTGGCGTTGACGGATTGATGCGTTCCAGTGAGCAGGTCTTCAGCAGATAGGCGTGCTGCGTTGACGCTCTCAGCATGCTGCGTTGACGCATGGAGCTGCAGCATCTGAACTTAGATGGCTTCAGCCCTCTCACGTTTCGTGTGGAATGCATTGACGCATTATGCAACTGCGTTGGCTCAATCATCAGTCTGAATCGTCTGCAAACAGAGATGTATATACTTAGTTAGTTCAGGCTCTTATAACAGCGAGTGTATATACATTTGAACAATTAGCACATGGACAGTGTATACACTTTACCGTAAAGGACAATGCATGAGTGCAGTGTATAGACTTGGTGTAATGACGCCAATGTACAGACTTGCAAGATGTGAGGTATTGTGTAGACTTTGCGTTCAACTGGATGTATAGGCTTGGAGGGTTCACTGATGGTTGTACAGACTTGGGCGTTGTATAGACTTGGAACGGCTTCAAGGTAACAATGTACAGACTTTGAAATAAAGAGTGTACAGACTTGAAAGTTCAAGGCCACGATGTATAGACTTTGCCCAAGGAAACGAATGTATAGACTTCAAAAGAAGCAGTCCGATGTACAGACTTGGTTGCAAGCTAAAACGCCGGATGTACAGACTTCAGGTGTGAAGACCATTGAGCAGACTTTGGAGAACAGCGGCCAATGTATAGACTTGATGCTCAAAGAGTGGCTGTACAGACTTAGAGTGTAGCTGAAGCCTTGAACGTAGAAATAGGCTGGAGTGTATAGACTTCAGGCTTCAGAAACGAATGTACACACTTGACCAATTCAAAGGTGAATCAAGTGTACAGACTCCATTAATCAAAGCATGAATGAGACGCTGTACACACTTAGCCTAGGACAATGTATAGACTTGCATTACTGTAGCAACGTGTAGACTTTGCCTTAGACGCTAAATGAGACTCTGAAGTCTGTATAGACTTGGAGAACCTGAACCAATGTGCATACTTGGAACGCCTGAAGATCAATGTATGGACTTGTATAAATCTGATGAATGAACTGAGGGGTCGACCCATCAGCACAAGGGGTTGACGCACCACAGACCAGACCAATGAATAAGTGAAGTTAAAGAGGCACCAAGCGTCAACGCATTGCCCAAGCAGCGTGGATGCAGCAGTACAAAGATTTCTTACTGCTACCTCTGAAGTGCCTTGGCAGCGTCGACGCTGCAGTTCGATGGGTCGACGCTGCAGTATCAAACTTCAGTCTAAGGAGCAATAGTAACATGACTGAACATAATCAAATATGCAATGCCATATCAGAACTTATGAGGAACTGCATTATGATCAGAAAGTGAATACTAGTATGAAGACTCACACAGCAAGTTGACTCACAGTGAATAACTCACCTCAAAGACCAATCATCAAAACCACCATTAAAACCATCATCAAAACCACATGGGCACAACAGTATGATGTAGTGAGGAAAATTCTGCGCTCCTTGACTTCCATTTGGCACACCAAAGCAACAGTGATGGAGGAGTCAAGGGACTTGCGTAATACTAAAGCTGATGAGCTGATTGGCTCACTAATGGCATATAAGATAAACATGCCAAGGATAGATGAAGCCGAGAGGAAGAAGAAGTCGATAGCGCTGAAGGCTAGTTCTAGCAAATCAACAAAATCCAGCTCCAGCAGCTCTTCATCATCAGAGGAGAGCCTAAATGAAGAAGAAGATGTTACTCGATCTGAGATAGCCATGATGACTAGAGAGTTCAGGCGATTTCTCAGAAAGGGAGCATGACGGTTCGGCCAGAAGAAATACAATGGTGGCCGAAAGGATAAAAGGTATAAATCTAAACCTGCAAAGAAAAATGAAGCTAATGTCTGTTATCAATGCAGGAAACCAGGGCATCTGAAAATTGACTGTCCAGACAATCAGAAACATAAGGACAGGTCAAAGAAGAAAACCAAGAAGGGAAGAGCTATGATCACCACATGGAGTGATGAAGATGAAGGCTCTTTCAGCAGCAGCTCAGATAGTGAAGTCGAATCTGAACAGCCCATTTGCCTTATGGCAACAAGCTCCGAAGATAGAGAGGAGGACACAGATGAGGTAATCACTAGATTTGAAAACTTCACAATTGCTGATTGGGTAGATGCTTATCATGACATAGCTGATAGAGCTGATGATATTAGAAAAGAAAATAGGCATCTTAGAAGAAAAATCAATTCCATGCAAAATGATAAAACACTAACTGATAAAATTGCATGTTTGGAATCTGAGATTGATGAATTGAAACTCACATGCTCTGAAGAAGATGAAATCAAAAATGAGTTAAAAGCTTCTAAGGAAGAGAATCTAAGGCTTGAAAATGAAATTGATGAATGGAAGCTGAAGATTCAGAAATGTGAAAGTGAAGTCAAAATTATTTCTGAAAAATATGAAGCTGTCCTCAATGTCAACAATGAACTGAAAAAATCTATTGATGAACTTCAGAAAGACACTGAGGATAAAATGAAAACCATTGAGAAAATGACCCAAGGAACAGATAACTTAAATGCTTTGTTAGGGTCAAAGGTTAATTTCAAAAAAGAGGGCCTAGGATTTAATTCTAGTGCAACAAAAACATTCGGGATGAAAACAATTTCATTTGTTGCTCAAAAGGAAAAGGGACCTCTAATTAGCATGAACTCAACAAATTTAATGAACAAAACTGCTAATCTGAAAAAGACCAGTGCTGAGGAGAAGGGTAAACAAAAACTCAGTGAGCCTAGTAGAGCTAGCACATCTAAGCAGAATCCTAGGGCTCAGACTCAGGTTAGGGGTCAACCTACACAGTCCGGTAAACCCCAGGTCAAGGTAACCAAGTCTCCACCAACACCTCCACCTCTGAAGAAGACCCAATACAAACCTGTGTATAGGTCAGTAGGGTCCAAAGTATAGGGGAGACAGAGTGCTGCTAGGAGTCAACCCAATTATTTTTATCAACCCAGAGCTCAGACCCACTATAATGCACAGCCAACCTACTTCAATAGGTCAAATTGGTCTAGAACTCAGGGTAGGTTTACAGGTCTTGCATACCAGGGTGCTCAAAACCAAAGACCTTACAGTGGAAATTGGGTCAATGGGTATGGTTACTGTGATGTGCACAGCCCAAAGACCACTAAATATGATGAGATGACCCTAGGACTTAGACCCGCAAGCATACAAGCGCTCAATGATTCTCACGATGACGATTTTTGCTCACCCGATTCACACGTTCACCCGGTGGGTCCGGGAGATAATGATGAAGGTCCGGGGCGGGACCCAATTGTTCTAATGGACTTACAATGCTAGGGCTGACCCCAAATGAGTCTAGGATACCCAACTTTGTGGGCGGCTGGCCCGCAAGGCGGGGGCTTGGTGGCACTCACTCACGGTCCGCGGTGGACACTAACAAACTAGCATGCAAGTTCGAGCCCCTTCTCACCGCCGACGAGCAATCAAAGCAATACTAAACTAGCAGGAATAAGGCTACTAAGGATATTATCAGAAGCTCACCTGATCGGTGTGAAGACACCGATCCCGATCGGAGACGAGGGCGCGCCGGGAGGCGAGGGTATGCACCCGATCGCCGCGGCGATGTAGCTTGACCTGAAATTGCAAACGGTACAGCACTACTCCTCACGCAGGAGGGGTGATCTTGGGGTGGGGGTTATGCTTAATACATTCAAAACTACCTCCACGCAGGGAGGGGCCTTCAGCCGGCCAAGCGGGGTGGGGAGAGATGCAAAGGAAACCGAGTTTCCGAGCTTCGCTGATTCTGTCTAGCTTCTGTAATTCTGGACAGGGAGTCGATGTTGATGCAGCCAATAAATCCACCGAGCTCAGAATCTGATGAGACTTGTGCCAAAAGATTGCTAACCGGAGAGGGGTGCGGCTTGAATTTTTGGTTGACGTTCTGATCTGGTGACTGACTGCTCCGGTGACTGGAAGATGGATGCAGCTCTGGTCTCTGGCCGAGCTCAGTCTGAAACAGCAGGTTGCAGAAGCGGCCACGGTCGCTCCTGAGCTCCAAATCTGGCACCGCTGGACTCGTTGGAATCGTATACGAGTTTACTTTGCAGAAAAACAAACGGCGGAGTCTTCTGATGTCGGAGATGAGCTGGATGTCCAGAGAAGTGGACGGTGGTCGGGACAGATTGTGAGGAGGTAGACCGGCGTGGTTGTGGTAGAAAATTGGTATCTCTTGTTTTCGGATGCCGAACGGGATTCTGCCTTCTGTTCCTGGACGCTGACAGGGGAAGGAAGAACTTTATAGAAGACCCTGAAGGCTGGTTCCTTCAAGGTTCGTCGTGGGAGAGTCTTCTCTGCCGCTCTGGCTTCTGGTCTGAGAAGTTCTGCATAGTCGGAGAAGAATGGTGGTTGCGGACAGCACCGAGCTCGGATGCCGACGAAACCGCCTCGCCTGGAAAGCTAACTTGCAGAAAAATCCAGAAATGTAGGCCTCGCCTCCTGAGTCATTGAGGGATGGTCGTGGCCTCCTCTGCAAGTTGTTGTAGTTCTGCTTTCTGAAACAGGGTGAGAATGAGGAGACGAAGAAGAGGTGGGAAAGGGAATGGTCAAGAGAGGAAGAGGTGTAAGGTAGTTCCAATGGCTATGGGAGGGAGATGAGAGGTGTTTGAGGGGCTGTGGAGGCTAGAGAGATGGAGGTGGGGAGGGCGAAGTGGGGCTGGAGATGGGGGTGGTCTGCTAGGGATGGTGGTGGGGAGGGGAGTGGGCACAAGGGGAGGGTGAGTGATAGGGAAGGTGGGGGCGAACTTGGCCAAGGGGAGAGGTCTAGGGCGACCAAGGGCAGGGGGGGGGAAGGTTGAAATTCGAATTTGGCCTTGGGAGGGGTGGGGTTTGTGTGGGGAAGTGGTGGATTGTGTTGGGAGGTGGAGGATTTGCTTTGGGACAAAGAGAGGGGAGTAAATGAGGGGCTTGGGGAAGTGGAGGGTCTTAATGGAGGTGGGTGAGGTAGTGGAGGTGGTTGGGGGTTGGAGTAAGTGAGGGGGGGGAGGAGGAGAGAGGGTGGGGGCGAACTTCCCTTGGGAGAGAGAGAGAGTGAGAGAGAGAGAGAGGGAAGGAGAGTAAGAGAGAGAGATTTAAGAGGTAAAAGGAAGTGGTTTTTTTCAATATCCAAAAAGTGAGTACAAGTGGAGAGATGGGGCCTATACATAGGCAACCACTCTTTACATGACCAAAATGTCCCTGACAATAGGACAAAAGACCGAGCATAACCTAGACTCAATCCTATGGGCCCATAACTAAGGAAATAAGGCCCAATTAAGCAAAATAAGGGAAATGGACTAGAACCACATGACTCAATAAAGAAAAATACATAAGATAGGACTCAATAAAAGGAAAATACATAAAATGAACCTGGGAAAATGAAGATAACAAGTGGAGACCATGATCAATCCATATCAAGAGTGTGTAGACGACCAAAGCTAGAGGGAGTGTCGTGAGATGCCCTCATCAAATCCCCCGGGGTGGGGAGAACTCGACCCTGTCGAGTATGGGTCTGCCTGACTGTCGTACTGCTCCATCATGTCGGGGTCCAGGCGCATCAAATCCTCCCGACTCACCCATGCATCCTCGGTCGGGGGACGGTTCTTCCACCTAACCAGATAGCGCTGATACACCTTGTGCCTTGTAATGATACTCTGCTCATCCAGTATTGCCTCTACCTGCTCTTGTCGGTCCCTCAAGCTAGAAAGTGGAGTCCCTCCGGGGGTGTCTCTCATAAGGGGGGGTAAAGGCTCAAGCTCCTCACTAGTAGGGTACCAGGTCCGCCACGTTGAAGGTAGGGTGTACCCCATAGCTCTCTGGTAGGTCAAGCTCATAAGCATTGCTGCCAAGTCGTCGTAGAACTCGAAAGGGTCCCGACCCTCGTGCCCTCAACTTGGAGGCAGGCCTGGGAAGGAGCCGCTCCGTCCTCACCATCACCGGGTCCCCCACTTGGAATTCACAGTGGCGCCGGTGAGCATCGGCCCGTCTTTTGTAAGCCTCATTGCTTTTACCTATATGCTTGCGGATGTCATCATGCAACTCTTTGATATGTTGTGCAAAGGACTCAGCTGAGACTGACACTCTAGCATGTGGGGGAAGGGGAATGAGATCCGAGGGCTTTCTAGGCCTAAAACCATGTACTACCTCAAATGGACTCTTGCCTATGGACCTATTGACAGAATCATTGTAGGCAAACTCGGCTTGAGATAAGAGGAGATCCCAATTCCCAGGGTGATCCCCTACAAGGCATCGGAGCAAGTTCCCAAGGCTTCGGTTGACGACCTCAGTTTGGCCATCGGTTTGAGGATGATAGGCAGTGGAGAATTTGAGGAGGGTCCCCATCAAGTGCCATAGAGTCTTCTAAAAATAACTAGTGAACTTCACATCTCTATCGGACACAATAGTCTTAGGTAACCCATGGAGTCGGACTACCTCATCAAAGAATAATCGGGCGATCCTAGAGGCATCAGAGGTCTTGGAGCAGGGGATAAAGTGGGCCATCTTTGAGAACCTGTCAACCACTACAAAGATGGAATCATGTTTGCGCAAGGTCTTTGGTAGGCCAAGAATGAAATCTATGCTCAAATCCTCCCATGGTTGGTCGGGTATGAGTAGTGGTGTGTAAAGTCCGGTGTTTTGTCTTACTTGCTTGGCGGATGCACATATGCGGCATTGTCCCATAATGTGGGCCGCATCCTTCTTGAGACTGGGCCAGTGGAATTGCCTCTCAACCAACTCTATGGTTTTGTGGACCCCAAAGTGACCAGCTAGGCCACCACTATGTAACTCCCAAACTAGGAAGTCCCTAAGTGAAGTCCTAGGTATGCAAAGCCTATTCCCTTTGAACAGATATCCATCTTGAAGTATGAACCCCTTATACTCCTTGAGTGGCTGGGTGGAAAGGGTGTTGTAGTGAGTCCCAAAGTCGGGGCAATGTGGGTATTCCCTTTGATTCTCTCAAATCCGGTTACCTCCACTTGGACGGTGGAGAGTAAGGCTACCCTCCTACTTAGTGCATCGGCTCACTACCCATCTTATACTTGAGGACAAAGGTGTAGGCTTGAATGTATTCTACCCATCGGGCATGGCGGGCATTGAGCTTTTGTTGAGTGTTGAGATATTTCAAAGCCTCATGGTCCGAGAAGATCACAAATTCTTTGGGTAGGAGATAGTGCCTCTAGTGCCGGAGGGATTGAACCACGGCATAAAGCTCTTTGTCATATGTGGAGTATCTCGTCCTAGCCTCACAAAGTTTTTCACTAAAGTAGGCTACCGGGTGACCCTCTTGGCTAAGGATACCTCCAATCCCTACCCCGGAAGCATCACATGTGACCTCAAAGACCTTTGAAAAGTCGGGTAGGCAAAGGACCGGGGCTTGGGTCATTTTCTCTTTAAGCTCTAGGAAGGCTTTGGAGGCTGCCCTAGTCCAAACAAATGTGCCTTTCTTGAGGCAATCCGTGATAGGAGTGGTGATAGTGCTAAACCCCCGGATGAATCTCCTATAGAAGGTGGCTAGCCCATGGAAGCTTCGGGCGTCATGAATGGTTTTGGGCTCGGGCCACTCAAGAATAGCTTGGACCTTTTCGGGGTCCATGGATACTCCTTGGGATGAGACAATAAATCTTAGGAAGGTTAGTTGATTGGTCAAGAAATGACACTTCCCGGGATTGGCAAAGAGACTCTCTTTCCTAAGGATGGTGCACACTTGTTTGAGGTGATCGAGGTGGGCTTCCTTGGATTGGCTATATATGAGGATGTCATCAAAGTAGACAACTAGAAAGATGCCAATGAAGGGCCGGAGGACCTCGGTCATGAGACGCATGAAGGTACTTGGTGCATTAGAAAGGCCGAAAGGCATAACAAGCCATTCATAGAGACCGTCCTTAGTTTTAAAGGCGGTTTTCCACTCGTCCCCGGGCCTAATGCGGACTTGGTGGTAGCCACTTTTGAGATCAATTTTGGAGAAGATGGTGGCTCCCGCTAGCATGTTTAGCATGTCATCAAGCCGAGGGATGGGGAACCTATATTTGACCGTTATCTTGTTGACGGCTCGGCTATCTACACACATGCGCCAAGTCCCATCCTTTTTGGGTGTAAGAAGAGCCGGGACGGCACAAGGGCTTTTGCTAATTCGGAGGAAGCCCTTCTTGATGAGTTCTTCAATTTGCCTCCGAAGCTCGGCATGCTCGGTGGGGTTGAGTCGGTAGTGTGGGAGGTTGGGCAAGGTAGCCCCGGGCACGAGGTCGATGGCATGTTGCACATCTCTCATAGGTGGTAGTTTGTCCGGAAGCTCCTCGGGAAATACATCATGGAAGTCCTTAAGGAGTTGATGAATTTCTAGGGGGTGTGGATCGGTTGGGGTGGATTCCCCTAGACAAATGACGATGGCACATACTTGATCCCCTTGGTTGACTTCTTCCTCAAACTCTTTCCTAGTGACAAGGTGTAGGCTCCTAGGAGGCTCTTTGATGTTACTAGGACTAGGACTTGATGGGGTGGGGTTCGTTGGTGTTGGGATGGGGGGAAAGGTAGTGGGTCCCTCAAGGGAGGGAGAGACCTTCTTAGGTAGAGTGCGGGGTGGAGATGGGTTGAGTTGGATCTTCTTCCCCTCATGAATGAAGATGCAAGCGTTGGTTCTTCCTAAGAAGGTGGCATCTACATCGTAGATCCAAGGCCGTCCTAAAAGGATACTCCCAACTTCCATTGGAAGGATATCACACCACACTTGGCCTTGATAGGATTGGAATGTAATTGGGACAAGGCAACGGGCACTAACGGGCATGGAGGTGGTATTAATCCATGCTACCCTATATGGGTGGGGATGTGGGGAGGTGGTAAGGCCCAAAAGTTTAACGGTGTCGGGTGACACCACATTCACACTACTTCCATTGTCCAATATGACCTTCCTAATATGGCTCCCTATTCTTATGTAGGTGTGGAATATGGTATTTCTTCTCCAATCATGCTCTTGGTTTTGAGTGAGGGTGCATCTAACCACCCCGAGGTGGGATTCAGTGGGTGGAGGAGGTTGTTCTTGGTTGCTCTCTATGTAGTGGTTCTCATACTCCTCCTCCCATTCAAGAGAGGGTTCATATACCTCAATCTCTCCTTCAAATTCAGCTTGGGGTTGGGGGTTGGTCTCCTCTATGAGTAAGTTTGATGCTCCCTTGGTGGGGCATTGATTGGCAAAGTGTCCATACCCATAACACCTAAAGCATTGCTGCCCACTTTGATGGTTTGGGGTCACCTTAGTGTGAGGGAGAGTGGGTGTCGAATTGGGCCTATTGGGAGTTGTGTTTAGGGGCCCACTTGCGGGGCGGAATGGTGGATTGGCATTAGGAGGGGTGACCCGTGTGGGAGGAGTTCCCATGGGTGTAGGAAGGAGACCTCTTTGGGGTGGTGGGGGGTTGGCTCGAGGTGCCATGGCTCTAGGGTCCATTCCCCGAGGGGGAACCATTCGCGTGTACCGAGAGAATTTCTCGGCATCCCGAGCTACTTGGTAGGCTTGCTCTAAAGTTGTTACTTGACGCATGAATAGTTCCTTTTTGATATGGAATTGAAGCCCATTCCTAAAGCGGGAGAGTGTGACGGAGGGGTCCTCTTGGACTCCACATTTGAGGAGGTAGTAGTCAAACTTTTCAATGTATTCCATAACGGTCTTTCCTTCTTGAGTCAAGGCTTGCCATTCATCTAGGAGGTTTTGATGGTAGGAGGGTGGGACATATTTGAGTTTGAGTTGGTCTTTCATGGCCCCCCATGTGGTGATTGGAACTTCCCTCCTAACTATCCTTAAGGCTTCAACATTCATCCAATGAGTTTTGGCAAGTTTGGTTAATTGCATCTTTGCAAGTCAGACTTTCCTATCCTCGGTCATTGGGTACCAATCAAAATATTGATCCATGGCTGTCTCCCAATCTAAGTAGATGCTCGGATGATGAGATCCATCAAAAGTGGGAGCATCGACTTTCACAAGTCTCATTAGTTGGTCATCCGGGTTGTCCCGGCGAGGCCTCTCATTCCTTCTAGGGGGTGGGTCCCTTTCCGGTTCGGGAGGGGGGTCAAGGTTGAGTCCTCCTATGGCTGGCTCCACATGTGGAGGGGGATCTCTCCTATCTCCTTCCCTTGGAATAGGTCTATTTTCCTCAAGTTGTTCAAGCCGGGCCGTAATACCGTCAAGCCTTCCCATAATTTCGGTCATGTAGTCCACAAGAAACCTCATTTGGTCGGGAAGCTCATGCTCATTGTGAGGGGGATTTCCTTGGGGATTGGGATTCATGGTGTTATTGGAAGAAGATGGATTGCCTTGATAATGAGTTCCACTACGGGTGGTCATGCAAGGTTGGGTGGGCTATGCAAGGGTGTGCGAATGCACCTAAGAAAGACTTAGTGTGACCCAAGACTAGACTTGTAAGGACAAGCCTATGACCGCTCTGATACCACTTGATGTGGCACAGCCCAAAGACCACTAAATATGATGAGATGACCCTAGGACTTAGACCCGCAAGCATACAAGCGCTCAATGATTCTCACGATGACGATTTTTGCTCACCCGATTCACACGTTCACCCGGTGGGTCCGGGAGATAATGATGAAGGTCCGGGGCGGGACCCAATTGTTCTAATGGACTTACAATGCTAGGGCTGACCCCCAAATGAGTCTAGGATACCCAACTTTATGGGCGGCTGGCCCGCAAGGCGGGGGCTTGGTGGCACTCACTCACGGTCCGCGGTGGACACTAACAAACTAGCATGCAAGTTCGAGCCCTCTTCTCACCGCCGACGAGCAATCAAAGCAATACTAAACTAGCAGGAATAAGGCTACTAAGGATAGTATCAGAAGCTCACCTGATCGGTGTGAAGACACCGATCCCGATCGGAGACGAGGGCGCGCCGGGAGGCGAGGGTATGCACCCGATCGCCGCGGCGATGTAGCTTGACCTGAAATTGCAAACGGTACAGCACTACTCCTCACGCAGGAGGGGTGATCTTAGGGTGGGGGTTATGCTTAATACATTCAAAACTACCTCCACGCAGGGAGGGGCCTTCAGCCGGCCAAGCGGGGTGGGGAGAGATGCAAAGGAAACCGAGTTTCCGAGCTTCGCCGATTCTGTCTAGCTTCTGTAATTCTGGACAGGGAGTCGATGTTGATGCAGCCAATAAATCCACCGAGCTCAGAATCTGATGAGACTTGTGCCAAAAGATTGCTAACCGGAGAGGGGTGTGGCTTGAATTTTTGGTTGACGTTCTGATCTGGGGGCTGACTGCTCCGGCGACTGGAAGATGGATGCAGCTCTGGTCTCTGGCCGAGCTCAGTCTGAAACAGCAGGTTGCAGAAGCGGCCACGGTCGCTCCTGAGCTCCAAATCTGGCACCGCTGGACTCGTTGGAATCGTATACGAGTCTACTTTGCAGAAAAACAAACGGGGGAGTCTTCTGATGTCGGAGATGAGCTGGATGTCCAGAGAAGTGGACGGTGGTCGGGACAGACTGTGAGGAGGCAGACCAGCGTGGTTGTGGTAGAAAATTGGTATCTCTGGTTGTCGGATGCCGAACGGGATTCTGCCTTCTATTCCTAGACGCTGACAGGGGAAGAAAGAACTTTGTAGAAGACCCTGAAGGCTGGTTCCTTCAAGGTTCGTCGTGGGAGAGTCTTCTCTGCCGCTCTGGCTTCTGGTCTGAGAAGTTCTGCACAGTCGGAGAAGAATGGGGGTTGCGGACAGCACCGAGCTCGGATGCCGACGAAACTGCCTCGCCTGGAAAGCTAACTTGCAGACGAATCCATAAATGTAGGCCTTGCCTCCTGAGTCATTGAGGGATGGTCGTGGCCTCCTCTGCAAGTTGTTGTAGTTCTGCTTCCTGAAACAGGGTGAGAATGAGGAGACGAAGAAGAGGTGGGAAAGGGAATGGTCAAGAGAGGAAGAGGTGTAAGGTAGTTCCAATGGCTATGGGAGGGAGATGAGAGGTGTTTGAGGGGCTGTGGAGGCTAGAGAGATGGAGGTGGGGAGGGCGAAGTGGGGCTGGAGATGGGGGTGGTCTGCTAGGGATGGTGGTGGGGAGGGGAGTGGGCACAAGGGGAGGGTGAGTGATAGGGAAGGTGGGGGCGAACTTGGCCAAGGGGAGAGGTCTAGGGCGACCAAGGGCAGGGGGGGGGAAGGTTGAAATTCGAATTTGGCCTTGGGAGGGGTGGGGTTTGTGTGGGGAAGTGGTGGATTGTGTTGGGAGGTGGAGGATTTGCTTTGGGACAAAGAGAGGGGAGTAAATGAGGGGCTTGGGGAAGTGGAGGATCTTAATGGAGGTGGGTGAGGTAGTGGAGGTGGTTGGGGGTTGGAGTAAGTGAGGGGGGGGGAGGAGGAGAGAGGGTGGGGGCTAACTTCCCTTGGGAGAGAGAGAGAGTGAGAGAGAGAGAGAGAGGGAAAGAGAGTAAGAGAGAGAGATTTAAGAGGTAAAAGGAAGTGGTTTTTTTCAATATCCAAAAAGTGAGTACAAGTGGAGAGATGGGGCCTATATATAGGCAACCACTCTTTACATGACCAAAATGTCCCTGACAATAGGATAAAAGACCGAGCATAACCTAGACTCAATCCTATGGGCCCATAACTAAGGAAATAAGGCCCAATTAAGTAAAATAAGGGAAATGGACTAGAACCACATGACTCAATAAAGGAAAATACATAAGATAGGACTCAATAAAAGGAAAATACATAAAATGAACCTGGGAAAATGAAGATAACAAGTGGAGACCATGATCAATCCATATCAAGAGTGTGTAGACGACCAAAGCTAGAGGGAGTGTCGTGAGATGCCCTCATCATACTGGACATCTAGAAATCAATATTTTCATAGCCAGCCCAGGAACTACTATGGACAAAATTTTGTGGGCATACCCTGGCCAAGGCACTGGCACAGAAATAACAATACTGTCAATAATCATGCTGCTGCCAATAAGAAAAAGAACAATAAAAAGAAAAGGAACAACAACAGAAGAAAATCTGTAGGATCCACTGAACAAAATTCATTTAAAAAAATGTGGATTCCGAAACATTTGCTTTCCTGCTTTGCTTCTAGTTCATTTACATTGGAGCCCAATCAGTCTTGGGTTCCAAACTTCTCTACCTAATTGGGTATGCAGGTATGCCTGGCAGCCAAGAACAACTTGTGGTACATGGATAGCGGCTGCTCCAGGCATATGACAGGAGATAAGGCCAAATTTTGCATACTGACTGAGAAAGTAGAAGGCCTTGTCACCTTTGGAAGCAACACAAAGGGTAAGATTATCGGATCAGGTAAGGTAGGTAAGTGTTCTACCTGCTGCATTGATGATGTTATGCTGGTTGAAGGGTTAGCCTATAATCTACTTAGCATCAGCCAGTTATATGATAAAGGTTACAATGTTTTATTTAATTCTCAATGCTGCAAGGTTTTTGAACCTGATTCTGATATTGTCAAATTTTTTGAAAAAAGAATAAATAATACTTACATGATAAATTTAGATGAAATTCAACACACTAACCTTTGCCTTACTGCCAGTAGAGAAGACATAGCATTTTTATGGCATCGTAGGTTAGGTCATGCTAGCTACACTGTTTTGCACAAATTAAATAAGCATGGCATGGTTAGAGGACTTCCTGAAGTCTCATTCAAGAAAGAAAATAAAATCTGTGATGCATGCACTCAATCAAAGATAACTAGAAAGTCATTTAAGTCTAGAACTGAAAATCTGTCTTCCAAATCCTATGAGCTGATACATATGGATCTTTTTGGGCCAACTAGATCTGTCAGCCTATCAGGGAGGAGGTATGGGTTTGTCATGGTAGATGACTTTTCTAGGTATACTTGGGTTTATTTCTTATCTAACAAGAGTGATGCTTTCTCATAATTTCAGGAGTTCTATGTTAAAACAAATCAGAAAATTGAAAACATTTTATCTGATCATGGAGGTGAGTTTGAAAACTCACAATTTGATGAATTCTGCAGGTCAAATGGAATCAACCACAGGTACTCCTCACCAAGGACACCTGAGCAGAATGGAGTTGTGGAGAGAAGGAACAGAACCCTAGTGGAAATGGGTCGTACACTCCTTGTCGAAGGTGGTCTACCAAGGAAATTTTGGGCTGAAGTAGTGAACACTGCCTGTTATGTAATTAACAGAGCCATGGTAAGACCTTCTACCCAGCAAACACCATATGAGATATTAAAAGGTAAGAAACCTTCTATTGCTCACTTCAAGGTTTTTGGTTGTAAATGTTTCATTCACATAAATGATAAAAAGGACCTTGATAAATTTGAACCTAAAGGAGAACCAGGAATTTTTCTTGGCTATTCTGAAAACACCCGAGCATACAGAGTGTACAATCTGAACTCTAAAACTGTTGAAGAATCTCCACACATAGTTTTTGATGAATCCTTGGCAAATTCTAAAGTTGGTCAATGCAGGAATGAAAACAATGGTGAAATTCTGAAGGAAGGAGATCCTGCAGACAAATCCGAGGATGAAGAAGAACATAAAGAGCTTAATGAAGAGGAGCCTACAGTTCAGGGAGGTAAATCAAGTTCATGATAGTCCAATTACAAATATTAGATATCTCAAGGATCATCCTGTAGATAATGTTATTGGAAATCTGCATGACCCTTCTAGGACTAGAGGCCACTTAAGAATTCAACATGAACTGATGCTTATGCTTTTGTATCAAACACAGAACCCAAGTCCATTGACTATGCTCTCCAAGATGTGCATTAGATTAATTCCATGCATGAGGAGCTCAATCAATTTGACAGGAATAAGGTGTGGTTTTTGGTTCCACCTCCTGATCATGAAACAGTCATAGGAACTAAATGGGTATTTAGAAACAAAACTGATGAAGCAGGGAATGTTACTAAAAATAAAGCCAGACTTGTAGCTCAGGGGTACAATCAGAAATTTGGAATAGACTTTGAAGAGTCTTTTACCTCTGTAGCTAGGTTAGAAGCAATAAGAATTTTATTGGCTTATGCATGTTCCCTAGGAATAAACCTTCAGCAGATGGATGTGAAATCTGCTTTTCTAAATGAGGAAATTAATGAGGATGTCTATGTGAGACAGCCTCCTGGGTTTGAATGTTTAGACTTCCCTAATCATGTTTACAAGCTCAATAAAGCTCTCTATGGTTTAAAGCAAGCTCCTAGAGCTTGGTATGACAGGTTGAGAAAATTCCTCACCGACAAGAACTTCACAAGAGGTATAGTTGATCAAACATTGTTTACCAAGGTAAGCCATCCAGATATTCTTATCATTCAGATTTATGTGGATGACATTGTGTTTGGGTCAACTAACCCCAAATTGTGTGAGGAATTCTCTCAAATAATGACTGATGAATTTGAAATGAGCTCAATGGGTGAGCTCAAACTATTTCTTGGACTGCAGGTTACACAAACAGAAGATGGCACCTTCATCTCTCAGTCCAAGTATGTAAAAAACTTATTGAAGAAGTACAAAATAGACAACCTCAAGGAAATAGCTACTCCAATGTGTACCTCAACCAGTTTGGATGAAGATTCTAAAGGTAAACCTGTGGACCAAAGGTTATACAGAGGTATGATCGGATCTCTTCTCTATCTTACAGCATCTAGGCCTGATATACAATTTGCTGTGTGTTTATGCTCTAGATTTCAGGCCAGTCCTAAAGAAACTCACTTTAAAGCTGTGAAAAAGATTTTTAGGTATTTACTAGGCACCCAAGAACTAGGTCTCTGGTATCCTGCTAAGTGTGAGTTAGAGCTTCTAGCCTACACTGATGCAGACTATGCTGGGTGTCGAGTAGATAGAAAAAGCACCAGTGGCTACTGTCAATTCCTTGGTGGCTGTCTAGTGTCTTGGGCATCTAAGAAGCAACACACTGTAGCATTATCCACAGCTGAAGCTGAGTATGTTGCAGCATGTAATTGTGCAGCCCAAGTACTTTGGATTAAGCACCAACTGGCTGATTATCAGATAAATCTGGGATGCATTCCACTTTTATGTGATAATACTAGTGCTATATGCCTTGCTAAAAATCTTGTTCACCATTCTAGGACTAAGCATATAGAGATAAAATATCATTTTCTTAGAGATGATGTAAATAAAAATGAGATTGAAATGAATTTCATAGAAACTAAAAAACAAATTGCTGATATTTTTACTAAGCCTCTTGGGAATGAAAATTTTAAGTTTTTTAGAGGAGAACTTGGCTTATGTAAATTTCAGCATGATGAATGATTATTTAATTGCTGTGAATAAAATCTCTGATGTGGACTTATTTTTGATTGCTTGGATAAATCATGTGGATGTGAATGTGGATGTAGAACTGTCCTGCATTGCATATATTCAGGGGGAGCTTGTCATGTCTTTGCATATCATTCATTCATGACCTATGCATAAGCTCTCTCTCAATTAATTCTTGTCATGTTGCATGCATATAGACAGGGGAAGTATTGCTAGAAATTCAGAGTGGTTTCAACTTTCTTGAAGTCATTCAACCTTTAACTCTGAATACTTGTCTCTAACATTATGACAATCTATTGGTCAGTTCTGATTTCTAAGCAGTAGAAAATGGACTTCTTCATTTATAAGAATTTGATTTGTTCAAAGACTGATGTAATGGTTTAAATCTTATAATGGTTGGAGTTTAAAGATTGTAATCAGTATATAAGTAAGTTGAAAATTGATAAAGCTCTCAACCTCCTTCTTATTTCATGTCAGACAAAGTTAATCATATCTGAAATATGAAAACTCATCTGAAATCATGTTAGAGAGGTTAAGTATGTGTACTGTTCTTAAACAAGTCATTCTGAAACATAAAAAAGGACAGCTAAGAAAGATATTGAAAAACATTGAAAATCATTAAAAATATATATATTGGCAGAGCAATGACTGGTAAATCACTGAGAAACTGAGTGATCCATCAAAGAAGTGGACAACACTCATGTCATGAAGTGTATCAGCTATCTATGTTTAAAATATTCAAAACAGCAGGCTAGTTTCACTGAGTACCTGGGGGTAACTGGCGTCTGATAAACGTGTACCCTCATACAAAAAGGTATAACTCAGTTCTGTTGAATTTGATCATAGGAAGAATGGTCCATCTTGTTGAGTATCTAGGGGTATTGGCGTCTGATAAACGTATACCCTTACGCAGAAAGACTTATGGTACCTGAATGCTCAAAATGATCTAATATTGATAATGCTACTCCTTCAAAAGAAAAGTTCATGAGTGTCGATTTGTTTAGTTTCAATACATGACTAGATTTCTCTCAATTTTTTTTTGAGACTATGAAAGTAAGATATTATGAAACTGAATCTTTCATGCAAATGTGATTCTGGTTTATTGTTTTATCATGCACAGTGAACTTATCTATCGCTTGTAGTGCATGAACTCCAAATTTTATCATTCTTAAATCAGAAATCTTTCTGATAGTAGTTTATAAATTCATATGACTGAAGACTCTATGCTTTAGAATGCTTATTCATGAACTACCTGTTCAGAATGCCAGTCAGTTCTTCTCTTGATTCCTCCATTGTATTTAATTTTTCCCTCCTCTTTGTTGATGGCAAAGGGGGAGAATATTGTCTAGGGGATGTCTAGGGGGAGAATACATATCTGTCTGAATTCTGAATTCAATTCTGAATTCATTCCAAGGGAGAGTTTGAGGCAGTGAGTTGCATGCATTCATAGCATCTGCATGTCAATCTGCATAACACATCATGTCTTTCATCAAACATATATCTATATGACAGGATGTTGCTATTCTACTTCATATGGGGTTGTCATCATCAAAAAGGGGAGATTGTTGTGACCCCTCTATGTTGATGATGTTGACACTTGCTTTATTTCATTGGCAACACCATTGTTTTGATTGATTGGCAACTGCTTTTGATTTGATGAAATTGCTCTATCAGATTGACTATGTGTTCTTTGCATTTAATACACTGTTGTCTGCATTTCTCACTGTCATGGGTCGACACATCAGAGGATGGGTCGACTCCTCCAGCAGACTTGTTTAGACTGAGTCTATACACTAGAAACTCTCATATCGATTGAGTCTATACATCGTCCATTTCAGATAAAGTCCACACACTGCATTTCATTTGAATTGGTTAAGTGTGTACAGCGTCCACGCATCTCACTGGCTCATGTTACAGCGTCAACGCACTTCATTGGATGTGTGTACAGCGTCAACTCGCTAAGTGTGTACAACGTCAACGCATGAAGTCTGTACATCAGTCTTAATATTCTAAGTCTGTACAGCCGTTGGCTTTGAACCTCAGAGTTTGTACATCCGAATTGCCCTTGATCTGGTCAAGTGTATACACTCTTTCACTGTAGCTTTCACATATTCAAGTCTACACATCGTGAAAGTCTATACATTCATCACTTACCTTTCACTCCAGGCAAAGTCTATACACTGGGGACTTTCCCTACGTTTCTTAGGCGAAGTCTGACCATTCGGTTCTGAAGCCTGAAGTCTATACACTCCAGCCTATTCCTATGTTCAAGGCTTCAGCTACACATTAAGTCTGTACATTGGCTTCGCTTCATCAAGTCTGTACATTGACTCGCCAACTTCTTTGAAGTCTGTACATCGCTTCATGTCCCCAAAGTCTATACATCCACAGTGATCTTTAAAGTCTGTACATTGCTTCAGGAGCTTCAAGTCTATACATCGCTTCGCTCCATGAAGTCTGTACATCCACAGTGATCTTTGAAGTCTGTACATTGCTTCAGGAGCTTCAAGTCTACACATCGCTTCGCTCCATCAAGTCTGTACATCCACAGTGTTACTTGAAGTCTGGACATTGGTCTTCAAACTCAAAGTCTGCACATTATCTTCGAATCCAAAGTCTATTCAATGGTCTTCATACTTGAAGTCCATACATTCGATATGCAGAGTTGAAGTCCATACTGTGCCTCAGGCTGAGCAAGTTCACACACTGGTCGGTGGCAAGCCTGTACACTGGCCTCAGCTTTTCAAGTCTACACATTGGCCTCCTTGCATAAAGTATATACACTGGACTGTTTGGCAAGTCTATACATCGGCCCTTGTCTTCGAAGGCTGTACAGCCCTTTAGCTTTTCAAGTCTATACATTGGCTTCAAGACTTTCAAGTCTATACACTGACGGCTGAACTGAGAACTCTATACATCGTCTATCTGCACTAGAGTCTCATGGAGTCTATACATTGCACTCGTCTTCTAAAGTCTATACACTGAAGTCTTCACATTCGTTTGCATTACATGAAGTCCATACAGTGGGTAAAGTCTGTACACTATCCATGCTTCATGCAGCGTCAACTCCATGCTTCATGCAGCGTCAACTCAGTGTTTCATGCAGCGTCAACTCAGTGCTTCATGCAGCGTCAACTCCTCAAGTATATACACTGGTTTTTCCTTCGCATGAAGCCTTTACGTGCATTAAGTCTATACACTGATTTCCTTCTTTGAAGCCTTTACATGCATTAACTCTATACACTACATTCGTGTTTGCAAAGCCTGTAGTCTGAAGTCTCTACATTGCTTTCGCCTTCACAAGCAAAGTCTATACAATGCTTTGCATTCTTCAGAGTCTGTACAGGGTTTTAGACTTAAACTGATGACTTCGTTTCATCTGTCTGACAGGGACTGAAGAGACAAATGAAGGGCACATGATCCGAGGTACCTGGCTCGTGATCCGAGAAGGACAAGGTATCCAGATGAGGACACGTGTACTGACACTCCATTGGATGCTGCCACGTGGTCCAAATTGCTGGGCGAGAAATGTGGAGAGCACACGCCTGCTGCTGTTGCTGCTATATAAACAAGTCTTCTTCCCCAGAAGAAGACTGATCGAAGGAGAAGAAGAGAAAGTCTATACACTCAGCAGCAGTGAGCCTTCGATCCACAGAGAGAAAAGAGAGAAGAAGAAGATACATAGAAGAAAAAGAAAAGAAATAGAGAAGAAGAAAACGAGAGAAGAAGAGATCGAGAGAGATGAGCTGAGAGAGAGCTGATTGAGAGTGAGATTGAGAGTGAGCTTGTATCTCAGTCTCGTGGTCCAAAACCAGAGTTGAGCTCTGCTCTTAGAGCTATATTGCTTTTGAGTTTTTCTGTTTTTGTTTTGATTCTGTCTTTCATTTCCGAATACTGTTTCTTCAAGCTGTGTGTCAGCGGTCTTGCAGTGGTACTCACCACTGGACGGGTTAAGCTGTATTTCCCCAGCGGTTGCAGAGGATCAGATCCTCTGGTCGGCAAGCTGTAGTGCCCAGTGAAGCTGTGTATCAGCGGATTGTTTATCCAAGCTGTAAAGCCCAGCGGACGTAAGCTGTGCTGCGCAGCAGGAAGCCATACTCGGTTGAGTGTGGGGTGGACGTAGGTCGTTGACCGAACCACCTAAAAATCGTGTGTGCATTGTGTTTGTGTGATTGTTTGTGAACTGTGTGTGCTGGTATCCTTTGCTTAGCTTCATTGATTATATCGCTCATACTTATGTCTAGCTTTCGATATAAGATATGGTGAATGGATTTCATGGGTCGACCCTTTGCTTAGCACTCTTCATTTAGCTTAACTGATGTTTGCCTAAATTCCGCTTTAGAACATACAGTAGTTTTAAATTAGGCAAGTTGATCTATTCACCCCCCTCTAGATCCACACTTAGTGGAGATAGACTGCGTCCATCTAACCCAACAGATCGTGAGATGGCTGTGAGTGGTTTCACACCATTCATCCAGGTATTTTTGGTTTTGCTTGTTTTGTATTTTTTTTATGTTTTTGCAAGGTACTGATGACCTACGCCGAGCAGCTGTGGAGCTATTATTACCTCCCCATGGGGATAGCTCGGCACTGGCAACCCGCGATGGTGCCGCTAGCCAGGCGATGGGAACCCATCATGAGTGCGGCACCCCTTACCTACCAACTGATGGTGCTAAGGCGGGAGCTACAGGAGTTCCCTGCATCGATGGTAAACTGGAGACCCTACTCAGACATGGTCGATGCCGACCAGCCGTGGGTTCTAGCAAGTCGTGCCCGGTTCGGACGGGAATTGTTGATGCACTGCCTGAATGAAATCGAGCCGCTTCGGCTACGATTGGTTATGAGGACTTTGGGACTGGCTCAAGAATGGGTGGATTCAGCTGCGCCACCTCGCGTTGGGAGAGAGACGCGAGGACCGGCGACCTGCATTGACTGGCGTGTGTGATTCCCCGAACAGTACGAAGACTGGCAACGGGGTGGCAGAATCGTGGAATCGCAGGCACGGGATAGCGAGGATTACCTGCGTCTATACAAGACAAGGTACAAAGAGCGGTTCCAACCCCGGGGACTTGCGGAGGTAGGTCTCCCCTTTTTCTCTTTTCTTCTTTCTCCCTTTTTTGGTTTCTGGTGGAAATGCTGACTCGTATGGCCGCAGGATATCCATGATACGATGACAGCGACTTTACGAACTCGCTTGGCAGAGATGGAGCAACGGTTGGGCGATGCCCGCGGAGCTACGAGCGCCTTGGTAGGTGTACAGTGCGTTCCTAATTAAAATCCCAGATTCCAGATGTTGGCTGCTAATTCACGCGGTCGTAGCATGCCCAGATTGGCGCGGCTTCCCCAGCGATGGGAGTAGGTGGTGCCTCTTCCAGCTTGTGGATTCCCACCTCAGAACTTGACTTGCTTGATGAGCAACTTGCTCACGCCACGCAGCGTGCTGCGGAGGCAGAAGGGATGCTCTGTATACAGGTAAAAGTTTCAGTGTTGAGTTCTCTTTGTTTACGCCTTATCGCGTATCTGAGATGGTACACTCTGCAGGAAAAGGAGACGGAAGAAGCGCTTGCCCAAGCTGCGCAGAGGGAGGCTGGGATAGCAGAACTGGAGAGGGAACTGCGGCGTTGTCCTGATGAAGACTCCTCTAGGGATGTCGTGGAACTGAGGATCACTCTCCAGTTGGAGAGGGAAGACCGTGAGAGAGAACGTGCAGAGAGAGAAAGAGACGCAGACAGAGAAAGAGCCAACAGATTGACTGAAAGGGAGGAACGAAGGGCCATGGAGGCCCAACTATTCGAACTCTGAGCCAGCCTTGGTCTTGCTTAACAGTGGCTGAGAGATGGTGAGGAGAGCTATCGAAGAGCACGAGAGCATGGCTTTCGTGTTGGTAGCTTCTCTGTTGTTTCCGTGGATCAACGCCAGTGTGTGGGAATAGGAAGGGGAATACAGAGCGGCAGGAGTACCGCTTTTCGTAGTTGGGTAGCACCCTTGAGAGCGTTTTGCCCGGAGAGTAGTGGGACGAGTGATGCAGAGAGAGAGGGCGGAACTTGATGTAATTTTTTGTTTTGGAAAGGAATAAAATACAAGGTTTGGTCTGTTTGGTTATTACCTTTACTTTTGTCGCCTCAAATCCCTGCACACATCACTGAAACAAACAAATCAGAATTTCTATTCTGACTTGGCCCCTTGCTCAATAAGCAAATGGTCACATTGACTGTCCTTGATAACTGGTCAAGGGGCCAAGCCTTTATTTAAGGAAGGCGAGAGAAAGATGCAGTGATGATAAATGCAACAGGCAAGCACATGAATGCAAGCGGTATTAAAAGTGAGATGCTACACGCAAATGCAATCATGCAAAATTGATTTATTTTCTTTTTTATATTTGGCATTTTTTTTGTTTTATCATAAAAAAGATTTTTTTTGTTTGTAAATATGTACATTTTCTCTTTTCCATTTTTTTGTTGCTTTTATTATAAAATTTTTTTGTTGCTAATGCCTGTCAAGCACCCAAATGGCACCCAACCTATACGAGAACAGGGGTTTCTTACTAACCTCCCAAGTATCCTAAGTGCACATCTAGGTTGATTTGGGCCTCTAGACCCCTTGAATGATGATCCCGCCGGCTAAGACTTACCCTGATGACAATACCGTCATGCCATGCTTAGGCTCCCAGTCGCTTCCGACCACAGGGATTCACCCAAAAGGTGTTTGAGGTAAGAGATTTACCCGACCCGGGTCTGTTTCCTCACAACTCTAGATGGTATATGATGGAACACCCTGGAACCCCAATGACCAACCGCGCGACGCTGACCCGGAATCAGACGCCGTCGCACCCATAGGTGACGCGCTTGCATTGGCCTAAGCCCGAGGTTAAACAAGAAGACATCAAGGTGGTAAACATGGGTCTTGACCAGCCAGAAACACGGAGACTCCTTCGCAGAGATAGCTTTTACTTTTCAAAGTAGGCAACCAAATGTGTATATTAAAATAAGGTCGCATGCCCTGGGCAGGTTTCACCCTTCAGAAACTCCATCGAACCTTCGTCTTTAGAGGGAGAAGGAAGAGTGGAGGGGATAAACCTCCTGAGAGGACCGGCAAAGCCGTTAACCCGGCGAGTGAATAAGGGCCCATTAACTCTTTCCTTTCGGATAACTTCGGACCAAATCTCGAGCATTTACATTCCATAGCCCCCCCCCCCCTTTTGTGGATTCGAACTTTTGCTTTGAGGGGTTCCATTTATCGCATCAGGCACGGTCATGACCAGGCTCTTGATTTTGATTTTGTATTTCTTTTTATGAGGGAGATATAGTCATTTGACGTTTGTGGGCTCCCTTTCGTATGTCTGCGGGGACACTGCCCTCTTCTCGTGCTCTGATCGATGCTCGAGGAAATGGATCCTACTCTTGCCTTTGGGGTTTGAGTTTTGATTTCTCATGCTCAGCGTTTTAAGGGCGCCGACTGTCTCATTTGGTCGAAGAGAAAAGAATAAAGATTACAGCTTCCGGAGATCTTCTGGGTGGGGCTCCACCGTAGGTGATGCTACCGACTTTTTTTTTTGAATAAAATACATAAGTGAGCACATGTTAGTTTCCTTCGAGCGAGCATAGGCCGACGTGGCCAGACAGGGATCTCCACGGTTGTGGCAAACCAAGACCCGGTACCTACCAAGCCTTAATGGGCCCTATCCTGACATGAAGGTTAGATGCAGTGACTTGACTATATGGTGACCACCAGGCATTGGCATTTTGAATTTTCCATATTTTTAGTGGTTTTCAATATTTCTTTGTTTTTGATGTTTTCTATCTTTTCATCATTTTTTTTGTTTTGTGCTAAGGGTAGTATTTCTTAAGATAAAGCCCATTCCAAGGGTGGGGTAACTCGGTCCTTCGGCGTTGACTAGCTTGTAGGCATTGCCAGGGTACACGGCTTGAATTACAAATGGTCCTTCCCAATTGGGTTGGAGCTTAGAACGCGGACCTCCAGGTTTGACAAAAATTCTTTTTACGACCATCTCACCGACTTTCTTTTGGTAAAAGCGAGCGAGTCTATTTTGATACACACGCGCATGTTCGGCAGCGACCAACCGCTTCTCATCCAAGAGTTCCAACTGGGCGACGAGTGAATTACGACGATCGTCGAGGGGAAATTCCTCGTCCAATTGTACCCTGAGAGAAGGGATCAGAGTCTCGTACGGGACTACCGCTTCCATACCATAAGTAAGGGCAAATGGAGTCTGCCCGGTGGGGGTACGGATTGAAGTGCGATAGGCCCATAGGGCTTCGATAAGTTTTTCTGGCCAGTCTGAAAACTTACTAGACTCGCAGGTTTTTTGATGATTTTGAGCAATGTTTTATTGGTGGCCTCTGCTTGGCCGTTACCTTGTGGGTAATAAGGCGATGAATGATGTAATGCAATTGCGTACCTTTTACAGAGGTCGTATAGGTCCTGAGAAATGAACTGTGGCCCATTGTCGGTGACGATTATGCTTGGGACGCCGAATCTGGCGAAGACGTTCTTCATGATGAACTTGCAGACTGTTGACGCCTTGATTTCCGCGTAAGCTTCGGCTTCGTCCCATTTGGTGAAGTATTCCGTCGCAGTAAGGATGAAAGATTTCTGCTTGGTGAGGGAATTGGGATCACCTAGGGGACCAATGATGTCGAATGCCCACATGGAGAAAGGCCACGGGGAGGATATTGGATGAAGTGAGGAAGATGGTGAATGGATTTTATCGGCGTGAAGTTGACACTTGACACACCTACGGACATAGACAACACAATCCTCTTTCATAGTGGGCCAATAAAAGCCTTGGCGAATGATCTTCTTGGCGAGCATCTGACTATTCACGTGGCCACCGCACACACCCGAGTGCGTCTCCTCTACACATTTCCAAACCTCATCGTCACCAAGACATCTTAACAGAATACCAGTAAGGCTCCTCCTATAGAGTAGACCTCCAACCAATGTGTATTTCTGAGCCACCCTTCTTATGGCTTTCTTGTCCTCTATGGTGGCCCCTTCAGGATAAGACTGATCTTGGCAGTATTTGACGATTTCATAGAACCATGGTTTCTCTTCATCAACCAGTTCTTCTTCGGCCTCTGCCAACATGATTTCCCTCTTCTCAAGGATATCTTCCTGCAGGATCTTCCTTGCTATCCTGTTTTTGATATTTACATAGGAAGCATCATCGATTGCAGGGGCGTGAAGTTTGTAGATGGAAATGGACTCAAACCATCTTCCTAGAGGGAACCTTATGAATGATGCCAACGAGGCGAGGGCATTGGCGAGAATATTCTGATGACGAGGGACACGAACAAAGATCATTTTGGTGAACAGTTTGGCAAAGGCAGCAGTGAGTTCTTGGTATGGCTCGAGTTTGGGATCGCGAGTGCGATATTTAGTGAGCACCTGGCGAAGGATAAGTTGACTATCACCTTCGACTCGCAACTCAGTGATACGAAAAGAATGAGCGAGTTCTAGGCCAGCTAGAAGAGCTTCATATTCGGCTATATTGTTGGTAACTAGAAATTTGAGCTGGTATGTCAATGGGAATGTGAGGCCTTCAGGCAACAGGAGGGCGACGCCGATTCCTCTCCCTTGAGAATTTAGAGCTCCATCAAAATATAGCGTCCACATTGGCTCATCTGATTGGTTGACGGACATTAGTTCCTCATCTGGAAACTCTGATTGGACGGGATCGAACTTGGGAAGAGGATGGTGTGCGAGATGCTCGGCTATGGCATAGCCTTTAATCGCCTTTTGCTGGATGTAGGTGATGTCGAACTGAGAGAGAAAACTTTGCCAACGTGCTAGCCTATCCGTAAGGACGGATTTCTCCAGAAGGAATTTGATAGGATTCATTCAAGCAATCAAGTGGACCTCATGAGCCAAGAAGTAGTGCTTCAATTTCTGCACTACCCAAACGAGGGCAGCACAGGTTTTCTCCATGACGGTGTACTTCTGCTCACAGGGATTGAGAAGTTTGGACAAGTAATAGGTTGCCCGTTCCTTGCCTTCTTCATCAGCTTGTACGAGGACGGCTCCCACGGAGTCATCCAAGACTGAGACGTAAAGGATCAGAGGTTTTTCTGGTTTAGGTGGAATGAGAATGGGTGGACTAGCCAGATATTCCTTCAACCCTTCAAAAGCTTTCTGACATTTAGAATTCCAGTGGAATTCTACTCCTGGCTTGGTCAACTCGTAGAGAGGTCTACACCTTTGTGAATGTTGGGAAACAAACCGACGAATAAACTGTAACCTCCCGATTAAACCTCGGACTTCCCTCAAATTCTTGGGAGGTGGCATATCCCTGATAGCCTTGACTTTGTCGGGATCTATCTCGATCCCTCTTTTACTCACAATAAAACCCAGTAATTTACCCGACGACACACCAAATACACACTTCTTCGGGTTCATTTTCAATTGGAACTCCCTTGACCTCTGCAAGACCTTAGCCAAAACTTCTGGATGTTCCATCCTGGTCCTTCATTTCACCAACAAGTCATCCACATACACTTCCAGGTATATGTGCATCATGTCATGAAATATGGCCATCATAGCTCTTTGGTAAGTAGCTCCAGCATTCTTTAACCCAAACGGCATGACCATGTAACAATATGTTCCCCAAGGGGTAGTGAATGACATCTTCTCCTGATCCTCTTCTGCCAAACGAATTTGATTATATCCTGAAAATCCATCCATGAATGAGAGAGTCTCATAACCTGCCGTGTTATCGATCAACACATCAATGTGAGGCAAGGGAAAATCATCCTTTGGACACGCGCGGTTAAGGTCCCGGAAGTCGATGCAAATCCTGACTTTCCCATCTTTCTTCATGATCGGGACAATGTTCGCCACCCATTGAGGATAAAGGACGACTCTAATGAACCTGGCTTTGTAGAGCTTATCGACCTCTTCTTTCATTTTCAAAGCCATCTGAGGGTGGAAACGCCTTAACTTTTATTTTACCGAGACGGACCCTGGTTTTAGGGTTAAACGGTGTTCGACCAAAGTTGAATCTAGACCCGGCATATCCTCGTAGCTCCATGCAAACGTGTCCTTATATTCCTTGAGAACTTCAATTAATGCCTTTTCTTCAGAGGGTGGTAGATTGTCACTTATGAGGATGATCCTAGGGTCTTCCTCAGTTCCCAAGTTGACTTCTTTGGTGGATTCTTCTACGGCGGTTGACGGCTCGTCGAATCTCTTTATTCCACTAGCGTATGCGCCAGTCGCATCCTCATATTCTTCACCCTCATCGTCAGTGGGGCATTCTTCATCTGTGATCTCGTAGACTCCATACCCTTCATCAAATGTACAGTCGCCCTCACATTCTATTTCCGGTAGCCGGATGGGATTTTTTAACAATTGGGGGATGGCAAGGAGGGCTTGACACCTGGCGGCTAAATCCAGAAGGAATCGACGAGGGATCTGCCTACCCTTAGATTTCTTCCTAGGTACTACCCTTGACCTATCATTCCTAGATTGACTGAAAATATTTATAGAAGAAGAGGAAGACGAAGAGGGTGGTGTAGAATATACAGGAGAAGACCCCTCAGAGGAGGGGTAGAAAAGGTCGTTCATCGGACCTTGAATGGATGGTCCGCAGGGCGGGATGCACTCGTGGGAGATGTAGGAGGCTTCCTCAACGAAGATGTGTTGTTGAGGAGTTTGAAAATTGACATTTTTTTTTCGTTTTCATTTTTGATGACAAAATAGTGAAAAGAGATCGGAGGAGAGAGAAAAGTGGTTATGGCTAGAGGATTGCGAGGCTCATAGAGCAGATCATGGTTGAAGACCTGGCGCGGGTTGAAAAGCCCGCGTAGGTATGTAAGCAAAGAAGGGGACCTGGGAAGATCATCAGACAACTGTCTGGCCCAGAAAGAAAATATCAGCAAAGGCTGAGACGAGTGGATGGAGAAGATGGCGGTTAATGAGCCGTCGACGGTAATGTTGAGGACGGATGAAGATCCGTCGATGACAGGGTCCTTCTGGCGAGGACGAGGATAGGATGAAACCTTGGCAAGAGTGGTAATATTCTCTGGTATTCCGGAGATCAATGGTGGTCCTTCAAGCTGCGGAGACGAGAACATCCTTTCCAGTGCAACGGAAATGTCCCGTATGTCGAACCATTTGTTCCACTCGCATTCCGGATCTTTGATCTTGCCTCTTTTGGTGATCCTCGGTCATTTTTCAGCCAAATATACAGCATGTGATCCCCCATATGCTTCTCGTGGGTAATCTCCCATCTGAACAACGGGCCCTCTGTTGAAGTGGTTTGATAGAGTCCATGTGAGGGGCTTCCAATCCGCCTTGAATGGTCCTTTGAAGCCTAGGCCAAACCTGCGGTTCGGCCTAATTTCCTTTGGCGGTTTGAGCCTACCCTGTAACTGTGCGCCCAGACCTTTACCCTATTGGTAGCCGATGTTCCTCATAATCTCCCTACCTTTGGAGTGAAAAGGGAGATATGATGTTGCGGTTGCCCTGACCGGCTCCTTTGGTGCTAGTGGAACGTGAGATAGATCACGCACGTCCAGCAATGACAATATGGGCCGATGAGATGGCCAAACAGAGGACAGAGAGGTGTTGATAGCATCCACTATGTGAAGGACAGGTGTGTTGACCACTTTAATAATCCTCCCATTGTAAGGAAACTTCAGGCACTGATGGTTGGTGGAAGGCACAGCGTCCATGGCTTCAATGTAAGGGCGACCCAATATAGCCTTGAATGTGGGGTCCATGTCGAGGACATGGAATTCCATGAGAACTGACATAGGGCCTAGTTCTGCCTTCAGAATAATCATCCCCTGCGGCGGCCTTTTGCTATTGTCATAAGCCGTGACCGTGATCGAGGAAGGTCTTATTTGTTTCTCGTTGACCCCACACAACTGAAGGGTGTCTATGGAGATCACATTTATGGATGCACCTATGTCCACAAGACACGGGTTTATGGATACCCCATTAATTTTTATTGAAATGCACAATGCATATTTCTGAGCTTCCTTGGGAGCGAGCTCGTAGTTGTGGAACATGATGGCCGGTTGTGTGTCTGTTGAAGTTAGGACGGTCGAAATCTTCTCCACGGGGAGGTCTTCATTAACCATGACTTTTTGAAGATATTCCATCAAGGCCGCCTGGTGGGATGTGGATCTTTGAAGTAGCTCCAGGATGGAGATCCGAGCAGGCGTCTTGTCCAAGTGTTTCAATAGATCATACTGTGTTCCAGGGATAGCCCTTTCTGGTTGTTCTCCATCATCCTTCTCTGGCTGAGATTGCTCAGGATTCTGACTGTTGTGGGGGAAAACCCTGTGAAAAATCCTTCCACTCTGGAGCACCATTGCCTGCGGCTTTTGTACCTCTGTGGGGGTAGCAGTGGGTTTTAACAGGGATTTGAGGGGTAGTGGTCGAGGAATGGTCGATGAAGCAGGGGTGATGATGGGAGCAGGGATTCTGATGAGGGGTTTGTTAGGTGGAGGCATGGTGGAAGTAGAGGGGATATCACACGGGTTATGAATGATAAGGGGTCTGGAAGGTGGAGGCGGAGGCAAAGTGGAAGTGGGTAAGGTTTGAAACGGGTAATGATTTTGAGGTGGATGGTGGGTGATGAGTGGCTTTATTGGCGGTGGTATGGTGGAGACATGCGGGGTTACGTACGGTTGACGGGTGATAAGGGGCTTAGAAGGGATAGGGGCAAATGCGGTAGAGGTGGATGGTAAAGCGGGGGAGTGAGAGAAGATGAGAGGGTATGAGGGCGTAGTGGAGGGTGTTGGCTGATAGGTCATTGGGGTGCGAATGAGGGGGCGTAATGGCAGTGGAAACGGTGGAGGCAGTATTGACGCGGGTTGGTGAGAGAGAGGTGCTACCCGGGCAAGACGAGGGGGTTGCATGACGATAGGGTTGGAGGAAGAGAGAATAGAGGTACTTTCCGGATGCCACACCTGCTCTCTCCCGACTTCCGAGAAGGACGAGATGGGGTTGACCTGGTGATTAGGTTGTTGGTGCTCCGGTAATGGATTTTGGATTATGCCCATGTTGGGCTGTTGTTGTGGGGCATGCTGAGGCTGTTGTTGTTGTTGTGGTTGCAGCTGCTGCTGCTGTTGTAACTGCTGTTGTGGCCTATGAGGAGGTCTCCTAGCCTTGAGAGCGGTGACATATCGTCTCATTTCATCCCAATCTATTTGATGTTCATCATTCATATCGTGGATGTAATCTTTGAAATAGAAGCAGTAATCTACTGTGTGTCCTGGCTGCCTGTGGTAGACGCAGTATTTGGAGGTATCAACATTCGGGGGCCACACGGGCCTTTCCCTGGGTAGCACAAGTATGTTTGAGGCCATGAGGGCGTTGAAAATATCCGCCAGAGTTTCTGGCAACGGTGGATAGTAGGCTCTCTTGGGATCGACCGGCCTCCTTTGTTGCTGTTGGGGACCATAATTCCCCGGGGGTGGAACTTGGTTGTACTAAAGTGGTGGTTGTTGTTGCTGAGGTTGTGGTTGTTGTTGAAGTAATGGAGGCATATTATCCTGGGGTGGATTATTTTGGGGTGGAGGACGAAGAGGGAAAGGACCTGGTTGGAGGGGAAGTCGGGGCATTTGTGGAGGCCTTGGGTTGACTGCATAGTTGGCATTGTTGACCGCACCCACTTGCTCATTTGTCACGACCCCTTCTATGGCTCCGCCCGGGACACCAGCGCCTGTCTTTCTGACCACTTTGGGCTTCGGCGACTCAAACATGTTCATAATGGGGGAGTCTTTTAACTGGGTTTGGATGTACCGGGCCCTTTCATAGAGTTCCTCCATTGTAGTAAGTTTATTCATGGCCAGGACGTGTCTGAACTGTGGGGTTGCATTAGACACAATCATCTTCACTTGTTCGGGCTCGGAGAGGGTATCCCTTATTCTTTCCGCCAGAGACCTTCATCTATCAGCATAGCGGACAAAATCATCGTCGGGCTTCATCTTTTCGGCCACTAGATCGGTAATGGAGAGTGAGGGACCGACCCTATCCCTATATTTCTACAAGAACCTTCTCTGGACTATTTCAAAATTCTCGGTCTCGCGGGGGTCCAAAGAATAGAACCACTCTAGCGCGGGACCATCCAATGATCTCCGAAAGAGGTATGCCAGGGACCTCTGATCGTTTTGCCAATAGGAGGATTCATACATGAAATCCTTGAGGTGAATGAAGGGGTTACCGGTACCATTGTATCTGCGGTACGTGGGCATTTCGGAGGGAGGAAGATGAATGATAGGAAGGATTGGCAAAACAACCTCCGAGGTGGCTTTCACGTCCACCATTCTTCTCAGATTTTGAAACTGCTCGTCCATGCGATTGAACCTATTGAGGAGCGATTGGGCGAGCTCCTCTGGAGGTGAAGGTGGCACCTGCCACTGGGGGAGAAACTGTCTCCCGGAGACTTGAGGGGGGAACCCCGAATGAGAGGGAGCTGTCGGACCGCCGACAGTTGGCCCCGGCTGAAGCGGTATGTGGGGAACAACGGGAGTTTGAGATTGTGACGGGAACTGGAATGAGGGTGGTTGTTGGCTCGCTTGTCCTTGAAGCGAGGGAGATTGGATGGCTTGCGCCAATGAAGGAGATGGAATGGCCAGCACGGACTCTTGGAGAGGTGCGATGGCCGGAGTTGATTCCTGGGGCGTGGGGGAAACAGATTTCCCCTTCAGAATGGCCTCGAAGGCCCGGAGCTGTTCAGAGGTAAGCTCCGTGTTGGCGAGGATGCCCAGTAAGGAAGAGATATCCTGTGGTGGGGATGTGTCCCCGGTAATAACCTGCACCTCATGCGAGGGCTCATGAGAAGGACCCGAGTCCATAGCATAGACTCGCGGGTCGGCTAACAAATCACGACTAGGGTGGTTCTCCTCAAAAGACTCGTGAGCCGTGCTCACAGTTTTCCCAGAACGTAAAAACATACACTAGCAAGCAGGTAGCAGAGATTATCAAACAAGTGGATGCCTTTACGCCTTTTTTGTGTTTTGATTTTGATGATTTTTTTGTGTTTTTAGCGAGATCCGAAGTTCACACAAAAATAGGGACCCTAGTTTATTTTTGTTTCACCGCGGTGTCAGCTAGGGTCTCTCGTCTCACCACGAATGGGATGACTAACTCCGGGGAACTTCAATGGTACAACCAGCCCAGTGAACGAAGAGGAGATTCTTCGATGCCGGGGACTTACGGAGGTCCCAGTGGAGGAGATTCTAGTCCGTTGAGAGGAATTCTCAAACGGAGAGTCCTTCCTTCACCGGGAAAGGGTGATCCTTAGAAAAAATGAAGAAGGATATAAAAGAGGGATGGATGTATGCAATGGAATGCTGACAGAGATATAGAGTAAGAAAACAACAGAAATAACAAACATATAATAAACACCCAACCAATCACAACTGACAGTGCTGCCGTGAGCACAACGGGGGCGCGCGAGGGCGCCAAGGTGGAGAGGCACGGACAGTGCCGAACTTGCAAGGGTAGCCAAAAGGAAGCAGTAGATGTCCCACCGTGATCGCCAATCTGTGAGCGACGTCACGCGGTTCGGGGAGCGAAGAAGACGCGGAGCGCGCAGGCTCCTTTTGTTTGCTGCAACATAGAAATAAGAGAAAAGAGAAGGAGCCACCACGGAAGATTGCTCCGGCGGGGCGAGCGGGACAAACGCAATATGTTAAAGATAAGAGGAGAGAGAAGGGGGGCCACCACGGGAGATTGCTCCGGCGGGGCGAGCGGGTGCAGAAATTAAATAACAAAAATTGAAACGGCCATTGCGGGAAGCAACTCGCCGCGGCCTCGAGAGTATAGCATAATAGGAATATAACAAGGTATAAAAAGGAGCAGAATTTAAACGGCCATTGCGGGAAGTGACTTGCCGCAGCCTCGAGAATATGGGCAGATAAGAATATAACAGAATATAAGGAAAATATAAAGAACGGGAATTTAAACGGCCATTGGGGAAGTGACTCGCCGCGGCCTCGAGAATATGGGCAGATCAGAATATAACAAGATATAAAGAGAATATAAGAACGGGAATTTAAACGGCCATTGGGGAAGTGACTCGCCTCGGCCTCGAGAATATGGGCAGATCAGAATATAACAAAATGTAAAGAGAATATAAGAACGGGAATTTAAATGGCCATTGGGGAAGTGACTCGCCGCGGTCTCGAGAGTATAGCAGAAGAGAGATATGGCAAATTATAAGAGATATAGCAAGATATATAGATGACAGAATTCAAACGGCCATTGCGGGAAGTGACTCGCTGCGGCCTCGAGATTATGATGTGATCGCCAGGGGTCGAGGACCCCAAAATGGAAGAGTGATCGCGCCTACCTCACTAGCAGGAAGTGGCGGGTTGCTTCTTCCTCCCCCTTCGGCCGGCCGACGGAGAGGGCTTTCTTTAGTTACCCTTGCAAAACAACAGACAGTAAATAAACGGAATTAGAAAATGGCAGTGTAGTATCAAACTCTTGCAATAAAAGTAATGAAATCGTGGCGGGACACACACCTGGTTGGTGTGGTTTTAAACCCCTCTTGGACACGAGTAGGAGGAAAATGCAATGATGAATGCAAGAAGTATATAAGAGAAGGCGCCCTTACAAAGGGAGTTAGATGATTCGAGATGATGAATGCAAAGAACTACAGAGAAAAAGGGGAGAGAATTGGCTTATTAGATTTGCCGATGGCGAGATCTGGTGGAGCTTCGGCAGCGTAGGGACGACGTAGAAGCGCGGTGGACGAAGACGACCTTCCTCTCGCGAGCGTGGGCACCCGAGAATCCGGCAGAACCTCCATCTACAAAAGACCCCACGGGTTAGAAATGACTCTGGTAATCTCTGGGCTCCGGCAGCCTATCGGATCTCTTCTTGGCTCCTTCATAACTGAGGGGGTGGGCCTCTATTTATAGGGCTCCGGAGGGTGGAGGCGTCCAGGACCCTGGACACCTCCATCAGGGCCGAAGTAATATTTTATTCTATTTTTATTCATTTTTTTGAATATTTTCGTGGAGGCGTCCAGGGTCCCGGACGCCTCAATAAGGTCCACCGAACTCCACCAAAAGCCGCACACGGTTTGGCACAACGCGTGGTTTTGTGAGCGGCGCCTCGTGATTTAGAAATGGCCGCGTCCAGTTGTCTGGACGCTTCCACAATTGGCTTTTTTCACACACGACAAGCCGTCGGTCGGTGGACGGGGCCCAATGGGCAAGTTGATGGAGGCGTCCAAGGGTCCTGGACGCCTCCAAAAAAATATTTTTTATTTTTGTTTTGTTTTTATGCCATAGCTGGCATTTTTGTATTTTTTATATTTATTTTAATGGAGGCGTCCAGGGGCCTGGACGCCTCCATAAATATATATATATATTTTATGTATTTTTTGTCTTAAAAATAAATTAAAGTAATGGAGGCGTCCAGTGGCCTGGACGCCTCCATTAAGACCCCCCGGGTCCGCTGAAAAGGCGTCGGCAGCTCCCCGGCGGGCACCCTTCCTGGTTCCAGAATTCGTTGGCGTGTCTGAATGGTGTTGATGCCGAGACGATTTCGGATGCCGAAAAGGGCGGAAGAAGATTCAAGAAAAGGAAGCACTCAAGTGATTCAAAAATACGTAAGTCGTCGCGGGGCGTCGTACAGTAATATGAGACTTTCTCAGGAGACGTCAGGAAAGGCGTGTCTACAGTCATGCCTTCGATTATCAGCATATGATTTCTGTCTATCTTGGGCCATCTTGAGTCTTTCTCAAATTAGCTTAACTTTCTCTGTAGTATCCCTTATCAATTCTGGACCTAGAAGTTATCTTTCCCCAACTTCACTCTAGCAGATAGGTGAGCGACAACTTCTCCCATATAGTGCCTCAAATGGTGCCATTTGAATGCTAGCTTGGTAACTATTATTGTAGGTAGATTCCACTAGAGGTAAATGGTCGTGCTACCTTCCACCGAAGTCCATAACACATGCTCTTAGCATATCTTCTACCACTTGATTGGTTCCTTCAGTTTGTCTATCAGTTTGCGGATGAAATGTTGTGCTAAAATTTAATCGGGTCCCCAAAGAATGTTGCAGACCCTTCCAGAATTGTGAAGTAAATCGAGGGTCTCGATCAGAAATAATAGTGATAGGGACACCATGTAACTTAACAATCTCCTTCATGTATAAGGCAGCCAAGATATCCACAGACCATCGACTTTTAATAGGTAGAAAATGAGCCGATTTTGTTAAACGGTCTATGATCACCCATATCCCATCATGTCCACCTCTTGATTTAGGCAGTCCCATGATAAAATCCATCCCTATACTCTCCTATTTCCATTCCGGAATTTTCAAGGGATGTAGTTTTCCAACAGGCTTTTGATGTTCCGCCTTAATCTGTTGACAAGTGAGGGAACGTGACACATAGTCCGCTACTTCTCTTTTCATATTGGGCCACCAATAATTCCTTTTGAGGCCTTGATACATATTGATAGTACCAGGGTGAATGGCGTACTTAGATTTATGAGCTTCTTCTAGGATCAATTTCTTAGTATCCACATGATCTGATATACAAACTCATCCCCTGTATAGCCATCTTCCATTATTTGCAATAGAGAAATCCGACCGTTGCTCTATATTGGCTTTGATCTCCAATAACATAGGGTCATTATCTTGGAGTTTGACTAGATCTTCTATTAATGTGGGTTGTGTCCGGATATTGGCTATAAAGCAATCCTCTTTCTTCTTCATATTAATATCTAAATTTAATTGAGAAAATCTAGAGATAAGATTGGTCATACCTTCCATGAGACTTGATAGTTTTCCCATCGGTTTCCTGTTGAGCGCATCGGCAACAGCATTCGCCTTGCCAGGATGATATTGGATAGCAAAATCATAGTCCTTAAGGTACTCTAACCATCGCCTTTGCCTCATATTTAGCTATTTCTGAGAGAATAGATATTTCAAGCTCTTATGGTATGAATAGACCGTGAATTTCTCTCCATAAAGGTAGTGACGCCAAATCTTCAAGGCAAATATAACAGCAGCCAGTTCCAGGTCATGAACAGGATAATTTTTTTCATGTCGCTTTAACTATCTTGAAGCATAGCAAATCACCTTGCCATTTTGCATAAGTACACAACCTAGACCAACGCCTGATGCATCGGTGTAATCTTCAAATCCGCCACCTTCTGTGGGCAATGCCAGTATAGGTGTCGTGGTGAGATGCTCTTTAAGGGCTAAGAAATTTTCTTCACATTCTTTTATCCACTCGAAAGGATTTTCTTTCCTAGTGAGTCTTGTTGAAGGAGCGGCAATTTTGGAGAAATCCTTGATAAATCACCTATAATTGTTGTACTCCTGGTTTTAATGATGACAACGATAAGATAATTGATATAGACAATTAAGTTTTAATAAATGTTCAACAGGAACAAGGAGATGCAGGGAACACCGATGCGTCAACGCCACAATGGAGCAGCGTCGACGCTGCGGCTTAAGAGATGCCAATGTACAAGGCAAGACAGGCTTTAACTACATGTTCGTGTGTCAACGCCACCAACTGGCAGCGTGGACGCAGCAGTTCAAATAATCAAGAAACAAGCTACTGGATTAATCTGGCGCGTCAACGCATTCATCAAGTGGCGTCGACGCAGCAGGTTGATGGATCGACGAGGTGACCAGAGGGTGGACGCAGTTGTACAATACGTCAACGCACTCCACACGAAACGTGAGAGGGCTGAAGCCATCTAAGTTCAGATGCTGGAACACCAATGCGTCAACGCAGCATGCTGAGAGCGTCGACGCAGCACGTCTATCTGCTAAAGACTTGATCACTGGATCACCGATGCGTCAACGCAGCAGGCTGATGGAGTCAACGCAGCAGGCTTAAGTCTTGCTAGTAGAATGCCTTTGAAGGCTGCGTCAACCTTTTGGAGCAAGTGAGTTGACGCCACCAGACTGTAGTTGCTGAACGTGCTAATGGAGGGCACGTGATCCGAGGTGACTGGCTCATGATCCCAGGATGGACGAGGTACCAGGATGCTGACACATGGACTGAGGCCTCTTGGCGGGAATCGTGGAGAGCGCATGTCGCCCTAAATGCTGCTGATATATAAGGAAGACTCCTCTGTCTAAATGAGACTGAACGTGATCGACTGAAGCAGAGGAAGAGTGAGAGCTTCCACGATCCAGAAGAAGAAAGGAAAAGAAAAGAGAGAGAAGAGAAGAAGCATAAGAGAAAGAAGAGAGAAAGAAAGAGATAGAGAGCTCGAGCAGAGTGAGAAGAGAAGCAAAGATACTTGAATATTTGTTCCTGCTGTACCGTGGATCATATCCATCCCAGTCAGCTCTAGTTGAGAGCCACTGTTGTGCTACCATAGCTACAGTTTTCTGATTACTGTATTTTCCTTTTCTTAGTTTCGTTTACATTTCCTTGTGGTTCTTCCGATTGCCCTGTTGGGGATTGGATTCCTCCTGGTGGGTCAGGAGAAGGGAGATTTGATCTCCGGTTACAAGTAGCTGGGTGCTACTTGTGGATTCCTCCTGGTGGGTCAGGATAAGGGAGATTTGATCTCCGGTTGAAAGTAGTTGGATGCTACTTGTGGATTCCTCCTGGTGGGTCAGGAGAAGGGAGATTTGATCTCCGGTTGAAAGTAGCTGGATGCTACTTGTGGATTCCTCCTGGTGGGTCAGGAGAAGGGAGATTTGATCTCCGGTTGCAAGTAGCTGGGTGCTGCTTGTGGGTTCCCTCCGGTTGGGAGGAAGAGGGGAGGTTGTTCCCCTGGTCAAGCTGTTTGGCAGCATTTGTTGCAGACTGAGTCTGTTGTGCTAGTGTTACTAGTGGAAGCCTCACTCCGGTTGGGAGTGAGGGGTGGATGTAGGTCTGGAGGACCGAACCACCTAAAAATTATTTGTGCAGTGGTTTGCCTTGCATTAGCTCCATATCTTCTACCTCCCATTCACAGGTTGTGCATGCTTGGCCTGTTGCATTATCTAGAGAGTTATTTTTGAGCATTATATTCTGCTAAGTGTGTTTGGGTTGTTTTACTCTGCATTCATTTCTGGTTGATCAGGTGGCTGCATTGTTGCAGTCCAACTGTTTGTTCATTTGTTTCCTTATCATTTCATCTTGGAAAGCTCATTAGTTTTTATTCCGCATATCTGAGCTTTAGTTTTTTAATTTGGGCCATATTTTCTAGAGGGATACATTCACCCCCCTCTGTATCCAGGCCTAGCACCCTAACAATTGGTATCAGAGCGGGTGTCTGCTTAGAAGGTCCAGCGACCTGCAGATCCGATCTTGAAGTCTTCGGTGCTATTTTACTGATTGGTGCATAAATATTCCTGTTGCATTTTATCTGTTCTGTCTCCATGGGGGAACCACCTATTTCAACGGTTCTGGATTTAAGTTGTGGCTTAGAGGTCTGCGCACCTATGTTAAACAATTTGATCCGGATCTGTGGAAGTTGATTTCGCATGGTCCACACATATTGGCAAAGAAAACGTCCAAATGGACTGACAGTGATAGATACATGTGTGATCAAAACATGAAGGCTATGGAAATTATGAAGGCTGCCACTGACAAGGCCTTACACTCATGTTTTTATCATTGCAGGTCAGCCAACGAAATCCTGGACAACCTGAAGATAGCTTTCCAGTCAAAGAAGGACACCTGCATGATGGCCAATGGGACTGATCACAGCAACAATCAAAGTGATGAAGAGGACAATGATGATCAGGTAAACCCTTTCCAACATTATACTGTGGATGATTGGGAAAATACTTATGCTGACTTGTTGGGGTTATATGAAAAACTAAAAAGGGAATATAAGAAACTGAAAAAGGGTACTAGGTTAAACAGTGCAAATTCCTCTTCATGTAAAAATTGTTTAAAATTGAAACAAACAAATGATGATTTTACTTCTGAGATTCGTGAGCTTGAGAGTCAAGTTAAATTGCTAAGGAAAAAGAATCAAGATTCTGTTAACTCAAAACTAAGCAAGCTAAAATCTGAAAATGACTCTCTAAAACAATCTGCTAAAGAAAATGATAAAAAATTGGAGAAACTCAAACAAGAGAATGATTTGCTGATTGAAAAAATGAATGCCATAAAATCTGTAAACATAGAATTACAGAAAGATTGTGAAACACAACAAAGAGAAATGAAACAAACTGAAAATGGAAGAAAGTATGAAGTCAATTCAGAAGACCAGCTTCTAATAAATGAATTGGTTCAAAATGATAAGCTTAAAGAAGAAATTGAAGGATTGAAGCTGTTAAACAGTGCGATGTCTGAGAGACTTCTAATCTTAGAAAAAGGAAAAATGGTGTGTGTTGAAGATTCTGATAAACTGAGCAATCTGGAAAATAAAATTGAAAAATATAAAACTGCTAACAAGGTGTTAACTGAATGTGTGAATTACAGTGAACAAGAGATTGCCAGTTATGAGCTACACATTTCCTCTCAAGAAAATGAAATTCAGGATTTAAAAAACTCCTTGTCTAAATTTGTTAGTGGACAAGATAATCTGAACAAACTGTTGGGAATAAAAGTCAATTTTCAGAAGGAGGGGTTAGGTTATAATCCTGTAAATAAAAAGAAGTTTGAAAATAAAATTCATACATCTTTTATTGCTAGCTCTACTTCTCACACTTCTCAGAAGTCACCTGTTTCTCAGTCCACTGTTCAGAGAACCCAAAAATAAACTATTTTCGTTAAATCTTCTGAACAGGAAAAGCCTTCTACCTCATCTACACCTCAGTACAAGGTTAAGAAAACAGGAAATCAAAATAAAAATCATAAAACAACAAAAATTCAAAGGAACAATTTGCATGCTGAAAACTCATCAGATAAATGCCATGCTGAAAAAAAATCAAAAGGCTCCTGTCATTACTGTGGTAAGCATGGACACTTTATAAGTAATTGCTTTGTGATGAAACAAGATGACAAGAAGCATGCTAGAAAATCTGTGTTTGGTCAGAAATGGAGTGTCATATGTTCTAATTGTGGCAAATTAGGACACTCAATTGCTCATTGCTGGTTTGCTAGTAGTAAGAAAACCTCTTATTCATATCATGCTAAATTCCCTGCAAACCAACATATTTTTAATAAAAACAAATCTGTTTCAATGAACCAGCATATCATATATTTTAATTGCAACAAAATTGGTCACAAGACCTCTGAATGCTGGTCAGGTTCTTTTAAAAGAAATTCTTTCAAATGCTCTCACTGTGGAAAGCATGGCCACAAAGTCAAGGACTGTTGGCATGCTCAGGGTAAAAAATTCAATTCTAAAACTGTTAAATTTCCTGCCATTAACAGAAAGTCTCTTGCATGCTATCACTGTGGGAAGCCAAGTCATAGAGCCGCTGAATGTTGGCTGGCCAGTTTTGATAAACAAAATTTTAATTATGTCAACAACAAAAAATTTCATACATATGCACATGGATTTCATGCTAATAAGAATGTGCATAAATCAAATCTGAATTCTGGTGCATCTTGCTATCATTTTAGTAAACAGAACTATTTCTCTGCCAATAAATTTCATGACAACAGTAATGTGCATAAAAAGAATTTGGAATCTGCTAATTCATGCCATTACTGTGGACAAATTGGTCATTCAATGAATAATTGCTACTCGATGAAATCTGATGACCATGCTGCTAGAAATGTGGTGAGAAAACCTGCTAGGAGTAATAATGTCATCTCAGGACCCAATACGTCTTGGGTACCTGTTTATGCAAAATAACTTTGCTTTGCAGGTGTGCCTTGGGACTGAGGAATAAAGAGGGGTAAACAAGCCAAGGCACTCAAAAATAAAACCCCATTCTCACACTGCTCAGGTAAATTCTCTACATTTCCTATTTTGAAATTCATTGCATATCTTGCTTGATGTGTTTCATGAATATTCATTTATCATCTGCCATTTGCACTGCTCTCTGATCATGCACTCTGAAATTTCTGAATATCTGGATTGCATATAGGACTGCATGTTGAATTATCATGATTGACCACTATGGTATATAAATGGTAAGCTACCAAAAGGCAGGGAGATCTGTCTGGAGGTTCTTACTATGTGTGAAGTGGTCTGTTAGACTAAGTGCTCCGCCTAGTACCATGGGTCATTTTGCTTAATAGGGCAGTCTGAATGTGCATGAATCACAAATTCATATGTTCAGTTTTTTATGGCAAACATTGCATGTTCTAAGGGGGAGTTTAGTCGTCTTTGTTTGTTGTGTCTATCTTTCTTTCAATCATCTCAGCATGAATACTGTTTCAGCTTGATACTCATTTTATTGGCTATTATAATTTCATTCATGCATGGTCTGAGGGGGAGTTTGCTTAAGATTAATTTCTCGGTAACAAAATGTTGAATAGAGTACAGAGTTGTTGCTGCTGGCTGGTTAAGTGAGTTGACGCTATGATGAAACTGAGTCAACGCTGTGGACAATTGGGTTCTGAAATTGAACAGATGTTTGTGCTGTCTAGTTGAATGAGTTGACGCTGTACTGAGATTGAGTTAACGCACTAAGCAATATAACTTGGAAACCTCCCTTTCTCAAATAAACTTGCCTTATCTATCTCATCCCTTCCGTTCTTATCCCACAATGAAGCTTCCTTGACATCCTGTATGAGGGAAAAACTCTAGAGCACTGAGATACGTAGATGATATCTTAAATTCAGGGGGAGTTACAGTGATAATTCCTGTGGAGTATTGGATATGTACTGAATTGCTCTATGATATGCTAATGATAGGAGATCTATAATTCTTATGATGATTGAATTCAAGAACTTTTGAACCCAATAATGCACTTTGAGTGGAACAAAAGCTGAACAATTTAATAAAACCAGGACCTTATCATCTCTCGAACCTTATTGATCAAAAGTAAAGAAACCAATGTGTATAGAGGAATTTAATATTTGTATTGATAATAAACTCAGAAATTGTTTATAATCGCTGAAGATGCAATCTATTACACATATAATAAAATGCAGAGCAATGGTAGCTATTCACTGAGAAACTAGCCCTATGCACCAAAGAAGTGCTGAAGAGCAAGTCATGAGGTGCGCTACTATCTCTGTCTTCAAGAGAAAAATAAATCATTCCAGAGCAATGGTAACTTTTATCTGAGAAACTACCTTCAAGCACTTATGAAGTGCTGATAGGCATGTCATGAAGTCAGTTGCCACCTCTGGTTAGTCAATGCAGAATAGTTTGCTATGCTGAGTAACCGGGGACTCAGGTGTCTGATAAACATGTGTACCCGTGTCAAAATGCTAGCAATACTTGACTGCAAATGAAAGCGTAAAAAGAAGTTGAAAATGCTGAAAATGTGAAAATAATTAAAACAGGTGAGTTTGATTGATCTGAAGCTCCTTATTCAACTGAGTCTATCTGCAATGCCAGTTAAATTTCTCTCTATCTGAAAGGCTTCTTAAAATTGAAAGATATAAGGGACAGACATGAAAATGGTTCTAGTGTGAAAAGAGTTCTACTTTTTCTCCAGGCAGGTGGCTTTAGTGGTTCATGGTTTCTAATTCAATATTTTAAGATTATTTCTTCTCATTATCATTAAATGAATTAGAGCCTATTTACATACATCTCCTTCATGGGAATTCGATCTGCAACACTTAAATTCCTTGAATATAAGCATGATTATCTCATTATCTTAGTATCTTAAGGAAATCCCTTGAACGGATGTCTCTCTGGCTACTTGTCTTGCTTCTTCTGCTCACACCTGCATCACTGCGTAGACGCAATGTCCCTTGGCGTCAACGTACTGTGCCCTTCTGGCCACTTGTCCTGTGTTCTCTGTTCACATATGCCTCACTGCGTAGACGCAATGTCCCTTGGCGTCCACGCATTGCTTCTAATACAACCTTCTTCACAATCCGGTTCACCGACTTGAACCGGCTGAACCGTTCACAAAAAGGGTCTTCGTAGCTTCTTTAAAAAGCGTAACGTGACCGCTGCTCCTCTCCACTCCTTTCGAAAACCCTTGGTCGTTCTACCTTCCGTGTTCTCCAAAACCCTCATAGCTTTTTCCTGCTCCCTTCACCTCGCTGCATGGCTCCTCCGACATCAACTACAAAGGGGAAGAAGAGGGCAGAGGATCCTCCAAGAAGTTCAGCATCGGCGGAAGGCATATTGGAGTCCCGCTCCAAAGCTGATCACGATAAAGGGAAGAGGAAAGAGACGCGTCCACTCGATCCTTGTCCGCCAACCAAAACGCGGAAGGCATCAGATGTCAGAAAAGAAAAGAAGGGTTCATCTTCAGGCTCTGCAGCAAGTCAGAAAGGTGCGGACAGATCTCTTCCAGTCACCGCAGGAGAACCTCTGAAAGTTCTCATTTCCCGGTATGTTGATGCTTCCGACCATGAGATGCTTGCAGTTTTTCTGGAACTGTTTCCGACCTTAGACTATCAGGGCTGGTGGTCGTTTGTCACAACCCATAAGGTTTATTACCCCTCCCTGGTCAGAGAGTTCTACAAAAATTTGAAGTATGAACCACAAGTTCCAAAACTTACATCATCTATCAAGAATGTCTCTTTCGAACTAACAAATAAGCTGTTTGCCCGAGCCTGGAAAATTCCCAAAAATGGAGTTCAGCTGCATGATTTTGAGTATGATGAGCACGATGCTTATGCGCTCCTGACTGACAAACCCAGTGATCATTCCGATGTCAGGGAAACCTATCTAGCCAGTCTCAAAGCCAATCAATTCCCTCCATTAAATAGACTACTCCACCACATTTGCACATCAATGATCACACCACAGAGCAGTGGTAGGGAAAGAGTTACAGAGATGCAAAGATTTCTACTTTACTGTATATTTCCCTGCCTGATGTAGTTATTCAAACTATGGGGTCTTGTCTATCACAGTCCAGAACACTTCCTTTTGCTGCTCCACTAACTGCCATTTTTAGAAAAGTGGGTGTCGATTTTAGTTCTGAGAAGAAAATAATCATTCCTCAAGGGAATGTTTACACCCTTGGTTACATTCAGAAGTTCATGGGGTTTAAAGTCATTGATGGTATGCCAGTTAGAATTCTTCCCAGTCAGAAAACAGCTCCATCAGAAACAGGTCAGGCATCAAGAACAGCCACCGTGGATGAGAGTCAAGTGAACATGACAGGGATACCAATTTCATCAGATGTGAGAGAAGAAAGACCAGAGGTTGAGGACACATTTGCTAGATCATCAAGTCCTCAGTTGGAAACTGGAGAACCCAGTGGGTCTGCACCTACCATGGGACCCCCTATGATTGGAGCCATTAAAGTTTATAGAAGAACTTCCCCAACTTCTGATGCAGCTCCACCCCCAGCCACTGTTGAAGAGATGTTCGCACACATGTCTATGATGCTGCAGCGTCAGGATGCAAAGATGGACAAGCTAATGGAGTTTACAAATTATCATCTCAACAAACTGACTGCTCGGGTTATACAATTTGAAGTCTCTGTCTTATCCGAGTGGCAAAAATTCTTACTCTCCAAGATGCTATCTGACCAAGCTACAAGGTCCGTCTTGCAACACCTATCATCTCTACTTGACAAACTATCAACATTGGTGAATGACATACACAGCAATCAATCTTCATTTTGTCAATCCCTTGCCAAGATTACTGATCTTTGTTTTGATGTGAGGATTGCTGTTGAAACCATCAAGGGTCCTGTTAATGCTCTTCCCCAATGCATCAAAGCTATTTTAGGCAAGATTGACACTGTGACAGACACGCTTAACTCTCTTGGAAATCAACTAAAGAACACCAAAAATGTCCAAGATGATATGTCCTCTGTTATTGCACATGTGAGGACCACACTGCAACATGACTTAGCTGCTATATCTCAAGACATTCACACGTTGCTGGGCAGAGATCAATCTACTACTCCACGATCTCACTCTACTCCAAGTCAACCACCAAGGGCTCGCGGATCTTCTTCCAGTTATGGCAGATTTTTCAATTGAGGCCTCGTACCAGATCACGTATTGCCCCTTTCATGATGATGTCAAAGGGGGAGAGCAGCATGAGTTCAAATGATAGCATATGTTTCTTTTTGTAATTAAGCATACATCACAATGTAGCTTCATGAATTATAGATACTTGAATACAATGTAGCTTCATGAATTACAAATACTTGTACTTCTGATTGACAGATAACCATGCATTTGTTTGATACCTCATCCTTAAATCTGTTCAGAGTTGCCATCATCAAAAAGGGGGAGATTGTTGTACTCCTGGTTTTGATGATGACAACGATAAGATAATTGATATAGACAATTAAGTTTTAATAAATGTTCAACAGGAACAAGGAGATGCAGGGAACACCGATGCGTCAACGCCACAATGGAGCAGCGTCGACGCAGCGGCTTAAGAGACGCCAATGTACAAGGCAAGACAGGCTTTAAGTACATGTTCGTGTGTCAACGCCACCAACTGGCAGCGTGGACGCAGCAGTTCAAACAATCAAGAAATAAGCTACTGGATTAATCTGGCGCGTCAATGCATTCATCAAGTGGCGTCGACGCAGCAGGTTGATGGATCGACGAGGTGACCAGAGGGTGGACACAGTTGTACAATACGTCAACGCACTCCACACGAAACGTGAGAGGGCTGAAGCCATCTAAGTTCAGATGCTGGAACACCAATGCGTCAACGCAGCATGCTGAGAGCGTCGACGCAGCACGTCTATCTGCTGAAGACTTGATCACTGGATCACCGATGCGTCAACGCAGCAGGCTGATGGAGTCAACGCAGCAGGCTTAAGTCTTGCTGGTAGAATGCCTTTGAAGGCTGCGTCAACCTTTTGGAGCAAGTGAGTTGACGCCACCAGACTGTAGTTGCTGAACGTGCTAATGGAGGGCACGTGATCCGAGGTGACTGGCTCATGATCCCAGGATGGACGAGGTACCAGGATGCTGACACATGGACTGAGGCCTCTTGGCGGGAATCGTGGAGAGCGCATGTCGCCCTAAATGCTGTTGATATATAAGGAAGACTCCTCTGTCTAAATGAGACTGATCGTGATCGACTGAAGCAGAGGAAGAGTGAGAGCTCCACGATCCAGAAGAAGAAAGGAAAAGAAAAGAGAGAGAAGAGAAGAAGCATAAGAGAAAGAAGAGAGAACGAAAGAGATAGAGAGCTCGAGCAGAGTGAGAAGAGAAGCAAAGCTACTTGAATATTTGTTCCTGCTGTACCGTGGATCATATCCATCCCAGTCAGCTCTAGTTGAGAGCCACTGTTGTGCTACCATAGCTATAGTTTTCTGATTACTGTATTTTCCTTTTCTTAGTTTCGTTTACATTTCCTTGTGGTTCTTCCGATTGCCCTGTTGGGGATTGGATTCCTCCTGGTGGGTCAGGAGAAGGGAGATTTGATCTCCGGTTGCAAGTAGCTGGGTGCTACTTGTGGATTCCTCCTAGTGGGTCAGGAGAAGGGAGATTTGATCTCCGGTTGAAAGTAGCTGGATGCTACTTGTGGATTCCTCCTGGTGGGTCAGGAGAAGGGAGATTTGATCTCCGGTTGAAAGTAGCTGGATGCTACTTGTGGATTCCTCCTGGTGGGTCAGGAGAAGGGAGATTTGATCTCTGGTTGCAAGTAACTGGGTGCTGCTTGTGGGTTCCCTCCGGTTGGGAGGAAGAGGGGAGGTTGTTCCCCTGGTCAAGCTGTTTGGCAGCATTTGTTACAGACTGAGTCTGCTGTGCTAGTGTTACTAGTGGAAGCTTCACTCCGGTTGGGAGTGAGGGGTGGATGTAGGTCTAGAGGACCGAACCACCTAAAAGTTATTTGTGCAGTGGTTTGCCTTGCATTAGCTCCATATCTTCTACCTCCCATTCACAGGTTGTGCATGCTTGGCCTGTTGCATTATCTAGAGAGTTATTTTTTAGCATTATATTCTGCTAAGTGTGTTTGGGTTGTTTTACTCTGCATTCGTTTCTGGTTGATCAGGTGGCTGCATTGTTGCAGTCCAACTGTTTGTTCATTTGTTGCCTTATCATTTCATCTTGGAAAGCTCATTAGTTTTTATTCCGCATATCTGAGCTTTAGTTTTTTAATTTGGGCCATATTTTCTAGAGGGATACATTCACCCCCCTCTGTATCCAGGCCTAGCACCCTAACAATAATAACCAGCCATGCCAATGAAACTTCAAACTTTAGATATGATGTTCGGTCGGCTCCAGTTCTTAACAGCTTCAACCTTAGAAGGATCTACTGCAATGCCTTCTTTAGAAATGATATGGCCAAGGAAAGAGACTTCCTTAAGCAAAAATTCACATTTGTTTAACTTAGCATAAAGTTGGTGTTCCCGCAAGGTTTGCAAGGCAACCCTTAGATGTTCCTCATGTTCCTCCTTTGTCTTTGAATAGATGAGAATATCATCAATGAATACGACCACAAATTGGTCAAGATAAGGCTGGAACACATTATTCATCAGTTGCATGAATGCCGCAGGTGCATTAGTTAAACCGAACGGCATAACCACAAATTCATAATATCCGTATCGGCTTCGGAAGGTAGTCTTGTGAATGTCTTCATCTTTGATCCTCAGTTGATGATAGCCTGACCTGAAATCGATCTTGGAGAAGTACTCCGCGCCAGAAAGTTGGTCAAATAGCTCATCAATACGCGACAGTGGATATTTATTTTTAATAGTAAGTTGATTCAACTGCCGGTAGTCAATACATAATCTGAGGGAACCGTCCTTCTTCTTGACAAATAAGACTGGCGCACCCCAAGGGGATGTGCTAGGTCGAATGAAACCTTTTTCTAGTAGCTCCTAAAGTTGCTTCTTTAGTTCCTTCAATTCCATGGGGGACATCCTGTAAGGAGCTATTGACACTGGTGCTACTCCATGTGTGAGTTCAATGGTGAAGTTAACCTCCCTTTCGGGCGGTAAGCCAGGTAACTCGGAAGGGAAATATCAAGAAATTCCTTAACTATGGGGATTGCTTCTATCTGAATTTCCTTAGACTCGGTAACTACTACGGATACAAGAAAAGCTTCACATCATTGCGAAATGAGTTTGCAAGCGTGAAGAGATGAAATAAGAGAGGGATGCTTCCGGTATTTGATGTCAAGAAAGAAAAATCGTGGAAGACCTGGTTTTCGAAAGGAAATTATCCTACCGTGACAATTTATATAGGCGTCGTGGTCTACAAGCCAATCAACTCCTAATATGGCATCATAGCCTTCCATATCAAGGAATACAAGATTAGCCGAAAGATTATGCCCTTCTACAGTAACTTCACTATTAGGGAAATAGGTTTTCAATTCCATTCCCGACCCTAAAGGAGTGACTATAGTTAAATTCGATGGTAAGGGAACATGTGAAATAGGTAATATTTTTGCAAAGGAACTAGCAATAAAGAAATGAGTAGCACATGTATCAAATAACACAAAAGCAGGATGTGAATAAATATAAATTGTACCTTCAATGAGCTGCCCTTCTTTAGTTGGTTCATCCTCCAATACGTTATTCAATCTAGCATGCCGCTTTCGTCCACCATTGCTCCTCGTGGATGATTGTTCTTTCATCAGAGGACAGTCAGGCATGCGGTGCCCCCGACTTCCACATCTTAGGCATGCGCCTAAACACTTCCAACATTCTTCGGCCACATGATCGAATTTATCACAGAACGAGGAAGCTGCCATGACTTGCTTATCTTCTTCTTTAATCTTCTTGTTCCGACGATCATCCTTGCCGTCCCCATTCAGGGATCTCTTCTTGCTATCCCGGGAGTTATATGTGATGTTGAATTTTTCTTGCCTCTTACCTCACCGATCAGACTTTCGGCTTGGCTCCTCCACTTTGCCCTTCAGTTTATCGACCTTCTCCAAGGTCCGTTCACATAAGTGTGCCCGTTGGACCATCTCTGCGTAGGTACGAATATTTTGTGGGCCAAGTTGTTGGATAAAAATGGGTCGCAACCCGTCCATATAGTGATTTGCTTTCAGAAAATCCGTGCTCACTAGATGTTGAGCATAAGGTGCCAGGCGAGAGAATTGTAACTGTAGATGCGAGATGAACCTTTTTGGTGTCCCCAAGAGGTATTGTCCCCGTCACGCCGGAGGGCGGCTAGGGTTTTATCCTTGTAAAAGGGCCCTCTTGGGTTAAGAGGTGAAGACCTTCTTTATAAGCACTCGGTTACTTTCTCAACATCCGATGTGGGATTAATCATGTGACCCTAGGTCAACTACAGTAACTCATATTTCACCACTATCATCATGCCTTGACGTAGTGACGCGAATTCGGCCGCCTTCCTCTCCTTGACATGCTCGGAGAAATACTTAGCTTGAAAAAAAGTCAAAAATCCATCCCATGTGTGTGGTGTGTCTTTAGGCGGTGTCGGAATAGACTTCCACCAGGTACGTGCGTCTTTGTTTAACTGGAACGTAGCAAGATGAACCTTATCTTGGTCGGCACATTGCATGACCTCGAATATATGGTTCATTTCATCAATCCAGTTTTTTGCCTCATCGGTGTTAGAAGAACCCAAAAATCGTGGAGGGTTTAAACTCTGAAAATTGTGGTGCAGATCACTAGTTCCTGCCCTAGCGTCGGCTTGAGCCATATTTTGCAAGGCCTGAGTGAGACCTGCAACCGTTTGTTGCATTCCACCCCAATCAACACGGTGAGCCATTGTAAGAGTAAAGTACTTGAGAAGAGTAATGGATTTGTTAATTCTAATGGAATTGATGGTTTAATCCTAAAGATAATTTCTAATTACTAGCTCATCCCAGGTTCTACCCAATTTCTCTCATGGGTGGGGAATTTTCTTTCCTAGTTTCATAGTCATGGGTCCTTAAACCTTGGACTTAACCTACGACATGACATCTTTGCTAGGACTTCTAGGCCTATGCTCTGATACCACTTTAACTATCACGCCCTGAGCTTTTAATACAGCGGAAGGAATATTGGAACATAAACAGCCGGCATGGTAATGTTAAGTTCAGTGCAGTATTCAGAGGGGGGGGTGAATGAAAATAACTCGTTTAAAAAACTTTCACCCGATTGAAAACTAGAATACTAACAAGACTTTCACTCAATATAAAAATTCGCCCAAACTAGAACTATGAAGCTAACTAGACAGATTTACCAAATCTGAAAGCTAGTCAACTATTCAGTTCTACCAGTTAGCAAACACATGGAGCGCCCCTATGCATTCATCTAGCGGAAGCACAAATGAACAAATCAATCCACAATGCACAAGGGGTTTTTAGGTGGTTCGGTCCTCCAGACCTACATCCACCCCACACTCAAACCGAGTGTGGCTTCCACTAGCTCACGCTAGAAACAGCAGACTCAGTCTGCAACAAGTGCTGCCACACAGCTTGACCAGGGGAACACCCTCCCCTCTTCCTCCCAACCGGAGGGAACCACTAGTGACACCAGTCACTAGCAAACCAGAGACACACGGTCTCTCTTCCTCTGAACCCCAGAGGGAAGCACAACCGGAGATAAATCTCCCTTCCTCCAACCCGGAGGGAAACAACCGATGACACCCTGTCAAAGGCAACCAGAGACGCAAGTCTCTCTTCCTCCACACCGGAGGGTACCAACCACAGGTAGCACCCAGCTACTTGCAAACCGAAGACACAAAGTCTCCCTTCTCCTGAGCCCGCAGGAGGAACCCCGACCTCTCTACAGAGGATCGGAAATACAGTAAATGGATAAAAACAAAAACGAAACCAGCAACAGAAAGCTGAAAAGATAAAAACAAATGTGGCTCTCGCAGGAGCTGGCTGGCCTGGATTTGATCCACGGTTCAGCAGGAACAGATCTTCTGTTGAAGCTTCTATCACTCTAGCTCTCTCTTCTTCTCTATTCTTCTTCCTCTTCTTCTCTTCACACTCTGCTATCTCGATCTCTTACTCGATCTCTCTTTCTTTCTCTTTCTCACTCTCTTTCTCTTCTTCTTTTCTTTTTCTTCTTCTCTGTCTGGATCGTGGCTCTCTGTATAGAGTTTTCTTCTCGCCAACTCGATCAATGTTCTTCAGTGGAAGAAGGCTCATATATATAGCAGCAGCAGCAGCAGCATCAGCCCCAACGTGTGACCTCCACATTTCCAGCCCTAAGGATTCGGACCACGTGGCAGTCTCTCAGCAGGCTTCATTCCAGCCTCGGATCACGTGCTGCCAGTCACTGGGGAATATGTCTTCCTCGGACCTGCAAAGAGATGAAAAGCCATTAAAACTGAGGGCCACATTAACTAGATCTGCACGAAGTATGTAGTAGCAATACTAGTTGCACTGAGAACGACACGAGATACACTGTGACAGAACAGACACAACAAAGAGAACGACACGAAGTGAGGTTATAAAACAACACGAGGTAAAAAGAAGAACGACACGAAGAACAACATGGTGGTAAAACAGAAACCAGCAGTAAGTGTGGTTTCGACACATGAAAGACACGATGTCTAGGAAGAATAACACGAAGAGATAATTCGGAAATGACACTAAGTGAAACAGAAACGACACGAAGTGCAACAGGAACGACACGAAGTGTAGTAGTGACAGAACACACACTACACAGAGAATGATACGAAGTTGCACAGAAAACAACACGGAGTGCTGCGATGTCCTGCACGCAATGGAACAAAAGCGACACGAAGACGATGAAAACGACACGAGGTGAAGTCACAAGGAGACAACGACACGAGGTGTAGAAAACAACACGAAGACGAAACAGTAACCGACACGAGTTGAAAACAGCATGAAGACGAAAACTGAATTCGACACGGAGTGTGGTCAAAGCGAGAAAGACACGAAGTCTAAAACGAAAGACCAACACGAAGACGAATACAAAGAAACGACTTGAAGTAAGAACGCCACGAAGACAGAACGAAGATCAACACAGAAACTGACACGAAGTGTGGTTTCAAAAACAAACGAAATCGACACGAGATGAACAACAAAAAACAAAGGAAACGACACGAAATATAGTGGAAGCAACACGGACACACGACCTGAAGGACAGTAAACAAAAATAACACGAAGTATGATAATAAGTGACATGAAGACACAATAAAGGGAATGACACGAACACGAGAGGAACAGTGCAACGTATAGACTTGAAGTTCAAAGCAAACGGCTGTACAGACTTGAAGATGTGAAGCCACTGTGCAGACTTTGAAGAACAGTCCAATGTATGGACTTTGTCATTGAAGACCAATTATGCAGACTTGGCAGTGAATGACACGGCTGTACAGACTTCATGAACAGTGCATGATTGTACTTGACGATGTATACACTTAGCCTATGCAGACCAGTCCAATGTATAGACTTTAAGGAAATGCATGCTACAGTGCAATGTCTAGACTTGCTATATGCACAAGACGCTGTCCACTGTCTAGACTTGCGATGCCTTCGCCAAATGCACACAACAGTCCAATGTATGGACTTAGACGAAACATGCTATGCAATGTACACACTTGACCGTGATCTCTGCAGCAAATGTATAGACTTTCAGTGAAGGGCATTGTGTAGACTTTGGCTTGGAACGAAGGTAGGAATGAGGCTGTATAGACTTGGCCAGAACGTAGGGAAAAACACCAATGTGCAGACATGAACATCCAGCAGTGTATAGACTTCGTGAACAAAATGCAATGCTGACTGATGTATACACTTGGCAAATAGAGTAATGCATGAACAAACAATTAGCCACTACGTTAACCCAATCTAGCCATATTCATGAATTAGCTGTTCAAGCAAACAGTCAGATATTCAGGCAGTCAAACAGTCATCTATAAGAATCTAGCACACCTCAGTGTGACTCATGGTGTGTCAGCCATCATCAAAACCACACAGGGGCACAACAATCTCCCCCTTTTTGATGATGGCAACACTATGAGTTACACTGACTCAGATTAGATTCTTCTCCCCCTTTGCCTTCAGCAAAAAGACATGAGTTGAAGAGTGAATTAAAAGCTCCCCCTTTTGACTAAACTGCCCCTTTTACTTTAGCAAGACGAATAATTCAGAGATGTCATATGAGATGAGGACATCTCAATATCAGAAGCAATTAAATCAATTCTCCCCCTTTGTCAAACAACTCATGCAGTGATGTGTATGCAACAAATACTCCCCCTTTGACATGGCAAAAGACCCCCCTTTGACATGAGAATGAGTCATGGTTCTTAAAAATGAAGATCACCCTTATGACAATGAAACAGCTCTCCCCCTATCAACATGCATGATTGACTACTCTCCACTTGAAGCACAGGAATGGACTCTGGTTATCCAATAAATCAATCTGAAATCAGCCATTACAAAGAATCTGAATTCTGGTGATAATACCACAGAATCAGAACTTATGGCAGAACAAGATGGAAGATTCCAACAGTGTGGAGAGAAATACAACTCAGGAATCAATCTGAAATCCACCACCATAAGGAATCTGAAGTTCAGAGGGCTGCAAGTGAACAAGGTAATAATGAGAGTGGCACCTCACATTTGTATGGTCAGAAAAAAAAATGCAGAAGGAATCAGTCAACTGATAAGAGAGGAGTTGACTAAACAGTTTTTGTTGATCATGCATGAATCTGATCATGAGGGTTTTGAATGCATACATCACTTCAATAAGTCTTAAAAAAAATGTAGACTCTTCTATCATAAAGAGTTATGAAATAGCAACATTATCAATCTGATTTAATTTTGATGTATACCAGCTTTGTCAAATTAAACTCAATACTCATATCTGAATCCAAGTTTTAATAAAAGTGAACCAAATCGTCAGAAAACACTCAAAAACAATCATCTTTTATCTTGCAAATGTGATCTCAAAAGCACCTTTGAAAAAATACACAGGTTAGTACTGAAATTAAACACTTTTTCAAGAACATGAGTTGACATATTTTTTTTTTCAAGATAATTTTAGTTGAAGCACATTATATTTTTCCTGTGCAATTTAAGTTGATCAACACCTTTTTACATGAGGCACAACAAGTCTTAGTTGAAGTGACCCAGTTACTCAGTGTGATAACTGGCATTGCCTCTCACTTTGAGAGCAGAGTTAGCAATATGAGTGTCTTTTTACATAAGAAGACACCTTTATCAGAGGCCAGACTCCCCAGCTACTCAACACAAATAAGCTATTGCTCTGTCATGTCTTGTTTCACTAAAATTTTTATCAGAGATAACTGTGGCACCTCATGACATGAGTTACTTTATTTCATTGATAAAGAACTCAGTTTCTCAGTGACTGAGTCATTGCTCTGAATTCACAATTTTCATTTAGTCAACTTTTTCAAGTTAAAGAATAACCACAACACTCACTCTATGTATCTCTACCAAAGTAGCCTAGATTTCAAATTTTCAGATATCAGATGAGAGACTTTATGGATTACATGACACAAGAGGTTAAAGTTTATTAAGCCTTATCAACAGATATTTTCAATTCATTTAATTACAAAGCTGAGAATACATTAATCTTATATCAGTCTGATTCAGTGATAATTCTTAAACCCATATGATTGGAGTTTCTACCACAATCTCAGACTGAATTGTATGACATGCAGTTTAAGTTCCTCAGATCAGAACAATAAATTTAGCTGACCAACAACTCAATAATGGATCCAAAATAGTCACACCAGCTAAGAGGTATATGAAGGAAGAGTACAAGCTGGTGGAGGAGTCAATCAGGAAGAGAGAATAAGGTTTAAGCCACTAGCAGAGTCAATCACTCAATGAAACACTCCTTCTTCAACAGATTGAGGATTAGCAATCAAATTTTTGGATTCAAGAAGGTATGGACTCAAAATAGTCAATTGATGATTTGAGAGAGTGTAGAGTGTGAATTTCAAATAGTGACAACAATATAATAAAGCTCCCCCTGACTATATGCATGAAAAGTATCGAAATCACATCACATGATACCAAATTCAGCATTCAGATATGATTCATGCAAATTAGACAGAAGAGAATTACTGGAAGCATGATTGTTCAATTCATATTTTAGAAAAACTTCAGTTTAGTACCAACAGATCAACATGATATGCAATACACTGCTCTATATGACTTGACCCAAGATACTGGGCGGAGGACTTGGTCCAAGGACCACCTCACACAAGGCAGTAGCATCCAGACATACTCCATCTGCCCTCCAGCACTATTCCATTTCATATACCATGATGGTCATGCAAATGTCATATGCAGTGCAAGGCAATCTCATTTATTTAGTGCAAACAACAGCATGAGAAGATCATCAAAAATCAACCAAGCAAAACAACAATTTCAGATAGTGAAATTGAAACAAATTTCAGAACTGACCTGAATTGAGTCCTGGGGTTTTCTTTTTGAGTGCCTTGGTTAACCCCTTTTCATTCTTCAGCTTCCAAGGCACACTTGCAAAATATTGATCATTTTGATCCTGCAGGGACCCAAGCAGCTTTGGGTCCTGCATTAGCTCTAACAGGTATTCTAAACATTTTCATAGCAAGATTGAACAGTCATCCATAGAATGTCCAACTTTTCCACAGTATCTACATGAAATGGCTGGTTTTTGGTTCTTATGATACATGTTAACAGCAGGGTGATGTTTATAAGCATGTTCATAAGATTTTCTGTTATATGCATGAGCAGTTTGATGCTTGTTCTTAACCATCCAACATTCAGCAGATTTATGGCCTGGCTTCCCACAGTTATAGCATGAAATTTTCACAAAAGGTTTTGCAGGGAATTTGACAAAATGGGGTTTAACATAGTTCTTTTGAACATACCAACAGTCCTTGACTGTATGCCCATTTTTCCCACAGTGGGAGCATGCAAAAGAATTTCTTCTATGAAAACTATTTTTACCCCAAGTAGATCTAAACCAGCACTCAGCAGCCTTGTGCCCAGGCTTATTACAGTTGAAGCACACAATGTGCTGACTAGAATTGTGTTTAGATCCATATGGATCATAAAAGTGCATGGAAGACCTGCCATGTGGTTTATTGTCTTCTTTCATGATAAAACATTCATTCATGAGATGACCATGCTTCCCACAATAATAACATGAATCCTTTTTAATGTGAGTGTGTGAGAGATCATGTGAATTGTGTGCAGTTTTCTTTACAACAACAGGAGCCTCTTTTTCCTTTTTCTGTGAATTTTCACCCTTTTTCTGTTTTGGAGTTTGTTCCACAGTTTTGGGTTTCACAGTGGATTTTTGTGCAGTGAATTGAAAGACAGAAGGAGCAGAGGTTGTGTTCTGATTGGAAGCTTTAACAAAAATAGTGGATGTTTTATTCCCATTACTCCTTTTATTTGTCGGACTATAGCCCAGTCCCTTTCTCTCAAAGTTATCACTCTTTCCAAGAAGCTTATTCAGATTGTCCTTTCCTTTGACAAATTTTGATAGAGAATTTTTCAAATCTTTAATCTCAGAATTCAAATCAGCAATTTTAGCCTCATATTTGGACAAATCTGTTTCACAGGAAATTACTTGTTGATGCAAAGCATCATTCAGGCTTTTGAGTTTTTCTACTTCTTGTTTTAATTCTATTTCCTTGTCAGCTTCAGATAGGGACTTGTAAAGATCATCAACTTCTTGTTGAAGGGATGTGATACTAAGCTCATATCCAGCTATTTTCTGTTCACTGCAACTGACATTTCCATTTAACATTAGGTTGATGGTTTTTAGGCTCTTAATTTCTTGTTCAGCATTCATCAACCTATCAGAACTATCCACACTTACACACTTGCCTTTTTCAATCGTCATTAGCCTATCTGTCATCTGTGTGTTTAGGTGTTTCAACTTATTGATTTCCTCTTTCAGTTTGCTGTTCTGGTCTAGGAGTTCATCATCAAACACCCATTTATCTATTGAAGACTGACATTCATAAAACATTTCTTGTTGTTTTTCAGATTGAAATTTGTCAAGATTTTTATGAATTTCTGAATTCATTGTTCTTTCAGCCTCCAATTTCTCAGAGATCAAACCATTTTCTTTTTCAAGGTACATTGATCTATGTTCAAATTCTTTGGATTGGTTTTTGAGTTTTTCATTCTCAGATTTCAATTCTTCCAATTCAGAGTTGATATACTCTAAATCTCTCACCAATCTTTCATTTTGAACAACGTCATTGTTATGAGTCTGATCAACGAAGCTAAGCCTTTCCTTTAGTTCAACAATTTCACAAACAAGCTTTTGACTCTCCTCTTTGTGTAGACCAATTTGTTTCATAAAAGTTTGTTTTTCAGATTTCAAATGATCTAGATCTGTAGTAATAGAGTCAAAGTCTTGTAGTTATCTTCTTAAGATTTCATTTTCAGTTTTCAGAGTTTCAAGATTTTCACCTCCTAGATTTTCCAGCTTCTTTTTCAGTCTTCTATACCTCTTACTCATTTTTTCATGGGAGTGTAACAGATCAGCATAGGCATCTTCCCAGTCATCTAAAGTGAAACTAGAGAAGGGGATGATTACCTTTTCAGCATCTTGGAGTTCCTCTTGATCACTGCTATGGTTGCTCTCGTTAGCCATCATGCAGTTGTTCTTATTCATCCTCTGAGCTAGCTTCAGTTGATCCAGAATGTCCTTAGCGGACCTGCAGTCATAAAAATGAGAGTGTAGAGCCTTGTCAGTAGCTGCTCTCATCAGGTTAAAGGCTTTCTGATTTTCTCCATATTTTGACTTGTGAATTTTAGTCCATTTGGACTTTTCCTTTGGCAATCTGTGGGGACCTTGTGAATTAATTTCCACAAATCCGGATTAATCATTTTCACATAATTGTGAAGACTGCTAATCCATGAGTTAAAGTTAGAGCCATTGAAAATCGGTGGAGAACCCATTGAATAAATCGGCAACTAGATTAATGCAGCAAAGGGTAGAAACAGAAATGCACGAAGGGACAACAGGATCCTCTGCAGATCGTTGGATCTGATCAATCAGAGAACCTGGCTCTGATACCAATTGTTAAGTTCAGTGCAGTATTCAGAGGGGGGGGTGAATGAAAATAACTCGTTTAAAAAACTTTCACCCAATTGAAAACTAGAATACTAACAAGACTTTCACTCAATATAAAAATTCACCCAAACTAGAACTATGAAGCTAACTAGACAGATTTACCAAATCTGAAAGCTAGTCAACTATTCAGTTCTACCAGTTAGCAAACACATGGAGCGCCCCTATGCATTCATCTAGCGGAAGCACAAATGAACAAATCAATCCACAATGCACAAGGGGTTTTTAGGTGGTTCGGTCCTCCAGACCTACATCCACCCCACACTCAAACCGAGTGTGGCTTCCACTAGCTCACGCTAGAAACAGCAGACTCAGTCTGCAACAAGTGCTGCCACACAGCTTGACCAGGGGAACACCCTCCCCTCTTCCTCCCAACCGGAGGGAACCACTAGTGACACCAGTCACTAGCAAACCAGAGACACACGGTCTCTCTTCCTCTGAACCCCAGAGGGAAGCACAACCGGAGATAAATCTCCCTTCCTCCAACCCGGAGGGAAACAACCGATGACACCCTGTCAAAGGCAACCAAAGACGCAAGTCTCTCTTCCTCCACACCGGAGGGTACCAACCACAAGTAGCACCGAGTTACTTGCAAACCGAAGACACAAAGTCTCCCTTCTCCTGATCCCACAGGAGGAACCCCGACCTCTCTACAGAGGATCGGAAATACAGTAAATGGATAAAAACAAAAATGAAACCAGCAACAGAAAGCTGAAAAGATAAAAACAAATGTGGCTCTCGCAGGAGCTGGCTGGCCTGGATTTGATCCACGGTTCAGCAGGAACAGATCTTCTGTTGAAGCTTCTATCACTCTAGCTCTCTCTTCTTCTCTATTCTTCTTCCTCTTCTTCTCTTCACACTCTGCTATCTCGATCTCTTACTCGATCTCTCTTTCTTTCTCTTTCTCACTCTCTTTCTCTTCTTCTTTTCTTTTTCTTCTTCTCTGTCTGGATCGTGGCTCTCTGTATAGAGTTTTCTTCTCGCCAACTCGATCAATGTTCTTCAGTGGAAGAAGGCTCATATATATAGCAGCAGCAGCAGCAGCATCAGCCCCAACGTGTGACCTCCACATTTCCAGCCCTAAGGATTCGGACCACGTGGCAGTCTCTCAGCAGGCTTCATTCCAGTCTCGGATCACGTGCTGCCAGTCACTGGAGAATATGTCTTCCTCGGACCTACAAAGAGATGAAAAGCCATTAAAACTGAGGGCCACATTAACTAGATCTGCACGAAGTATGTAGTAGCAATACTAGTTGCACTGCGAACGACACGAGATACACTGTGACAGAACAGACACAACAAAGAGAACGACACGAAGTGAGGTTATAAAACAACACGAGGTAAAAAGAAGAACGACACGAAGAACAACATGGTGGTAAAATAGAAACCAGCAGTAAGTGTGGTTTCGACACATGAAAGACACGATGTCTAGGAAGAACAACACGAAGAGATAATTCGGAAACGACACTAAGTGAAACAGAAACGACACGAAGTGCAACAGGAACGACACGAAGTGTAGTAGTGACAGAACACACACTACACAGAGAATGATACGAAGTTGCACAGAAAACGACACGGAGTGCTGCGATGTCCTGCACGCAATGGAACAAAAGCGACACGAAGATGATGAAAACGACACGAGGTGAAGTCACAAGGAGACAACGACACGAGGTGTAGAAAACAACACGAAGACGAAACAGTAACCGACACGAGTTGAAAACAGCATGAAGACGAAAACTGAATTCGACACGGAGTGTGGTCAAAGCGAGAAAGACACGAAGTCTAAAACGAAAGACCAACACGAAGACGAATACAAAAAAACGACACGAAGTAAGAACGCCACGAAGACAAAACGAAGATCAACACAGAAACCGACACGAAGTGTGGTTTCAAAAACAAACGAAATCGACACGAGATGAACAACAAAAAACAAAGGAAACGACACGAAATATAGTGGAAGCAACACGGACACACGACCTGAACGACAGTAAACAAAAATAACACGAAGTATGATAATAAGTGACATGAAGACACAATAAAGGGAATGACACGAACACGAGAGGAACAGTGCAACGTATAGACTTGAAGTTCAAAGCAAACGGCTGTACAGACTTGAAGATGTGAAGCCACTGTGCAGACTTTGAAGAACAGTCCAATGTATGGACTTTGTCATTGAAGACCAATTATGCAGACTTGGCAGTGAATGACACGGCTGTACAGACTTCATGAACAGTGCATGATTGTACTTGACGATGTATACACTTAGCCTATGCAGACCAGTCCAATGTATAGACTTTAAGGAAATGCATGCTACAGTGCAATGTCTAGACTTGCTATATGCACAAGACGCTGTCCACTGTCTAGACTTGCGATGCCTTCGCCAAATGCACACAACAGTCCAATGTATGGACTTAGACGAAACATGCTATGCAATGTACACACTTGACCGTGATCTCTGCAGCGAATGTATAGACTTTCAGTGAAGGGCGTTGTGTAGACTTTGGCTTGGAACGAAGGTAGGAATGAGGCTGTATAGACTTGGCCAGAACGTAGGGAAAAACACCAATGTGCAGACATGAACATCCAGCAGTGTATAGACTTCGTGAACAAAATGCAATGCTGACTGATGTATACACTTGGCAAATAGAGTAATGCATGAACAAACAATTAGCCACTACGTTAACCCAATCTAGTCATATTCATGAATTAGCTGTTCAAGCAAACAGTCAGATATTCAGGCAGTCAAACAGTCATCTATAAGAATCTAGCACACCTCAGTGTGACTCATGGTGTGTCAGCCATCATCAAAACCACACAGGGGCACAACAGGTAAGCCTCTAGCAAGCAAGAAATCATAGCGCAAGACAATCACAAAAAAGTAATTGTACAAGTAAAATTTTTCCAAATTCTAACTTTATTCCATACTAGTAACCAAAAGTACATTAGATTCATGACTTTAAACATCCTTACATCATAGACTTAAAAAAATAGAAAATTACAATAGGACTCGACTAGACACTTGACAACTAGGTCTTCTCTCGATCCATTTGACCTTCAATAACTGTCGGACCCGCTACTTGTATATTCCAAATCTGATTCACCGATACTTCCTGGAAAATTGAGAAAGTAGGTATGAGCACACTTGCCCAGTAGGTATCTTCGTATCAACATTAAGGCAATATTTAAGTGATTAACGTCTTAGCTCTAGGATCAAGATAAAAAAAAATAAGAACGCGATAAACAAGCGATATAAACCAAGATAACCAAGAATCATGAAACAACTGAGCAAGTAGTCGTGAGCGAGTATAGACCATGAACAAGCAAGATTAATCATGTAGATGTAAATTTGGCCTTTCATGAACAAGAATGTACGAGTAAGTATCTAGAAAGTACTTTACACCACCTTATAAAGGCTATGTAATAGATTGTCATTAGCAAGCATGTAATTTCCATAACGAGCCTCATGATTTTCACTCATTTAATAAAGAAAGTACTCCCAGCATAATGCGACGCTTGTACCATCGTACCCCATGATTTATAGCACATTTTCGACAATCCGTCAAGGGGACTAGCATGGAGCCCTTGGACACAATCCGTGCCCGATCTTGCATCTTCAAGTTATTAATCCAGCTACTTCCACGAGATATAACAATAATTTTGACCAATAATTCAATTCCAAAAAATAAGTCTTATGACCAAGTAACCAAGGTATAGAACGTACCAAAACTGACATAAGATATCAAGGAACAATTAAAAGAATATTATACTCCGGCGGCATTCCGATAGCATAACAGTACATTCATTAAGTTTCATGTCTTAATATTACTTGTTAAGCATATGTTGAGACTCCATATAATCCTAAGACCATTTAGGAACTCAAGAAAACCAACCCCAAGGGTCAACCTCGGATTAGACAAAATCAGGAAATAAGCAGTCTTTTCCTGGACCATTTCATGAATCAGGCGGTCAAGTCTGGACCGTTAGGCAGAGCTATGCGGTCGAGTCAGGACCGTCTGTGACTCAGAATTTAGAAAACATTGATGGTATAAGTGCCTTCTAGACAATATGGGTTTTAGAGGTACAACTAGCTCGGCGTCCTAGTGGGAATCTCCGGCTCATGGAGTCTTACGGGGGACTTGAAACAAAATCCCCTAGTCCGACAGAAGGAATATCCGGCGGAGAGGTTCATAAGTCAAAAAGAGTGTGCCTATAAGTACAAAGTGTAACTAATGGTTACATACCAGAGTATATGACATGTACTTAAGAAAATGAAACCAGACACAAGAGTGGATCGTGTGAAAATAGCGATCAAAACAACGTTCTAATACCACCATGAATCATGTTTCATAAACAAAAGAAGAAATATTTAATTACTAAACTATAACATTTAAGCATGAAATTACATGATAATGAAAATAAAGTTTAAAATCATGCTCATGCTAAAACAGGGTGTTTAACATAATTTTGAGTGAAAATACCATAATTATAGAGTTATACTTAGGTAAAATTCAGTTAGACTCGGGCTGGTTTTCAGAACTGAAAAGCGGTCTAGTGCGGACCGTTTACTGGAGTCTAGCGGTATATCGAGGGGCCGCTTAGCTATCTCTGGCGATCACATACCGTTTCTGTCTGTTTGATAGAAAACTGAGAAAATAGTAAAATAGACACTAATCTCAGGCATGTTATGCATGGAAATCAACGAGAACAAACTGTAAAACTTGATAGAATGAGAATAGGTCAATAATATGCATGGGCTTGTGTATAATGAACAAGATATTTTCTTTTTAACTCAATTAAGACTAAGATTCATGCATGGAGATTACACAAATGCACAGTCCCAATATAACATAAAATTCTATATGTACAGTACATGAGAACGACTGAAATCATAGGGCTTTTATTCCTAACATCAAGTTTAAACCGTTCATGACATAACCTACCTCTGGACTATGCTTTAATCATCGAATTTAAGATTGAAATTTGACCCTATTTTCTGCTCGTCCTAAACAGGAACAACAACTTCGTGGCATTCTAACTCTTGATCCTCTTCACCTATGATCATGAAATTTTTAGAGTAAAAAGATGATATTAAAAAAGATAAATAACTCTAAAGAACCCCTATTTAATTACCTCATTCAGGGCTCTTATTTTGCTAATCAATTTGGCCCGGTCAAACAATTTCCTGAGATTCTTGTACCGAACTAGCAACTTTGAATGCCTCTATCTTCCTGGTGGCTTGATCTCCTAAGATGAAATTTGGAGGGTAGTTAGACCTTAGTATGATGAACAGAATATTCTAAAGAACATATCTCTAATTCATCCTCTTTACCTCAGTTCCACGCGAGCCAAAAGTAAGGGTCGCGTAGATTTATTCATTGGTCTATTTATAGATCTAGTTAGGGTTTTAGGTATTTGTACGAACTTAAAGTCCTAATTAGGTCATCAATCCACCCTAAAGGCATTCTAGAGTCTTCTGGCCAATATATTGCACCAATCCCAGAGGATTTAGACTGAAGAAAATGAAGTTTTTGTGCGATCTAAACTCCTCGCGTTCGGACTCTTAAAAGCGGTCCAAGATGACCATTTCTTCTCCCAAGCGGTCGCGCGATAGACCGCTTTTGGTCTTGGGCTCCGAATTTTGATTAAATTCAAACTCTTTCTATTATTTATCCATTTATTATTTAATAAGGAGTAATTATCCCCATAAATTTTATAAATATACTAATTTAAGCTTCTAGAATATGGGTCAAACCTTATGGGCTTGATTTTAGGTCTCTTGGGCTTTGTTAAATGGGCCAAGTCAATTGGTTATCATATGTGCTTCCATAAAAATTTATTTAACCCTAAAAAAATCTATTTAAATTCTAATTAATTTCATTAATCTCAGAAAAATCTCAAAAAAATTAAATAAATATTTGGGGTATTACATGTGTTGTTGTGGCACAGAGATATCGTGCTGGATGCACATGGGGGAGAGGCAGGTGATCACGCTGCGGAGGTGCTACCTAGATGCCGTCCTGCAGCAGGACGTCGGCTTCTTCGATACCAACATCCACGTTGACGACGTGTTCTTCAGCGTCTCCACCGACACCCTCCTCGTCTAGGGCAACCCAAGCTATTTTTTTTCTCTCTCTCTTCCGCCCTCACCCCCAACCTCCGCTGCCACTTCTTCTTCTTCTACTTTTTCTATTGTTTCTACTTCTGCTTCTTTTTCTCCTCCATCGCTCCGATCTCAACTTGTATGGCTGCCAATCTGTAGGGGAAGGAGGTGATTGGGTTGGGTAAGCGTCTCACGAACCAGATCTGGGCCATGGTGGCCCCTTCGCCTTCGGCGTCCGCTGCTGCTAGGTGAAAACCTTGCCCCTTAGATTTTTTTCGCGTGTGTGTCCCTCTTCGGTAGAGAATGTCCAAAAGCGTTCTACTTTACCACCTGGCGTATGGCTGGGATAATTGGAATGTGACGAGCTGGGATCCGTGTTGTTTTTCGAGGAGGGCATAGGTGGGTGCTATTGAGCGGAATCGTGTTCTCTGGTTGTTCGGGGTGCTCTGATCTTGCATCGCGGATGAATCTCTTGTCTTCTCTGTTGTCTCTATATGGTGGTTTGTGTTATGTGTTTTATGCTTGTTCTACTTTCATTTCATCTTTGGGAGGTGGTGATTCTGGTAGCAGACCATATCAAGCAGCCTACCACAGTTGCCTTATCCCTTTGATGCCTGTCGAAGATAGCTTTCCCCTCCCAGGGTTCCTTCTGGAGAATGGTGCATTGGTGTTCTCTGATGTAATTTTTCTGTATAAATCGATGTTTCCTTGAGCCAATTTTCTGTACACTGTAGTTATTGGCTTTCTTGTAGGATTTTGGCTACCAATTTTCGTCTGCCAGAGGATTTTGTTGCCCTTCTCCACCCTCCTGGATCACTTTTTTTCACCCTAATAATGTTTTTTTTAAGCAAAGGCATGGGATGGGAAACTAGTCCTATGGCAAACTATAGGGCAAGTGGGTGCGGTGGTCAACGTGAAGGTTTTGGGACCATTACCAATTTCATTACCACCTTGGAAAGGTGGTGTCTACATAATAGAGTAATTTGTGAATTCTATAACATCATTCATGAAACTGACAAGCAACTAGTTGGATCCTTCCCCCTTTTTTTCTTGTATATGTTTTTTAATGTCTAACAGAAGGTGCACCACCTTTCTGAAGATCTCTACTACAGTTACTCTGAATGCAGTTGCCTCAGTAGTGAAGACTACACTCACCTTTAATATACTAGATTATAAGTTAGGGAAGGTCAGTAGGCAATTTCATGTTTGAAGGCGGGAAATTGAATGTTAATGCATTTTCTTTAGAGCTATGCATCTTTTTAATGAATACAAAATATGTCGATTCTATTTCTTTGAAGCACATTCGCATTTTTTTCTATCATAATCTTATGTGCAATGGATGTGCATGTGTGGAATTATTGTTCCTTGGAGTTTTCTTGAAGTCTTATCCTTCTCTTTCGTTGATTCATTTGAATTAGCCAGTGTTCATTTCTTTTACCTAAGTCAAACTAACTCTCTTCAATGTCATTCTGGCCTCTGTCCATATGGTTGTTGTTCTTCTCTCATAGTCTCATGGGAAATGTGAAATGGTACTACCAAGTCGATCTTGGGAGCACTTTCAGAAAAATAGAAAAAAAAATAATCGATCTTGAGAGAGACCGTGTAGGATTCCAAGGTTTACTACTTAAGGAGGTAGCACAAATGAGGAGCGAGCAGCTAAATTATTGTATAAAGTTCATTTAGCTCTATCTAGACAATTAATTTGTGACCTCTGAAGTACCACCATTTCATATTTATTTATAAATACTCTACATATTCTCCTTAGGATATTTTGCAAAACAAAAGAAACTACATTGTGATTGTCCGATAGCTATTTCTTGATTTTTACCTATCCTTTCAAACAAGTTCAAATTTTGTCTTTCCAGGTGTGAGCAAAAGTGTGCATAAAACAAAACGAAAGAAAAAAAATTATTTGTGGGAGATGGCAGAGTTGTGGATTGTGGAACTTAGTCATTGTGTCTTTAGCTGTTAATGTTTGCTTGCACTTTCTGGACATGTGAGGTTGTGAATACATAATTACTACAAGAGTGGCAGATTGGACATTGTTTAAACTCATTTTGTTCTCAGTAGTAATTTAATGAATTTGAATTTATTTTTTCTTGCCATCTAGGATCTTAGTTACGTGCTATTGGAACTCACTATCAACAAATTACCTGTACTTAGAATTTTGCATCTTTTAAAAGAGCAGCCCCCTCTTAGAGTCCACTACCTTTTTGGCAAATCAAAGAGCCTGGTGCAGTGACTAGGCTATTAGTTGCTCAGAAACATTATTCCATCCTAGAGAATTGATCTTCTAAGACCTGAGACCCACCTACATAGGTGGGAAAAGATTTAATGACAATAAGGAATCAGCCTAAGCAGTATAAGCATGAAATTATGAGGATTTACAGTTTTGAGGATAGAAGCAGAATGAACCAAGATAGGAACTTTAACTTATATCCTAGTATATACATAGACATATATATACAGAGGCACAAATATAAGCATCAAACTTCAGTGTTTACCATCTGGTACCAATAGAAAGTAATTTGAGAAGTCCAGGGCTCCAAAAGGATGGTTGGAGAAAAGATGGGAACACATGATCTCAGATGGAAAAGAGGGGTTCAAGGAAACAACCAATGCAAGAGACTGTCATAGATCAACTGTCACAGATTCAAGACGAGCAGTGGAAAACAGGAAGAGAAGCAGAGTTTATTGCTTGAATTAAAAGATAGGATAGCTACACCAACCGTGCAAGTAACAAAAGGTCAATAAAGGGCTACAAGATCCATGGCACATTGAAAGAGGAAGAAGTAATAAAAAGTGTGTGAGTATAGATGAGGGGGAAAGCCAAATAAATATAGTTATTGTTTTCAGGTGGGAAAAGAAGAAAATGGAAACCCATGTTTTCATCATCATTCACCAGAACCCAATTAATTGGGGTCAAAAACATGTATTACACAGCATCATAAAAGAACCAGTATATCTACAAAACAGCTTGTAAAAGCACTTATAGTAGAACATACTTTGGAGAGATTCTACATTTGTCCATATGCCCACAATACAAGAAGGCCAACAAAGGCAACTCCAAGCGTAACAAGGAAAATAGACTCAATGTTGAAAATGTCTCCTACCTCCTCCACTTCAATGGTACCATTGTAAAAAGTGCTCAGGTAAGGGTGGTGCTCCACCTCATAGAAAATCGTTCCAACTAGATCAAAAGATCCAGGCTACAATACAGAGTGTCAAAAACTCAAATCATAGATGAATTTGTTAACAACCCACGTAAATGTTCAAGACAAACAAAATATCAGGACAAGGTGCTGGCTGTAGTAGGATAAATGCATGTTTATGGTGACTTAACATGACATCCAACCTGCAATTATTTGTCGACAGCAAAAATGTATGGGAATGTTGACTGAGTAGAAGAAGGAACTGAAGCATTAACAAAGTCCTGAAAATTGTAATAGACATGGTTAATATAGGCTGGCAGGAAAATTTTTGACATGCATTGTTGAAAGAGGTAGTGTATAAATTACAATAAATTAATCCAGAAGAATCCCAAGATTCCCAACAGCAAAAATTGACTTCACTACAGAAAACTGACTGCAAAGCATTAACATCCTAGTGCAGTAATTTATTATCCACACCTCCTTCAGAAGCATGTCCATAGCATCTTTATATATGGGCCTACAGTCAGGCTACCCTTGTCATTAACTAAAGTTTTTGCTCCAAGAATCAATAGGAGCTTTGACAGCAGATTATTAGACCATCAAGAACACGAAAAAGGATAGTATGCCTTCTTATCCACATAAGAAGGAAGCAATTACATGATTCTATTGGTGATTTTGCAATAGCATTGTATAAGGCTTCTTTTTATGATTGAATATCCATAAATATACAATGCAGGCAACTTTGCAAGACCATGATACACACGACTTGAGTGATCAGTCAACATTGTCAGAATCAACCTGCACATTCAGAAGTGCTATTAATCTTAGTTCTCTGATCTTTTCTCGCAATGGGTGGCACCATTACCATGAGTCAAATGGCAATGATCCACACTGTTGGTTTAGAATCCTTTATTAAATGAACAAAAATATGATACATTTCAGCATGCGATCTTTATTTTTTATATGAATTCTTCACTACACATTTAGATTGTTAGTTGTTGAAGGCTCAAAAGAGAGGAAAACCTCTCTCTCTCTCTCTCTCTCTCTCTCTCTCTCTCTCTATGTTCCATGGCAGAATCTGCCAAGAAGAAACTTTTACGTAGTCATGTCTTTAGTCATTCACCATGGAAATGCCTTCCCTCTGACAGAAGGGATTCGGTAGGTTTCGTTCATATTGATATAGTTCATTACATGGTGGTCTGATGTTTCAGAAATGTCAATTTCATTGTGTTATCTTCTTTTGGCTTGTGCTTCTGATAAGCTTGTCTTTCTCCTAATCTTCGGTTTACAATTTGTGGTCGGCCTAGTTTTATTAACTGAATCTTTATCTGAATGGCTGAAAAAGGAGATACCTTGAAAGCTTCCTATATTCATATTGTGGATCCAGTCCAGGGAACTGTTGTGGCTGCAGAGATGATAACTCATCTGAACACATACAAGATCACCTTTACTGTTGGGAGCTCTCATGCGCTTACCCCTTTCACATCTTTGAAAACTCGCTTCTACAGCAACGGCAAGCTTGCGGTGCTATGTGCACAGGAGTGGAGGCCTAACTCACGTGTGGCCATCTCAACAAAGTATGATCCCAAGTTGGTTGGTGCACCATCCAGGGTGGGTGTAGCATTGGCCCTCAAGCCTTGAATTTCCTTCTGTAGTAGATCTGTATCTTCATCCTGTGAGTTTTTTTTTCTTTTTGTTAAAATCGAAAGTTTCTCTTCAAGATCCCTTCAGAAGAGACTCAGCAGGTGGATGCCTGTGTAAAGAAAAGGAATCCACTTCATTATTGAGCCCGTGGATGCACCAACCTAGCCTTAAATTTCATTAATGAAGTGTGAAAAAAGTTTAACCTTCTCAACCTGTTTGCCATGTTTTGGGGGTTGAATCAAATTTTCCCCCTCTTCGTGGAGGGATTAAACACAAAAATCATATGCAACCTCCAGGAAGAAACAAAAACAGTGTATACAATATCCAGCACATTTCTTTTTTGTTATTTTATTTTTTTCTAGCAAAAGGTGGTTTTGAGGGATGAATGCATGAGTTCCTTGGTCAATTTAATCAAAAAAATTATCTTTAGTTTGCTTTCTCATATTGTTCCTAGTGCTTCACCTCATATTGTTCCTAACATTTTGCTTTCTCATATTGTTCCTCTTCATGCCAATGTTAAGGCGGCGGGGGTCTTCCAGATCACCACAGCCGTGTCTACCTTCCAGCACCTCATCAACAAGCTCGGGATGCCGAAGGACACCCCCGAGCTCCGTGAGAAGCTGTGAGAGGTGCGTCGTTTGCCCTACCCTATCCCTTTTCTTTTTCTAGGTTCTCAGTCATTCTTATGTTTTATTTCATTTCAAGATTTGTAGTGTTGTTTGATCGTTGATTTGTAGGGCTTCTTGAGGTTTCTTATTATGCGGTATGTTCTTTTCTGGGGTCTATCCCTTTGATGGTCGTTGAAGGTGATCATCTACACTGGACCTTCATTCTTCCTCCACCTTTTCTGTCGTCAACAATGGAGGAAGCTCGGAGATGGCTCAGCGATGGCAAGGGTAGGATCCTTAGCGAGGAAGAGAGGGCAAAGGAGAACGTCTACATCTAGGTCTGTTCTCTCCAAACCAACTACTCCCACCCCCCACCCCCCCTCTCCCTCTATGTACATTTGTGCTTGCAATTAATGGTCTGGGGATTCCATTGGTTGGAAGTGGCCAGATCTGATCATCTCAGAGAGGGTTTTTTGTTGTCATTGTTGTCCTATGGGTGCACAAGATCCCTATGAAGTGTTAGAGCATGCAAGGGCTTGGGCTATTTTTTTGCTGTATGCAGATTCCTCGCCATCGGAGGTAGTTTTGGTGCTGCTAGGAATGTGCCCCATAGGCTTTTTGTTTCTGGTGTGGTTTTTCTGGATTGAGGCCTCTCCTCTTGGTGCCTTGGATGTGGAACAGGTAGATCTGGTTGGCCCTGCTATTGTTATGGCCTTGGGCTATGACAGATATGTACTCTCCTAAGTAGATCTCAACTATGTAGGAGGAAGAGGATGGGGTGTCTATAAACTGTTGCAGTGAGCTATGGAATCCCTGCACCATGACAAGGCAGAAAGGATGAGCAGGTGAGTTTTCCCCTTTGTAATTTCTTTAATTTCCCCTTTGTGATTTTCTTGATTGTTAGTACAAACCTTGATTGCTTGTTTTTTTCCCACTTCTTCCCCAACATGCTTTTCATGGTTTCAGGTTTGGACTGCTATGATTCGACACAAAGATGACTTCTCCACTATCTATTCTACTTTGAGGAGCATAACTAAGATGTAAGTGTGGCTCTACCTTGTTAATTTTTAAACATTATAACCTGATGGAGATACACTCCCATCTTCCTATAAATTTCAAATAGAATGAAAGTTAAATTTAACTCTAGACTTGGTGCTATATCATCTATTTAATGGTAACAGTAAACACAATGGATGAACCGAAAGAATGCATTCAATTGCATGGTACAAAAAATTGGTAACTGTGAAATCAAATTGATGTGGGACGACAAGGGACTCGAGACCCATGTGATGCGAATCTGGGACTCTAAGCGACGACGCGACAAATTGGACGATGCGACCAACAATGACGCGAACAACAAGGTTAACTAGACGCGACACCAAGAGCTCTTATGGGATATATGCCGTTAATAGAAACACAACTCACGAGTCGTCCCTTACGAGGGAAACGTGGGGATGTGCGCGGTTGAGAAACCAGCAGGAGTCAAGGGTGGTCGGCTCATTTCACGTGCTCGGGTCGAGTCACGGGATGGGTCACACTCAATCTCTCACAGCGGTGATCAAATAATATAACGAGCTTGAATCCTATCACTTGGGCATGGCATACAAACATATACGAGGTAAGCAAATGCCAATAGAGGTAGAGAACGATACCTCCACGCTCCAGGCGTGGGGAAGACAACCCCGGCCAAGACCCGTATTCTCGGTATAAACAATTATCAATAAATATAAATATTATACGCACTCCACGCAGGGAGGTAACAGGTAACACGTGGGACCTGTGAATAACGAGCTCGGGTTGACGGGGAGTGTTTTGGGCAGCTCCGTCGATGCCGACAATCGTGGGCACCACGCTCCAGTCGGGCAGCCGATCAGGTTGGGATTGGTCCCGTTGCGAAGGGGACTTCTGGAGGAGCGATCCCTGGGAAGTGATAGTACTGGATTGCCTTGTGGAAGGCGAGGCAACCCGAATTGTGAGGCATTACTAGTTGCATTCCCGAACCTATTTTGCAGTTTCAGAACAGCGCGACCCGGTGGAGATAGCTGGTGCGATCCGGTCCGATGTCGGATCAAAGTGAAACCAACGCCGTTGCGAAGCTCTTTTGATGATCTACGAACCCATGGTGTTACAGGAATTTTATTGGGTGAAGGATTTTCCATGGGGGAATATGGAATAGGCTGATTCACTGTCCCAGAACAAGCTGGACAGGATCTGAGTCGTCAGAAGACGGCGGGGGAATGGGGGGAAAATGTGGGATCTGGAAGGCGAGGTGGCCAAGGAAGATGGTTGAGGAAGTATGGATAAAGCATAAAATTTTATTGGCCGACCAGAGGTGATTTGGGGGTGGGAAGGATTTTATGGTGGGAGATGGTCGGATCTGGTCTGCAGAGGACAGAACCGAATCCGGTTGGATCAGAGATTTTTAAAAGGGGTAAACAAACTCTAAAAAATGTTAAAAAAAATTTGGTGGAGGGATTTGATGGACAAAAGCCCCAGTCCAAATTTCAGCTTGATCTGAAATTGGTAGAGGGGTGAAACACATGAAGTGGTGGGTTGCTAGCTCACAGATCTGCACATGGACATATCTGTATAGATTGGTGAATTTCGGTGGAACGGGGAGCAAATGGGCGAGTCAGGGCTTGAAAGTTTTTTTGGAAAGGGGCAACTACATAGGGAACTCACCCTCAAAATTTAGCTTCGATCAAATCTGTGGATTGGGAGGAAGAATTCGAACTTCAGGCTGCTGTCTGGCGATGGACAGAACGGAGACGGCAATGCGGTGGTGGTGCGATGGTGGCTCGACGGCGGCGGCAGAAAGGCTGAGCTTCACACCCAAAAGGGGACCTGGTAGGAAGGCTTCACACCTCAGAATGGCTGCCTTCTCAGCTGCAAGGGGGTGGGAGAGGAGAGAGGAAGGGGGCGCCCTTGGCTCTTGGAGCAAAAATACTGATTTTCTTTCATTAATTCTCATGAAAATAAGTAATACAAGACTTTTATATGAAGGGGAAACCCTAGCTAAATGACTTTAACTAACCTCAGATCTAGGGTTAGGGAGGAGCACTTAGGGGCTGAGAATTCTAATTTCCATGGTCAAAAAATACAAAAAAGTGGGTAAATTAGGGGGGGGGGGCCTTAGCCATGGGGCTTGGTCAAAGTGTGCTTCCACAATTGACCACATGGGTGGAATGGGACAGCCAATGAAGGGCATGGGCACATGCTACGTGGGTGAGTTCTCCCTTGGGACAATATAATACAAAAATAAAAAAAAGGGTAAAGGAAGGGTGCGACCCCCTTAAAGAAGCCAACTTAGATTTTTTCTCCTTGGTCCAAGTCTACCTTGGACCATGGACCAACCCACATGGGCCCTATAAGCTAGGAAGCCCAATGAGAGAGCGGGGCCCAATTGGGCCTAAGTGGCTTTTAAGGCCCAATATGAGAATAAACCCTTATTGGACTCTTTTAAGGAAGGAAACCCATTAACTCCTAATGACTAGCCCATTGGCTTATAATTGCCTTACAAATGCAAACCCAATGACTAAATGATAAAAATGTAAATTAAAAATGTTAGATGCCTTGCTTTGATGTCTCCATCAATTCTCTCCGGGTGGGAAGAACTCGACCCCGTCGAGTAAGGGGTGCGGCTGCTCATGTATCGCTCCTGCAGATCTGGATCTATCCTCTGTAGCTCTGCTCGGGTGATACACGAGTCATCAGAGATGGGCCATTCTCTCCACCATACTAGGTAGCGCGGGTGCGCTCCACTCCTAGTAATCGTCACCTGCTTATCCCATATATGTTCTAGATGCTCACGCTGCTGTCGGAATGAGACTAGTGGTAGACACTCAGGGGCGGGGACACTCTCAAAGGGAGGAGACGGCTCAAAGACTCACTAGGAATCACCGCTGGGTCCCTGTAGGTGACTAGATCCGACACATGGAAAGTAGAGCTAATCATAGACTCTTCCAGCAAGTCTACAATGTACTCGTTAGTCCCGACTTGCATCATACTCGAGAGGGGCCTGGCACTGCGAGCTTGCAATTTCTTCATGGTTCCAGAGGATAACCGTTCAGGTTTGACCCTGATCATGACATATTCATCCTCTTCGAACTCACGGTAGTGCCTTGAGCATAAAGCAACTCATTGCATCATGCATTGCTGGCATTTGACACGACTATGCAGCTCCATATGCACTCGACACATGCATGTATGGACTCTTAACAAACTGTACAAATAAAGAAAAACACAGACTCACACACAAGACCCAAAACGCATACATAATGCAGTGGTGGATTGACGCCAGTCATCACTGGCCAGTTGCTAGGTGAGGATGCACCTGATGACCCCCTAAATGCACATCGTATAAGGACTGAGCATCCTGGGTGTCTATAGGATCTTCATTCTCATAAAAGAATTCCTCAGCTAATTCTTGCTCTGCCTCATAGCTGACACGCACAAGCCTTGAAGGGGAGGCTTATCCAACCCTTTTGTCCCCAACGACTAGTGATGTACGAGTGGGACACTGGCCTGCAAAGTGGCCAAACCCATTGCAGCGATAACATTGCTGTCGTGTTCCACTAGACTCCCCGATAATTGGTCCGTTACCCTTATCCTCCCGACGGACAGGAGGTGTAGGCAACATGGGACAAGCGGGAGGTGTGGGTGCTGGTGGACGGGTAATGAGTGCTGGTGGACGGGTAATGGGTGCTATTGGTTGGGGTGGAGGTGAAAGATCCCTTCGCGGGGGAGGGCGAGGCCTTGGAGCGAATAGCTCCTGACGGGCGGGCTCCTGAGGTCGAGCCATGGGGGCCCTCTGATATGGGCCTAAAGGGCTACGGGGCTCGGCTCCACGATGAGGGAAGGGCCCCATGGGATCGGCTCCACGATGAGGGATGGGCCCCAACTGTTGGGTAGACTCGAACTCTACCTTGAACTGCTCTAACTCGAGAGCAACCTGATACGTTTCTTCCAAAGTGGTCACATTACGATAGAAAAGTTCATATTGATAGTGTAGCTGCAGACCTCTTCGAAAGCGCGAGATGGTCATGGTGCTCTCTTCCTTAACTCCACACCGTAAATAGTATTCATCAAACTCGACTGTGTACTTAGTCATGGACCAATTTCCTTGTGTGAGAATCTGCCATTTGTCTATGAGACGCTAGCGGTATGTGGCAGGAAGATACTTCTGCCTTAATTTGGTTTTCATCTCATCCCAGATACCGATCTGGTGTTGACGTCGCTACATTAACAGGCTCTCCACATTAGTCAAATAGGTTTGCACCTGTCCTTGCAACTTTATCGTTGCGTAGCGAACTCTTCGGTGGTCCGTCATCTCAAACCACTCGAAGTACCAATCCATGCCGGCCTCCCAATATAAATAGACCTTTGGGTCCGAAGACTCGTCAAAAAGTGGAGGGTCCGCACACACGTTCCTAAGAACGCGGTCATCGCCATCGTAATCACGAATCCGTCGTTGGACTCGACGGTCACGACAATAACCCCCATGTTCATTATTGGATGCATAGTCATCCACCTTGGGGACTCGAAGCCTCCTATCATCTACCCCTTGAGCCCTTGGTGTAGCACGTTGCTGAGCCGGCTCCTATTGACCATTCGTCGGCGCAGGATGCGCCTCAACTGGGTCTCTCTCGAGGACGATAATTCTCCCCACCAGACCCTGAATAGACTGGTCTGATGCTTCGGTCCGATCCTCTAAGGCTTTCATTTTCCCTTCCAGACGTGTACCTACGCCATCTACACACGTACTAAGCCCATCCATACGCGTATCAAATCTATCCATGAGAGATCGGAACATCTCGGCCATAGAAGGCTCATCGGGACTACGGACTCGGGGATCCGCCATAGGTGGTGGTGGTGATGGTGAGTATTGGGTGCCTCTACGAGTGGGCAAGCAAATGACACAGAGGTTGGAATGTACTGACTAATGTGAAATGTGGAACCTAGACTTAACCAATATCCAGTATGTGGCGGAGATATGATCCGAAGATTGAACTCACGCAAGTGTGCTACCTTCCCAATAGGTGTAACCTATAGTTTCGGGAACACATTTTGATATACTGGGTATTGGAATGAAATGCACACCTAAGACAAAACTATTCTAGACTCAAACCATGCTCTGATACCAAACTGATGCGGGACGACGAGGGACTCGAGATCGATGTGATGCGAATCTGGAACTCTAGGTGACGACGCGACCAGCAATTACGCGAACAACAAGGTTAACTAGACGTGACACCAAGAGCTCCTATGGGATATATGCCATTAACAGAAACACAACTCACGAGTCGTCCCTTGCGAGGGAAACGCGGGCATGTGCACGGTTGAGAAACCTGCACGAGTCAAGGGTGGTCGGCTCCTTTCGCATGCTCGGGTTGAGTCACGGGATGGGTCACGCTCACTCTCTCACAGCGGTAATCAAATGACATACCGAGATAGAATCCTATCACTCGGGCAGCGGCATACAAACATATACGAGGTAAGCAAATGCCAATAGAGGTAGAGAACGATATCTCCACGCTCCAGGCGTGGGGAAGACAACCCCAGCCAAGACCAATATTCTCGGTATAAACAATTATCAATAAATACATATATTATACCCACTCCACTCAAGGAGGTAATAGATAACACGTGGGACCTGGGAATATCGAGCTCGGGTTGACGGGCAGCATTTTGGGCAGCTCCATCGGTGCCAACATGTTGCTATTCGGTGCTAGCCGGACGGCGCGCGCTGACGATCGTGGGCACCACGCTCTGGTCGGGCGGCTGATCAGGTTGGGATTGGTCCCGTTGCGAAGGGGACTTCTGGAGGAGCGATCCCTGAGAGGGGATGGTACTGGATCATCTTGTGGAAGGCGAGGTGAACCGACTTGTGATGCGTCACTAGTTGCTATCCCGAACCTGTTCTGTAGTTTCAGAAAGGCGCGACCCGGTGGAGATAGCTGGTGCGATCAGATTCGATGTCGGATCAAAGTGAAACCAGCACCGTTGCAAAGCTCTTTTGATGATCTACGTACCCATGGTGTTACAAGAATTGTTTGGGGTGAAGGAGTTTCCATGGGGGAATATGGAACAGACTGATTCACTGTCCCAGAACAGGCTAGATAGGATCTGAGTCACCAGAAGATGGCGGTGGAATGGGGGGAAAACGTGGGATCTAGAAGGCGGGGGTGGCTATGGAAGATGGTGGAGGAAGTATGGATCAAGCACAAAAATTTATAAGCCGATCAGAGGTGATTTGGGGGTGGGAAGGATTTTATGGTGGGAGAGGGTTGAATCTGGTCTGCAGGGGTTCGATATAATACTTTTTGTGGAAGCTTCCTGCCCACTAAAATGACCATATTGTTTGAATAATAGTCAGGCCCAAAATTTGTTAATTTAGTTGATGGAATTTCCATAGCTGTAATAGTGTCTGTGGTCTTGATCATCTATTTATCTTTTCAAATTTATAGAATAAAGAAAACAAAGAGGAGACATTACTTCGATTTGCTATCAGAGATAACTCCCTCATACATAAAGAAGGTAATATTTTGTATGATAATGAATATTGATAGTTTATGCTATAATTCCTTTATAGATATTTGAAGGCATAGTAAAAATGCAAAAAGTACTGATATAAACAAAATTTCCCCAGCATGATGTTATGGCCTTTTTAGATTTATGGTGTCAATTGTGATTACAGTGTTAGTGTCTAGGATTTTCCAGGCATATGATATCTTAAACTCTTAGTTCATATCTTGCCTTGAAATGCTACCAAAGTGAATTATTACCATTTTGATGGAATGATTACATGAAACTTTTTGACAACTTCGAGACATTAACACCTTGTGACCGATTCATTTGCAATCTTGTACTCAACCATAATCTTAGAATACAGTAAACTAAATAAAGTGTCTATAGTGCAATATCAATCCAACCTAACTTTTCAAGAATGTCAAGCATATTGTTTATGTGCAAAAGAAGAACGTAAGACAGGATACAGTGTGAGCTATGAATTTGATGCCAAATATCAATGTTTCAACTCACAATTCACAGCCGTTGATTACAAGGGTTGGGGCCAGACATAGAATAGGGAATAATCAGAGAGTTTCACAAAGTTCCTCACTACCACCTTAAGATTTTTAGACTATGATAGCAATCCGTGAATCCTTTTTCCTTCGCCTTGTATGCTCATATAGGAGCTTATTTTTTTTCTTTGCAACTCTTATTTGTCAATGTATATATTTTTTAAAAATATTTTCTATCATCCATGTGCTATAACTTCTTCAGATGGAACTTCTGTACAAACTCCTACTGGAGCTAGTTCCACATTAACGGGAATTACAATGTACAAGTCAGTGGAGTTCTCTTGTGATGAACTTGCAAGTGCTACAAATGATTTTAACATGTCTAATAAGATAGGTGAAGGTTACTTTGAGGCTGTTTACTATGCAGAACTAAGAGGAGAGATTTGCTGCAACATATTGTGTTCATCCTTAAAAGAATCACTTCTCTTGCATGAATTGCTGCATCATATGCCTCTGGAGCACTTTTGTTCACATGACATTTTCCATATGGTTGAATTAACAATCTGAGGGTTCCACATGGTGTTTTGGTTATGATCTTCTTATGGAACATCATTGTTACTTATTGTTATAGTGAGATCCAGACCTTTTAAATCTGGAAATATCTGAAGTTTGTGCAGATGGAAAGTAGGACCTCTCTCCGACGGTGTCTAATTGGTGTTATGGAGGCTACCTTCTCTAGCTTGCCTATTTGCTTTTGATCATTATTTCAGATGCCAAAGACTCTGGCTAGAAAGATGGCTTCTATTCTAGGAAGGTCCTTATGGCATGGCAAGTGGTGGAAAATGGAGAGGTTGGCATGGTCTTAATTGGGGAAGGGTCTGTTAGAGCAAGGAGGAGTGGGGGGTTAGGCATTACAAATTTGCGGGATTTCAACCTTTTCTCTAATGAATAAGTAGATATGGAAGCTGGGTTTGGAGGAAAGGGACTCTAGTTGGAGCTCATCAAACAGAAGTGTATAGAGGATCCACAGTATGGGACATTGGATCAGCAGATCAGTGTATATGTCTTCCCTACGCAAGGATATCTTCTCACCAAGGGATGTGGTATCCTTATGTGCAACTTTTGTGTTGTGTGATGGACAAAAAATTCTCCTTGATAGGTGGTGCAATAATAAACATTTGTCAGAGATATTTCTAGACCTCCTCAGTAGTTCAGCATTGCTAATATCCCAGGAATTTCCATTGTAGAAGTTCATGATTTGACAAGTAGGTGGACCACCCCTCCCCCCCCCCCCCCAAAAAAAAAAAAAAAACAAAATGTGTGGATTACACCACGAATTTATAAGTTATAAGAGGAAGTACAATCAGCTGGGATGAGGAGGTTCCTTGTTGTTTTTGCTGTTTGCTGGAGCATTTGAAGACAGCATAATGGCACACTCTTTCTGGGGACGTTTCTATATGGAGAATGTGATAGAGAACATATGTTTGCAAGCATTTTCACTTATTCATTCTTGTTCTACGTTTATCCTGCATGTTAGTCTTTAGATTTTAAAAGGGTTCCTTCATGCATTGTAAATCAGTCATTGTTTGTATTTTTTTCAATGGCTTATAAGTGGTGAAGGAACCTCTCATGGCCCCCTCGGTTGTACAACCTCTATTTGCATTAAAAATTGGTGGTGTAACCCACATTCTTGGTTTTCTTTTTTTTTGTCTCTCCATCACTCTTTCCGAAGACCATGAATATGTGACGGATTTGTTGTCTTTTTTAAAATCTATCCACCACTGGATGTAAATTTCATGCACTTTTCTGTCGTATATGAATAAACCAGGGAGTGGATCGATTCTTTTCAATTTATAGTAGTTGTTTGGTTTATTAATACTAAAATTAATCCTTCATCTTGTGTAGGAAAAGGTAGAGCCGGAGTCATCGCCAGAAGCAAGTTGCAATTCGTCGGATGGCAAGAGTTTGGAGTGTAAGTCGCGTCACCATCCTATACACCTGTCGATGACTGGGTCCAGAACTATTGACAATTCTCCTGTGCCTGCTGACACTTTGTCCAGTAAACCTAATTTCTGAATATTTTACACAAAATTAGTGTTTATATGCAATAATTATTTGCAGCAACTTATGGCCTAAATGTTATGATTTCTGGATTATTTATAGGGGCTATATGTTTTGAATTTCTCATTGGATCTATCAGAAATTATTATCAGAAGGGTGTCTACCAAGCCATTTCGCGCTATCATTTATGAACCGATAACTGACCTGAATTGTAGGTGGATAACCTGATATTGTAATTTATTTATATGAGAAGAACCTGAGTGATACCCTAAAGCTTGCATTTGATTCATTATGGATTTCTAGATAGCTTGCATGTGTTCATTACTGATATCCAGGTACTTGTTTTGCTGTGAATGGGTTAAATTTAAAATGGTTGCCAATCAGCATTATTGATATATGAATTCCTATTTGTAGTAAGTGGAAGTGTTCCCACTGAATCATCCTTTGTTTTGAAGTCTCATGTTCTCACTGAACTATCAGCTTGTTGAAATCTGGGTTCTGGAAATTAGAATTGTCGGTGGTTCCTAGTGGGCTATCAAAAGTTTAATCATGAAATCCAATAAATACAATCTGGTGTGGGTTTTGGGCATCAAACTGTCTGAAGTCCAATATTTCCCCGGTTCACTGATTCTTTTTTTTTTATGGAATTGGAGACAAGCTATGGATTTGTTTCAATCTCGGTAATATTGCCTTTGTTCAACTACTTTTACTACTTTCTGGATTTTAATTCTTTGGAGATGGGGTACCCTTATACATTTTGTGCGTTTTGATAAAGTGTGCTGCTCCATACCCCTATTTAGCATATTTTGGTATAGAGTACTTGAAAGCTTCTGTCATTTACATCAGAATCAAAAGGCATAATGTGAAAGAAAATAATGAAAAAGTGGTATGTCACTAAACTAGAACTGTAATAGTCACCAAAATGTAAAATGAGATAGAGAAGAGGCCCAATAGTTCATAAAAGTTGTTACAATGTTCTGATGCCACCATCTCATCCAACATGAAACGATGAGGTAACAAATTTTGCATATTTCTTTTATAGGTGAAGATATGAATGGATGCACTATTATATGTGATGAGAGTGCAATACTAATAAGATTTTCTAAAAAAAAGATAACACATTCTACATTTTTTATTAACCGATGTTAAATCATTTTCCTATGTTTTTTAAAAAGTGATGTTGATCCTTATTGATATGTTTCTTTTACTACGTGGCAAAAGATAATACTTGCGTTTTCTGAAACCTAGGTATATCCTTTTTATGTGTCCGTAGGTGACTTTTACCTACGCTTTTGTTGGACTGTTGCTAAGCTTCTAAAGCATAGGTATAAGTTGATTTATACTTACATTTAATTGAAACGTAGGTATACCCTATAGTCAGGCGAGCAAGTATCACATTTTGAAAGCGTGGCAAGGAAACGTAGGTAAAGGTTTTACCTATGTTTCTTGAACCTATACCTATATTTTAAAAACGTAGGTAAACGTCTATTTTCTTGTAGTGGGTTGGCCTACAAAAGGACCCGGTTGGACCGAGGTAGAAGGAATACATGGACCTCGAGGCCGTAGAGGAGGATGAATAGAAGGAGGCGGGTGATGAGTCACCCGAGAGGAAGGATGGATAGAAGAAGGTGGGTGATGGGCCACCCGAGAAGGAGTATGAATAGACGAAGGCGGGTGATGGGCCACATGAGAGGGAGTGGAAGGAGGGTGAGAAGAAGGAGGCGGGTGATGGGCCACCCGAGAAGGAATGGAAGGAGGATGATAAAAAGGAACTACACCCCCAACAAAGGGCTTGGATTTGTTGAGGGGTGAGAAGCAAATCTTGGGAGACCTTCCCGTTGTCTGGAGGAGATGGTTCCGGGAGAGTAGTAGCTTGCGGTTGATGCGAAGGACTATGAGATTGAGAATTACCCACGGGGTGGAAACCATGATAATTAGGATTGAATCCCTTACAAAAATTATGGTGAGAATTATAGATTTGAAGAGTGTAAGATGTGCTAGGTTGGTCATCATCATAGTTATATAAATGATTAGACATGTTAATTTTGATATCGAAATGAAATATCATGCAAAACAATCAATAATTCAATCAAAGCAAGTTGCAAAGATAGCAAACAAGTGAATGTTTACGCTTGGTTTTGGTTAAACCTTGATGTGAATTAGATGATTTTAACAAGCACTACGGGAAAATTGGTTTTTACCTACGACACCTACCTACGCTTTTATAAGTCATTAGTATTTATGGGCCTATACCTACGGTATTTTAGGATATTCTGTTACCAATTGTCACTGTCGTAGGTATATGTCATACACTACCTACGGTTTGGTAGCACCATAGGAATAAATAGCCATATTGAACTACCTACTGATAATGTCGTAGGTAATTGGTATGTCATACCACGGTTCAGTAGCACTGTAGGAATAGATAGCCATATTGAACTACCTATTGACAATGTCGTAGGTAAGTGGTATGTCATACCTATGATTTTAGTATAGTTTCACTCAAGGTAGGAACCTAGTTTCAATATAGTTTCACTCTGATGTCAACTAGGTTGTTTATCTCACCACATATAGGCCAACTAACACGGGGAACTTCAATGGTACAACTATCCCAGTGATAGAAGAGGGAGTTATTCGATGTCGACGACTTACAGAGGCCTTGGTTTAGAAAATTCCTGTCAAATGAGAGAAGTTCTCTAGTGGAGGGTCCTTCCTTCACCAAGAGAGGGTAAAAATCTCTTAAAAACTGTAGAGAGTGGAGGTCTCCCAAGCCAAGATGCCCTAAGTGAAGGAACTAATACAAAAGAAACATAAAATCACACAAAATGATGTAGGTATGAACAATGGATGTAGAGAGGAAAACAAAGCATGTAACACCCGGTAATTTTGAAAGCTAAAAAGGGAATAAATATATAAATATATATTTTAAAAAGAAAAATAACATGTTATTTTTAAGTAGTCATTTAATGCACAACATAATTTTAATTGAATTGAGAATCATTAAATCTTGAAAAAAAAGGTCAATTTATATTTTTTACTAATTTAGTAAATTTAATATTCCACATTTATTACATTACAAAGGGAGGATATATGAATATAAGATTTACGTAAAGACTTTGGACTAATGTACAGACTTTATGGATGAAGGAATGTGTATACTTTAGAGAATAAATGGTGGAATGTATAGACTTGGAGAATGTTTGGACTTGAAGAGTGTATGGACTTGGGGAGTGAGATGCTCTGGAATGTACAGGCTCTATGGAATGTGTGGACTTGTGAGTGTATAGACCTTGTGAGTGTATAGACTTAGGGAATGTGTGGACTTGTGAGTGTATAGACTTAGGGAATGTATAGACTTGGAGAAAGTGCAGACTTGTGAGTGTATAGACTTAGGACTTGGGATGAAGGAATGTATAGACTTGTGAGTGTATAGACTTAGGGAATGTGTGGACTTGTGAGTGTATAGACTTATGGACTTATGAATGTATAGACTTTGGATGAATGAATGTATAGACTTGAGTGGGTAGAATGTATAGACTGAGGAATGTATAAACTTTGGATGACTTTGGATGAAGGAATGAATGTATAGACTTGAGTGGGTAGAATGTATAGACTTCAAGAAAGTATAGACTTCAGGAATGCAAAGACTTTGACAATGTATAGACTTGTGTAATGGAATGTATGGACTTGAATGAATGTATAGACTTAGGGAATGAATGTATAGACTTGGGGAAGGAGTGTGTAGACTTGGAGGAATGTATAGACCTATGCATTGTATGGACTTATGGATGTATAGACTTGGAGAAAGAATGTATAGACTTGTGCATTATATAGTTAAAGAGTAACATGGATATATATACAATATTAGTCTTTTGAAGGGTAAGTGGAAATGCTAAAAATGAAATGACGCCAACGTATGCCTGCGTCAATTGCATAGAAAATGACTTTGAACAAGTCGTCATTTCAAATAAAATGAATAGTGCCGATTTTTCGACTAAAGAATTTTGGAAAATTAATTATATGGAAAAATAGAGAAAAATGGAAAACTCATACCCCTAAAATTTCCTATCTAGATCACATCTAGAAAAAAAAAAGATAAAAATCATGAAAGATCGTTACATCTTAAATTAACAAAATAGGAAAGGTGAATGACGCCTTTGTTCAAGTCGTCAATTAAGGAATTGACGACTGTTCGTACGGGTGCCATTTTTAAGCGTCCATTCTATAAGAAACGACTTTGAGCAAGTCGTTATTTCTAAATTAGAAAAATCAAATAAAGCATAAATAGCATAAGGAAGGATATAAACACAATTTTACTTCTTCAAAGAAATGCTAAAAGGAAAATGACGCCATGGTCATGGGCGTGTGTTTCATAAAAGGTGACTTAAACTAAGTCGTGAATTCAAAATAAAGTGAATAGTGCCATTTTTTGATTTAAATGAATTTTTAAAAACTAATTATATGGAAAAATCAAAAAAAATGGAAAACTATTACCCATAAAATTTCATAACTAGACCTAATCAAATAAAAAAGATAAAATTCTCGAAAGATTATTATACCTTAAAAGATAACGTTAACTAACGAGAATTTCTTAAATAAAGCAAGAGTTGTGTTTGGGAAGGGTTTAAAAGGAGTAATCCTAATACTAATGGGACATGTACTACGTGGATTAAAGTCCCAACCAAACTCAAACTCTAACACTTTCAAATCTCAATCGAATTCGACCCCCCTTTGGGTTCTAAGCACTATAAATACCTTGCCTTAAACCCCTTCTAGCCTGCTGTTATATTCTTTTGTAGATCTTCTTGGCTGCCGAAGAACTTGCTGCATCTTCCTTTTCCGACGTGTGAAGGCTATCTTCTCCTTCTTCTTCCTCTGCCTTCGGTTAGGGATTATGAAGAATATTGATGGTTCTTCCTTTTCCTCCTGCAGGGTAACTGCAGCGTGAAGGTGTTTTCCTGAAGAACGCGGGTTCTTCATTGTCTGTCATCTTCTTCCGATTACAGTGAAGAAGGGAAGCTGTGATTTCTCTACGTTCCGAGTCTAGGAGAAATCTTCTATTATCACCGACGTACTATCTGGAGGCTGCTATTACTTGGCTATTAGAGTGCTGTTAGAGTTGCTGGTTACACAACTTCTGAGGGCTCTGTTTCGAACAGAGTATCGTCCTCTCATCAAATCCTTCACTACCATCAACCCAGATCACCAATCAGGTAGGTTTTCTCAAGAACTGTAGCCCAAACTAGCATAATAAATTATGATAATGTCATCTGATAACTCATGCATATAGTTTCTCTACGTTTTCGTAGTTTTTTTGCGAAATTTTGAAAGTAACGACCCTCTCTAGGGCGCTAATTAAAGATCTGACGACTGACTTAAGAGTCGTCAATTTCAGGAAAATTAATAAATACGTACGTTTGCAATTTAATATCTGTGAAACCTGTAGTTAAATCTAATGCATGGTCATATATCTAGAATCCTGCTATTTTTCTTGTCCAGTTCATATATGAATTTCCTGAAATTTATTTATCATGAAAAATCATTACTGTTCATATTCCTAGAAACCACTTTTAATTAACGACCCTCAGTGAGTCGTCTTTCATGAAATTGACGCCCCTGACTAAGGCGTTTTCTAGTGAAAATACAGAATTAAGGAAATTCAGCAAAAATAGATATTTATAATGGACGACTGTTCCTGAAGTCGTCAAATTAAAGATAAACGACCCAGTGAAGGGCGTTAATTTGTTAAGTAGTGACTTAGGTTAAGTCGCTAATTCCTGTGCGATTATTTTATACTATTTGAACCGAGGGTTTTATATACCTATATATATATATATGTATATGTATATATCGGCACTATGTTCCATTCCGTGAATATAGTCCCATGTTCCACGATGTTTTATCGATTACCCCTCAAACTCTCGGTGACATACAAGCTCTCCATTGGACATTCCGTTCCTTTGGACTGGCAAGTTAGTCATTGGGACCTCCGTAAGTCTCCTCGTAGCCTTGGATTCCCTCAAGGCCGACTTAGCGGGTTGTACCATAAAAACCTATTACACTATTTTGCCATGTCACTCTATAGAAACATGGTATACCGGCCCTCATGATATGCTAGGAGGATATCATGAGAATATTCTTAATGGGATGAGGACATCATGCCATTAATATACTGTTCTTGTGGACCACAATTCTATATCGAAAGGGTGACCATCTACGTATGGCCACTTATTTGTATGGTACCCTGTTAGGGGACCAATTCCACCCAGTTTATCGGCATGTCATGGTTTATATGCTTCGCGTGGATTTTATCGCAAGGATGTCCTTACTCAAGGGCCTTGCCCTTGAATTCCATGAAAATCTTATCTTATCATCCTATTAAAGCTTATTCTTGAAACTCCTTATTGGCTATAAACTATCATGGATGTCTAGATCTATCTTTAATGCTGTGCATATAAGGGCCCGATCTGGTCCTGGGAGGAGCACCCAAAAGTACTAGTGCCCATGGGAGTTGTAATGATCACGGTGTCTAGCATTGCACCGAAGTACTTTCTCTCTTGATCTTTGGCATTACACACTCTCTCTCTTTCTCGCGTGCGTGACTCAACTTTCGTGACTTTACTAGCGTGGCCCGACACGGGCAAAGTACTTGCGTGAAATAGCCAATAATCTATAAAGTCTCTCATGAATATCTCTTGTTTAAGACTCGCTTGGATGTTTTGCAAGACGTGTTATTCTATTGATTAGTTTTATTTCACTTGCTCAGTTATTTCTACATGCATAGCCATATTGTATTTCATGTGAAAAATTGTAATTACTTAAACCCATTGCTAGTTCCTGAGATATAATTCCTACTGAGCGTTCGCTCACTCAGTTTTATTCCAATATTTTTCAGGTAATCAGGTGGCTAGCGAGACCGAGACTCACACGGGCGGGACAAGTGTGCAAGCGAGCTTCGGAAACTAGTGAACCCGAGTCTTTTTATCTTTCTTGAGTCTAGATAGTATTGTCTAGCTAAGTTAGCTTATCGTATCTTATTCAGTTATCTTGTCTAAGTCTGTTAGTATGTCGTTTCCTTCCTTCCATTGTGATGGAGTCTTTAAGTTAGAAAAAAATAAGTTCTTGTAAGAGATTTATATTAGAAATAAAATTTCCATTGTTGTTCAAAATTATTTTAGTCTTATGCGATTGCTCTTGATCATTCATTAACTGCCACGTTCCGAGCAAACGACACGTTCCGCTGCTATCGGTTCGGGGCGTGACAGAGATGGTATCAGAGCTTCGGCTTTCTTATCCTCCAGTTATTAGGTCCCAAGGATAGATCATCCTTGTCAGTCATATCAGAGCTTCGGCTTTCTTATCCTCCAGTTATCAAGTCCAAGAGATAGGTTGAGTATCCTTGTCAGTCATCCTATAGGAGTTTCGTGAGAGATGGATAGAACTTGGGGTTAAAGTTATAAAATAAAGATAAAATATTTGCATTAATTCTTGAGTCAATAAATTATCTCCCCACTTATCCTTGCAGGAACCTAGATAAAATGGAAGCATCTAAGCCAAGCTTTGTTCATGAGATGATCTTAGTAGATGTCCAAACTTACGCGGACCTTGTCAGGAGAGTTCAAGAGCTAGAGAAAGTGGTGGAAGAAAAAGAAAGAGTTGAAGGGAATGCCCATGAGTCGGGAAAGTTCATCACTACCAAGAAAAGAATAAACGAGGGTGATATTTCACAAAGGTGTAAGAAATGCCAGAAATGTAAGAAGTGTAATAAGAAGGGAACTTTGACAGATCACTCGCAAGGTAAGTGTAAATCTTGTGGTAGATATGGTCACAAATCGAAGAAGTGTTGGTGGAGTTCGGGAGCATGTCTGCGTTGTGAAAGCTTAGACCATAAGATAGCAGAATGTCCTATTTTGATCCAAAAGCTTCCAAGAGAAACTCAAGCTGTGGCCGAACTTGTCAGGAAAGAAGTTGTGGAAGGTATCCCTCACCCGAAATCCTAAACTAGCTCTTCCATACTTAAGATTTCTTCTGTATAAGCTCATAATAAGTGATAGCTAGACTCTGTTAGGAATGGAAGATGATGTGAATTTGGGGACCAAATTCTTTTAAGTGGGGGAGGGTGTAACACCCGGTAATTTTGAAGGCTAAAAAGGGAATAAATATATAAATATATATTTAAAAAAAAATAACATGTTATTTTTAAGTAGTCATTTAATGCACAACATAATTTTAATTGAATTGAGAATCATTAAATCTTGAAGAAAAGGTCAATTTATATTTTTTACTAATTTAGCAAATTTAATATTCTACATTTATTACATTATAAAGGGAGGATATATGAATATAAGATTTACATAAAGACTTTGGACTGATGTACAGACTTTATGGATGAAGGAATGTGTATACTTTAGAGAATAAATGGTTGAATGTATAGAATTGGAGAATGTATGGACTTGAAGAGTGTATGGACTTGGGGAGTGAGATGCTCTGGAATGTACAGGCTCTATGGAATGTGTGGACTTGTGAGTGTATAGACCTTGTGAGTGTATAGACTTAGGGAATGTGTGGACTTGTGAGTGTATAGATTTAGGGAATGTATAGACTTGGAGAAAGTGTAGACTTGTGAGTGTATAGACTTAGGACTTGGGATGAAGGAATGTACAGACTTGTGAGTGTATAGACTTAGGGAATGTGTGGACTTGTGAGTGTATAGACTTATGGACTTATGAATGTATAGACTTGAGTGGGTAGAATGTATAGACTTAGGAATGTATAGACTTTGGATGACTTTGGATGAAGGAATGAATGTATAGACTTGAGTGGGTAGAATGTATAGACTTCAGGAAAGTATAGACTTCAGGAATGCAAAGACTTTGATAATGTATAGACTTGTGTAATGGAATGTATGGACTTGAATGAATGTATAGACTTAAGGAATGAATGTATAGACTTGGGGAAGGAGTGTGTAGACTTGGAGGAATGTATAAACTTATGCATTGTATGGACTTATGGATGTATAGACTTGGAGAAAGAATGTATAGACTTGTGCATTATATAGTTAAAGAGTAACAGAGATATATATACAATATTAGTCTTTTGAAGGGTAAGTGGAAATGCTAAAAATGAAATGACGCCAACGTATGCCTGTGTCAATTGCATAGAAAATGACTTTGAACAAGTCGTCATTTCAAATAAAATGAATAGTGCCGATTTTTCGACTAAAGAATTTTGGAAAACTAATTATATGAAAAAATAAAGAAAAATGGAAAACTCATACCCCTAAAATTTCCTATCTAGATCACATCTAGAAAAAAAAAGATAAAAATCATGAAAGATCGTTACACCTTAAATTAACAAAATAGGAAAGGTGAATGACGCCTTTGTTCAAGTCGTCAATTAAGGAATTGACGACTGTTCGTACGGGCGCCATTTTTAAGCGTCCATTCTATAAGAAACGACTTTGAGCAAGTCGTTATTTCTAAATTAGAAAAATCAAATAAAACATAAATAGCATAAGGAAGGATAAAACACAATTTTACTTCTTCAAAAAAATGCTAAAAGGAAAATGACGCCATGGTCATGGGCGTGTGTTTTATAAAAGGTGACTTAAACTAAGTCGTGAATTCAAAATAAAGTGAATAGTGCCACCTTTTGATTTAAATGAATTTTTAAAAACTAATTATATGGAAAAATAAAAAAAATTAGAAAACTATTACCCATAAAATTTCATAACTAGGCTTAATCAAATAAAAAAGATAAAATTCTCGAAAGATTATTATACCTTAAAAGATAACGTTAACTAACGAGAATTTCTTAAATAAAGCAAGAGTTGTGTTTGGGAAGGGTTTAAAAGGAGTAATCCTAATACTAATAGGACATGTACTACGTGGATTAAAGTCCCAACCAAACTCAAACTCTAACACTTTCAAATCTGAATCGAATTCGACCCCCCTTTGGGTTCTAAGCACTATAAATACCTTGCCTTAAACCCCTTCTAGCCTGCTGTTATATTCTTTTGTGGATCTTCTTGGCTGCCGAAGAACTTGCTGCATCTTCCTTTTCCGACGTGCGAAGGCTATCTTCTCCTTCTTCTTCCTCTACCTTCGGTTAGGGATTATGAAGAATATTGATGGTTCTTCCTTTTCCTCCTGCAGGGTAACTGCAGCGTGAAGGTGTTTTCCTGAAGAACGCGGGTTCTTCATTGTCTGCCATCTTCTTCCGATTACAGTGAAGAAGGGAAGCTGTGATTTCTCTACGTTCCAAGTCTAGGAGAAATCTTCTATTATCACCGACGTACTATCTGGAGGCTGCTATTACTTGGCTATTAGAGTGCTGTTAGAGTTGCTGGTTACACAACTTCTGAGGGATTTGTTTCGAACAGAGTATCGTCCTCTCATCAAATCCTTCACTACCATCAACCCAGATCACCAATCAGGTAGGTTTTCTCAAGAACTATAGCCCAAACTAGCATAATAAATTATGATAATGTCATCTGATAACTCATGCATATAGTTTCTCTACGTTTTCATAGTTTTTTTGAGAAATTTTGAAAGTAACGACCCTCTCTAGGGCGCTAATTAAAGATCTGACGACTGACCTAAGAGTCGTCAATTTCAGGAAAATTAATAAATACGCACGTTTGCAATTTAATATCTGTGAAACCTGTAGTTAAATCTAATGCATGGTCATATATCTAGAATCCTGCTATTTTTCTTGTCCAGTTCATATATGAATTTCCTGAAATTTATTTATCATGAAAAATCATTACTGTTCATATTCTTAGAAACCAATGTTAATTAACGACCCTCAGTGAGTCGTCTTTCATGAAATTGACGCCCCTGACTAAGGCGTTTTCTAGTGAAAATACAGAATTAAGGAAATTCAGCAAAAATAGATATTTATAATGGACGACTGTTCCTGAAGTCGTCAAATTAAAGATAAACGACCCAGTGAAGGGCGTTAATTTGTTAAGTAGTGACTTAGGTTAAGTCGCTAATTCCTGTGCGATTATTTTATACTATTTGAACCGAGGGTTTTATATACATACATATATATATATATATATATATATATGTATATGTATATATCGGCACTATGTTCCATTCCGTGAATATAGTCCCGTGTTCCACGATGTTTTATCGATTGCCCCTCAAACTCTCGGTGACATACAAGCTCTCCATTGGACATTCCGTTCCTTTGGACTGGCAAGTTAGTTATTGAGACCTCCGTAAGTCTCCTCGTAGTCTTGGATTCCCTCAAGGTCGACTGAGCGGGTTGTACCATAAAAACCTATTACACTATTTTACCATGTCACTCTATAGAAACATGGTATACCGGCCCTCATGATATGCTAGGAGGATATCATGAGAATATTCTTAATGGGATGAGGACATCATGTCATTAATATACTGTTCTTGTGGACCACAATTCTATATCGAAAGGGTGACCATCTACGTATGGCCACTTATTTGTATGGTACCCTGTTAGGGGACCAATTCCACCCAGTTTATCGGCATGTCATGGTTTATATGCTTCGCATGGATTTTATCGCAAGGATGTCCTTACTCAAGGGCTTTGCCCTTGAATTCCATGAAAATCTTATCTTATCATCCTATTAAAGCTTGTTCTTGAAACTCCTTATTGGCTATAAACTATCGTGGCTGTCTAGATCTATCTTTAATGCTGTGCATATAAGGGCCCGATCTGGTCCTGGGAGGAGCACCCAAAAGTACTAGTGCCCATGGGAGTTGTAATGATCACGGTGTCTAGCATTGCACCGAAGTACTTTCTCTCTTGATCTTTGGCATTCCACACTCTCTCTCTTTCTCGCGTGCGTGACTCGACTTTCGTGACTTTACTAGCGTGGCCCGACACGGGCAAAGTACTTGCGTGAAATAGCCAATAATCTATAAAGTCTCTCATGAATATCTCTTGTTTAAGACTCGCTTGGATGTTTTGCACGACGTGTTATTCTATTGATTAGTTTTATTTCACTTGCTCAGTTATTTCTACATGCATAGCCATATTGCATTTACATGTGAAAAATTGTAATTACTTAAACCCATTGCTAGTTCCTGAGATATAATTCCTACTGAGCGTTCGCTCACTCAGTTTTATTCCAACATTTTTCAGGTAATCAGGTGGCTAGCGAGACCGAGACTCACACGGGCGGGACAAGTGTGCAAGCGAGCTTCGGAAACTAGTAAACTCGAGCCTTTTTATCTTTCTTGAGTCTAGATAGTATTGTCTAGCTAAGTTAGCTTATCGTCTCTTATTCAGTTATCTTGTCTAAGTCTGTTAGTATGTCGTTTCCTTCTTTTCCATTGTGATGGAGTCTTTAAGTTGGAAAAAAATAAGTTCTTGTAAGAGATTTATATTAGAAATAAAATTTCCATTGTTATTCAAAATTATTTTAGTCTTATGCGATTGCTCTTGATCATTCACGACTGTCTAACTGTCACGTTCCGAGCAAACGACACGTTCCGCTGCTATCGGTTCGGGGCGTGACAAAGCAGACAGCAGAATAAGGTTCTGTGAAAACAAGAAGAATTTGTGTGTAACGCCTGTGAATTTTCTAGGAATTTTTTGGGATTAAATATGATTATTAAGCATTTAAAAAGGCTTAATGGGCTACTAAAATGCTTTAAGGATTATTTAAATCAATTTAAAGGCCCTATAATAACCAAAGGGCTAAGCCCAAATAAAATAGGCCCAAAGACCCCATTCCATGGCCTTTTGACCCAAGCCCATTACTAGAAACATAATTTGGGTAATTTACGGATTTAAATAGGATAAATAAGCCAATTAACGGGATAACTAGGGGATATTAAGAAAATCTAAAAATTTTAGAATAAACGCCTAAAAGCGATCTATCGCACGACCGCTATCTCATAATAGCGGCCCCATCCGACCGCTACTATGTTCCGTGAACGGGGTTTTGGAAACCATAGAAAATTAGATTTTTATCCAGCCCAAATGCAAGAGTTCGATGTTATCTGATATGTAACATAGTCTAGGACTCTTAGGGATCAGTCCTACCCCTAATTAGGACTCCTAGATCGATCTAATCCCTCAAACCCTAGTAAACTCTATAAATAGAGCTCAGATTCGACCTGTGCGAACCTTACTTTTGGCTCACGTTGTTCGATGGTAAGGAGTTGGTATTTTAGGTTGATTCTTTAGAACTTTTTATTTATTTTAGTTTTATCTAACTCCCCACCAAATTTCATGCTAGGAGGTCAAGCGTCCAGAGAGTTAGGAGCCCCCGAAATTGTTGTTTCTCTAAAAGGTGCTCAGGAACCAACGTGCTTGTCTAAGGAAGATCTAGGGATTGGAAACCCTAATTGAGGTATTTAGAAGTTCATCCTTTAGAACAATTTGTTAACCTTTATATCTTCTACCTAATCTCCAAATTTCATAGATTTAGGTCAAGAGGTTAAAGAGAACGAGGGACGAGAAGTTGCTGGTTTAGTACAGGACGTGTAAAAACTAGGTCGTCCTTCCAGTCCAAAATTCAAAGTTTAAAGCATGTTACAAAAGTAGGTTATCTCATGGATAGCTAAATTAACGTGTTAGGAATAAAAGCCCTCTGGTTTCATGCGATTTTATGCTCTGTACATGGTGTGTTTCATGTTTTACTATCATTGTGCATCTAGGTGATCACTGCATGCATGAACCATGCCTTTAATGAGATGAGTAAATATTTGTCGCATAATTCATTTAAACCCTGCATCTCCATGTGTTTCTTATGTTCTATCATGTCTTATCCCTCCATTTAGCATGGTTTCCATTTATCTATTGTCCAAGAATAGGCCTTATGTGCCCTATTTTATTTCTGTCTGCTACATATAAGAAACTGTCTATATCAGACCGCCATAATCATGACCCTTATAAACATATGTTAAGCCTAGTTAATAAAGTTATATTCCTAGTTATGAGTTTACATATATGAACTTGGTTATATTGAGCACCAATCATGCTCGTTTTCATGTCTCCCATGCTTTAGAAACCTATTTTTAACTTATGCTATTTTCATGCTGTTGACAATGAAAATATTATTAATTTTTCCTAACTTCTGCTTCTGCAGGTCTTAAGTTTTGATCGAGTGCTCTTGTGCCGACAAAAAATAAAAGAAAGAAAAGAAGAAAAAGAATGGCGGAAGCCGAACAAAAGACGAGACTGAAGAAAAAAAAAGAAAAGAAGAGATGCTTGGCTCCAACAGACAACCGCTAAAACAAGACTCGAGAGCTCGAAAAAATATTCGAGACCATCCCTGAAAAAATGAGCAGCAGCTCGGATAATAAGTACAAGCCGGTCTATTGGCCAACCTTCACAAAAGAAGAAAGTAGACACAATTAGGCCTAGACAACCTAAATGGGTTGAAAGATGTTGGGAACGGGAATGGAGAGGCCCTAAACCGGTGTGGCAGACTTTAAACCGGCGCCATACTAAACCGGCGCGCAAAAGCTCCAAGGTGGTTAATCCGACGCGCAAAAAATGCTTCAAGGCCAGTCACCCGGTGCGCCAAGTTCCCACGCCATATCAAGAGGCCCTCCATCCTATAAAAGACATGCTTCAAGCGCAAGAAAGGGGAGAGCGGGAGAAGAATAGGAAAAAGCCAGAGCAGAAGAAGATAGAGGGAGAGAGCCTCCGAAAGCAAAAAATAGGAAAACCAAAGAAGAGGGGGGAAAGCTTTTCCCGATACTCTATTTTTCGTCCCAAGAAGAAGAGGTGGGTTTGTGCGAGCTCAGTCATCTCCCACCCCCTTCCCATCCAAAAATCTCTCACAGTTAGTATGTGTAGGGCTATGATATGAGCCCAACCCTCTTTTCTTTGGGGTGATGTGTGTTCTTTTCCATTCCATCTTGTCCCTGTCTTCTACCATGGCTATGGGGTTGTAATGCCCGACGGTTGGCTTCCAGGCGACAACGCCGGGCCATGTTCACAGATGTATTAAATGGGCCTTTCATTGGTAGTTCAATAGTATGATGTGAATATTCTTGTTGCATTTAGATATTATTCCCTGTACGTTGCAAATTTATATAGCTTCTATCGGACATTGTTTTGGTTTTCATGTTCTAGCACAGAAAATGCCCTGAGCTGTGTAAGGGCTACACAAAACCCATCCCCATCCACGGGGTTCTTTCCCTCAGTGTGTTGATTATGTAGAATATATCATGTGCTCATCGTGGGTTTCACCGCCGGAGACACACACACACACACACACACACACACACACACACACACACACACACACACACACACACACACACACACATATATATATATATATATATATATATATATGCATCCCCATTCACCTCCAGAATTGGCTCCCTACCATCCCTCCATTCATAGTTATGAATTGGAGGGAATAGGGCCACACCTACAATCTGGGCACGGAGTCTTCCGACACGGTTAATCTCCCACATGCCGCCTGCCAACTGCTTGAGCGTGTGCTTCTTACAATCCTTGTGGTTCGTCAGCTCACGGCTAACCTCTAGGTGCTAACCAATTAACCCCTCTGTGCTTGACCCGCCATCTATGATTTAACGGTCGAATGATTCGCCCGAGAAGGACAGGGTGAGGGTCTGTTTGATAGGGCCCATCCCTCTTTCCTGTATACGGGTGAAAGTTGTTTTGTTTCATCTTCTCGATGATGATAGTCCAGTGACTGGGGAGGGGGAACATCCCCCAACAAGCACTCATGTTACCTTTCTCTGAATCACCACAAGGCCATATGATCCCATCCCCCTGTGGCGTGGAGCCCTATGAGCCTTTGAAGGTGGATAGAAATGGGTCCTCGACCCGACATTAAATCCATGTTCCCTCAGGAATGGTGGTGGCTGTGGGTAAGGTACCTCTTGTAGGCTAGCCCTTGAGGTTTCCCCCCATTTTGGTCGTCCCTTTAAGCAATGCTTTTGGCCCATGGAGTATTGGTGCCCCTCGTAGGCTAGTCCACGGGATTTCCATCCATCTGGGCCTCCCGATCACCGTTTGGAATTCCCGGCTTTAAGGAGCGTACGACATTTTCTATGGGACTGTCTCCACTTTTCCACCGCAACCCTTCTAGGTATGGGGAGATGTTGCCAATTTTTTGGCTGAATACTTAGTCTGGATCATGGAGGAACCTCAATGCTGGGATTGTGAACTTGTTTTTGACTGTGCTTGAGTAGGAACCTCGCACAAGTCTTGATTTGCCGTGTTTGCAGGGCAACTAGAATCTGAATTAACTCATTGATCGACCTAATTAACATCAGAAGGCTGAACATAGCCTCAGTGTAGCTCAACAATCCAAAAATCATCAAACCTGTCCTAAACCGGCACGCCCCTAATCCGGCGTGCCCTCAACTTGTGCGGTACTCCCCGCGCCGTTTTAGCCCTACACTCAAAACCTATTTCAACCCCATGGGCCCTAAACCGGCGCGGCCTTAGTGCGCCGTTTATACCCCTTGGGAGCGCGCCGTTTACACCCTTTGGGAGCTTGTCATTTTAAACCCCTCACATGCATCGACCTTAGGCCCCCACATGCATCAACCTTAGCCCACCCGCGTCGACCTTACCCCCTATATGCACCGTCCTTAGGCCCTTTGATGCATCGACCTCATCTCTTGTGCACATAACTCAGCCACTACTGCTGTATCGACCTCACCCACCAACCCATTTGGTAACATGTATTTACAAGAGCATACACATACATATCCCATGGGTATATAAATCATCATAAGCATTTAGGCCCTCATTCGTTTCACTGCCTCACGTCCATTTGGGTGTTTGTTGGGTTTATCATTAAAGGACCGTGGAATATTGGTACCCTTCGTAAGCTAGCCCTCGGGGTTTCCATCCATCTAGATCCGCTGATCACCGTTTGGCTTCTCAGCTTTAAGGAGCTTACCTCAATTCTGTGGATATGTCTCCACTTTTCTCCAGACACTCCGAGTCTAGGGGAGATGCTGCTAGATTGTTGCCAGGACATTTTGACCATTTACAAGATCGGAAATAAAACAAAATAAATAAAAATGATAATAATAATAATAAAACAGACAATCAACAACTAAAATAATAATAATAATAATGAAAATAATAAAAATAAAAACAAAACTAAACAAAGAAAATAAAAAAAGAGTCACCGCGTTAACCGGTGCGCTCCTAATCCGGCGCACCCCTAACCGGCGCGATACCCCTGCGCCGGATTAGCACCACACTCAAAACCTTAAAAAACCCCAATGACAATTATTAGGCGCGGTACCCCCACACCGTTTTAATACTTCCCCATCACCGTGCCGTTTTACCACCCACGCAAGCTTCCTACCGTTTTCATAACTTAATATACACGTAACACACCCATCTCCAAAACATATTCACACCCGCTAATGCCCCATTAACACTAAACCTCCATTAATGCTAAACACCCATCAACCTTTAAACATACACCCACGTTTAATGCATACCCCATCCATACATATTAATATATATATAAGAAAAGAAGGAAACAAAATCCAAAATAAAATAAACCAACACCACATATACGTTCACCCCCCCATCCCATATGTACATATGCGTATTAAAAAAATGGGGAAGATCAAACAGTAAAATTAATGAGACACTCTCATTTAAAAAAATGGAGAAATAAAAATGACTAAAATAAAATAAAATAAAAAAAGAATGGGTGACAAAATGACATAATAAAATAATAAAAGAATAGGAATAAAAATAATAAATAAATAACAAAGAATTGATTAATGAATAATTGTCGAATAAACGCCAATAAGGAAATAAAAAGTTATATGCATCCAATAAAAACAAACAAACAAACAAAACAAATAAATAAACAATAAGTAATAAATGAGTAATTGAAAGGGGAAGATATAAATAAATAATAATACGAATAAAATAAGAATAAAGAATTTAAGAAAAAGAAGCACATTCATGCATCCAAAATAATAACAAGAATAAGTAAAGAATAATGAACATGACTATGTCTGCTCCGGAGCTCTCACCTCCTCTGGACCCCGGGTATGGGAACACTAATGACACCTCGAGAAGTCGTGCCTAGACCTCGCGATTAATCCAATTATTGCCAAAGCATGACCTAGTCCCGGGCCAATAAGCCACTGAATGTAATTCGTTTTGACCAGGTTTTAACAGTGTCCCTCATTTCTCAAATATCAAATTTTCCGTACCTCGACATACATTGTCCCGATGATACACGAGTCTGCCCGAATATGGTCATACTCGGCCCACCTCATGGGCCCATATGTACGCACCGTAATGTCATGAGCAGCCTCAAAATAAAAAGGCCCCAATACCCCTCGGAACGAGGGAGGTGTGGCCGAAACCTCTTTTGAAATTACTAATAAATGACCGAATAAACGATGAACAATAAACGATATTGCTACCTTGCATGCCTGCATGGTCTGATTCTCTGGTGTATTAAATGGTGACTAGTGGAAAGTCGGGTTATGCCGGGCTGGAGATTTTCACTATGCGTGAGGTGGCCTTCGGACCTAAGTTCTCTGCCCCGTATCCAGAATTGATTCAATAAAAATAAGTATTATCATACCGTATGCTTGCATGTGCAATCGCATCTTTCACATATTCTATTGGCCCCATGGTCATTCTATTTTGACGATTAATCAAGGGTTTTCCTTCTTCTGGAAGGATGTAATTAACGCCGTAGCCTTTATGGTGCGGTAGGTTTTGAGTCCCGACACGATCACCTATAATCGTCTGGTTAGTCAGATGGTGCACATAATAAACTTGTCACTCAATGACTAACACGCCCTACGCTAAAATAAAATCCTTACTAAATATACCAAATAAATTAATATAAAATATTTTAATAAAATCCATCCCCACAAGTTGGCACGCCCTACGCTAAAATAAAATCCTTAATAAATAAACCAAATAAATAAATATAAAATATTTTAATAAAATCCATCCCCACAAGCTGGCACGCCCGGTGGGACTCAACCTCCCTTCATCTTTTCACCAAAATAGAGGGACCATGCGGCCCCCATTGAATTATTTCAAATGCTAATTTTTCATGTCTTGTTTCCCTCCTTGCAAGTCAAAGCAATGGCGAGCGGACTATCTGGACTTGTTTTCGGTCCCCAAATCGTGGATGACCATGCCGTATACGGCTACCTCGCCGTGTCTAGCACCTTTTGCAACTTTCCCCCGGTCGTTGGCTTCCCAACTTCCTGGGAGTTGCATTCATGGGTCTCCTGGACGTGGAGAGTTCTAAACCTGCGAAGCCGAAGAACAACAAAGTTGCGGCCTGCCGAAGTAAGGGCCATGTTAAGAAAACTCGGCTGAAGAGCCCAGTGGTCATGAGCTGCCACGTTCAACATACTACTTGCCCAACTGCGGCGCATAAGAAGAAGCCCACTAGGGGCAACAAGAAGAGCTCTAGAGGAAGAATTGCTGCTGCTCCCCGGGCCCGACTTTCGACATCCGAGAAGTCCATGTTGATCGGGGGCATCCGAGTCTACTTCAATGGCCGTAGTGCCGAAGTTCTGTCGGACCAGGTCATTCCAACCGTCCCCACCCATAACACCTTCCAAGTTCTAGCAAACCGGAGGGTGAATTTTGATGACAACAAGTAAGGGAGGCCAAACCCGAATATGTCAAAGTTTAAGCAAATCTGGGTTCCCAAGAGGGTCCGGGGCCCTACACTAGCTTCGCAAGGCTTCAAAAATTCTGCTAATGTCCCCAAGAGAGGGGGCAAAAAGACTATGCATGCAGAAGAGACCGTGGTTGCGACTCCTCCACCTGCCATCAAGGTCTCCGCAAGACAAGCCCACATCTGCAAATTATCATGGAATTCCATTCAAGCTGCCAAAGTGACACGGCTTTCGTATATGCCGCCTGCCCAAGCCCAAGTGCTGTCGCCTGCTATTTCTCTAGAGTGCAGTCAAGAAGACGTGACAAAAATAGTCTGGGAGCACTTCCATAGCCTCGGGAGTCCCGTCGTGGGCCGACAAAGGTTGCTTTGTATCATCAGGGCTGAAGAAGAAGAAAAAGATAAAATGTCACCCGTAGGGGCGAATGAAGAGGAAAAGCGAGCTAGGGCTAGAACCCTTGAGAAGCCTCCACAAAATGAAAAGATGAAAAGAATTTTAATATATGAAGGGCTAACTTTCTCCCGTCAGGCCCGAAGGGAACTCTGAAAGCATAAAAGAAGGATGCAAATTCTCACTTGCAATATGACGGTGGTGATGAGTACACCTGGTCCCCTGCCAAATGAACAAGAAGAGTCGGCCGAGATTACTGGAAGAAAAGACCCGGCAGCAAGACGGGGCAAAATTGAGGCTGGGCTACTGCATGCCGCTAAGGGCAAAGAGGTTGCTGATGAAGATATTGCTACTGTCACCGCCAGAGTAGTGGCATCTGAGCAAGAAGGAGCATCCCCGCCTCCTTCAATTGAAGGTTCTTTGGGTGAAATGCCTGAGGGCATTAGTAATGAAACAACCATGGACCCCACCGTCCTGATGTTGCTGCAAGGATACCAGCAGGAGATAAAACTGTTGAAGAGAAAATTAAATGAAAAGGCTAAACACACTATGGCACCTGAGGAGCCAGGGGAACAAGACGAGCCATTACGGGAAGGTTCCAATCCCAGGGGTGTTCCTTCAGCGGCCGTTCTACAAACTACAGCTCAGAATCAAACTACTCCCCAGCATTATTCCCAGTGGCTCCAGCTAGCACGACCAATGCCCCTTCAGATGCAGTGGCAGGCTCCCCTGTTAGAGCCTTTGCCACCCAATGCTATGACTTCGGCCACATTATTGATGCAGCCCAGCCACCTCTGCCCTCAACCAGCAGATCTAGTTATGATGAACAAGCTGATGGTGGAGGAAATGATCGGGGCAAGGTTGGCAAAGAGGGGGAGTGATGATTACGCCTCCTTTGACATATATGAACTGCCATATCCAGCCAACCATGCCGCCAAAAGACTGCCACCGGGCATCAATAAACCCCCAAAATTTGAAATATACAATGGGTAGGGCTCCCCGAAAGAGCATATTACACACTAGATAACAGTCATGTGTGACTTGGTGGTGGACGAGTCGTACATGCTGAAGTTCTTTGGGTATTCGCTAACGAGACCCGCCTTCAAATGGTATTCTAGCCTGCCAGTCGGGTTTATCAATGACTGGTCGGTCATGCAGCAGAAATTCAATGAGAGATTCCAAATCATCGAGGCAGAGGTGACCGTGGCTGAGCTGTTGGCGGTCAAGCAAAAAGATAATGAGACGGCTACATAATATATCGAGAGATGGAGGGATCTCAGCACAAGGTGCCGGCATCCCCCGCATCCAGAAGATTCAATACAAATATGCAAATAGAACCTAAAGAAAGAAATCCTAGAGAAAATGATTGGAATAGAAATCTAATCTTTTGACTGACTAATTGATATTGCCACGGAGGTTGAAGGTTTCTTCACAAGATATCCCTCCATTTCTGTCGACTCAGGTCATCAAGCCAGGCAGGTTAATAAACGACCGATGCTGAAAGCGGTCCATGCTGTTAGCCTAGGGGCGAAAAGGCACAAGTTGATGAACAATCCTCCTCCCAATGAACCTGCTGAATGTCGAGAGAGTCGTCCTCCACACAACAAGGCAAAGAAGCTCTATGCCTTCCCCGGGGACAGGACTCGAGCATTATTTAAGTGGGCTATGAAGTATAACAAGATCACTCTTCCAAAGCCAAAGAGGCCTGACGACGTCAAGGGAAGAGACAATCCTTACTTCTGCCCTTATCATCAAATCCTTGGACATCCTATTGAAGATTGCCAAATATTCAAGGACATCGTCCAAGGCCTAATCAGAAGAGGGGAGCTACAAATGAGCGAGGATAGAGTCGATCTTCCGCGCTCTCATGAAATGCCTAATCCAGGGGCATCATTCAATGTGATATCTATATATCAACAGCTGCCCAAAGAAGTGCCAGAAGCTTGCAACCAGCACACTAATGAAGACTGTGTCCTAGCGCCTGAAGAAAAATAAGAAAATTGGCAAGCAACGCCAACAAAGAAAAGAACAAGGTCGTCACCTTGCTCGACTCTGGAGGCCCAGATTCGTGAAGTCATGGCCCAGCCCACTTCGTCCCCTATAGTTCCTACCTGGTATCAAATAGCCCCTCATGTGACTATCAAGAGGCCAGTGGACAACACAAAGAAACAAGCCCCGGCGCGGGTGCATGAAGAAATCAGCTCAGCCATGGAACGGCTACAAACCGCTATAGACAGGCTAGACGAGCATGAGAAGCTCAACAGCCAATCTATGAAGCTCAAGAAGCATGCCCCTCAAAGATGAACTGAATCTCACCAGCTAGCAAAAAGAGCTGAAGAAAAGGTGAGGGTGTTCAATGCACCGAGCAACACACTGTGGGGGCAGATGCCAACCATAAGGGGCAAGGAAAAGAAGAATACAAAGGCTAAAGTGAAATATGTTGCTCTCTCCTGCAACATGCTATCAGCATCATCCGACATGGCTCAAACTTCTGACGAAGAAGAAGAAATCTGCTTTGTGCCGAAAGAAGCAAATCAGGCTAAAGCTTCTGCCTCCCACCATGCTGCTAGATTCGGGGGAATGTCAAGACACCCGCCAGCCAGCAAGGGGGCACAATATCACGTTCCTCCTCTGCTCGGAGGCATAAAACCCAGGGAGTTCATCTCGAAGAAACTGGGCGCGCCCAGCAACGATGACGGGATGCCACTCGCCCCAGTCAAATCGGAGGCGGAAGATAGCACGCCCGGCCCCTCCTGGCAAGATCAGGCCAGGGCTACACTGCTATACCAGAAGTAGCAGGAGATCGAAGTGCTGCAAAAGATGCTAAATGAAATGATTCTAAGTCCACCTATGCCGCAATCGGTAGGACATCTACATGAGGCAACACAAGGTAGTGCTAGCTCATCTAAAGCTTCAGTACGGCCAGTCATACCTCGAATAGCACATGATCTCACACGGGGCATCCTCCCTCAACCACTCCAACACACAGTATCTCGGGCATGTCAGGGGACAACTAAAGCATCTTTGAAGATGGTGCGAATGAGACCGCACTTGCAATCGGACAAGCCAAGGGCAGAATGGACAATGACTATGAAGATGGTCGAAGGGGAAGTCACCGAGGCCGAATTACAAGCAGCCAAAAAAAATGATGATGAGTCCATCTTGGACTACATAAGAAGGTGGATGAATCTCCATGAAAAGTGTCGGCATCCACCTAGCTACGGGGATTCTATTCAAATCTACAAAGAGAATTTGAGAACGAAAAATCTACGATGGGTCATTGACATTGAAGTCACGACCTTTGAATAGCTGAGTGATATCGCAGCCAATGTCGAAGCAGTTCTTGCAAGGATTTGCCCGACTTCTACACCCTCTGTAAGGCCCGTGCCTTAATGGATCCTTAACGGATTTTGTTCTTGTATTTGTTCTGAAATTTTCAGCTATTTTGGATTTTTAGGAATTTATCTGGTATTTTTCCAGATTTATTTGGAGTTGTTTGAGGGTTATTAATATTAATAAGATTTATATATATATAATGATTATATTATATATATATTAATTTTATTTTTATTATATCTCTCACCCTCACTCCCTCTCTCCCCTCGTCGATCTCACTCTCCCTCACGCTCTCTCTCTCTCTCTTCTGCGGCCGTCCTCTTCCCCTCTCTTGGGTTGCAGGCCATTCGACGGCGGATTGAAGCGTGGATGGTGCCGGTGGATTCCTCGCGTCGAGAGGAACGCGTGGGTACCCATTTCGGCATGATTCGGTGATCGTGGGAGCGAGGTGGAGAGTGAAGGTCTCGTGGCTCTTCCTCCTTGCATGCGACCATTTCGTCGGTTTCGGCTCGCAAAAGGTAGGGGGATGGAATCCTGATCTTACTAGGATCATTTTCTATAGCTCGTTCTTTCGATTAGATCCCCGTAGCACGCTTGATGTCCATTTTTTCCTATTTGTGGGGTTTTTAGCTAAATTCTTGAGTTTAATGCTTTTTAGGCATTGCATGTGATGTTTTTAGGTGTTAAATTGTTATATACGATGTATGGTTTGACAGGTTACAGGTTTCTACGTCGATACCCGATGATTTTTTTCGTCCGGGAGGGCTCCGGTTTTCAAACCGAACCCGCCCGTGTCCCAGGTGGTGTGACGGTCCTGCCAGGAACCGTCACACTCCTGACGGTCCTTAGAGGACGCGTCGTTTCCAAACAACGGCCCGATGAGGGTGCGTTATTTGGAGAGTAACGGAGGGATCCCCATCCATTACTTGTCTTGCATTTTGCGTTGAGCAGGTCAGGCGGTTAGCCCGACGGCCAGTCGGCCGGCCGTCGCTTCCGTCCGACGCGCCTGAGCGAGCGCGTCGCTTCGCCTGCGACTGATTTCGAACGCTGTATGTTGGGTTTTGGCCTCGGGTGGATGTAACGGCGGTGACCCAATGCGTTGCATTAATGTAACGCACAGGGCCCCTACCGTCACATTCCCTTTGGGGTTTTTGAGCTGGAACTCAGGCGGAAGTAACGGATGGAGTCAGACGCGTCGTTCTTGGTGTAACGCGCCAGTCCCCGACCGTCGCTTTCATGTAGCGGGTGGGCACCCGACTGCCGTTTGCCTGTTGGTTTGAAATAGTTGCCAGCCTTCTCGTTACGCGTTCCATTCTATATATATGCCATGTTTACGTTGCTATAGTATTTGATGGCGTGTTTCTATATCCCAATAGAATTGCTTTTCTTTCCATGCAATGGAACCACTATTGTTGCCCTAAGGTCTGTTGAGTGCCGACCCGCTCGAGGATAGCGGAGGGGTGTTTCCCATACACGGCTTTTAAGCTAGTTCCGTGGGCTCCCAGCCAATGGTAGCGTCCTACCAAGGGAGAAAACTAGCTAGAGGGCCTGGCTCAGGCTAGAGTCAGTGTGTGCACACGTGGTCAGAGACTGTGGACTGACACCGACGGGTGCCACTCCAACTGGTCACTTGGTTTGGTACTGTTTATGCGCTCAGCTTGTCGTTTACCGACTGCGAGTGCTTGAGACGCAGTGTAAGTCGTCAGTGGACGCTTCTGGTTTCTGCTCTAGTGGTTGTCCTTCATTATTGTTTAGATTAGTTAAGGCTTATTCTATTTTGGTAGATTTAGTTTTAGGCGCTTGCATTTATTTAGCTTTGGCATGTGTTAGCTGTTCTACCTGCGTAGTTAGAGTTTACAGCTTTACTTGAGTAGTTTATTCATGCCATTGCCTGTCACTTTATTTAAATGCATGCTCTAATTGCCTTTATTTATGCATGAATGCTTGTTTAGTGCGAGGTAGGGATCCGCGTGACCCCTACTGAGTCTGGCTGTGACTCACCATTCTCCTTTCAGGTGAGCCGCACCCGTCGTCTCCCGGTGCTTCGTGAGCTGTTTCGGAGACCGCGTCTAGTTGCCAGCTTTAGTCGAGCCGCCTTTTGAGGCTTTTGTTATACTGTTGCCGGGGTATGCCCCGTGTAGTTGTACCCTGGTGGACTAGTACCCTTGTTTATCTGGACTAATATATATATATATATATCACTCTGGTTATTTTGAATTGCTTCCGCACTTGTGTTAATTTTATTACGTAATTGTAATCTACACGTTCCAAATTCCAGTTCATTATACATTCCCTCGACAAAACCCTACTAACCCTTCAGGGGCCTCATCAGCCTCTTGGGTGGCTTCCCCAGTTCTTGGTATCGGTGTATCGATGTTATCGGTATATCGGTATCCTAAACTCTGGGTCGTTACAGTTGGTATCAGAGCGGATGTTTGAGGAATTGTATAAGGAATTGAAATTTGTGTTTGTCCAGAGCTAGTCCTGTGTCGTCTATTGCTGGCTTAGGGTGTTTTCTGTATGATTGATGGATTTTGTTGTTGTTTTATGATCTCAGCTGAGTAATTATGCCGCCTCGTCGAGGAAGACCTCCTCGAGTTCCTCGTGCTCCTCGAGATACGCCCAGGGAAGATAGCGATTCTGCACCTCCTCCTGCAGTTCCTGCTGTCCCAGTTGTTCCTCCTCCAGCGCCGATTGTTGCTCCTCAGGTTGAAGTGCTTGGCAGTCGAGGCAAGGCTTTGAAGGAATTCCTGATGTTCAAACCGCCTCCTTTCGATGGTCAAGCTGATACAGAGGTTGCGAGGCAATGGATGGATGCGATCGAGCGTGTATTTGTTTCGATGGAATGTGCTGAAGATGAGAAGGTTATGCTTGCCACCTTTCAACTCCAGGGTACGGCCATTACATGGTGGAAAGCCGAGTGGTAGATCGCTTTTCATTCAAGACCTCTTCGGCAGATCACATGGGCAGAGTTCACAGCTGCTTTCGAGCGTGCCTACACTCCTGCCTGTTTACAAATGACAAAGATGTATCAATTCATGGAGCTGACTCAAGGTGGTATGACGGTGCTTCAGTATCGGAATAAGTTTATGGAATTAGGTCAGTATGCGCCCCATGTGCTGGCTAGTGAAGCTTTAAAGACACAGCAATTCTCGCGTGGTTTGAGGCCAGAGTTAAAGATGCCCCTGATTGCAAGTCGTGTTGCAGACCTTGATAGTGCATGCCAGACAGCTGTGGCACTTGAGCTGGAGATGACGAGACCGGGTGGATATCCTCAAGCAGGGTCAGTTCAGCCCGCAGTACAGTCTCAGCAGGCGTACCGACCACCAGTGCCAGGTGTTCCCTCAGTCCAATCAGAGGTTAGCAGTGCTTCCTCTCCTTCCAAGACCAAGTTTAAGAGGTTCAAGAAGAAGAAGAAGTTTTTCCAGCAGCCGTCCGGTACAGATGTAGTTCAGCAGCCGACAGCACCTTCTACTCAGACCCGTCAGAGTTGAGCTGTCAGTCAGCCATGGACGTGTCGGAGATGCGGTGGTCATCACAAGGGCCAGCCGTGTTCTCTTCCCGTTGTTTGCTTTCGATGTGACCAGCCAGGTCATGTGGTTCGGGATTGCCCGCTGAGGCCGAAACAATTGCAAGCTCCTCAGTTTTCTCAACCTCAGCAGTCGCAATTCAGACCTCCTCCTGCACCGCAAGCTTAACAACAGTTCTTTTCTCAAGCGTCGGCGTCTTCTCAGCAATCCTCAGCTGGATCTAAGAAGCAGAAAGGCAAGGTTTCTCATGTGACTAGAGCTGATGCTGTTGCAGCCCATCTTGTGGAAGGTACGATTATGCTTTATGGTCTTTCAGCTCGCGTCTTATTTGATTCTGGTGCTTCTCACTCTTTTATTTCTGAGGATTTCATGGCATGTATTGAGGAACCGACTTCAGAGATAACTTGTGAGATGTATGTGGAGATGCCTTCGGGAGATTTCATGATTACACCCCTGTGTTTGGAAGAGTCTCCTGTTATGATCGATAATCACCAGTTGCCGGCGAGATTATATGCATTGCAGCTGGCAGATTATGATGTTATTCTGGGAATGGATTGGTTGGAGCATTATGGAGCTGTGGTTGACTGCAGGTCGAAGAAAGTCTATTTTCAGCCACAGGGGAAATCAACTTTTTATTTTCAAGGTATTCGATCCCGATCTTCTCGTATGATTGTTTCTGCTATTTGAGCCTTTAGGTTGCTTAGTGCAGGTTGCCAGGGGTTTCTTGCTTCTGTGGTTGCTGTTGAAAAACCACAGCGGGATGTCTGTGATATTCCTGTTGTTTGTGAGTTCCCTGATGTGTTTCCTGACGAGTTGCCAGGCTTGCCTCCAGAGCGAGAGATAGAGATGGTGATTGAACTGATTCCAGGTACAGGCCCGTTAGCAAAGGTACCGTATCGAATGGCTCCAGCTGAATTGAAAGTACTACGAGCACAGCTACTTGAATTACTGGAAAAAGGTTATATTCGCCCCAGTTTTTCTCCGTGGAGTGCCCCAGTGCTATTTGTGAAGAAGAAAGATGGAAGCCTGAGGCTTTGTATTGATTACATGCAATTGAATCAGGTGACTGTCAAGAATAAGTATCCGCTTCCCAGGATTGATGATTTGTTTGACCAGTTACAGTCTACTACAGTCTTTTCACGGATTGATCTCCGGTCTGGCTACTTCCAGTTGCGAATCCGGGAATCTGATGTGGAGAAGACAGCTTTCAGCACTCGATATGGTCACTTTGAATTTCTGGTGATGCCGTTTGGTTTGTCTAATGCCCCAGCAACTTTTATGGACCTAATGCAGCGTATCTTTCGTCCATTTCTTGATCAGTTTGTGGTGATCTTTGTTGATAATATTTTGATCTATTCTGCCTCTGATGAAGATCTTGTGCAGCATTTGAGGATCGTTCTGCAGACTCTAAGAGATCACGAGCTTTATGCGAAGTTCAGTAAATGTGAATTCTGGCTTCGGGAAATTCATTTTCTTGGTCACGTGATTTCTGGTGACGGAGTGGCAGTGGACCCTGCGAAGATTGATGCTGTTTTGAGTTGGCAGAGGCCTAGAACTGTGATAGAAATACGGAGCTTCCTAGGTTTGGCTGGGTACTACCGCAGATTCATCCAAGATTTTGCGAAGATTGCAGCCCCGATGACTAGACTGACTCGTAAAGATGTACCTTTTGTCTAGTCAGATCAGTGTGAGGCTAGCTTTGTTGAATTGAAAAGGCTATTGACTTCTTCTCCTGTGTTGACTTTGCCTTCCGACTCGGGTGGTTTTCTGGTTTGTACTGATACTTCTCGAGTAGGTCTGGGTGCAGTGCTGATGCAACATGGTAAAGTTATCGCATATGCATCTCGGCAATTGAAACGACATGAAGAAAATTATCCCACGCATGATCTGGAGCTAGCTGCAGTTATTTTTGCCTTAAAGATCTGGAGACACTATCTGTATGGCGAGAAATTTTAGATTCTTATTGATCATCAGAGTTTACAGTATATATTCTCCCAGAAAGATCTGAATCTCAGGCAGAGGCGATGGATGGAATTCATGAAAGATTTTGACTTTACACTCTCCTATCAGCCGGGCAAAATGAATGTTGTGGCTGATGCTCTGAGCAGGAAAGTGCTGGTCAGTCATTTGTTGCTTCATGAATGGAAATTGTAGAAATGGCTTCCGAGCGAGGCATTCAGTGCAGAGTTTCCTGCTGATCCGAAGATGGCAGTTTATGCTAGTTTGATTTTGGGTTCAGCTTTATATCAGCAGATTCAAGAGGCCCAGCAAGCTGATTCTGATTTGGCCCGTGTTATATCAAGATATGATGTGGAATTTGATGCTGAGCTAGTTGTCAGTTTCCAGGGCAGATTATATGTTCCTCCTGATGATGACTTGAGGCATGAGATTCTGAATGAAGCCCATGGTTCCCGTTTTGCTATTCATCCAGGTGTCACCAAGATGTATCAGAATTTGAAGAAGCAGTTCTGGTGGCCAGGTATGAAGAAAGACGTGGCTATATTTGTTTCTAAGTGCTTGACTTGTTAGCAGGTTAAAGCCGAACATCAAAAGCCAGGTGGTTTGCTTCAACCATCAGAGATTCCGATGTGGAAATGGGACCATGTTACTACAGACTTTGTGGTGGGTTTGCCTCAAACTTCTCAAGGTTTTGATGGTGTCTGGCTGCTTGTCGACAGATTGACTAAAACTGCCAGATTATTGCCAATTAAGGTTGCTTGGAATGTGCAGAGGTTGGCCGAGCTATATGTGCAGAAGATCGTGCCACTGCATGGAGTTCCTGTTTCACTTGTGTCAGATCGTGACCCACGTTTTACCTCCGGCTTCTGGCGCAGTTTCCAGAAGGCTTTGGGCACTGAGTTAGCTTCCAGTTCAGCGTATCACCCACAGTCAGATGGACAGTCAGAGAGGACTATTCAGACTCTGGAAGACATGCTGAGATTGTGTTGCCTTGAATGGCAAGGTTCGTGGAGTCAGCATTTGCCACTTGTTGAATTTGCTTATAATAACAGTTTTCACTCCAGTATTGGTATGGCTCCTTACGAAGTGCTATATGGTCGTCCTTGTCGTACTCCCTTGAACTGGTTTGATGTTGGGGATTGATTGTTGACAGGACCTGAAATGGTGCAGCAGTGTTCTGATGTGATTCGTCTGATCAGGCAGAGATTGTTGACGGCTCAGAGTCGACAGAAAAGTTATGCAGATCAGCGTAGACATCCACTACAATTTGAGCTAGGAGATATGGTGTTTGTTAAGGTATCTCCGATGAAAGGTGTTTCCAGGTTTGGGAAGCGTGGAAAGCTTAGTCCGCGGTATGTTGGCCCTTTTCCGATCGTTGAGGCTATTGGTCAAGTAGCTTATCGTCTGCAACTACCCGCGGCCATGCAAGCTATTCATGATGTGTTCCACGTATCTCAGTTGAGGAAATATGTGCCGGATGCTTCTCATGTTCTCGATGATTCAGTTTGGCCTGAAGTGACCGCTGATTTGTCTGCGCCAGAGTTTCCTCTCAGATTTGAAGACCGTCGTGAGCAGCGGTTGAGAAATAAAGTTATTCCTCTGGTAAGAGTTGCTTGGCAGCGTCACTCTGGTAATGAGTCCACTTGGGACCGCGAAGATGAGATGCGTCAGCTTTTTCCTTTCTTATTCCAGTAAGGTATATGTCCTTTCTCAGTTTCCTCCTTTTTCTGTTGTAAATTTCGAGGGTGAAATTTTTATTAGGAGGGAGGGACTGTAGGGCCCGTGTCTTAATGGATCCTTAACGGATTTTGTTCTTGTATTTGTTCTGAAATTTCTGGCTATTTTTCTAGATTTTTAGGAATTTATCTGGTATTTTTCCGAATTTATTTGGAGTTGTTTGAGGGTTATTAATATTAATAAGATTTATATATATATATAATGATTATATTATATATATATTAATTTTATTTTTATTATATCTCTCACCCTCACTCCCTCTCTCCCCTCGTCGATCTCACTCTCCCTCACGCTCTCTCTCTCTCTTCCGCGGCCGTCCTCTTCCCCTCTCTTGGGTTGCAGGCCATTCGACGGCGGATTGAAGCGTGGATGGTGCCGGTGGATTCCTCGCGTCGAGAGGAACGTGTGGGTACCCATTTCGGCATGATTCGGTGATCGTGGGAGTGAGGTGGAGCGTGAAGGCCTCGTGGCTCTTCCTCCTTGCATGCGACCATTTCGTCGGTTTCGGCTCGTAAAAGGTAGGGGGATGGAATCCTGATCTTACTAGGATCATTTTCTATAGCTTGTTCTTTCGATTAGAGCCCCGTAGCACGCTTAATGTCCATTTTTTCCTATTTGTGATGTTTTTAGCTAAATGCTTGAGTTTAATACTTTTTAGGCATTGCATGTGATGTTTTTAGGTGTTAAATTGTTGTATACGATGTATGGTTTGACAGGTTACAGGTTTCTACGTCGATACCCGACGATTTTTATCGTCCGGGAGGGCTCCGGTTTTCAAACCGAACCCGCCCGTGTCCCAGGTGGTGTGACGGTCCTGCCAGGAACCATCACACTCCTGACGGTCCTTAGAGGACGCGTCGTTTCCAAACAACGGCCCGATGAGGGTGCGTTATTTGGAGAGTAACGGTGGGATCCCCATCCGTTACTCGTCTTGCATTTTGCGTTGACCAGGTCAGGCGGTTAGCCCGACGGCCAGTCAGCCGGCCGTCGCTTCCGTCCGACGCGCCTGAGCGAGCGCGTGGCTTCGCCCGCGACTGATTTCGAACGCTGTATGTTGGGTTTTGGCCTCGGGTGGATGTAACGGCGGTGACCCAACGCGTTGCATTGATGTAACGCACAGGGCCCCTACCGTCACATTCCCTTTGAGATTTTTTGAGCTGGAACTCAGGCGGAAGTAACGGATGGAGTCAGATGCGTCGTTCTTGGTGTAACGCGCCAGTCCCCGACCGTCGCTTTCATGTAGCGCGTGGGCACCCGACCGCCGTTTGCCTGTTGGTTTGAAATAGTTGCCAGCCTTCTCGTTACGCGTTCCATTCTATATATATGCCATGTTTACGTTGCTATAGTATTTGATGGCGTGTTTCTATATCCCAATAGAATAGCTTTTCTTTCCATGCAATGGAACCACTGTTGTTGCCCTAAGGTCTGTTGAGTGCCGACCCGCTCGAGGATAGCGGAGGGATGTTTCCCATACACGGTTTGTAAGCTAGTTCTGTGGGCTCCCAGCCAATGATAGCGTCCTACCAAGGGAGAAAACTAGCTAGAGGGCCTGGCTTAGGCTAGAGTCAGTGTGTGCACACGTGGTCGGAGACTGTGGACTGACACCGACGGGTGCCACTCCGACTGGTCACTTGGTTTGGTACTGTTTATGCGCTCAGCTTGTCGTTTACCGACTGCGAGTGCTTGAGACGCAGTGTAAGTCGTCTATGGACGCTTCTGGTTTCTGCTCCAGTGGTTGTCCTTCCTTATTGTTTGGATTAGTTAAGGCTTATTCTATTTTGGTAGATTTAGTTTTAGGCGCTTGCATTTATTTAGCTTTGGCATGTGTTAGCTGTTCTACCTGCGTAGTTAGAGTTTACAGCTTTGCTTGAGTAGTTTATTCATGCCATTGCCTGTCACTTTAATTAAATGCATGCTCTAATTGCCTTTATTTATGCATGAATGCTTGTTTAGTGCGAGGTAGGGATCCGTGTGACCCCTACTGAGTCTGGCTGTGACTCACCCTTCTCCTTTCAGGTGAGCCGCGCCCGTCGTCTCCCGATGCTTCGTGAGCTGTTTCGGAGACCGCGTCTAGCTGCCAGCTTTAGTCGAGCCGCCTTTTGAGGCTTTTGTTGTACTTTTGCCGGGGTATGCCACGTGTAGTTGTACCCTGGTGGACTAGTACCCTTGTTTATCTGGACTAATATATATATATCACTCTGGTTATTTTGAATTGCTTCCGCACTTGTGTTAATTTTATTACGTAATTGTAATCTACACGTTCCAAATTCCAGTTCGTTATACATTCCCTCGACAAAACCCTACTAACCCTTCAGGGGCCTCATCAGCCTCTTGGGTGGCTTCCCCGGTTCTTGGTATCGGTGTATCGATGTTATCAGTATATCGGTATCCTGAACTCTGGCTGCATCTGCCAAGGGAGATATCACTCCACTCATGTCTTTGTCCATGCCAAATAAGAAACTACCATTGCGAGTTTGGCGTGGTGGAGCGAACCACTCATCTCCTCTCTGAGGGGGTGAGCGCTCTCCTGCGCACTCGTCTTGGTCTGTTTTCAAACAAATGGATGAAGGGTAACGGCTCTGCACTGCACTATCAGCGCCATTCGAGCTGCCCGTTCAAAAAAAAGAGACAGAAAAAAATGAATGCAAATGAAAATAAGAAAAGGAAAATTATGAGGTCAACAGGACCTCCCCATCCACCCTCATAGATAAAAGGCTCCCCAATAGCATTGTATGGTAAATGCCCAAGGGAAACTAAAATGACTATGCCATCTGTGGAGGTAGGAAGACCCTGCAACCGCAACTTCTAAGAAAAAAGGTCAAGAGGATGACACTTGGCGTAAGCACTGGAAGCCCGAGCCGAACCTGTTCAGAGCATCTCCCAAAAAAATCAATGACGAAAGAAGATAGCTGTTGATCTGATGCATAGCTATCACTGAATGTCCCTGAGAGGACCATGTAATCAATGGTATCACTGACGCTGAAGAGCCCTCATTGGCCACTAGGCTCCCCTTTTCAAATACGGGTCCATACCCGTTGAGGAGAATGAAAAGAACAGTCCTTACTGAGTCAGCTACACCCTCGACTCCTTACCAAGCCAGCAAATAAACGCCTTTCGGCTTCTAATGGCCTGTCTTAGTAACCCTTGGTCCCACCGGAATTCATAGTGCCATGCCATCTTCCCATCCTATGGGGGTACTCTCTACTTGTCCCACCGGGATTAACCTTCCACCATTGATCTGGGACCTATGCTCCTAGCCAATGCGTTCTCATTGCCTTTTGGCATTCAGCTGCGACAATGCCATATTTGTCCCATAGGACTCTCCCACCACTACCGGTTCAGACTCCTTGTCCAATGTCATCCCAACAAAACCTCCTTTTTCTTGGCATAAGGCACTCCGCCCTTGCCGAGATCAAAACTTTGCCCATCAGTCCCGCCATATTGGGCTCATAAAATTTCCCTCCCTTTGGCCCGAAGCACTATGTCCTAGTGGAGTTCAAATTTACCCTTTGTCCCACTAGGCTGGGTTCACATAACCTTTTTCCTTGGCCTGAGGCACTCCGCCCTCGCCGAGCCCCAAAATTACCCTTTGTCCCGCTGGGCTAGGTTCATAAAACTTCTTTCTTTGGCTTGGGGCACTCCGCCCTCGCCAAGCTCTAAAAAGTGCCCATTCGTCCCTCTGGACTGGGCTCATAAAATCTTTTTCTTTGGCCTAGGGTACTCTGCTCTCGCCAAGCCCGCTGGACTCTTGGACATCGATCCCTAGCCCCACCGGCACAATAAATAGTCAAATTCATTAATAGTCCCACTGGATAGGATATGCTGCATCGTAGACGAGTCTGCGTCAGGGAGCCCAACAAAAAAACAAACAAATAATAATAAAAAAAACAAACAAAAATTAAAACATAACAAACAGAAGGAACGAAAAGAATAAAAAATATATGAATGATGAAATAAAAATGATGATCTAAAATAAACTTAATGAATTAATAAACACAATAAATTTAATAAACCTAACAAACTCAATAAGTTCAACAAAATCAATAGATTCAATTAAATCAATCAATCCAATGAGCTTAATATAAGAAAAAAAACCTTAATAAGCCAAATAAACCCAACAAAATTCAATAAACCTAGTAAGCTAAGCAAAATCAATCAACTCAATAAATCAATAAACCTATCAAACCAAATAAACCCCAATTAACTCAATAAATCAACAGACCCGCCAAACCAAATAAAGTCAATGAATCAATAAATGCAACGAACCCAATAGTGTCAATAAATCAATGAACCCAAAGCATTCAATAAACCTAATAAACCCACTAAAACCAATGAAATCAGTCGAATCAACAAAGTTCAACAAACTCAATAAACCCATCAAAATCAACCCAATGAATCAATAAACCCAATAAACCAAATAAACCCCAACAAACTCAACCAATAAATCCAATGAACCTAACAAACTCAATAAAACCAATCATCATCATCAGAGCCTTATCCCAATTATTTGGGGTCGGCTACATGAATCATGTTCCGCCAAAGATTTCTATCAAGTGCTATATTCATATTTTAACCCAAGAAACTAATGTCCTTCCTAATAACATCGCACCATCTCATTTTAGGCCTTCCCCGAGCTCTTTTACTAGCATCCACTAAACTCAACAAAACCAATAAGTCTTATAAATCCAATAAACTCAATAAACTTAACAAATTCAATAAAGACGACCAGTCCAAACAAATAAACCAATCAAAAGATTCCTTCACTTTGTCGCAGACAGTCTGTCTGAACAAGGTTTGTTGATCCCGACATTTCTACGGGTCAATGTCCATATTCTATCCTGGCTTAGACCTCACGTCTTCGCCAAGTTGGTCAACTTCGACAAGATGTCAGGATGACATCTTCATCTACACATTCTACCCTTGTTTCAGACCTTCCGTTTGAGCAGGGTGGTTGATTCTGACATCTCGTCGGTTGACATCAATATTTAGCCCTGGGTCTGGGCCTTTTATACATCTGCATTATAGTCAACCCTCGCCTCGAAACTTCTATCGGGGCAAGGCCCGTTGACTTCGACATTCTGTCGAGTCAACACCTATCCTACGTGCTTCCCTTGACTTGGGCCTCATGCCCCCGCCAAGTTCGTTGGCCTAGACAGGACGTCGAGTCAACACCTATCTCATATTTTACCCTTGGCTTGGGCCTCACGCCTCCGCCAAGTTCCTTGGCCTCGAAAGGACGTCGAGTCAACACCTATCCCATATTCTGCCTTGGTCCAGACCCTTTGTCTCTTCCAGGTTGGTCATTTCGACATAGTGCTGAGATGACAACAATGTTTTATGTCTGCCCTTGTCTCGGACTTACCGTCTAAGCAAGGTTTGTTGACTCCGACACCCCATTGGGTCAACGTTCATATTTTACCTCTGGCTCAGACCTTTTGTCCAGCCAGTTAACAAAAGGACCCTTTTTCCTTTGGTTTGGACCTTCCGTCCGACCAGTCAACAAAAAAATAACCCTTTTACCTTTGGCTCATGACCTTTCGTCTGGCCAGAGAACCAAAAGACCCCTTCACCTTCGGCTCTGGCCTTTCGTCCGGCCAGGAAAAAAAACCCTTTTACCTTCGACTCATGACCTTTCGTCTGGCCAGAGAACCAAAAGACCCCTTCACCTTCGGCTCGGGCCTTTCGTCCGGCCAGGAAATAAAAAGACCCTTTTTACCTGTGGCTCTGCCCTTCCATCCAATTGAAGAACAAAAAGACCCCTTCTATCATCGACATCATGACCTTCCGTCTAGGCCGATGTACAAACCAATCATCAACATCATGACCTTTCGTCTAGGCTGGCACGTAAACCAACAAAAAAACCTCCTCTTCTTTGGCGTCATGGCTTTTCGCCAAAGTCGGTAAATATTTTATCGAGGCATCATGGCCTTCTGCCTAAGCCAAGTTGTACGGCGTCATGACTTTATGTCTAAATCGTTAAATATTCTTGTTCGGTGTCATGGCTTTCTACCTGAGCTAGTAAATATTCTGCCTTGGCATCATGGCATTCTGCCTAAGCCAAGTTATACGGCGGCATGACTTTATGTCTAAGCCGTTAAATATTCTTGTCCGACGTCATGACTTTCCGCCTGAGCCGGTAAATATTCTACCTTGGCGTCATGGCCTTCCGCCTAAGTCAAGTTGTACGGCGTCAAGACTTTATGTCTAAGCCATTAAATATTCTTGTACGACGTCATGACTGTTGTGGCCCTTGATTTTGATGATAGCAAACACCATTAGTCCACTTCAAAGTGCATATCAGTACATGTAGTCCATGCATATAACTTCAAGTTTGTACAACCCATGTTGCTACATTGGACCAAGTCAGTGCAAGCATCATTCATTTATTAGCTCAGCTCATAGCCTAGTCAGTGTAGTCCGTGTTCATTCCGCATCCATAGTCAGTGCATCTTTTTGCTCCATGCATACACAAAGTCAGTGCATACTTCGTTACCAAGTCCGTGCAACTTCTATTGTGCTAAGCACAGCAAGTCGGTACGACTCTCGCATCGAGCATATATAGTCAGTGCATGTTTTACTTCGTGCATGCATAAGTCTGTGTAGGGTTGTGTCTTTCAGCATACAAAGTCCATACGCCTTGCATATGTCGCATACGAAGTCCATGCACTTGGTGTTAAGATCAGCGCATGCTTTCCTTTTGTTCATATCAAGTCGGTGCGTGTTCTGACTCTTATGTATATAGAAAGTCGATGCATAGTTTTCAGTTAAGTCTGTGCATGCATAACTGAAGTCAATACAACCTTTGTTGCTGCACACGACTAAGTCCCTGCATGTGTGCATCCTTTGTACCATGCACACAAAGTCTGTACATTCGTTGGTGGCATGACTGTGCATCTTCTGTTCCATACACACAGCTCATGCATATGAATAGTAAGTCTACACTCGGCTGCCTTGATGACTTAGCAAGTCTATACATTCTTGAACCAACTCTATGCATCTTTCTACTATCCTCATATTGCTTCTAAATGATATTAAGTCTGACTTTGGCAGGATATCTGCTCAGGGAGTTTAAGAAGAGCACGTGATCCAAGAATGGAGGATGTGCCAGGATCGTGACACGTGCAAAGCAGCGAGCTGAAATGCCGCCACGTGGTCAAGGCACTAGGGTGGGAATTCGTGGAGGACACACGCCCACCTATCTGCTGCTGATATAAAAGGGAAACTTCTCCATCTGGAGGAGACAGATCGTGAATTGCGAAGATTGTGATAAATACTTCAGAAGAGCAGAAGCAGAGAGAGCCAGCACGATCTAGAGAGATGAAAAAGAGAAGAAAGAAAGAAGAAAGAAAGAAGAAGAGAAGGAGAGAGTTGAGAGAAGTTTCTTGAGAGTTTATTCCTCAGTCTCTTGGTTCAGATACCAGAGCAGAGATTGCTCATTGTGAGCTACATTCCCTTTGGAGATTTCATGATTTTCGTTTGTTTTCTCTTTATTTTCTGAAACCTTATTTTCAAGCTGTTCGTCAGCAGAGCAAGCTGTGACGCTCAGCTGGTAGAGGAGGATTCCTCTGGATAGGTGAAGCTGTAAGTCCCCAGTGGTTTGCGATGGAGGATTCCTCTGGACGGCATAAGCTGTAACGCCCAGCGGTTTGTAGGGTTGTGACCCCGAAGCTGTGGATCAACGAAGCTGTGTATCAGCGGTTGAAGCCACATTCCGGTTTGGAGTGTGGGGTGGACGTAGATCTCGGGTTTGAGATCGAACCACCTTAAAAATCCCTGTCCACAGTGTGATTGTTGTGTGACTGGTGTGCATTGTGTTTGTCTCTTCGATCCATATTAGATGCATGTTTAGGATCGTTTAAGTTCAAATCTACTTGAGTTGGTATTCTGTGATCGTGTTCATTTTTTCTTCTGCCATCCAACAACAGCTTGCTTTTATTCCGCACTTGAAGCTGTTATAGTTAGTTTTATTGGGTGACTGATCTATTCACCCCCCTCTAGATCGTATATATAGCGCTTATCAATTGGTATCAGAGCCTAACTCTTTTTCAGGGACTAACATCCTAAAGAGGAATGGCCATGAATGCTAAGGGAATGACAGCAGAGGGACATTCAACCTCCAAGCCTCCGTACTTCGACGGCTCCAACAACACCTACTAGAAGAACATAATGCATGTCTTTCTGAGGGCGAAAGACTACGAGATCTGGAGGGTAGTGAGCAAGGGACCGTTCGAACTGCACGAGAATGAAGTGGTTTGGAGGAGAGAGGAAATTAGAAAGTCTACTTTGAACTGGAGTGCCGTCAACTCTATTCAGTGCGCACTTCATCCCACTGAATTCTCTAGAGTTTCATCTTGCAAAACTGCCAAGGAGATGTGGGACACACTAGAGGTTATCTACGAAGGGAGCTCACAGGTGAGAGAGACCAAGGCTAATATGCTGGTCTCTGAATATGAAGCATTCCGGATGAAGCCAGGTGAGACCGTGACTGAGATGTATGCTCGTCTGACGATCATAACTAACGGTCTGAGGAATTTGGGAAAGAGCTATTCCGACTATGAGATTGTAAGGAAGATCCTGCGATCTCTTACTCCTGTCTGGCATACAAAGGCGACAGTGATCGAGGAGTCAAGGGATCTTCAGAGGATGAAAGTTGATGAGCTGATAGGTTCTCTAATGGCATATGAGATGAACCTTCCCAAAGCTGAGGAGCTTGAGAACAAGAAAAAATCAATCGCGCTGAAGGCTAGCTCTAGGAGAACAAGCAGATCCAGCCACAGTGGATCATCAAGCGAGCAAAGTAGTCTCTCTGGGTCAGAAATTGATGGAGATCAACTTGCTATGCTAACCAGAGAGTTCAGGCGATTCTTGAGAAAGGAAGGCAGAAATTTCGGACGAAGACATTTCAGCGGCCGACGACATAACATGTATAGGTTAAACCCTGTGAAGAAACCCGATACTAATGTTTGCTATCACTGTAGGAAGGCCGGTCATATGAAGGCAGATTGTCCAGAGCTCCAGAAGCAAAAGGAGAAACTAAGGAAGAAAGCTGGAAAAGGAAAATCCATGATTAGTACTTGGAGCGATGAGGACGAAGGCACACTGAGCACCACCTCAGAGAGCGAGGATGAAGAGAAGCCCGTCTGCCTGATGGCCAAAAGTGACAAAGAAGAAGAAGAAGATTCCGATGAGGTATCCTCTCCTTTTGAGCACTATACCATTTCTGATTAGGAGGATGCCTACGGTGACTTGCTAGATAAAGTGGATGATATTAGAAAGAAGAATAGGCATTTGAAGAAGAGAGTAAACTTTCTCATGAATGATAAAACCATGTCTGATAAAGTTGCATGTCTGCAATCTGAAAATGATAGTTTAAAAACTTCATGTGCTGAATCTGATGAATTGAAGCATGCTTTCATAGATTCTAGAAAGGAAAATGAATGGTTAAAAAATGTTATTGATGATATGAAGTTGAGAATTCAGACGTTTGAAAATGATGCAAAAATTACAAATGAGAAATATGAAGCTGTTTTGTGTGTGAATTCTGAACTAAAGAAAACTGTTGAAAATTTAGAGAAAGAAGATCTCGATAAAAGGAGAACAATAGAAAATATGACCCAAGGTTCAGATAATCTCAATGCTCTATTAGGGTCAAAGGTGAATTTCAGAAAAGAAGGTCTCGGATTCAACTCAACTGCCACGGAGAGCTTTGCAGTGAAAACCAAATCATTTGTGGCAGAGAAAAAGAAGGGACCTCTCATAAAAATGGGTAATGAAAATTCTATCTCTAAAAATGGTAGTGCCAAGGACAAGGGTAAACAGAAGGTTGGTGAGCCTAGCAGATCCTTCCCTTCAACCAAAAGTAAGTCTCAGGTTTGAGGTCAGCCGCCAAGCAAATCTAAACCCCAGGGCAAGGCCACCAAGTCTCCACCACCATCACCTGTCCAGAAGAAGACCAAATATAAACCTGTACAGAAGCCTAGTGGGTCAAAAATGTAAGGGAGACCTAATGCTGCTTGGGGATAGACAAGTCATACTCGCCAGCCCAAGGTCAAGACCTATTATACTTATCCTCAAAAATAGCCACAACCATTCTATAGGTCTGGATGGAATCAAGTCCAGGGAAGGTCTAGACGTCAATCGTCTTCCACTCACTGGCATAGACCTCAGTTAGCTAGCTGGGTTGGTCAGTCTAGGACATGGGGTCCTAACAAACAGGTCTTATTTGGTCAGCCTAAGACCACTGCGGGTCGCAGTTATCTAAATACCTATTGGCCTGGGCACTGGCACAAAAATAATCATGCTGCTAATAAAGATGGTGCCAGAACTAAACAAAAACAACAGCACCAGAAGAAGAAGTTTCAATCAATTGGTGCTGAGAAAAATAAAAATGATAAAAAGAAAGCTAGGAATTCCACTAAGCCAACCATGTTTAGACAAATGTGGATTCCTAAACAATTGCTGTCTTGCTTAAATGGTTCTGTTTCTACTTTGGAGCCCAAATAGTTTTGGGTTCCAAGATTCTCTACCTGATTGTGATTGCAGGTATGCCTGGCAGCCAGGAGCAACATGTGGTACCTGGATAGTGGCTGCTCCAGGCATATGACAGGAGACAAGGCCAAATTTTGCATGTTGACTGAGAAGAATGGAGGTCTTGTCACCTTCGGAGGAAATACAAAGGGTAAAATCATCGGGCCAGGTAAGGTAGGTAAGTGTACTACCTGTTGCATTGAAGAAGTTTTGCTGGTTGATGGTCTTGCATATAACTTTGTATCAGCCATCTATGTGATAAAGGACACAAGGTAGTCTTTGATTCTCTCTATTGCAAAATCTTTGAACCTGATTCTGATGTAGTTAAATTTTTAGGAAAGAGAGTGAATAACATTTATTTGGTAGATTTAGATGATCTAACTCATTCTAATCTTTGCCTCACTGCTAATAAAGATGATTTAGTATTTTTGTGGCATCGTAGACTAGGCCATGCCAGCTATAATGTTTTACATAAATTGAATAAACACAGCATGGTTAGAGGACTCCCTGAAGTTTCATTCAAGAAGGAAAACAAAGTTTGTGATGCTTGCACACAGTCCAAGCAAACTAGGAAGTCATTTAAGTCCAGAATTGAAAACATGTCCTCCAAACCTTATGAGCTGATACATATGGATCTTTTTAGACCCACACGATCTGTCAACTTATCTGGTAGGAGATATGGATATGTCTTAGTTGATGACTTCTCTAGGTATACTTGGGTTTTTTTACTTTCACATAAAAATGATGCATTCACATAATTTCAGGAGTTCTATTTGAAAATAAAATAGAAAAATGAAAACATGATTGAAAATATGTTATCTGATCATGGAGGTGAGTTTGAAAACTCACAATTTGATGAATTTTACAGAGTCAATGGGATTACTCATCGGTTCTCCTCATCAAGGACACCAGAGCAAAATGGAGTGGTGGAGAGGAGGAACCGGACTCTTGTGGAGATGGGCCGTACACTCCTAGCTGAAGGGGGCCTACCAAGGAAATTTTTGGGCAGAAGCAGTCAATACTGCATGCCATGTAATAAATAGAGCCATGGTAATGCCGTTCACTCAGAAAACACCCTATGAAATCCTCAAAGGTAAGAAACATTCAATTGCATACTTTAAGGTCTTTGGATGTAAATGTTTTATCCATGCTAATGATAAAAGAGACTTTGATAAGTTCGAACCTAAAAGTGATCAGGGTATATTCCTAGGATATTCTGAAACCACTAGAGCATATAGGGTGGACAATTCAAATTCCAAAACTATTGAAGAATCTTGACATGTAGTCTTTGATGAGTCACTGACTAAATGTGAAAATGGTCTGTGAAGGAAAGAAGATGATGGAAAAATATTGAATGAAGGATAGTCGGCAGACCAATCAGATCAAGAAGAAGAACCATAAGAAAATAATGCAGAAGAGCCTGATGTTCAGGGGGAGGTAAATTGTAGCACCCCGGATAAATAATAATGAATAAACATATTCTAAAATAAATTAAACTTGCATTAAAAGGCTAATAGTAATAATCAAGGCACTTAATGGACCCTAACTTGTAAATTCTCTTCTTCCATTAACACAAAAATATGTAAGGTTTTAGCCCAAATAATACAACCCATATATATAATGGGCTAAACACACACATATATATATATCTCAACATATACATTAACCATATTTAATACATTACAGATGTATATAATCACCTATATCTATATAAATGGGCTTTCACCCCACACTAAAGGAGCACCAAAACCTCCACTATATGGCTTTAAGCCCAAAACAACATCAAAGGAGCCCAAAGCCCACTGGAGCATCTCACCAATGGGCCAACCCCAACCCAAAAACCATAAAAGAAAACCCAAGCTTTTTATATGCTTGTGTTCATGGGCTTCTACCTACACAAAGCACAGTAAAGACAACTCACGTGTGTACTCACAAAGCCAACCCTCACTCATACCAAACCCAAGCCCACATGAGCCACAAAACCCTATAGCGGCCAACCATGTAGGCATGCTCGTAAGATAGATGTTCTAGGGTTTTAAACAAAAGATGGTAAGCGACTGTAGTTTGGCAAGGGAGGGGATTTGCATGGAAAGGGTTAAAACCGTTAGAATCATTACTTGGAAATTTCAAACCCATTAGGACTCTTAGTTTTCCATAGGTTCCCTCTCCTATAAATAAAATCCTAGTGGCAGTGCAACACCACGCTATTGCTGCTACTGTTCGTGGGTTGCTGGGCTTCTTCTCGTCGTTTTCTTCTTCCACGTCCTGCTGCCACCTGCTGCAGTTATTGCTCTTGTTGTGGAAGAATCTACTTTTTCCTCTATCTTCTACTTCTTCCTGTGATTTGCCCTGTTCGAAACAGAGTGCCGTAGCAGCAATCTAGTTCTTCACTACTCATCTGTTTAATCGTCCGAAAGGTAGGTGATCTCTCTGACAGCTAAACTTGTTAACAAAGATCATACGCACACGTGATACTATCAGCATGCTTGTGTTTTCGTGGGTTCATAGTCTCTAATTTTCTTGTAAGTGTTCTCAATATTTCAAGCTAAACCCATTAATCAATTGAACCTTAAACGATCTCTGCATATACCATGATGCTCTCTCTCTCTCCAGCCTAAACTCGTTAACAATACATACATCATGGGTTAATTAATATTTGAAGTCTATAGACACTAAATCGTTTGCATACTTTATTCTTACTGTTCTGAATATAAAGTAAACAGCGACCATTACATGGTCGTGAAATCAGTGAATAGCGTCAAAATCCCTTCCGTCATTTCAATTGGGCGACTTTAACCATGTCGTCAATAGCTTTGTGAATTATCAAGTTTATACATTGAACACTATAACTAGTTAGTTATGGAGTTTTTGATTTGTCGGCTTATTCGTGACGCTGGAGTGACCTTTAGTCATGAAATTTTATGGGTATGTTATTGGGGTGAAGACCGAGGTAGTGAGAGTGGTTGCATCGTTTTCCATGCCCCCATCTCAAGATCTCCCATCTCTCAACGAAAAATTATTTTGAATGTTCGGTTAGGTAGAATTTTTCGAGCCCATCATTTCGGTATATTATAAGCTCGATTCCGACGTGGTTATGTCGAGAAACGAGAGGGCCTAAGAGTTGACACTAATTGTTAAATGACGACACACTCTATGACATTGATTTTTTTTTGACGCCTTCACGTTAAGTCGTTAAATCAATATATATATATATATATATATATCTTGTAACCATATCCTTGAAAATCTATATCTACTAAACTATACAACAGAAAATTATAAAAAATATATATTTAGAATCCTTGAATTTTTCTCCTAATTATCATATATTCTATTTTATATAAATAAATGTGTCTTTGAATGTATGTTTTAAAATTATTCGATGAAGATGTCAGAATTTATGTTTTTGAAATGACGGCATTGAGAATGTCGTTGATTTATTTTGACGACATTTTGTAATGTCGTCATATCTTTAATATATATATATACATATAAATGTATGTATATATTTGTAACTATATCTTTGAAAATTCATATCTATTATGATATGTAATAGAAAATTATAAAAAATATATTTCTGGAATCCTTGAATTTTTCTCCTAATTATCATATATTTTATTTCTCTAAATTATTTTAAATAAATAAATATGTCTTTGAATGTATATTTTTGAAATTATTCAATTAAATAGATATTGAGGTGGATTCTTGTTAAATAAATTAAGTTAAAAATCATAGAATTAACGTCCCTCCAAGTGGACGCTAATTAATAAATGACACTACTCACGGACGTCAATTAAAATAAGTTTATTTAATTATAGTGAATTATAGAATTAGATTGACGTGAATTCTATAATTAACACATTCATGTTCTCACCGTTTCTCCCGGTTTTGACCCATACCTCGGGTCTTTTGCCACTCTCATCTCAAATCCGTAGATGGAGTCTATTTTTCATGATTGGTTCATGTTATACACCTCAACTCTCGGTGACATACGAGTCCTCCATTGGACATTCCGTTCCTTCGGACTAGCAAGTTAGTCATTGAGACCTCCGTAAGTCTCCGCTAGCCTTGGATTCCCTCAAGGCAGCCGAGCTGGTTGTACCCTAAAAATCTCGGGATCCGATCCGTGTCAATTTAGTTTTCCATTAGTCTTGACACTCTAATACTTTGGAATCTTCTTATCATCAATTCGAGAACATAACCCTTTGACTCTGTATTTGGCCAAATCTGATTCTAAAACATTAAGGGCTGTGGGTCCGCGACTTTTCAGTGCCAGGTAGGACGGAAGTCCAATTTTATAAACCATGAGAATTCTGGGTGTGGCATTGCACCAAAGTCTGTACATCTGTTATATTCTGTTATTCTGTTATATCTGTCATTCTGCAACTGTTAATTCTACAAGTTCTGTTATTCTGATATTTTGTTGTTCGGTTATTCGGATAATTTAGATATTCTGCTAGATTGTTTAATTCTGCTTATATTTATTGAAACTCTGTTATATTCTGACCAATTCTGAAGTTACGTTCATCCGAGTAACTGTCCTTGTTATATTCGAATAGCTTGTCCTTGACTCTGCATGGGAAATTCATCCCTATTTCTCTTGAGCTCGTAACTGCCTTTGACTTTAATATTCATCTTTCCTGATAGATTGATCGTCATGATTTTCTAGTTCCATGCCTTGCATCTTCATGAACATGTTAATTGGCTAATCACTTATATTCTGCTTGATGAGAGATGTAATTCCTACTGAGTGTTTTGCTCACTAGCCTATCTTTAACGTTTTTCAGGTAACGACAATGAAGATAGCCCAACAGATGGGGAAGGGCAAGAGTGATGAGCGAAATGGAGAATCGTGTCAGTGTCTTTCTTTGAGTCTCGTCCGGTTATTTGAGTCCTTTCTCTTTATTAGAGTGTAATAGTGAGTCTTTTCGTCACTTATGTAAGTTACGTCAAGGTATGTAATTCGAATATTTGAATATCAATAAAGGTTAAATTGGCCCGCATTGTCCAGGTTGTAATTTCGTGTCTTATGTTCGCTGTGATTATTCACGGCTGTATCACTGCCGCGTTCCGAACAACACGTTCCGCTGCTATCGGTTCGGGGCGTGACAGTTCGTGGTATCAGAGCCTAGGTATATTAAACCCTAGGTCTTGACTATAGGTTGCCATAAGTTCTAGGTTGAACCCCATTATTGTCCCGTGAGATTGGGTAGAACCTGGGGTTAAGAGCCAAAAAGGAAATTAAAACACTAATAAGATTAGTTTATGATGATAGCTTAGTAAAATTTCACGAGAATTTCTTGATAATCTTACATGAGATTGTTTGTGTCTTGTAGAACTAGATAGATAACAATGGCCGCTGAGCGTGCCCAATGGCGTGAGATGCAAAGGACAGTTCAAGGATTGACTCAGGCTCTTCAACGGGTAGCCGAGGGTGGAGCCAATCGTGGAGCTGGAGAGTTGCATCGTGAGTTTCGGAGCCTCAATCCCCTAGATTTAGTGGAACTCCTGATCCTGATGTGGCGAAAGATTGGACTAAGGAGATGGAAAGAATCTTCGAGTAATACAATGCTCGGATCAAGATAAGGTCCTTGTAGCAACATTTCAACTAGAGGAGGACGCAAGGACTTGGTGGGAGTCCGTAGAAGCCACTTTGCCAAACATTCAAGTAACTTGGGTAGAATTTTTAGAACACTTCAACGAGAAGTATTTCTCGGAGAGAGTTCGGGAGAGAAAGGCAGGAGAATTTGCTTCGCTCAAACAAAGAAGCATGTCTGTAGCAGAATATGAGGCTCAGTTCTCGAGGTTATCACGGTATGCACATCATTTGATCATGACGGAGAAGATGAAAGCTAGGAGGTTCTTGAATGGGTTAAGATTGCAATATATGCCCCAACTAGCACCGATGGATATTCAATCATATGCCAAGATGGTTAAGAGAGCTCAGCTATTGGAAGACGCTATGGAATTATCTAACAAGGTCAAGGCACGAATGGAAAAGAATAAAGTAGATAATGGCAATAAAAGGTCTAATGATGAGAATAGAGTTCCGAACGGTAAGAAGCCCAAGGATGAGACGTGGAAGCATTGTGGGAATGTAAGTCATCGATCTAAGAAGTGTCGCTGGAAGAATGGGGCTTGCTTTCGTTGTGGAAGCCAAGAACATAAGGTATCCGAGTGTCCCATTCCTAAAGATCAACCTCAGCAGGCAAAGGATCACAAGGAAGCGCGGCATCAAGGACAATTACATGCAATAAGACAAATCGAACCTGCTGACAATGAAGTAACTAGAGGTACCCTTTGACCTTGGCATAGTTCCTTGGTTTGTTTTACTAGCATGCCTAGATGATTTGTCTTGTGATTGGGAACTAGAACTGGATACCCCACCAGTAAAGATTGGAAATGAATTGCATTGAATTTGGGGATCAAATTCTTTTAAGTGGGGGAGGGTGTAGCACCCCGGATAAATAATAATGAATAAACATATTCTAAAATAAATTAAACTTGCATTAAAAGGCTAATAGTAATAATCAAGGCACTTAATGGACCTTAACTTGTAAATTCTCTTCTTCCATTAACACAAAAATATGTAAGGTTTTAGCCCAAATAATACAACCCATATATATAATTGGCTAAACACACATATATACATCTCAACATATACATTAACCATATTTAATACATTACAGATGTATATAATCACCTATATCTATATAAATGGGCTTTCACCCAACACTATAGGAGCACCAAAACCTTCACTATATGGCTTTAAGCCCAAAACAACATCAAAGGAGCCCAAAGCCCACGGGAGCTTCTCACCAATGGGCCAACCCCAACCCAAAAACCATAAAAGAAAACGCAAGCTTTTTATATGCTTGTGTTCATGGGCTTCTACCTACACAAAGCACAGTAAAGATAACCCACGTGTGTACTCACAAAGCCAACACTCACTCATACCAAACCCAAGCCCACATGAGCCACAAAACCCTATTGCAGCCAACCATGTAGGCATGCTCGTAAGATAGATGTTCTAGGGTTTTAAACAAAAGATGGTAAGGGGCTGTAGTTTGGCAAGGGAGGGGATTTGCATGGAAAGGGTTAAAACCATTAGAATCATTACTTGGAAATTTCAAACCCATTAGGACTCTTAGTTTTCCATAGGTTCCCTCTCCTATAAATAAAACCCTAGTGGCAGTGCAACACCACGCTACTGCTGCTACTGTTCGTGGGTTGCTGGGCTTCTTCCCGACGTTCTCTTCTTCCACGTCCTGCTGCCACCTGCTGCAGTTATTGCTCTTGTTGTGGAAGAATCTACTTCTTCCTCTATCTTCTTCTTCTTCCCATGATTTGCCCTGTTCGAAACAGAGTGCCGTAGCAGCAATCTAGTTCTTCACTATTCATCTGTTTAATCATCCGAAAGGTAGGTGATCTCTCTGACAGCTAAACTTGTTAACAAAGATTATACGCACACGTGATACTATCAGCATGCTTGTGTTTTCGTGGGTTCATAGTCTCTAATTTTCTTGTAAGTGTTCTCAATATTTCAAGCTAAACCCATTAATCAATTGAACCTTAAACGGTCTCTGCATATACCATGATGCTCTCTCTCTCTCCAGCCTAAACTCGTTAACAATACATACATCGGTTAATTAATATTTGAAGTCTATAGACACTAAATCGTTTGCATACTTTATTCTTATTATTCTGCATATAAAGTAAACATCGACCATTACATGGTCGTGAAATCAGTGAATAGCGTCAAAATCCATTCCGTCATTTCAATTGGGCGACTTTAACCATGTCGTCAATAGCTTTGTGAATTATCAAGTTTATACATTGAACACTATAACTAGTTAGTTATGGAGTTTTTGATTTGTCGGTTTATTCGTGGCGCCGAAGTGACCTTTAGTCATGAAATTTGATGGGTATGTTATTGGGGTGAAGACCGAGGTAGTGAGAGTGAATGCATCGTTTTCCGTGCCTCCTATCTCAAGATCCCTTATCTCTCAACGAAAAATTATTTTGAACATCCGGTTAAGTAGAATTTTTCGAGCCCGTCATTTCGGTATATTATAAGCTCGATTCCGACGTGGTTACGTCGAGAAACGAGAGGGCCTAATAGTTGACACTAATTGTTAAATGACGACACACTCTGTGGCGTTGATTTATTTTTTTGACGCCTTCACGTTAAGTCGTTAAATCAATATTATATATATATATATATATCTTGTAACCATATCTTTGAAAATCCATATCTACTAAACTATACAACAGAAAATTATAAAAAATATATATTTGGTATCCTTAATTTTTCTCTTAATTATCATATATTCTATTTTATATAAATAAATGTGTCTTTGAATGTATGTTTTAAAATTATTCAATGAATATGTCAGAATTTATGTTTTTTAAATGACGACATTGAGAATGTCGTTGATTTATTTTGACGACATTTTGTAATGTCGTCATATCTTTAATATATATATATATATATGTACGTATGTATATATTTGTAACTATATCTTTGAAAATTCATATCTATTAAGATATGTAACAGAAAATTAGAAAAAATATATTTCTGGAATCCTTGAATTTTTCTCCTAATTATTATATATTTTATTTCTCTAAATTATTTTAAATAAATAAATATGTCTTTGAATGTATATTTTTGAAATTATTCAATTAAATAGATATTGAGGTGGATTCTTGTTAAATAAATTAAGTTAAAAATCATTGAATTAACGTCCCTCCAAGTGGACGCTAATTAATAAATGACACTACTCACGGACGTCAATTAAAAGAAGTTTATTTAATTATAGTTAATTATAGAATTAGATTGACGTGAATTCTAAAATTAATGCATTCATGTTCTCACCGTTTATCCCGGTTTTGACCCATACCTCGGGTCTTTTGGCACTCTCATCTCACGTCCGTAGATGGAGTCAATTTTTCATGATTGGTTCACGTTATACACCTCAACTCTCGGTGACATACGAGTCATCCGTTGGACATTCCGTTCCTTCGGACTAGCAAGTTAGTCATTGAGACCTCCGTAAGTCTCCGTTAGCCTTGGATTCCGTCAAGGCAGCCGAGCTGGTTGTACCCTAAAAATCTCGGGCTCCGATCCGTGTCACTTTGGTTTTCCGTTAGTCTTGACACTCTACTCCTTTGGAATCTTCTTGTCATCAATTCGAGAACATAACCATTTGACTTTGTATTTGGCCAGATCTGATTCTGAAACATTAAGGGCTGTGGGTCCGCAACTTTTCAGTGCCAGGTAGGACGGAAGTCCAATTCTGTAAACATGGGAATTCTGGGTGTGGCATTGCACCAAAGTCTGTACATCTGTTATATTCTGTTATTCTGTTATATCTGTCATTCTGCAACTGTTAATTCTAGAAGTTCTGTTATTCTGATATTTTGTTGTTCGGTTATTCTGTTAATTTAGATATTCTGCTAGATTGTTTAATTCTGCTTATATTTATTGAAACTCTGTTATATTCTGGCCCATTCTGAAGTTATGTTCATCCGAGTAACTGTCCTTGTTATATTCTGATAGCTTGTCCTTGACTCTGCATGGGAAATTCATCCCTATTTCTCTTGAGCTCGTAATTACCTTTGACTTTAATATTCATCTTTCCTGATAGATTGATCGTCATGATTTTCTAGTTCCATGCCTTGCATCTTCATGAACATGTTAATTGGCTAATCACTTATATTCTGCTTGACGAGAGATGTAATTCCTACTAAGCGTTTTGCTCACCAGCCTATCTTTAACGTTTTTCAGGTAACGACATTGAAGATAGTCCAACAGATGGGGAAGGGCAAGAGTGATGAGCAAAATGGAGAATCGTGTCGGTGTCTTTCTTTTAGTATCGTCCTGTTATTTGAGTCCTTTCTCTTTATTAGAGTGTAATAGTGAGTCTTTTCGTCACTTATGTAAGTTGAGTCAAGGTATGTAATTCGAATATTTGAATATCAATAAAGGTTAAATTGGCCCACATTATCCAGGTTGTAATTTCGTGTCTTATGTTCGCTCTGATTATTCACGATTGTATCACTGCCGCGTTCTGAACAACACGTTCTGCTGCTATCGGTTCGGGGCGTGACGGTTTGTGGTATCAGAGCCTAGGTATATTAAACTCTAGGTCTTGACTATAGGTTGCCATAAGTTCTAGGTTCAACCCCATTATTGCCCGGTGAGATTGGGTAGAATCGGGGGTTAAGTGCTAAAAAGGAAATTAAAATACTAATAAGATTAGTTTATGATGATAGCTTAGTAAAATTTCACGAGAATTACTTGATAATCTTACATGAGATTGTTTGTGTCTCGTAGAACTAGATAGATAACAATGGCCGCTGAGCGTGCCCAATGGCGTGAGATGCAAAGGACAGTTCAAGGATTGACTCTAGCTCTTCAATGGGTAGCCGAGGGTGGAGCCAATCATGGAGCTGGAGAGTTGCATCATGAGTTCCGGAGCCTCAATCCCCCTAGATTTAGTGGAACTCCTGATCCTGATGTGGTGGAAGATTGGACTAAGGAGAAGGAAAGAATATACCGAGTAACGCAATGCTCGGATCAAGATAAGGTCCTTTTAGCAACATTTCAACTAGAGAAGGACGCAAGGGCTTGGAGGGAGACCGTAGAAGCCACTTTGCCAAACATTCAAGTAACTTGGGTAGAATTTTTAGAACACTTCAACGAGAAGTATTTCTCGGAGAGAATTCGGGAGAGAAAGACAGGAGAATTTGCTTCGCTCAAACAAAGAAGCATGTCTGTGGCAGAATATGAGGCTCAGTTCTCGAGGTTATCACGGTATGCACCTCATTTAATCATGACGGAGAAGATGAAAGCTAGGAGGTTCTTGAATGGGTTAAGATTCCAATATATACCCCAACTAGCGCCGATGGATATTCAATCATATGCCGAGATGGTTAAGAGAGCTCAGCTATTGGAAGACGCTACGGAATTATCTGACAAGGTCAAGGCATGAATAGAAAAGAATAAAGTAGATAATGGCAATAAAAAGTCTAATGATGAGAATAGAGTTCAGAACGGTAAGAAGCCTAAGGATGAGACGTGCAAGCATTGTGGGAATGTAAGTCATCGATCTGAGAAGTGTCGCTGGAAGAATGGGGCTTGCTTTCGTTGTGGAAGCCAAGAACATAAGGTATCCGAGTGTCCCATTCCTAAAGATCAACCTCAGCAGGCAAAGGATCACAAGGAAGCGCGGCATCAAGGACAATTACAAGTAATAAGACAAATCGAACCTGCTGACAATGAAGTAACTAAAGGTACCATTTAACCTTGGCATAGTTTCTTGGTTTGTTTTACAAGCATGCCTAGATGATTTGTCTTGTGATTGGGAACTAGAACTGGATACCCCATGTAAGGCGGTACAGTCCCGTGCCTTAATGGATCCTTAATGGATTTTGTTCTAATATTTGTTCTGGAATTTCTGGCTATTTTCCTTGTTTTTTAGGAATTTTTCTGGTATTTTTTTGGATTTATTTGGAGCTTTGAGGGTTATTAGAGATTAATAAGATTTTAATATATATAATAATTATTATATATATTTTTTAATTTTAGTTTTCTTCTCTTTTAATCCCTCACCCTCACTCTCTCTCTCTCCCTCGTCGATCTCACCTCACTCTCTCTCTCTCCTCTCGCCGATCGCCTCTCTCCCCTCCTCTTGGGAAGCAGGCTTTTTGGCGCCGGATTGAGGCGTGGGAGGTACCGGTGGATTCCCCGCGTCGCGTGGATCGCGTGGACGCCCACCTCGGCATGTTTCGTGGCTCGTGGGAGCAAGGTGGAGCGTGAAGGCCTCGTGGCTCTTCCTCCTTGCATGCGGCCTTTTCGACCGTTTCGGCTTGCAAAAGGTGGGGGGATGGAATCCTGATCTCGCTAGGATCATTTCCTATAGCTCGTTCGTTTGATTAGAACCCCGTAGCATGCTTAATGTTCATATTTCATAATTTTGGGGTTTTAGCTTAATTCTTGAATTTGATGCATTGTGGGCTTTGCATGTGTGGTATTTGGGTGTTATTTTGTTGTTTGGGTTGTATGGTTTGACAGGTTATAGGTTTCTACGACGTTACCCGACGATTTTTATCGTCCGGGAGGGCTCCAGTTTTCAAACCGTACCCGCCCGTGTTCCAGGTGGCGTGACGGTCCTGCTAGGAACCGTCACACGCCTGACGGTCCTTAGAGGACGCGTCGCTTCTAAACGACGGCCCGATGAGGGTGCGTTATTTGGAGAGTAACGGTGGGATCCCCATCCGTTACTCGTCCGTCGTTTTATGTTGACCGGGTGAGGCGGTTAGCCCGACGGCCAGTCGGCCGGCCGTCTCTTCCGTCCGACGCGCCTGGGCGAGCGCGTCGCTTTGCCTGCGTCTGATTTCGAACGCTGTACGTTGGGTTTTGGCCTCGGGTGGATGTAACGGCGGTGACCCAACGCGTTGCATCGATGTAACGCACAGGGCCCCTACCGTCACATTCCCTTTTTGGCCTTTTGAACTGGAATTCAGGCGGGAGTGACGGACGGAGACAGATGCGTCGTTCTTGGTGTAACGCGCCAGTCCCCGACCGTCGCTTTCATATAGCACGTGGGCACCCGACCGCCGCTTGCCTGTTAGTTTGGAATGGTTGCCAGCCTTCTTGTTATGCGTTCCATTCTATATATATGCCATGTTTACGTTACTATAGTATTTAATGGCATGTTTCTCATACCAATAGAGTAGCTTTTCTTTCCATGCAATGGAGCCACTGTTGTTGCCCTAGGTCTGTTGAGTACCGACCCGCTTGGGGATAGCGGAGGGGTGTTTCCCATACACGGTTTGTAAGCTAGTTCCGTGGGCTCCCAGCCAATGGTAGCGTCCTACCAAGGGAGAAAACTAGCTAGAGGGCCTGGCTCAGGCTAGAGTCAGTGTGTGCACACGTAGTCGGAGACTGTGGACTGACACCGATGGGTGCCACTCCGACTGGTCACTTGGTTTGGTACCGGTTACGCGCTCAGCTTGTCGCTTTGTCGACTGCGAGTGCTCGAGACGCAGTGTAAGTCGTCAGTGGACGCTTCTGGTTTCTGCTCCAGTGGTTGTCCTTCCTTATTGTTTGGATCAGTTAAGGCTTATTCTATTTTGGTAGATTTAGTTTTAGTCGCTTGCATTTATTTAGCTGTGGCATGTGTTAGCTGTTCTACTTGCTTAGTTAGAGTTTACAGCTTTACTTGAGTAGTTTATTCATGCCATTGCCTGTTATTCCAATTAAATGCATGCTCTCATTGCTTTTATTTATGCATGAATGCTTGTTTAGTGCGAGGTAGGGATCCGCGTGACCCCTACTGAGTCTGCATGTGACTCACCCTTCTCCTTTCAGGTGAGCCGCGCCCGTCGTCTCCCGGTGCTTCTTGAGCTGTAGCAACCCTGATAAAATATTAATAATAATAAAGATTTTAAATAGATAAATAAAACAAAATAAAATAACGCCTCGGATAAAGGTGCTATTTAAATTAGAAACGCCTCTAGTTAAGGCGTGACTCAAGAAGTGACTCCCTCACCAAACGGCGTCAAATTCCAACGTCAAAAAGGGTAAGGCCAAGAAACGCCCCTAGCTTGGGCGTGTTTTAAAACAAAGAACGCCTTCATATCAGGCGCTTCTTAAGAAACGACCTGCACCAGGTCGTCAATTCAAGAATCGACGACCTGACCAAAGTCGTTAATTCCATTCGAGTTACGTACGACCCAGAAACTTATCCAGGGTAATGAATAAGTATTAGAAAGAGTTAAAAGGTGGTAAGGACTCTATATTGGAAGCATTACTTCCACTAGAACACTAACCCTAACAGGACGTCCAAAATCCTATAAATAGTCTTGATCGAACAAACCCTAAACCTATTTGATTCAAGCCTCTGCGACGGTAAGTAAAGAACAGAATTGTTCTTCTTATTCCTTTTTTTTCCTGTTTCGAGTGTATGAAGAACTAACGTTCTTCATCTCCTTCTCTTCTTACAGGTCGAAGAGAGCACACGTTGTGAAGAACATAGGTAAGGTTCTTCTAAAACTTTTCCTAACTTCGATTATATCCTCACCTTCCTTCCTTTTTCTTCCCCTACAGGTTGATTGAAGATCATCATCTCCATCATCTTCATCAACTAAATTTTTCTTCTTCTTCCTGTCCGATCTGCATACTGCTGCTATCAAGGGTATTAGAAGCTTCAGTGTGTTCTTATCAAGTTATTCACGTGTCCCCTCTCCAGATATCAATTAAGGTAGGTTTTCTCAAGTCACTGTAGCCCAAATAAAATAATTTAAGATATATGTATATTAGCATGACATGCATACGGTTTATTATAGTTTTAATGCATTTTTCTGCAATATTTTGAAAGAGACGCCCCTGTCAAGGGCGCTATTTTACAAGACACGACCCTGACCAGGTCGTCAATTCTAGATTTGACGCCCTGAACACAGGCGTTAATTCCATGAAATTACCTGAAATTAATAATCGTTCACGGTTTAAAAATTCATTTTATATGGAATATCAAAACTAATATACTGCATGACTCTACCTGTGAATTCCTGCCAATTTTCCTGTCATGATGATATGATTGTTATCCTGAAATTTATTTCTTCCTGTTCACGATAATTTCTGAAATTTCTTGCATTCACGACCTAGACAAGGTCATCTCCCACTAGACTAACGCCTGATACTAAGGCGTAAAATGAAAAGTAACGCCCCTTCATAGGGCGCGTTTCTGTTAAATTCCTGAAAAATATATTCTGTAAAAATAAAGAATTAAAGAGTAACGCCCCTTCCTAGGGCGCGTTCTTGATAATTCCTGAAATTATTGATATTCTGTCGAACAGTGACAAGAAAAGGACGCCTTCTGGTGTAGTCGTCAAAACTTAAAGAAACGCCCCTGATAAGGGCGCGTTTTTGGCAAATTTCTGAAAAATGGAAAATCTGCAAAAATGGAAAATAGATAAATGCCCTTATGTTAGTCGTTAATTACTTGAGAAACGACTTTACCTAAGTCGTTATTTTCTGTAAACTGATATTTTTATCCTGATTCTGTTAACCGATGGTTTCATATGTTATATAATATATATATCGGCACTATTCTCTATTCCGTGAGTATAGTCCCACGTTTCACGATTGTTTTATCGATCACACTCAATTCTCATTGACATACAAGCTCTCCATTGGACATTCCGTTCCTTTGGACTAGCGAGTTAGTCATAGAGACCTCCGTAAGACTCCTCGTAGCCTTGGATTCCCTCAAGGCCGACTGAGCTGGTTGTACCCTAAAAACCCATTACACCATTGATGCCATGTCACTCTAAAGAAACATGGTATACCGGCCCTTATGATTATACAAAGAGTATATCATAAGAAATTCTTAATGGGATGATGATATCATGCCATATCATGTCATTCTTGTAAACCTCAATTCTATGATGAGAATGAGGGTATCTTACCTTTGATATACTGTTCATGTGGACCTCAATTCTATATAAAGAATGTCCATATTGATTTGTCATGGTACCCAAGTTAAGGGAACCATATTCTACCTAGTTTTATCGATATCGTGATTATACCGTTATTATCGCCATTCTATGTCCTTTGTCATATTTTGGACTCTATTCTATCAAAGTTGTCGTACGTGTCTACAAGCTTGATTATTGAAATTCTATGTTGGCTATAAACAAGAGTGGATGTCAAAATACATGATAAATGCCTGCGCATATAGGGCCCGATCTGGTCCTGGGAGGAGCACCCGAAAGTACTTGTGCCCATGGGAGTTAAAATGATAAGGTATCTGGCATTATACCGAGTACTTGACTTGCTTGATTGGACATTCCACACATATCTTGTACTTGAATCGTACTTGACTTGACATGAAATGCGTGGCCCGAAAAAGGGTAATTTGCTTGCTTGATACATGATAGCCAAAATTCTTGACATGACTTGTTCAATGAGTATCTTGTTGAAAGTTCATGATTAGTTCATCTTATTCTTTGATATTACATTCTCTCTATCTTGTCGTTTTATGCGAGCATGCATAGCTTTATTGCATTCATGAAAAATGTAATTACTTAAACCCCTTGCTAGTACTTGAGATATAATTTCCTACTGAGCGTTCGCTCATTCCGTTTGTCCCTTACTTTTCAGGTAAGTCCGACGACGATGGAAGTCAATCGGATGGGAATGGTCAAGAGTGAAAGAGCTAGAGCTTTTCCAAGTGTCAATTAGTCTTTTCCTATTTTCTTGAGTCAACTATGTACGTTTTCTTTTTATTAAACAGAGTATTGGATTTGTAATAGTCTATCCATTATAAAATAAAGGATTGGGTTATCTTGCTATTTTGCGCATCTCTGTCTTTGTGTCGAATACACGACCACTCTGATTGACATGATTGATATAAACTCGTCACGCGTCTCCGGGTATCTTCCGCGCTCGGGGCGTGACAGTTTTTGTGGTATCAGAGCCTAAGGTATTCAATTCCTAGGAAAAACCCAAGTCCAAGGATAAGTTGAACGTTTAACCAAGTGAGATTGGGTAGAACCAAGGGTTAAGAGTCAATAAGTCTTTTAATAAGATCACAGTGATATAATACTAACGTAGCTATTGTAATTGTAGGATAATGGCTGCCGAACGTGCTCAATGGCGCAACATGCAGCGTACCCTCCAAGGGATGACTCAAGTGCTACAACAGGTAGCACAGGGTGATGCTCCACGAGCTGGAAGCTTACACCAAGCCTTTAAGAGCATGAATCCCCCGAAGTTTATGGGATCGACCGATCCGGACGATGCCGAGCATTGGGTTCGGGAGACTGAACGTATATTCCGTGTTATGCAATGCACGGATCAGGACAAAGTCTTACTAGCTACTTTCCAGTTAGAAAAGGATGCTAGATGCTGGTGGGAGTCTATTGAAGCAACCATCGATCCTACTCAAGTAACATGGGAAGAATTTGTGGAATACTTCAATGCTAAATATTTCTCGGACCGAGTCCAAGAAAAGAAGGCTGCAGAATTCGCTGCATTAAAGCAACGATCTTTATCATTAGCAGATTATGAAGCTCAGTTCTCCAGGTTGTCTAGATATGCTAAGCATCTTATTAGCACGGAGAAGATGAAAGCCCGTAGATTTCTTAATGGGCTTAGGCCCCACTATATTACTCAGCTAGCGCCGATGGATATTCAAGTTTATTCTGAAATCGTGCGCCGAGCTCAATTACTTGAAGATGCCACGGAACTATCTGATAGGATCCGTGGAAAAGACAAGAAGGAGTAAGTCACAGGTTCGGGTTTTTTCAAACCCAACTTTAAGAAGAGGCCCAATAATGGAGGTTCATCCTCTCAAGATTCCAAGTTCAAGAAATCCAAGCCCTTCTCTATCACAACTACCCCTTCTAATACAGTATGCAAGCATTGTGACAAGGCTGGTCACAAGACAGAAGAATGCTGGAGGAAATTAGGAGCTTGTCTCCGTTGTGGAGTCGCGAACATCGGATTCCCGATTGTCCATTAATGAATGACCAAGCCGGTGACGGTAAACGCCCGGTGACAAAGAACGCTCGACTTCATGCAATAAAGGAGACCGAGCAAGAAGAAGGTGGACTGGTAGAAGGTACATTAACAGTTTGTTCCAAAAGTGCTTATGTCTTATTTGATACGGGTGCATCGCATTCCATTATTTCTAAGAAGTTTGCCGACCCATTACCGTTAGAACCAGAATGGATAAAAATAGTTCTAACTACTCCTCTTGGAAGTGAAAATGATATTACTCATCACTACCAAAACTGTGAGATAATGGTTCAAGGTAGGAATTTACCTATAGATCTCATATGCCTCGATCTAAAGGAGTATGATGTTATACTAGGAGCGGACTGGTTATCCAAATACCAGGCAACGGTTGATTGCCGCAATAGCCAAATTATTTTCAAAGATATTCCAGAATTAGTCTTTACTCGCCCCAAGAGTCGGAGCAATTCCCCTCTTATTTCGGCTAGCAAGCTCGTCAGGAAAGGATGTGTATCCTTCCTTGCATTTGTCACAGTTAAGGAAACAAAGGACACTAAGATAGAAGACATTCAGGTAGTGCAAGAATTTCCGGACGTGTTTCCGGAAGAGTTGCCGGGATTACCCCCTCAAAGGGATGTGGCCTTCACCATTGACTTAGTCCCTGGTGCTGGTCCGGTTTCAAAGGCACCTTATAGAATGTCACCTGCTGAACTCAAGGAGTTAAAGAGCAATTAATGGAACTAATTCGAAAAGGGTTTATTAGACCAAGTACTTCCCCGTGGGGAGCACCAGTCTTATTTGTGAAGAAGAAGGACGGATCCATGAGATTGTGCATCGACTATCGACAGTTGAATCATCTCACTATCAAGAACAAGTATCCACTGCCGAGAATCGATGAGTTATTTGATCAGATTTCAGGATCCAAATATTTTTCCAAGATTGACCTCAGATCAGGATATCATCAGTTAAGGATCAAAGATGATGACATTCATAAGACTGCGTTCAGAAGCAGGTATGGCCACTATGAATTTGTTGTTATGCCTTTTGGACTAACCAATGCCCCTGCTGCCTTTATGCAGTTAATGAACAGCATATTCAGGCCTTACTTGGATCAATTCATAGTAGTCTTCATTGATGATATATTGATATATTCCAAAACTAAGGAAGAACATGAGGAGCATTTAAGGATCGCATTGCAAGTATTGAGGGAAAATCAATTATATGCAAAACTCAGCAAGTGCGAGTTCTGGCTTGAAGAAGTGGCTTTTCTAGGACATGTGATTTCAAAAGATGGATTATCAGTAGACCCGTCAAAGGTTGAAGCTGTGAAAAATTGGGAAAGACCCACTAATGCAAGCGAGATCAGAAGTTTCTTAGGTCTTGCAGGCTATTATCGGCGATTCATCAAAGACTTCTCCAAGATCGCCGTGCCCCTTACAAGGTTAACTCGCAAGGAGATCCGATATGAATGGAGTGAGGAATGTGAAAGAAGCTTCCAAACTCTCAAGGATCATCTTACTACAGCTCCGGTCTTAGCTCTACCAATAGAAGGAGAGAAATTCGAGGTCTACACAGATGCTTCTGGCATTGGCCTCGGATGTGTCCTAATGCAACAAGGAAAGGTCATAGCATACTCTTCACGTCAACTGAAGAAGCATGAGGAGAATTACCCCGTCCATGACTTAGAACTGGCCGCGGTGGTATTTGCCCTAAAGATATGGAGACACTACTTATATAGACTGCAGTTTACTGTATACTCCGATCACAAAAGTCTCAAATATCTATTTTCACAAAAGGAGCTAAACATGAGACAAAGACGCTGGCTAGAATATCTCAAGGACTTCGACTTCAATATACAATACCATCCCGGAAAGGGTAATTATGTTGCTGATGCCCTTAGTCGAAAGCCGAGAGCAATGATAGCCAATTGTATGATACAAGAATGGAGGTTGCTAGAACAATTCTCCGAGCTCAATATAAGCTTGGACAAGGAAGCCAAATTTGTCACATTATCTCATGTAAGCATACAGTCAGATTTATTATCTGAGATACAAACACTTCAGGATGATGATCCTATATTAGTGGAAATCTAGGGCAGATTAGAAGGACAATCTGATTTTCAACTAACTTCTGATGGAAGATTATTGTTCAAAGACAGAACTTGTATACCAGATTGTCCAGAATTAAAGAAGAAGATCTTAGATGAAGCTCATAGATCAAGGTACACTATTCATCCAGGATCTACCAAAATGTACCAAGATGTAAAGAGGAACTTTTGGTGGCCCAACATGAAAAGAGAAATAGCAGACTATGTATATCGCTGTCTCACATGCCAACAAGTCAAGGCGGAACACCAAAAGCCTGCTGGTAAACTTCATCCTCTAGATATTCCTAAGTGGAAGTGGGAGGATATTGGTATGGACTTCATCATGGGTTTGTCTAAATCTAAAGGAGGACATGATGGAATCTGGGTTATCATTGACCGATTAACTAAATCGGCGCATTTCTTGCCAATAAAAAGCCGATGGTCAATTGATGTGCTAGCCGCACTATACATCAAAGAAATAGTCAGGTTGCATGGTATACCTGTCTCGATCGTGTCTGACAGAGATCCCCGTTTCACTTCTCATTTTTGGAAAGGATTACAACATTCGTTGGGAACAAGGCTCAACTTTAGTACTGCTTTTCATCCACAAACGGATGGTCAGACCGAGAGAGCTAATCAAGTTGTTGAGGATATGCTAAGAGCTTGCATCATTGACTTTGGTGGAAGCTGGCATGAACATTTGCCACTAGTGGAATTTGCATATAATAATAGCTACCAAGCTAGTATCCAAATGGCACCTTTCGAAGCCTTATACGGAAGGAGTTGCCGATCACCCTTATGCTGGAACGAAGTTGGAGAGAAACAACTGTTAGGTCCAGACATGGTAAGGGATACAACTGAGAAGATACAAGTAATCAGAGAAAGATTGCAAGTTGCTCAGATAAGGCAAAAGGCTTATGCTGATACAAGAAGGAGAGATCTTGAATTCCAAATTGGAGATCATGTATTTCTCAAGATATCACCTGGACGTGGCATACGAAGATTTGGTGTTAAGGGCAAGCTTACGCCAAGATTCATCGGACCATTTGAGATACTCGAAAGAGTTGGCGAGGTTGCTTATCGCATCGCGTTGCCTCCTCAATTGTCCGAAGTACATAATGTATTTCACATATCTATGTTGAAGAAGTATGTACACGATCCCTCGCATATTATTGAACATGGAGATCTGGTGATCCAGAAAGATCTCACATATGAACAGAAGCCTATGAAGATCTTAGATCGTGAAATACGAGCTCTAAGGAATAAGGTTATTCCCATGCTCAAGGTGCAATGGAACAAGAATTCCGAACATGAAGCGACATGGGAGACAGAGGAATCTATGAAGAAACGATTTCCCGAGTTGTTCTAAGAGGTATATACTCTACACTCTCCGCGTGCATACATAATATGCAATTGAATTTGGGGACCAAATTCTTTTTAAGTGGGGGAGGGTGTAGCAACCCTGATAAAATATTAATAATAATAAAGATTTTAAATAGATAAATAAAATAAAATAAAATAACGCCTCGGATAAAGGCGCTATTTAAATTAGAAACGCCTCTAGTTAAGGCGTGACTCAAGAAGTGGCGCCCTCACCAAACGGCGTCAAATTCCAACGTCAAAAAGGGTAAGGCCAAGAAACGCCCCTAGCTTGGGCGTGTTTTAAAACAAAGAACACCTTCATATCAGGCGCTTCTTAAGAAACGACCTGCACCAGGTCGTCAATTCAAGAATCGACGACCTGACCAAAGTCGTTAATTCCATTCGAGTTACGTACGACCCAGAAACTTATCCAGGGTAATGGATAAGTATTAGAAAGAGTTAAAAGGTGGTAAGGACTCTATATTGGAAGCATTACTTCCACTAGAACACTAACCCTAACAGGACGTCCAAAATCCTATAGATAGTCTTGATCGAACAAACCCTAAACCTATTTGATTCAAGCCTCTGCGACGGTAAGTAAAGAACAGAACTGTTCTTCTTATTCCTTTTTTTTCCTGTTTCGAGTGTATGAAGAACTAACGTTCTTCATCTCCTTCTCTTCTTACAGGTCGAAGAGAGCACACGTTGTGAAGAACATAGGTAAGGTTCTTCTAAAACTTTTCCTAACTTCGATTATATCCTCACCTTCCTTCCTTTTTCTTCCCCTACAGGTTGATTGAAGATCATCATCTCCATCATCTTCATCAACTAAATTTTTCTTCTTCTTCCTGTCCGATCTGCATACTGCTGCTATCAAGGGTATTAGAAGCTTCAGTGTGTTCTTATCAAGTTATTCACGTGTCCCCTCTCCAGATATCAATTAAGGTAGGTTTTCTCAAGTCACTGTAGCCCAAATAAAATAATTTAAGATATATGTATATTAGCATGACATGCATACGGTTTATTATAGTTTTAATGCATTTTTCTGTAATATTTTGAAAGAGACGCCCCTGTCAAGGGCGCTATTTTACAAGACACGACCCTGACCAGGTCGTCAATTCTAGATTTGACGCCCTGAACACAGGCGTTAATTCCATGAAATTACCTGAAATTAATAATCGTTCACGATTTAAAAATTCATTTTATATGGAATATCAAAACTAATATACTGCATGACTCTACCTGTGAATTCCTGCCAATTTTCCTGTCATGATGATATGATTGTTATCCTGAAATTTATTTCTTCCTGTTCACGATAATTTCTGAAATTTCTTGAATTCACGACCTAGACAAGGTCATCTCCCACTAGACTAACGCCTGATACTAAGGCGTAAAATGAAAAGTAACGCCCCTTTATAGGGCGCGTTTCTGTTAAATTCCTGAAAAATATATTCTGTAAAAATAAAGAATTAAAGAGTAACGCCCCTTCCTAGGGCGCGTTCTTGATAATTCTTGAAATTATTGATATTCGGTCGAACAGTGACAAGAAAAGGACGCCTTCTGGTGTAGTCGTCAAAACTTAAAAAAACGCCCCTGATAAGGGCGCGTTTTTGGCAAATTTCTGAAAAATGAAAAATCTGCAAAAATGGAAAATAGATAAACGCCCTTATCTTAGTCGTTAATTACTTGAGAAACGACTTTACCTAAGTCGTTATTTTATGTAAACTGATATTTTTATCCTGATTCTGTTAACCGATGGTTTCATATGTTATATAATATATATATCGGCACTATTCTCCATTCCGTGAGTATAGTCCCACGTTTCACGATTGTTTTATCGATCACACTCAATTCTCATTGACATACAAGCTCTCCATTGGACATTCCGTTCCTTTGGACTAGCGAGTTAGTCATAGAGACCTCCGTAAGACTCCTCGTAGCCTTGGATTCCCTCAAGGCCGACTGAGCTGGTTGTACCCTAAAAACCCATTACACCATTGATGCCATGTCACTCTAAAGAAACATGGTATACCAGCCCTTATGATTATACAAAGAGTATATCATAAGAAATTCTTAATGGGATGATGATATCATGCCATATCATGTCATTCTTGTAAACCTCAATTCTATGATGAGAATGAGGGTATCTTACCTTTGATATACTGTTCATGTGGACCTCAATTCTATATAAAGAATGTCCATATTGATTTGTCATGGTACCCAAGTTAAGGGAACCATATTCTACCTAGTTTTATCGATATCGTGATTATACCGTTATTATCGCCATTCTATGTCCTTTGTCATATTTTGGACTCTATTCTATCAAAGTTGTCGTACGTGTCTACAAGCTTGATTATTGAAATTCTATGTTGGCTATAAACAAGAGTGGATGTCAAAATATATGATAAATGCCTGCGCATATAGGGCCCGATCTGGTCCTGGGAGGAGCACCCGAAAGTACTTGTGCCCATGGGAGTTAAAATGATAAGGTATCTGGCATTATACCGAGTACTTGACTTGCTTGATTGGACATTCCACACATATCTTGTACTTGAATCGTACTTGACTTGACATGAAATGCGTGGCCTGAAAAAGGGTAATTTGCTTGCTTGATACATGATAGCCAAAATTCTTGACATGACTTGTTCAATGAGTATCTTGTTGAAAGTTCATGATTAGTTCATCTTATTCTTTGATATTACATTCTCTCTATCTTGTCGTTTTATGCGAGCATGCATAGCTTTATTGCATTCATGAAAATGTAATTACTTAAACCCCTTGCTAGTACTTGAGATATAATTTCCTACTGAGCGTTCGCTCATTCCGTTTGTCCCTTACTTTTCAGGTAAGTCCGACGACGATGGAAGTCAATCGGATGGGAATGGTCAAGAGTGAAAGAGCTAGAGCTTTTCCAAGTGTCAATTAGTCTTTTCCTATTTTCTTGAGTCAACTATGTACGTTTTCTTTTTATTAAACAGAGTATTGGATTTGTAATAGTCTATCCATTATAAAATAAAGGATTGGGTTATCTTGCTATTTTGCGCATCTCTATCTTTGTGTCGAATACACGACCACTCTGATTGACATGATTGATATAAACTCGTCACGCGTCTCCGGGTATCTTCCGCGCTCGGGGCGTGACATGAGCTGTTTCGGAGACCGCGTCTAGCTGCCAGGTCTAGTCGAGCCGCCTTTTTGAGGCTTTTGTTGTTCTTTTGCCGGGGTATGCCCCGTGTAGTTGTGCCCTTGTGGACTAGTACTCTTGTTTTTCTGGACTAGCATATATATATATATATATATATATATATATATATATATATATATATATATATATATATATATATATCACTCTGGTTATTTTGAATTGCTTCCGCACTTGTGTTAATTTTATTACTTATTTGTAATCTACGCGTTCCAAATTACAGTTCGTTATACATTCCCTCGACATAACCTTACTAACCCTTCAGGGGCCTCATCAGCCTCTTGGGTGACTTCCCCAGTTCTTGGTATCGGTGTATCGATGTTATCGGTATATCGGTATCCTGAACTCTTGGTCGTTACAGTTGGTATCAGAGCATTGTTTGAGGAATTGTATAAGGAATTGAAATTTGTGTTTGTCCAGAGCTAGTCCTATGTCGTCTATTGCTGGCTTAGGGTGTTTTCTGTATGATTGATGGATTTTATTGTTGTTTTATGATCTCGACAGAGTATTTATGCCGCCTCGTCGAGGAAGACCTCCTCGAGTTCCTCGTGCTCCTCGAGATGCGCCCAGGGAAGATAGTGGTTCTGCACCTCCTCCTGCAGTTCCTGATGTTCCCGTTGCACGAGTTGTTCCTCCTCTAGCGCCGATTGTTGCTCCTCCGGTTGAAGCGCCTGGCAGTCGAGGCAAGGCTTTAAAAGAATTCCTGATGTTCAATCCGCCTCCTTTCGATGGTCAAGCAGATCCAGAGGTTGCGAGGCAATGGCTGGATGCGATTGAGCGTGTTTTTGTTTCGATGGAATGTGCTGAAGATGAGAAAGCTATGCTTGCCGCTTTTCAACTCCAGGGTGCAGCCATTACGTGGTAGAAGGCCGAGTGGCAGATCGCTTTTTGTTCTAGACCTCTTCGGCAGATCACGTGGGCAGAGTTCACAGCTACTTTTGAGCGTGCCTACACTCCTGCCTGTCTGCAAATGGCAAAAATGTATCAATTCATGGAGCTGACTCAGGGCAGTATGACTGTGCTTCAGTATCGGAATAAGTTTATGGAATTGGGGCAGTATGCGCCCCATGTGCTGGCTAGTGAAGCTTTGAAGACACAGCAATTCTTGCGAGGTTTGAGGCCAGAATTGAAGATGCCCCTGATTGCTAGTCGTGTTACAGACCTTGATAGTGCGTGCCAGACAGCTGTGGCACTTGAGCTGGAGATGATGAGACCGGGTGGATATCCTCAGGCAGGGTCAGTTCAGCCCGCAGTACAGTTTTAGCAGGTGTACCGACCGCCAGCGCCAGGTGTTCCCTCAGTCTAGTCAGAGGTTAGCAGTGCTTCCTCTCCTTCCAAGACCAAGTTTAAGAGGTTCAAGAAGAAGAAGAAATTTTTCCAGCAGCCGTCCGGTACAGATGTAGTTCAGCAGCCGACAGCACCTTCTACTCAGACTCGTCAGAGTTCAGCTGTCAGTCAGCCATGGACGTGTCGGAGATGCGGTGGTCATCACAAGGGCCAGCCGTGTTCTCTTCCCGTTGTTTGCTTTCGGTGTGACCAGCCGGGTCATGTGGTTCGGGATTGCCCGCTGAGGCCGAAACAATTGCAAGCTCTTCAGTTTCCTCAACCTCAGCAGCCGCAATTCAGACCTCCTCCTGCACCGCAAGCTCAACAGTTCTTCTCTCAAGCATCGGCGTCTTCTCAGCAATCCTCGGCCGGATCAAAGAAGCAGAAGGGCAAGGTTTCACATATGACTAGAGCTGATGCTGTTGCAGCCCATCTCGTGGAAGGTGCGATTATGCTTTATGGTCATTCAGCTCGTGTCTTATTTGATTCTGGTGCTTCTCACTCTTTTATTCCTGAGGATTTCATGGCATGTATTGAGGAACCGACTTCAGAGATAGCTTGTGGGATGTATGTTGAGATGCCTTCGGGAGATTTCATGATTACACCTCTGTGCTTGGAAGAGTCTCCTGTTATGATCGATAATCACCAGTTGCCGGTGAGATTGTATGCATTGCAGTTGGCCGATTATGATGTTATTCTGGGAATGGATTGGTTGGAGCATTATGGAGCTGTGGTTGACTGCAGATCGAAGAAAGTCTATTTTCAGCCACAGGGGAAATCAGCTTTTTATTTCCAAGGTATTCGATCCCGATCTTCTCGTATGATTATTTCTGCTATTCGAGCCTATAGGTTGCTTAGTGCAGGTTGCCAGGGATTCTTAGCTTCTGTGGTTGCTGTTGAAAAACCACGACAGGAAGCCAGTGATATTCCTGTTGTTTGTGAGTTCCCTGATGTGTTTCCTGACGAGTTTCCAGGCTTGCCCCCAGAGCGAGAGATAGAGATGGTGATTGAACTGATTCCGGGTACAACTCCCTTAGCAAAGGCACCGTACCGAATGGCTCCAGCTGAATTGAAAGTACTGCGAGCACAGCTACTTGAATTACTGGAAAAGGGTTATATTCGCCCCAACTTTTCTCCGTGGAGTGCTCCAGTGTTGTTTGTGAAAAAGAAAGATGGAGGCCTGAGGCTTTGTATTGATTACAGGCAATTGAATCAGGTGACTATCAAGAATAAATATCCGCTTCCCAGGATTGATGATTTGTTTGACCAGTTACAGTCTGCTACTGTCTTTTCACGGATTGATCTCCGGTCTGGCTACTTCCAATTGCGAATCCAGGAATCAGATGTGGAGAAGACGGCCTTCAGCACTCGTTATGGTCACTTTGAATTTTTAGTCATGCCGTTTGGTTTGACTAATGCCCCAGCAGCTTTTATGGATCTAATGCAGCGTATCTTTCGTCCATTTCTTGATCAGTTTGTGGTGATCTTTGTTGATGATATTTTGATTTATTCTGCCTCTGATGAAGATCATGTGCAGCATTTGAGGATCGCTCTGCAGACTCTAAGGGATCACGAGCTTTATGCGAAGTTCAGTAAATGTGAATTCTGGCTTCGGGAGATTCATTTTCTTGGTCACGTGATTTCTGGTGACGGAGTGGCAGTAGACCCTGCAAAGATTGATGCCGTGTTGAGTTGGCAGAGGCCTAGAACTGTGACAGAAATACGAAGCTTCCTAGGTTTGGCTGGGTATTACCGCAGATTCATCCAAGATTTTGCGAAGATTGCAGCCCCGATGACTAGACTGACTCGTAAAGATGTACCTTTTGTCTGGTCGGATCAGTGTGAGGTTAGCTTTGTTGAATTGAAAAGGCTATTGACTTCTTCTCCTGTGTTGACTTTGCCTTCCGACTCGGGTGGTTTTCTGGTTTGTACTGATGCTTCTCGAGTAGGTTTGGATGCAGTGCTGATGCAACATGGTAAAGTTTTCGCATATGCATCTCGGCAATTGAAACGACATGAAGAGAATTATCCCACTCATGATTTGGAGCTAGCTGTAGTTATTTTTGCCTTAAAGATTTGGAGACATTATCTGTATGGTGAGAAATTTCAGATTTTTACTGATCACCAGAGTTTACGGTATATATACTCCCAGAAAGATTTGAATCTCAGGCAGCGCCGATGGATGGAATTCATGAAAGATTTTGACTTTACACTCTCCTATCAGCCGGGCAAAATGAATGTTGTGGCTGATGCTCTGAGCAGGAAAGTGCAGGCCAGTCATTTGATGCTTCATGAATGGAAATTGTGGAAATGGCTTCCGAGCGAGGCATTCAGTGTAGAGTTTCCTTCTGATCCGAAGATGGCAGTTTGTGCTAGTTTGATTTTGGGTTCAGCTCTATATCAGCAGATTCAAGAGGCCCAGCAAACTGATTCTGATTTGGCCCGTGTTATATCAAGATATGATGTGGAATTTGATGACGAGCTGGTTGTCAGTTTTCAGGGCAGATGGTATGTTCCTTCTGATGATGATTTGAGGCATGAGATTCTGAGTGAAGCCCATGGTTCCCGTTTTGCTATTCATCCAGGTGTCACCAAGATGTATCAGAATTTGAAGAAGCAATTCTGGTGGCCGGGTTTGAAGAAAGACGTGGCTATATTTGTTTCTAAGTGCTTGACTTGTCAGCGGGTTAAAGCCGAACATCAAAAGCTAGGTGGTTTGCTTCAGCCATTAGACATTCCGATGTGGAAGTGGGACCATGTTACTACAGATTTTGTGGTGGGTTTGTCTCGGACTTCTCAAGGTTTTGATGGTATCTGGTTACTTGTCGACAGATTGACTAAAACTGCCAGATTGTTGCCGATTAAGATTGCCTGGAATGTGCAAAGGTTGGCCGAGCTGTATATCCAGAAGATCGTGCCACTGCATGGAGTTCCTGTTTCACTTGTGTCAGATCGTGACCCACGTTTTACCTCCGACTTCTGGCGCAGTTTCCAGAAAGCTTTGGGCACTGAGTTAGCTTTCAGTTCAGCGTATCACCCTCAGTCAGATGGATAGTAAGAGAGGACTATTCAGACTTTAGAGGACATGTTGAGATTGTGTTGCCTTGATTGGCAGGGTTCGTGGTGTCAGCATTTGCCACTTGTTGAATTTACTTATAATAATAGTTTTCACTCCAGTATTGGAATGGCTCCTTATGAAGCACTGTATGGTCGTCCTTGTCGTACTCCTCTGAATTGGTTTGATGTTGGGGACAGATTGTTGACCGGACCTGATATGGTGCAGCAGTGTTCTGATGTGGTTCGTCTGATCAGGCAGAGATTGTTGACGGCTCAGAGTCGACAGAAAAGTTATGCAGATCAGTGCAGACGTCCACTACGATTTGAGCCAGGAGATATGGTGTTTGTTAAAATATCGCCGATGAAAGGTGTTTCCAGGTTTGGGAAGCGTGGAAAGCTTAGTCCGCGGTATGTTGGCCCTTTTCCGATCGTCGAAGCTATTGGTCAGGTGGCTTATCGTCTGCAACTAACTGCGGCCATGCAAGCTATTCATGATGTGTTCCACGTATCTCAGTTGAGGAAATATGTGCCAGATGCTTCTCATGTTCTCGATGATTCAGTTTGGCCCGAGGTGACTGCTGATTTGTCTGCGCCAGAGTTCCCTATTAGAATTGAAGACCGTCGTGAGCAGCGGTTGAGAAATAAGGTTATTCCTCTGGTAAAAGTTGCTTGGCAGTGTCACTCTGGTAATGAGTCCACTTGGGAACGCGAAGATGAGATGCGTCAGCTTTTTCCCTTTTTATTCCAGTGAGGTATATGTCCTTTCTCAGTTTCCTCCTTTTTCTGTTGTTGTAAATTTCGAGGGCGAAATTTTTATTAGGAGGGAGGGACTGTAAGGCCCGTGCCTTAATGGATCCTTAATGGATTTTGTTCTAATATTTGTTCTGGAATTTTCGGCTATTTTCCTGGATTTTTAGGAATTTTTCTGGTATTTTTCCGGATTTCTTTGGAGCTTTGAGGGTTATTAGAGATTAATAAGATTTTAATATATATAATAATTATTATATATATTTTTTAATTTTATTTTTCTTCTCTTTTAATCCCTCACCCTCACTCTCTCTCTCTCCCTCGTCGATCTCACCTCACTCTTTCTCTCCTCTCGCCGATCGCCCCTCTCCCCTCCTCTTGGGAAGCAGGCTTTTTGGCGCCGGATTGAGGCGTGGGAGGTACCGGTGGATTCCCCGCGTCGCGTGGATCGCGTGGACGCCCACCTCGGAGTGTTTCGTGGCTCGTGGGAGCGAGGTGGAGCGTGAAGGCCTCGTGGCTCTTCCTCCTTGCATGCGGCCTTTTCGACCGTTTCGGCTTGCAAAAGGTGGGGGGATGGAATCCTGATCTCGCTAGGATCATTTCCTATAGCTCGTTCGTTTGATTAGAACCCCGTAGCATGCTTAATGTTCATATTTCATAATTTTGGGGTTTTAGCTTAATTCTTGAATTTGATGCATTGTGGGCTTTGCATGTGTAGTATTTGGGTGTTATTTTGTTGTTTGGGTTGTATGGTTTGACAGGTTACAGGTTTCTACGATGTTACCCAACGATTTTTATCGTCCGGGAGGGCTCTGATTTTCAAACCGTACCCGCCCGTGTTCCAGGTGGCGTGACGGCCCTGCCAGGAACCGTCACACGCCTGACGGTCCTTAGAGGACGCGTCGCTTCCTAACGACGGCCCGATGAGGGTGCGTTATTTGGAGAGTAACGGTGGGATCCCCATCTGTTACTCGTCCGTTGTTTTATGTTGACCGGGTGAGGCGGTTAGCCCGACGGCCAGTCGGCCGGCCGTCTCTTCCGTCCGACGCGCCTGGGCGAGCGCGTCGCTTCGCCTGCGTCTGATTTCGAACGCTGTACGTTGGGTTTTGGCCTCGGGTGGATGTAACGGTGGTGACCCAACACGTTGCATCGATGTAACGCACAGGGCCCCTACCGTCACATTCCCTTTTTGGCCTTTTGAACTGGAATTCAGGCGGGAGTGACAGACGGAGACAGACGCGTCGTTCTTGGTGTAACGCGCCAGTCCCCGACCGTCGCTTTCATATAGCGCGTGGGCACCCGACCGCCGCTTGCCTGTTAGTTTGGAATGGTTGCCAGCCTTCTTGTTATGCGTTCCATTCTATATATATGCCATGTTTACGTTACTGTAGTATTTAATGGCATGTTTCTCATACCAATAGAGTAGCTTTTCTTTCCATGCAATGGAGCTACTGTTGTTGCCCTAGGTCTGTTGAGTACCGACCCGCTTGGGGATAGCGGAGGGGTGTTTCCCATACACGGTTTGTAAGCTAGTTCCGTGGGCTCCCAGCCAATGGTAGCGTCCTACCAAGGGAGAAAACTAGCTAGAGGGCCTGGCTCAGGCTAGAGTCAGTGTGTGCACACGTAGTCGGAGACTGTGGACTGACACTGACGGGTGCCACTCCGACTGGTCACTTGGTTTGGTACCGGTTACGCGCTCAGCTTGTCGCTTTGTCGACTGCGAGTGCTCGAGACGCAGTGTAAGTCGTCAGTGGACGCTTCTGGTTTCTGCTCCAGTGGTTGTCCTTCCTTATTGTTTGGATCAGTTAAGGCTTATTCTATTTTGGTAGATTTAGTTTTAGTCGCTTGCATTTATTTAGCTGTGGCATGTGTTAGCTGTTCTACTTGCTTAGTTAGAGTTTACAGCTTTACTTGAGTAGTTTATTCATGCCATTGCCTGTTATTCCAATTAAATGCATGCTCTCATTGCTTTTATTTATGCATGAATGCTTGTTTAGTGCGACGTAGGGATCCGCGTGACCCCTACTGAGTCTGCCTGTGACTCACCCTTCTCCTTTTAGGTGAGCCGCGCCCGTCGTCTCCCGGTGCTTTGTGAGCTGTTTCGGAGACCGCGTCTAGCTGCCAGCTCTAGTCGAGCCGCCTTTTTGAGGCTTTTGTTGTTCTTTTGCCGGGGTATGCCCCGTGAAGTTGTGCCCTTGTGGACTAGTACTCTTGTTTTTCTGGACTAGCATATATATATATATCACTCTGGTTATTTTGAATTGCTTCTGCCCTTGTGTTAATTTTATTACTTATTTGTAATCTACGCGTTCCAAATTGCAGTTCGTTATACATTCCCTCGACATAACCTTACTAACCCTTCAGGGGCCTCATCAGCCTCTTGGGTGGCTTCCCCAGTTCTTGGTATCGGTGTATCGATGTTATCGGTATATCGGTATCCTGAACTCTGGGTCGTTACACCCCACCAGTAAAGATTGGAAATGAATTGCATTAAATTTGGGGACCAAATTCTTTTAAGTGGGGGAGGGTGTAGCACCCCAGATGAATAATAATGAATAAACATATTCTAAAATAAACTAAACTTGCATTAAAAGGCTAATAGTACTAATCAAGGCACTTAATGGACCTTAACTTGTAAATTCTCTTCTTCCATTAACACAAAAATATGTAAGGTTTTAGCCCAAATAATACAACCCATATATATAATGAGCTAAACACACATATATATATCTCAACATATACATTAACCATATTTAATACATTACAGATGTATATAATCACCTATATCTATATAAATGGGCTTTCACCCCACACTAAAGGAGCACCAAAACCTTCACTATATGTCTTTAAGCCCAAAACAACATCAAAGGAGCCCAAAGCCCGCGGGAGCTTCTCACCAATGGGCCAACCCCAACCCAAAAACCATAAAAGAAAACCCAAGCTTTTTATATGCTTGTGTTCATGGGCTTCTACCTACACAAAGCACAGTAAAGACAACCCACGTGTGTACTCACAAAGCCAACCCTCACTCATACCAAACCCAAGCCCACATGAGCCAGAAAACCCTCATGCGGCCAACCATGTAGGCATGCTCGTAAGATAGATGTTCTAGGGTTTTAAACAAAAGATGGTAAGGGGCTATAGTTTGGCAAGAGAGGGGATTTGCATGGAAAAGGTTAAAACCGTTAGAATCATTACTTGGAAATTTCAAACCCATTAGGACTCTTAGTTTTCCATAGGTTCCCTCTCCTATAAATAAAACCCTAGTGGCAGTGCGACACCACGCTACTGCTGCTACTGTTCGTGGGTTGCTGGGCTTCTTCCCGTCGTTTTCTTCTTCCACGTCCTGCTGCCACCTACTGCAGTCATTGCTCTTATTGTGGAAGAATCTACTTCTTCCTCTATCTTCTTCTTCTTCCTGTGATTTGCCCTGTTCGAAATAGAGTGTCGTAGCAGCAATCTAGTTCTTCACTATTCATCTGTTTAATCGTTCGAAAGGTAGGTGATCTCTCTGACAGCTAAACATGTTAACAAAGATCATACGCACACGTGATACTATCAGCATGCTTGTGTTTTCGTAGGTTCATAGTCTCTAATTTTCTTGTAAGTGTTCTCAATATTTCAAGCTAAACCCATTAATCAATTGAACCTTAAACGACCTCTGCATATACCATGATGCTCTCTCTCTCTCCAGCCTAAACTCGTTAACAATACATACGTCATGGGTTAATTAATATTTGAATTCTATTGACACTAAATCGTTTGCATACTTTATTCTTACTGTTCTGCATATAAAGTAAACAGTGACCATTACATGGTCGTGAAATCAGTGAATAGCGTCAAAATCCCTTCCGTCATTTAAATTGGGCGACTTTAACCATGTCGTCAATAGCTTTGTGAATTATCAAGTTTATACATTGAACACTATAACTAGTCAGTTATGGAGTTTTTGATTTTTCGGCTTATTCGTGGCGCCGGAGTGACCTTTAGTCATGAAATTTGATGGGTATGTTATTGGGGTGAAGATCGAGGTAGTGAGAGTGGTTGTATCATTTTCCGTGCCTCCTATCTCAAGATCCCCCATCTCTCAACGAAAAATTATTTTGAACATCCGGTTAAGTAGAATTTTTCGAGCCCGTCATTTCGGTATATTATAAGCTCGATTCCCACGTGGTTACGTAGAGAAACGAGAGGGCCTAATAGTTGACACTAATTGTTAAATGGCGACACACTCTGTGGCGTTGATTTTTTTTGTTGACGCCTTCACGTTAAGTCGTTAAATCAATATATATATATATATATATATATATATATATATATATCTTATAACCATATCTTTGAAAATCCATATCTACTAAACTATACAACAGAAAATTATAAAAAATATATATTTGGAATCCTTGAATTTTTCTCCTAATTATCATATATTCTATTTTATATAAATAAATTTGTCTTTGAATGTATGTTTTAAAATTATTCAATGAAGATGTCAGAATTTATGTTTTTGAAATGATGACATTGAGAATGTCGTTGATTTATTTTGACGACATTTTGTAATGTCGTCATATCTTTAATATATATATATATATATAAATGTATGTATATATTTGTAACTATATCTTTGAAAATTCATATCTATTAAGATATGTAACAGAAAATTATAAAAAATATATTTCTGGAATCCTTGAATTTTTCTCCTAATTATTATATATTTTATTTCTCTAAATTATTTTAAATAATCAAATATGTCTTTGAATGTATATTTTTGAAATTATTCAATTAAATAGATATTGAGGTGGATTCTTGTTAAATAAATTAAGTTAAAAATCATAGAATTAACGTCCCTCCAAGTGGACGCTAATTAATAAATGACACTACTCACAGACGTCAATTAAAATAAGTTTATTTAATTATAGTTAATTATAGAATTAGATTGACGTGAATTCTATAATTAACGCATTCATGTTGTCACCGTTTCTCCCGGTTTTGACCCATACCTCGGGTCTTTGGCACTCTCATCTCACGTCCGTAGATGGAGTCTATTTTTCATGATTGGTTCATGTTATACACCTCAACTCTCGGTGACATACGAGTCCTCCGTTGGAAATTCCGTTCCTTCGGACTGGCAAGTTAGTCATTGAGACCTCCGTAAGTCTCCGTTAGCCTTGGATTCCCTCAAGGCAACCGAGCTGGTTGTACCCTAAAACCCACGGGATCCGATCCATGTCACTTTGGTTTTTCGTTAGTCTTGACACTCTACTCCTTTGGAATCTTCTAGTCATCAATTCGAGAACATAACCATTTGACTCTGTATTTCGCCAAATCTGATTCTGAAACATTAAGGGTAGTGAGTCCGTGACTTTTTAGTGCCAGGTAGGACGGAAGTCCAATTCTACAAACCATGGGAATTCTGGGTGTGGCATTGCATCAAAGTCTGTACATCTATTATATTCTGTTATTCTGTTATATCTGTCATTCTGCAACTGTTAATTCTAGAAGTTCAGTTATTCTGATATTTTGTTGTTCGGTTATTCTGATAATTTAGATATTATGCTAGATTGTTTAATTCTGCTTATATTTATTGAAACTCTGTTATATTCTGGCCAATTCTGACGTTATGTTCATCCGAGTAACTGTCCTTGTTATATTCTGATAGCTTGTCCTTGACTCTGCATGGTAAATTCATCCCTATTTCTCTTGAGCTCGTAATTGCCTTTGACTTTAATATTCATCTTTCCTGATAGATTGATCGTCATGATTTTCTAGTTCCATGCCTTGCATCTTCATGAACATGTTAATTGGCTAATCACTTATATTCTGCTTGACGAGAGATGTAATTCCTACTGAGCGTTTTGCTCACCAGCCTATCTTTAACGTTTTTCAGGTAACGACATTGAAGATAGTCCAACAGATGGGGAAGGGCAAGAGTGAAGAGCAAAATGGAGAATCGTGTCGGTGTCTTTCTTTGAGTCTCGCCTGTTATTTGAGTCCTTTCTCTTTATTAGAGTGTAATAGTGAGTCTTTTCGTCACTTATGTAAGTTGAGTCAAGGTATGTAAGTCGAATATTTGAATATCAATAAAGGTTAAATTGGCCCACATTATCCAGGTTGTAATTTCATGTCTTATGTTCACTCTGATTATTCACGATTGTATCACTGCCGCGTTCTGAACAACACGTTCTGCTGCTATCAGTTCGGGGCGTGACAGTTTGTGGTATCAAAGCCTAGGTATATTAAACCCTAGGTCTTGACTATAGGTTGCCATAAGTTCTAGGTTCAACCCCATTATTGCCCGGTGAGATTGGGTAGAACCTGGGGTTAAGAGCTAAAAAGAAATTAAAATACTAATAAGATTAGTTTATGATGATAGCTTAGTAAAATTTCACGAGAATTACTTGATAATCTTACAAGAGATTGTTTGTGTCTTGTAGAACTAGATAGATAACAATGGCCGCTGAGCGTGCCCAATGGCGTGAGATGCAAAGGACAGTTCAAGGATTGACTCAGGCTCTTCAATGGGTAGCCGAGGGTGGAGCCAATCGTGGAGCTGGAGAGTTGCATCGTGAGTTCCGGAGCCTCAATCCCCCTAGATTTAGTGGAACTCCTGATCCTGATGTGGCGGAAGATTGGACTAAGGAGATGGATAGAATATTCCGAGTAATGCAATGCTTGGATCAAGGTAAGGTCTTTTTAGCAACATTTCAACTAGAGAAGGACGCAAGGGCTTGGAGGAAGTCCGTAGAAGCCACTTTGCCAAACATTCAAGTAACTTGGGTAGAATTTTTAGAACACTTCAACGAGAAGTATTTCTCGGAGAGAGTTCGGGAGAGAAAGGCAGGAGAATTTGCTTTGCTCAAACAAAGAAGCATGTCTGTGGCAGAATATGGGGCTCAGTTCTCGAGGTTATCACGGTATGCACCTCATTTAATCATGACGGAGAAGATGAAAGCTAGGAGGTTCTTGAATGGGTTAAGATTGCAATATATACCCCAACTAGCGCCGATGGGTATTCAATCATATGCCGAGATGGTTAAGAGAGCTCAGCTATTGGAGGACGCTACGGAATTATCTGACAAGGTCAAGGCACGAATGGAAAAGAATAAAGTAGATAATGGCAATAAAAGGTCTAATGATGAGAATAGAGCTCCGAATGGTAAGAAGCCTAAGGATGAGACGTGCAAGCATTGTGGGAATGTAAGTCATCGATCTGAGAAGTGTCGCTGGAATAATGGGGCTTGCTTTCGTTGTGGAAGCCAAGAACATAAGGTATCCGAGTGTCCCATTCCTAAAGATCAACCTCAGCAGGCAAAGGATCACAAGGAAGCGCGGCATCAAGGACAATTACAAGCAATAAGACAAATCGAACCTGCTGACAATGAAGTAACTAAAGGTACCATTTAACCTTGGCATAGTTTCTTGGTTTATTTTACTAGCATGCCTAGATGATTTGTCTTGTGATTGGGAACTAGAACTGGATACCCCACCAGTAAAGATTGGAAATGAATTGTATTGAATTTGGGGGCTAAATTCTTTTAAGTAGGGGAGGGTGTAGCATCCCGGATAAATAATAATGAATAAATATATTCTAAAATAAACTAAACTTGCATTAAAAGGCTAATAGTACTAATCAAGGCACTTAATGGACCTTAACTTGTAAATTCTCTTCTTCCATTAACACAAAAATATGTAAGGTTTTAGCCCAAATAATACAACCCATATATATAATGGCCTAAACACACATATATATATCTCAACATATACATTAACCATATTTAATACATTACAGATGTATATAATCACCTATATCTATATAAATGGGCTTTCACCCCACACTAAAGGAGCACCAAAACCTTCACTATATGGCTTTAAGCCCAAAACAACATCAAAGGAGCCCAAAGCCCACGGGAGCTTCTCACAAATGGGCCAACCCCAACCCAAAAACCATAAAAGAAAACCCAAGCTTTTTATATGCTTGTGTTCATGGGCTTCTACCTACACAAAGCACAGTAAAGACAACCCACGTGTGTACTCACAAAGCCAACCCTCACTCATACCAAACCCAAGCCCACATGAGGCACAAAACCCTTATGCGGCCAACCATGTAGGCATGCTCGTAAGATAGATGTTCTAGGGTTTTAAACAAAAGATGGTAAGGGGCTGTAGTTTGGCAAGGGAGGGGATTTGCATGGTAAGGGTTAAAACCGTTAGAATCATTACTTGGAAATTTCAAACCCATTAGGACTCTTAGTTTTCCATAGGTTCCCTCTCCTATAAATAAAACCCTAGTGGCAGTGCACCACCACGCTACTGTTGCTACTGTTCGGGGGTTGCTGGGCTTCTTCCCTGCGTTTTCTTCTTCCACATCATGCTGCCACCTACTGCAGTTATTGCTCTTGTTGTGGAAGAATCTACTTCTTCTTCTATCTTCTTCTTCTTCCTGTGATTTGCCCTGTTCGAAACAGAGTGTCGTAGCAGCAATCTAGTTCTTCACTATTCATCTGTTTAATCGTCCGAAAGGTAGGTGATCTCTCTGACAGCTAAACTTGTTAACAAAGATCATACGCACACGTGATACTATCAGCATGCTTGTGTTTTCGTAGGTTCATAGTCTCTAATTTTCGTGTAAGTGTTCTCAATATTTCAAGCTAAACCCATTAATCAATTGAACCTTAAACGATCTCTACATATACCATGATGCTCTCTCTCTGTCCAGCCTAAACTCGTTAACAATACATACATCATGGGTTAATTAATATTTGAAGTCTATATACACTAAATCGTTTGCATACTTTATTCTTACTGTTCTGCATATAAAGTAAACAGCGACCATTACATGGTCGTGAAATCAGTGAATAGCGTCAAAATCCCTTCCGTCATTTCAATTGGGCGACTTTAACCATGTCGTCAATAGCTTTGTGAATTATCAAGTTTATACATTGAACACTATAACTAGTTAGTTATGGAGTTTTTGATTTGTCGGCTTATTCGTGGCACCGGAGTGACCTTTAGTCATGAATTTTTATGGGTATGTTATTGGGGTGAAGATCGAGGTAGTGAGAGTGGTTGCATCATTTTCCGTGCCTCCTATCTCAAGATCTCCCATCTCTCAACGAAAAATTATTTTGAACGTCCGGTTAAGTAGAATTTTTCGAGCCCGTCATTTCGGTATATTATAAGCTCGATTCCGACGTGGTTACATCGAGAAACGAGATGGCCTAAGAGTTGACACTAATTGTTAAATGACGACACACTCTATGGCGTTGATTTTTTTTTTGACGCCTTCACGTTAAGTCGTTAAATCAATATATATATATATATATATATATATATATATATATATATATATATATATATATATATATATATATATATATATCTTGTAACCATATCCTTGAAAATCCACATCTACTAAACTATACAATATACAATAGAAAATTATAAAAAATATATATTTGGAATCCTTGAATTTTTCTCCTAATTATCATATATTCTATTTTATATAAATAAATGTGTCTTTGAATGTATGTTTTAAAATTATTCAATGAAGATGTCAGAATTTATGTTTTTGAAATGACGACATTGAGAATGTCGTTGATTTATTTTGACGACATTTTGTAATGTCGTCATATCTTTAATATATATATATATATATAAATTTATGTATATATTTGTAACTATATCTTTGAAAATTCATATCTATTAAGGTATGTAACAGAAAATTATAAAATATATATTTTTGGAATCCTTGAAATTTTCTCCTAATTATTATATATTTTATTTCTCTAAATTATTTTAAATAAATAAATATATCTTTAAATGTATATTTTTGAAATTATTCAATTAAATAGATATTGAGGCGGATTCTTGTTAAATAAATTAAGTTAAAAATCATAGAATTAACGTCCCTCCAAGTGGACGCTAATTAATAAATGACACTACTCACGGACGTCAATTAAAATAAGTTTATTTAATTATAGTTAATTATAGAATTAGATTGACGTGAATTCTATAATTAACGCATTCATGTTCTCACCGTTTCTCCCGGTTTTGACCCATACCTCGGGTCTTTTGGCACTCTCATCTCACGTCCGTAGATGGAGTATGTTTTTCATGATTTGTTCACGTTATACACCTCGACTCTCGGTGACATACGAGTCCTCCGTTGGACATTCCGTTCCTTCGGACTGGCAAGTTAGTCATTGAGATCTCTGTAAGTCTCCGCTAGCCTTGGATTCCCTCAAGGCAGCTGTAATGCTCTGGATCCTTTGCGGATCCTTTGCAGGTCTTGTTGGATCTTTGCTGGATCTTTTGGATCTGTTTCGGATTGGTTTCGTTGAGTTTCGGTCTACTTTTGTGGCTTCCGAGTTGAGTTTGACGAGTCGTGTGGGTTTTTCTCTCGTACTAGTTACGGAACCCTACGGTGAGTGTGTTTATCAATTCTTGAACTCGTGGATGCTACAACGACGATGTACTTTTCGAGCCGGTCGTTTCGACTATTTTTGCGTATTTTTCTGAATTTGTGCATTTACGGCACATTTTCGGAATTTTCAGAAATTAGGAAAATTTCCTAATTTCTTTCTTTTTATTTCCTTTTTCCTCTCTCTCTCCTCACTCTCGCGATCTCTTCCTCTCTCTCCTGTTCTCTCTCGTTCTCTCCCCCTTCTGACTCCGGCTGCAGACGGAGGCGCTCGTGGGTGAGGTGGCGACGAGGCGGAGCTGTCGAGGTGTGCGATGAGGCGAGGATCGGATCGATTCTGGCGCGATCCTGAACGGTGGATTCAAAGCCGGTGAAATCGGTTCGCGAGTGGACTTCGGCGTGGTTTAGTCCCTTCGGGGCACGGTTTCTTCGGTGGAGGTAGGATGACTGATCCTTACTTCGTCCTCTCCGTTTTCCCTGCCATTGCACGTCGTTCGGCTAGGAAACGGTCGAGTTTGGGCTTGTTTTGCCTAAATCGTGATTTTCGTGGTTTTTAGGGTCGGCCGATAAACGACGACCATTTGCGGCGTAGTTAGTTTCTAATTGACCGCTGGGATGTCAGGATCCCATCCACGTTAATTTCGTGTGGTTTGGTATTCATTCGAGGCCGGTAGAAGCCCGTGAACCTCAGTGACCCACTTTGGGTGGATTTGATGAAATCGCCCGGATCTTGCATTTTTAAGCTTGCATGTGGGCTTTTTAGCCTTCTTATGTTGTTATTTGTCGTTTGGGTTTGTTTCCCCTGCGCTACGGTGTGAATGGGGCGTGGAATGGGCCGATTTGGCCATTCCTATGTTTTCCCGCCGTGATCGATGTAGCGGTCGTGCCAGCGACCGTCACTTGTCTTTGACGGCCCCACGACTGGCCGTTATATCGGTTGACGTTTTTGGGTTCTGCTGGCTTTGGGCGTGTGACGGCCCAATGGTGGCGCGTCACCAGCCCTGTAACGCGTATGGCTTGACGCGTTACATCCGTTTGTCGTTTTGTGGTTTAAGTATGGCGGTTCCTTTGACGGCCTGGTCCTGGCGCGTCAGAGTGTTGTAACGCTCCCAGGTTGGGCCGTTACATTGTGTTTGATCGAGTTTGGCTGGGCGTTGACCGTTTAAGGCGGTTGATGTAGCGGTCGTGTCCCCGTGCGTCACAGCGTTGTAACGCACCGTGCTTAGGCCGTTACATGCTGTTTGGCTGAGGGCTGGGTGGATGTGTGCTGTCTTGTGTGTGACGGCCTTGCCCCTGTGCGTTATTTGGATGTAACGCGTCCTCGTGGGACCGTTACATGGCCTAGCTTAGTCTTTTATTTTTTTGGGCTTGTGCCAGTGGCCCTGACGCGCCTGTCCTTACGCGTTAGGTGGCCCTGACGCGCCTGCCCCTGCGCGTCAGGTGGGTGTAACGCGTTTTCCTTATCGTGTTACATGGCTCGAGTCCCCGTGTTTTTGTCTTCGTTGGTGGCTGTAACGTGCCTGTTCCTGCGCGTTAGGCGCGTGTAACGCGCTAGGCCTAGCGCGTTACATCGTTTGAGCTCCGTTTGATTTGGGGTTTGTGTTGGCTCTGACGGCCCAGGTGAGGTGCGTCAGGTGTGTGTAACGCGCCCGGTGCTGGCCGTTACATGTTGTTTTCTGTGTTTTAGAGTTGATAGGGCGGTGTGAGTGACGTCCTATCGTCCGACCGTCACTTGGTGTGTAACGGCCCAGGTCTAGACCGTCACATGCTTGTAGCGGTCTAGGGGTGGTGCGTTACATCCCTTGTGCTCCGATTTCCGTGATTTCAGTCTCGGTTTGTCTTGGCTTGTCCTTGTGGTCTGCCCGTTGTCCCGTGGATGTCTCCCGACATCCTATGAGGGCTAAGACTACGTTGTAAGGTAGCCATGAGTCTTCTTGCTTGAGGTAGGATTTCCTATCCTACTTTTGCTTGTGTTTTGGTCTGGTTCCGGTCAACCCGGGGTGACCCAGGGGTTGATAGGCGACCTTGTGTGTGGGTGTCTTGGCGGTTCCATCCGGCCCGAGACACTGGGTCTGGATGCCTCGAGGTGTTGCCTTACCTCGGTTCACGTGTCAGGTGTGCTGAGGGTTCTTGGTGTTTCCCTCAGGTCTCCGTGTGTTGTTTTCTGCGGAGCGTGGTTTCTTCTGGCTTAGGATTAGACCGATTGGCGGCTTGTCTCGCTGCTTGTGACGATCTTGCCTTTGAGTCGTTCGACTCAGGGATCGTTACGTCGTAGGTCTAGTTGCCTGATCCTGAGTCTGTTGGCGGTTGTTCGACTGCCTGGGTGCTTTGCTGTGCACGAGACATGGCTTTTCTTAGCTGTCTGTGCTTTAGCACCTGTGTTTCAGAGTCTATGCCCTGTGAGCCTCCACTAGTTGTAGCCCTAGGCTTCTTGCCGACCCACCGGGAGTGGTGGAGGGGTTTTCCTGTTGCGTTTGGTACGTACAGTTTTTAAGCTAGTTTCGTAGGCGCCGGCCAACGGTAGCGTCCTACCGAGGGGAATACTAGCTAGAGGCCTGACCTAGGTAGAGGTCGGTGTGTGCACACGTGGTCAGGGACTGGGGACTTGCGCCAACGGGCGTGGCCCTGCTAGTCACTCACAGTTGGTGCTGTAGTCTTGTGCTGTGGTACCATGTTTCCTTGGAACTGTTGTTCCTCGGACCTGGTTCTAGGTGTGTCCTGTCCTTGAGAGACTTGACACTTGTGGCGCAGTGTAAGACGTCAGTGGACGCATCTGGCTGTTCTTCTGGGAGGAGGGTGCTCCTGTCACTTGGTGCGGTGACTCTCGGCGTTTTCCTGTGCGCTGTGACCTTTTCGAGTTGCCCGCTCGTGGCCGTACTCGAGGTCGGTGTTCTGTCATTTGCATGATGTTCTAGTCATGCGTGGGGCTGTGTGCACGACGTTTCCAGTCGTGTTTGTCTGTATTTTCGGCGTCGGCGTCTGCCTTCGCCTTTGCTTTGGCCGATGGACTGGGTTACCCTACTGTGTGAGTTTGGGGTCGACCGTCTGTTGCCGCTTGGTGTAGCTTAGGGTGCCGAGTTCTCCTCGGTGGCCGTGTTCCATGTTTTACGGCCTCGCTCTTCTTTGTTGTTGAGCTCCCCTCGCTCTTAGCCTGTTCCCTACTCCTGATGTACCTGTTCTGTTTACAGCTTTGTAGTGTAGCTTTTCCTGCTTTGCTGCACTCGTTGTTTTGTTGCTTCCGTTGCACTGTGCGTTTTCCAGTGGGGATCCGCGTGACCCCTACTGAGTTTCTGTTGAGACTCACCCCTGCTTTACAGGTGGGTTTTACCGTCCGCCTCTGCTACTCGTGGAGGTGCGCATTTGCTGTAGCTACCAGCTGTACCTGCGTCGGGCTTCCCAGCTTCCCCCGACCCCAGTGTACGTTTCTTTCTGTCAGACTGTACTTGTTGTCTTCCCTTTGGACTGGACTCTGGTGTATAATTGAAATTATTAATAAAAAGCTAATTTTATTTCTGCTACTTTAGCAATCCAATGTAATGAAATTTAATTGCTTACTGTTATATCTGCTGGCTTCAATGTATTCCACACACTCCTTTTTCCCTTCGGCGCTTTCCCGCGCTTGGGAGACCTCGCGGGTCCCATGTGGTATCACGTGTATTCGGTATTTATACCGGGTGCACCGGGTATCCGGAATCCAGGTCGCCACAGCAGCCGAGCTGGTTGTCCCTAAAAACCACGGGATCCGATCCGTGTCACTTTGGTTTTCCGTTAGTCTTGACACTCTACTCCTTTGGAATCTTCTTATCATCAATTCGAGAACATAACCATTTGACTCTATATTTGGCCAAATCTGATTCTAAAACATTAAGGGCTGTGGGTCCGCGACTTTTCAGTGCCAGGTAGGACGAAAGTCCAATTCTATAAACCTTGGGAATTCTAGGCATGGCATTGCACCAAAGTCTGTACATCTATTATATTCTGTTATATCTGTCATTCTGCAACTGTTAATTCTAGAAGTTCTGTTATTATGATATTTTGTTGTTCGATTATTCTGATAATTTAGATATTCTGCTAGATTGTTTAATTCTGCTTATATTTATTGAAACTCTGTTATATTCTAGCCAATTCTGAAGTTATGTTCATCCGAGTAACTGTCCTTGTTATATTCTGATAGCTTGTCGTTGACTCTGCATGGGAAATTCATCCCTATTTCTCTTGAGCTCGTAACTGCCTTTGACTTTAATATTCATCTTTCCTAATAGATTGATCGTCATGATTTTCTAGTTCCTTGCCTTGCATCTTCATGAGCATGTTAATTGGGTAATGACTTATATTCTGCTTGACGAGAGATGTAATTCCTACTAAGCGTTTTGCTCACCAGCCTATCTTTAACGTTTTTCAGGTAACGACATTGAAGATAGTCCAACAGATGGGGAAGGGCAAGAGTGATGAGCGAAATGGAGAATCGTGTCGGTGTCTTTCTTTGAGTCTCGTCCTGTTATTTGAGTCCTTTCTCTTTATTAGAGTGTAATAGTGAGTCTTTTCGTCACTTATGTAAGTTGAGTCAAGGTATGTAAATCGAATATTTGAATATCAATAAAGGTTAAATTGGCCCACATTGTCCAGGTTGTAATTTCATGTCTTATGTTCGCTCTGATTATTCACGACTGTATCACTGCCGTGTTCCGAATAACACGTTCCGCTGCTATCGGTTCGGGGTGTGACAGTTTGTGGTATCAGAGCCTAGGTATATTAAACCCTAGGTCTTGACTATAGGTTGCCGTAAGTTCTAGGTTCAACCCCATTATTGCCCGGTGAGATTGGGTAGAACCTGGGGTTAAGAGCTAAAATGGAAATTAAAATACTAATAAGATTAGTTTATGATGATAGCTTAGTAAAATTTCACGAGAATTACTTGATAATCTTACATGATATTGTTTGTGTCTTGTAGAACTAGATAGATAACAATGGCCGCTGAGCGTGCCCAATGGCGTGAGATGCAAAGGACAGTTCAAGGATTGACTCAGGCTCTTCAACTGGTAGCCGAGGGTGGAGCCAATCGTGGAGCTGGAGAGTTGTATCGTGAGTTTCGGAGCCTCAATCCCCCTAGATTTAGTTGAACTCCTGATCCTGATGTGGCGGAAGATTGGACTAAGGAGATGGAAAGAATCTTCCGAGTAATGCAATGCTCGGATCAAGATAAGATCCTTTTAGCAACATTTCAACTAGAGAAGGACGCAAGGGCTTGGTGGGAGTCCGTAGAAGCCACTTTGCCAAACATTCAAGTAACTTGAGTAGAATTTTTAGAACACTTCAACGAGAAGTATTTCTCGGAGAGAGTTCGGGAGAGAAAGGTAGGAGAATTTTCTTCGCTCAAACAAAGAAGCATGTCTGTGGCAGAATATGAGGCTCAGTTCTTGAGGTTATCACGGTATGCACCTCATTTAATCATGACGGAGAAGATGAAAGCTAGGAGGTTCTTGAATGGGTTAAGATTGCAATATATACCCCAACTAGCACCGATGGATATTCAATCATATGCCGAGATGGTTAAGAGAGCACAGCTATTGGAAGACGCTATGGAATTATCTGACAAGGTCAAGGCACGAATGGAAAAGAATAAAGTAGATAATGGCAATAAAAGGTCTAATGATGAGAATAGAGTTCGAACGGTAAGAAGCCTAAGGATGAGACGTGCAAGCATTGTGGGAATGTAAGTCATCGATCTGAGAAGTGTCGCTGGAAGAATGGGGCTTGCTTTCATTGTGGAAGCCAAGAACATAAGGTATCCTAGTGTCCCATTCCTAAATATCAACCTCAGTAGGCAAAGGATCACAAGGAAGCGCGGCATCAAGGACAATTACAAGCAATAAGACAAATCGAACATGCTGACAATGAAGTAACTAGAGGTACCCTTTAACCTTGGCATAGTTCCTTGGTTTTTTTTTCTAGCATGCCTAGATGATTTGTCTTGTGATTGGGAACTAGAACTGGATACCCCACCAGTAAAGATTGGAAATGAATTGCATTGAATTTGGAGATCAAATTCTTTTAAGTGGGGGAGGGTGTAGCACCCCGGATAAATAATAATGAATAAACATATTCTAAAATAAATTAAACTTGCATTAAAAGGCTAATAGTAATGATCAAGGCACTTAATGGACCTTAACTTGTAAATTCTCTTCTTCCATTAACATTAAAATATGTATGGTTTTAGCCCAAATAATACAAATCATATATATAATGGGCTAAACACACATATATATATCTCAACATATACATTAACCATATTTAATACATTACAGATGTATATAATCACCTATATCTATATAAATGGGCTTTCACCCCACACTAAAGGAGCACCAAAACCTTCACTATATGGCTTTAAGCCCAAAACAACATCAAAGGAGCCCAAAGCCCATGGGAGCTTCTCACCAATGGGTCAACCCCAACCCAAAAACCATAAAAGAAAACCCAAGCTTTTTATATGCTTGTGTTCATGGGCTTCTACCTACACAAAGCACAGTAAAGACAACCCACGTGTGTACTCACAAAGCCAACCCTCACTCATACCAAACCCAAGCCCACATGAGCCAGAAAACCCTCATGCGGCCAACCATGTAGGCATGCTCGTAAGATAGATGTTCTAGGGTTTTAAACAAAAGATGGTAAGCGGCTATAGTTTGGCAAGGGAGGGGATTTGCATGGAAAGGGTTAAAACCGTTAGAATCATTACTTGGAAATTTCAAACCCATTAGGACTCTTAGTTTTCCATAGGTTCCCTCTCCTATAAATAAAAGCCTAGTGGCAGTGCAACACCACGCTACTGCTGCTACCACTGTTCGTGGGTTGCTGGGCTTCTTCCCGGCATTTTCTTCTTCCACGTCCTGCTGCCACCTGCTGCAATTATTGCTCTTGTTGTGGAAGAATCTACTTCTTCCTCTATCTTCTTCTTTATCCTGTGATTTGCCATGTTCGAAATAGATTGCCGTAGCAGCAATCTAGTTCTTCACTATTCATCTGTTTAATCATCCGAAAGGTAGGTGATCTCCGTAACAAATAAACTTGTTAACAAAGCTCATACGCACACGTGATACTATCAGCATGCTTGTGTTTTGGTGGGTTCATAGTCTCTAATTTTCTTGTAAGTGTTCTCAATATTTCAAGCTAAACCCATTAATCAATTGAACCTTAAACGATCTCTGCATATACCATGATGCTCTCTCTCTCTCTCCAGCCTAAACTCGTTAACAATACATACATCATGGGTTAATTAATATTTGAAGTCTATAGACACTAAATCGTTTGCAAACTTTATTCTTACTGTTCTGCATATAAAGTAAACAGCGACCATTACATGGTTGTGAAATCAGTGAATAGCATCAAAATCCCTTCCGTCATTTCAATTGGGCGACTTTAACCATGTCGTCAATAGCTTTGTGAATTATCAAGTTTATAAATTGAACACTATAACTAGTTAGTTATGGAGTTTTTGAATTGTCGGCTTATTCGTGGCGCCGGAGTGACCTTTAGTCATGAAATTTTATGCGTATGTTATTGGGGTGAAGACCGAGGTAGTGAGAGTGGTTGTATCGTTTTCCGTGCCTCCTATCTCAAGATCCCCCATCTCTCAACGAAAAATTATTTTGAACGTCCGGTTAAGTAGAATTTTTCGAGCCCGTCATTTCGGTATATTATAAGCTCGATTCCGACGTGGTTACGTCGAGAAACGAGAGGGCCTAAGAGTTGACACTAATTGTTAAATGACGACACACTCTGTGGCGTTAATTTTTTTTTGACGCCTTCACGTTAAGTTGTTAAATCAATATATATATATATATATATATATATATCTTGTAACCATATCCTTGAAAATCCATATTTACTAAACTATACAACAGAAAATTATAAAAAATATATATTTGGAATCCTTGAATTTTTCTCTTAATTATCATATATTCTATTTTGTATAAATAAATGTGTCTTTGAATGTATGTTTTAAAATTATTCAATGAAGATGTCAGAATTTATGTTTTTGAAATGACGACATTGAGAATGTCGTTGATTTATTTTGACGACATTTTGTAATGTCGTCATATCTTTAATATATATATATATATAAATTTATGTATATATTTGTAACTATATCTTTGAAAATTCATATCTATTAAGATATGTAACAGAAAATTATAAAAAATATATTTGTGGAATCGTTGAATTTTTCTCCTAATTATTATATATTTTATTTCTCTAAATTATTTTAAATAAATAAATATGTCTTTGAATGTATATTTTTGAAATTATTCAATTAAATAGATATTGAGGCGGATTCTTGTTAAATAAATTAAGTTAAAAATCATAGAATTAATCTCCCTCCAAGTGGACGCTAATTAATAAATGACATTACTCACGGACGTCAATTAAAATAAGTTTATTTAATTATAGTTAATTATAGAATTAGATTGACGTGAATTCTATAATTAACGCATTCATGTTCTCACCGTTTCTCCCGGTTTTGACCCATACCTCGGGTCTTTTGGCACTCTCATCTCACGTCCGTAGATGGAGTCTTTTTTTCATGATTGGTTCACGTTATACACCTCAACTCTCGGTGACATACGAGTCCTCCGTTACACATTCCGTTCCTTCGGACTGGCAAGTTAGTCATTCAGACCTCCGTAAGTTCCGCTAGCCTTGGATTCCCTCAAGGCAGTCGAGCTGGTTGTACCCTAAAAACCTTGGGATCCGATCCGTGTCACTTTGGTTTTCCGTTAGTCTTGACACTCTACTCCTTTGAAATCTTCTTATCATCAATTCGAGAACATAACCATTTGACTCTGTATTTGGCCAAATCTGATTCTAAAACATTAAGGGCTGTGGGTCCGCGACTTTTCAGTGCCAAGTAGGACGAAAGTCCAATTCTGTAAACCATGGGAATTCTGGGCATGGCATTGCACCAAAGTCTGTACATCTATTATATTCTGTTATTCTGTTATATCTGTCATTCTGCAACTGTTAATTCTAGAAGTTCTATTATTATGATATTTTGTTGTTCGGTTATTCTATTAATTTAGATATTCTGCTAGATTGTTTAATCCTGCTTATATTTATTGAAACTCTGTTATATTCTGGCCAATTCTGAAGTTATGTTCATCCGAGTAACTGTCCTTGTTATACTCTGATAGCTTGTCCTTGACTCTGCATGGAAAATTCATCCCTATTTCTCTTGAGCTCGTAACTGCCTTTGACTTTAATATTCATCTTTCCTGATAGATTGATCGTCATGATTTTCTAGTTCCATGCCTTGCATCTTCATGAACATGTTAATTGGCTAATCACTTATATTCTGCTTGATGAGAGATGTAATTCCTACTGAGCGTTTTGCTCACCAGCCTATCTTCAACGTTTTTCAGGTAACGACATTGAAGATAGTCCAACAGATGGGGAAGGGCAAGAGTGATGAGCGAAATGGAGAATCGTGTCGGTGTCTTTCTTTGAGTCTCGTCCTGCTATTTGAGTCCTTTCTCTTTATTAAAGTGTAATAGTGAGTCTTTTCGTCACTTATGTAAGTTGAGTCTAGGTATGTAATTCGAATATTTGAATATTAACAAAGGTTAAATTGGCCCGCATTGTCTAGGTTGTAATTTCATGTCTTATGTTCGCTCTAATTATTCACGACTGTATCACTGTCGCGTTCCGAATAACACGTTCCGCTGCTATCGATTCGGGGTGTGACAGTTTGTGGTATCAGAGCCTAGGTATATTAAACCCTAGGTCTTGACTATAGGTTGCCACAAGTTCAGATTCAACCCCATTATTGCCCGGTGAGATTGGGTAGAACCTGGGGTTAAGAGCTAAAAAGGAAAATAAAATACTAATAAGATTAGTTTATGATGATAGCTTAGTAAAATTTCACGAGAATTACTTGATAATCTTACATGATATTGTTTGTGTCTTGTAGAACTAGATAGATAACAATGGCCGCTGAGCGTGCCCAATGGCGTGAGATGCAAAGGACAGTTCAAGGATTGACTCAGGCTCTTCAACGGGTAGCCGAGGGTGGATCCAATCGTGGAGCTGGAGAGTTGCATCGTGAGTTTCGGAGCCTCAATCCCTCTAGATTTAGTGGAACTCCTGATCCTGATGTGGCGGAAGATTGGACTAAGGAGATGGAAAGAATCTTCCGAGTAATGCAATGCTCGGATCAAGATAAGGTCATTTTAGCAACATTTCAACTAGAGAAGGACGCAAGGGCTTGGTGGGAGTCCGTAGAAGCCACTTTGCCAAACATTCAAGTAACTTGAGTAGAATTTTTAGAACACTTCAACGGGAAGTATTTCTCGGAGAGAGTTCGGGAGAGAAAGGTAGGAGAATTTGCTTCGCTCAAATAAAGAAGCATGTTTGTGACAGAATATGAGGCTCAGTTCTCGAGGTTATCACGGTATGCACCTCATTTAATCATGACGGAGAAGATGAAAGCTAGGAGGTTCTTGAATGGGTTAAGATTGCAATATATACCCCAACTAGCACGGATGGATATTCAATCATATGCCGAGATGGTTAAGAGAGCTCAACTATTGGAAGACGCTATGGAATTATCTGACAAGGTCAAGGCACGAATGGAAAAGAATAAAGTAGATAATGGCAATAAAAGGTCTAATGATGAGAATAGAGTTTCGAACGGTAAGAAGCCTAAGGATGAGACGTGCAAGCATTGTGGGAATGTAAGTCATCGACCTGAGAAGTGTCGCTGGAAGAATGGGGCTTGCTTTCACTGTGGAAGCCAAGAACATAAGGTATCCGAGTGTCCCATTCCAAAATATAAACCTCAGCAGGCAAAGAATCACAAGGAAGCGCGGCATCAAGGACAATTACAAGCATCAAAACAAATCGAACCTGTTGACAATGAAGTAACTAGAGGTACCCTTTAACCCTGGCATAGTTCCTTGGTTTTTTTTACTAGCATGCCTAGATGATTTGTCTTGTGATTGGGAACTAGAACTAGATACCCCACCAGTAAAGATTGGAAATGAATTGCATTGAATTTGGGGACCAAATTCTTTTAAGTGGGGGAGGGTGTAGCACCCCGGATAAATAATAATGAATAAACATAGTCTAAAATAAATTAAACTTGCATTAAAAGGCTAATAGTAATAATCAAGGCACTTAATGGACCTTAACGTGTAAATTCTCTTCTTCCATTAACATAAAAATATGTAAGGTTTTAGCCCAACTAATACAACTCATATATATAATGGGCTAAACACACATATATATATCTCAACATATACATTAAGCATATTTAATACATTACAGATGTATATAATCACCTATATCTATATAAATGGGCTTTCACCCCACACTAAAGGAGCACCAAAACCTTCACTATATGGCTTTAAGCCCAAAACAACATCAAAGGAGCCCAAAGCCCACGGGAGCTTCTCACCAATGGGTCAACCTCAACCCAAAAACCATAAAAGAAAACCCAAGCTTCTTATATGCTTGTGTTCATGTGCTTCTACCTACACAAAGCACAGTAAAGACAACCCACGTGTGTACTCACAAAGCCAACCCTCACTCATACCAAACCCAAGCCCACATGATCCACAAAACCCTCGTGCGGCCAACCATGTAGGCATGCTTGTAAGATAGATGTTCTAGGGTTTTAAACAAAAGATGGTAAGTGGCTGTAGTTTGGCAAGGGAGGGGATCTGCATGGAAAGGGTTAAAACCGTTAGAATCATTACTTGGAAATTTCAAACCCATTAGGACTCTTAGTTTTCCATAGGTTCCCTCTCCTATAAATAAAAGCCTAGTGGCAATGCAACACCACGCTACTGCTGCTACTGTTCGTGGGTTGCTGGGCTTCTTCCCGGCGTTTTCTTCTTCCACGTCCTGCTACCACCGGCTGCAATTTTTGCTCTTGTTGTGTAAGAATCTACTTCTTCCTCTATCTTCTCCTTCTTCCTATGATTTGCCCTGTTCGAAACAGACTGCCGTAGCAGCAATCTAGTTCTTCACTATTCATCTGTTTAATCGTCCGAAAGGTAGGTGATCTCTCTGACAACTAAACTTGTTAACAAAGATCATACGCACACGTGATACTATCAGCATGCTTGTGTTTTCGTGGGTTCATAGTCTCTAATTTTCTTGTAAGTGTTCTCAATATTTCAAGCTAAACCCATTAATCAATTGAACCTTAAACGATCTCTACATATACCATGATGCTCTCTCTCTCTCTCCAGCCTAAACTCGTTAACAATACATACATCATGGGTTAATTAATATTTGAAGTCTATAGACACAAAATCGTTTGCAGACTTTATTCTTACTGTTCTGCATATAAAGTAAACAGCGACCATTACATGGTTGTGAAATCAGTGAATAGCGTCAAAATCCCTTCCGTCATTTCAATTGGGCGACTTTAACCATGTCGTCAATAGCTTTGTGAATTATAAGTTTATACATTGAACACTATAACTAGTTAGTTATGGAGTTTTTGATTTTTCGGCTTATTCGTGGCGCCGGAGTGACCTTTAGTCATGAAATTTTATGCGTATGTTATTGGGGTGAAGACCGAGGTAGTGAGAGTGGTTGCATCGTTTTCCGTGCCTCCTATCTCAAGATCTCTCATCTCTCAACAAAAAATTATTTTGAACGTCCGGTTAAGTAGAATTTTTCGAGCCCGTCATTTCGGTATAATATAAGCTCGATTCCGACGTGGTTACGTCGAGAAACGAGAGGGCCTAAGAGTTGACACTAATTGTTAAATGACGACACACTCTGTGGCGTTGATTTTTGTTTTTGACGCCTTCACGTTAAGTCGTTAAATCAATATATATATATATATCTTGTAACCATATCCTTGAAAATCCATGTCTACTAAACTATACAACAGAAAATTATAAAAAATATATATTTAGAATCCTTGAATTTTTCTCCTAATTATCATATATTCTATTTCATATAAATAAATGTGTCTTTGAATGTATGTTTTAAAATTATTCAATGAAGATGTCAGAATTTATGTTTTTGAAATAACGACATTGAGAATATCGTTGATTTATTTTGACGACATTTTGTAATGTCATCATATCTTTAATATATATATATATATATATATATATAAATTTATGTATATATTTGTAACTATATCTTTAAAAATTCATATCTATTAAGATATGTAACGGAAAATTATAAAAAATATATTTTTGGAATCCTTGAATTTTTCTCCTAATTATTATTTATTTTATTTCTCTAAATTATTTTAAATAAATAAATATGTCTTTGAATGTATATTTTTGAAATTATTCAATTAAATAGATATTGAGGTGGATTCTTGTTAAATAAATTAAGTTAAAAATCATAGAATTAACGTCCCTCCAAGTGGACGCTAATTAATAAATGACACTACTCACGGACGTCAATTAAATTAAGTTTATTTAATTATAGTTAATTATAGAATTAGATTGACGTGAATTTTATAATTAACGCAATCATGTTCTCACCGTTTCTCCCGGTTTTGACCCATAACTCGGGTCTTTTGGCACTCTCATCTCACGTCCGTAGATGGAGTCTATTATTCATGATTGGTTCGCGTTATACACCTCAACTCTCGGTGACATACGAGTCCTCCGTTGGACATTCCGTTCCTTCGGACTGGCAAGTTAGTCATTGAGACCTCCGTAAGTCTCCGCTAGCCTTGGATTCCCTCAAGGCAGCCGAGCTGGTTGTACCCTAAAAACCTCGGGATCCGATCCATGTCACTTTGGTTTTTCGTTAGTCTTGACACTCTACGCCTTTGGAATCTTCTTGTCATCAATTCGAGAACATAACCATTTGACTCTGTATTTGGCCAAATCTGATTCTGAAACATTAAGGGCTGTGGGTCCGCGACTTTTCAGTGCCAGGTAGGACGAAAGTCCAATTCTGTAAACCATGGGAATTCTGGGTGTGGCATTACACCAAAGTCTGTACATCTATTATATTCTGTTATTCTGTTATATCTGTCATTCTACAACTGTTAATTCAAGAAGTTCTGTTATTATGATATTTTGTTGTTCGGTTATTCTGATAATTTAGATATTCTGCTAGATTGTTTAATTCTACTTATATTTATTGAAACTATGTTATATTCTAGCCAATTCTGATGTTATGTTCATCCGAGTAACTGTCCTTGTTATATTCTGATAGCTTGTCCTTGACTCTGCATGGGAAATTCATCCCTATTTCTCTTGAGCTCGTAACTACCTTTGACTTTAATATTCATCTTTCCTGATAGATTGATCGTCATGATTTTCTAGTTCCATGCCTTGCATCTTCATGAACATGTTAATTGGCTAATCACTTATATTCTGCTTGACGAGAGATGTAATTCCTACTGAGCGTTTTGCTCACCAGCCTATCTTTAACGTTTTTCAGGTAACGACATTGAAGATAGTCCAACAGATGGGGAAGGGCAAGAGTGATGAGCGAAATGGAGAATCGTGTTGGTGTCTTTCTTTGAGTCTCGTCCTGTTATTTGAGTCCTTTCCCTTTATTAGAGTGTAATAGTTAGTCTTTTCGTCACTTATATAAGTTGAGTCAAGGTATGTAATTCGAATATTTGAATATCAATAATGGTTAAATTGGCCCACATTGTCTAGGTTGTAATTTCATGTCTTATGTTCGCTCTGATTATTTACGACTGTATCACTGCCGTGTTCCGAATAACACGTTCTGCTGCTATCGGTTCGGGGTGTGACAGTTTGTGGTATCAGAGCCTAGGTATATTAAACCCTAGGTCTTAACTATAGGTTGCCATAAGTACTAGGTTCAACCCCATTATTGCCCGGTGAGATTGGGTAGAACCTGGGGTTAAGAGCTAAAAAGGAAATTAAAATACTAATAAGATTAGTTTATGATGATAGCTTAGTAAAATTTCACGAGAATTACTTGATAATCTTACATGAGATTGTTTGTGTCTTGTAGAACTAGATAGATAACAATGGCCGCTGAGCGTGCCCAATAGCGTGAGATGCAAAGGATAGTTCAAGTATTGACTCAGGCTCTTCAACAGGTAGCCGAGGGAGGAGCCAATCGTGGAGCTGGAGAGTTGCATCGTGAGTTTCGGAGCCTCAATCCCCCTAGATTTAGTGGAACTCCTGATTCTGATGTGGCGGAGGATTGGACTAAGGAGATGGAAAGAATCTTACGAGTAATGCAATGCTCGGATCAAGATAAGGTCCTTTTAGCAACATTTCAACTAGAGAAGGACGCAAGGGCTTGGTGGGAGTCCGTAGAAGCCACTTTGCCAAACATTCAAGTAACTTGAGTAGAATTTTTAGAACACTTCAACGAGAAGTATTTCTCGGAGAGAGTTCGGGAGAGAAAGGCAGGAGAATTTGCTTCGCTCAAACAAAGAAGCATGTCTGTGGTAGAATATGAGGCTCAGTTCTCGAGGTTATCACGGTATGCACCTCATTTAATCATGACGGAGAAGATGAAAGCTAGGAGGTTCTTGAATGGGTTAAGATTGCAATATATACCCCAACTAACACCGATGGATATTCAATGATATGCCGAGATGGTTAAGAGAGCTCAACTATTGGAAGATGCTATGGAATTATCTGACAAGGTCAAGGCACGAATGGAAAAGAATAAAGTAGATAATGGCAATAAAAGGTCTAATGATGATAATAGAGTTCCGAACGGTAAGAAGCCTAAGGATGAGACGTGCAAGCATTGTGGGAATGTGAGTCATCGATCTGAGAAGTGTCGCTGGAAGAATGGGGCTTGCTTTCATTGTAGAAGCCAAGAACATAAGGTATCCGAGTGTCCCATTCCTAAATATCAACCTCAGCAGGCAAAGGATCACAAGGAAGCGTGGCATCAAGGACAATTACAAGCAATAAGACAAATCGAACCTACTGACAATGAAGTAACTAGAGGTACCCTTTAACCTTTGCATAGTTCCTTGGTTTTTTTTACTAGCATGCCTAGATGATTTGTCTTGTGATTGGGAACTAGAACTGGATACCCCACCAGTAAAGATTGGAAATGAATTACGTTGAATTTGGAGACCAAATTCTTTTAAATGGGGGAGGGTGTAGCACCCCGGATAAATAATAATGAATAAACATATTCTACAATAAATTAAACTTGCATTAAAAGGCTAATAGTAATAATCAAGGCACTTAATGGACCTTAACTTGTAAATTCTCTTCTTCTATTAACACAAAAATATGTAAGGTTTTAGCCCAAATAATACAACCCATATATATAATGGGCTAAACACATATATGGAGTGCAGTTTACTGTATACTACGATCACAAAAGTCTCAAATATCTATTTTCACAAAAGGAGCTAAACATGAGACAAAGACGCTGGCTGGAATATCTCAAGGACTTCGACTTCAATATACAATATCATCCCGGAAAGGGTAATTATGTTGCTGATGCCCTTAGTCGAAAGCCGAGAGCAATGATAGCCAATTGTATGATACAAGAATGGAGGTTGCTAGAACAATTCTCCGAGCTCAATATAAGCTTGGACAAGGAAGCCAAATTTGTCACATTATCTCATGTAAGCATATAGTCAGATTTATTATCTGAGATACAAGCGCTTCAGGATGATGATCCTATATTAGTGGAAATCAAAGGCAGATTAGAAGGACAATCTGATTTTCAACTAACTTCTGATGGAAGATTATTATTCAAAGGTAGAACTTGTATACCCGACTGTCCGAAATTAAAGAAGAAGATCTTAGATGAAGCACACCGATCAAGGTATACTATTCATCCAGGATCAACCAAAATGTATCAAGATGTAAAGAAGAACTTTTGGTGGCCTAATATGAAAAGAGAAATAGCAGACTATGTATCTCGCTGTCTCACATGCCAACAGGTCAAGGCAGAACACCAAAAGCCTGCTGGAAAACTACATCCTCTAGATATTCCTAAGTGGAAGTGGGAGGACATTGGTATGGACTTCATCATGGGTTTGTCTAAATCTAAAGGAGGACATGATGGAATCTGGGTTATCATTGACCGATTAACTAAATCGGCACATTTCTTGCCAATAAAAAGCCGATGGTCAATTGATGTGCTAGCTGCACTATACATCAAAGAAATAGTCAGGTTACATGGAATTCCTGTCTCAATCGTGTCTGACAGATATCCCCGTTTCACTTCTCATTTTTGGAAGGGATTACAACATTCGTTGAGAACAAGGCTCAACTTTAGTACTGCTTTCCACCCACAAATGGATGGTCAGACCGAGAGAACTAATCAAGTTGTTGAGGATATGCTAAGAGCCTGCATCATTGACTTTGGTGGAAGCTGGCATGAACATTTGCCACTAGTGGAATTTGCATACAATAACAGCTACCAGGCAAGTATTCAAATGGCACCTTTCGAAGCTTTATATGGAAGGAGTTGCCGATCACCCTTATGCTGGAACGAAGTTGGAGAGAAACAACTGTTAGGTCCAGACATGGTAAGGGATACAACTGAGAAGATACAAGTAATCAGGGAAAGATTGCAAGTTGCTCAGACCAGGCAAAAGGCTTATGCTGACACAAGAAGAAGAGATCTTGAATTCCAGGTTGGAGATCATGTATTTCTTAAAATATCGCCTGGACGTGGCATACGAAGATTTGGTGTTAAGGGCAAGTTTACGCCAAGATTCATCGGACCATTTGAGGTACTCGAAAGAGTTGGCGAGGTTGCTTATCGCATCGCGTTGCCTCCTCAATTGTCCGACGTGCATAATGTGTTTCACATATCCATGTTGAAGAAGTATGTGCACGATCCATCTCATATTATTGAACATGGAGATCTGGTGATCCAGAAAGATCTCACCTATGAACAGAAGCCTATGAAGATCTTAGATCGAGAAATACGAGCTCTAAGGAATAAGATTATTCCCATGCTCAAGGTGCAATGGAATAAGAATCCTGAACACGAAGCGACATGGGAGACCGAGGAATCTATGAAGAAACGATTTCCCGAGTTGTTCTAAGAGGTATATACTCTACACTCTCCGCGTGTATACATGATATGCAATTGAATTTGGGGACCAAATTCTTTTTAAGTGGGGGAGGGTGTAGCAACCCTGATAAAATATTAATAATAATAAAGATTTTAAAATAAATCAAATAAATAGATAAATAAAATAATATAAAATAACGCCTCGGATAAAGGCGCTATTTAAATTATAAACGCCTCTAGCAAAGGCGTGATTCAAGAAGGGACGCCCTGACAACACGGCGTCAAATTCTAAACGCCAAAAATGGTAAGGCCAAGAAACGCCCCTATCTTGGGCGTGTTTTAAACAAAGAAACGCCCTAACGAAAGGCGCTTCTTAAGAAACGACCTGAACCAGGTCGTCAATTCAAGAATCGACGCCCTGACCAAAGTCGTTAATTCCATTCGAGTTCCGTTCGACATCAGAGCTTATCCAGGGAAAGATTAACCTAATCCAGTAAGTGTCTACTAGGGTAAGGACTCTATTAGGGATATATTACCCTCACACGAACACTAACTCTAATAGGATTTCCATAACCCTATAAATAATACGTTCGATCCAAACCTAAACCTATTTGACCAATCGACTGCAGAGGTACGTGAAGAACCAATAGTTCTTCTTATTTCTTATTTGTTCTGTTCCCTTTTCTTATGTACGTAGCACATGAAGAATTAACGATTCTTCATCCCTTCTTACAGGTTAAGAAGCTCCTACGAAAGAACCAGGTGATGTTCTTTCTTCCTTAAATCCTCATCGTTTCCTATTATACGATCATGTATTGATCTTCTCTTATGTGTAGGGAGTTTGTTTTTCATCAACCGGTTACTCCATCTGACCTTGCTACTGTGGATATTGGGTTGACAAAACTCAACTTCCTTCCTTCCGAGAAGGCCCTGTTAACAAATAGAGTTTTTCACCTTCATTCGACCAGCTTCAGACAGTTATTAAGGTAGGTTTTCTCAAGTTACTGTAGCCCAAATGAAATTAATGCAAGATATATATATATATACAAGCATGTCATGCATACGGTTATTATAGTTTCCATGCGTTTTCTGCAATATTTTGAAAGAGACGCCCCTGTCAAGGGCGCTAATTCACATGAAACGACCCTTCCCAGGTCGTAAATTTCATGTTTAACGCCCCGTACTCAGGCGTTAATTTCTTTAAACCGTTAATCACCCATCTTAAGAACTGATTATCTAAGAAATCATGATTATAAATATATGCATGATCCTATGTCTTCAACCTGCTAACTTTACTGTCATGATATTACATTCGTTCCTCTGTTATCCTGAAATTATTACTATCCTTAAAGTTTCTGAAGGAACTTGAATTAACGACTTGGACAAAGTCGTTTTCCACATATTAGCGCCCCCTCATAGGGCGTGAATCTGAAAGATAACGCCCCTTCCTAGGGCGTGTATCTGTTAAAATCCTGAAATTTATATATTCTGAAAAATAGAATTAAATAGTAACGCCCCTGCCCAGGGCGCGTTTTGATAATTCCTGAAAATTAATTATATTCTGTCAAATATGTAAACAATAAGACGCCTTCTGGTGTAGTCGTCAGATCTTGAAGAAACGACCCTGACCAAGGCGCGTTTTAGATAAATTACTGATTTAATGAAAATTCTGTAAAATGGAAACACGTGTAAACGCCCTTATGTTAGGCGTTAATTACTTGAGAAATGACTTGACCTAAGTCGTTATTTTCTGTAAACTGATTTTTATCCTGATTCTGTTAACCGATGGTTTCATATTATACATATACGTATATGTCGACACTATTCTCCACTCCGTGAGTATAGTCCCACTTTTCACGTTATTTTATCGATCACACTCAACTCTCATTGACATACCAGCTCTCCATTGGACATTCCGTTTCGTTGGACTAGCGAGTTAGTCATAGAGACCTCCGTAAGACTCCTCGTACCTTGGATTCCCTCAAGGTCGACTGAGCTGGTTGTACCCTAAAAATCCATTACACCATTGATGCCATGTCACTCTAAAGAAACATGGGATACCGGCCCTTATGATTATACAAAGAGTATATCATAAGAAATTCTTAATGGGATGATGATATCATGCCATATCATGTCGTTCTTGTAAAAACCTCAATTCTATGATAGGAATGAGGGTATCTTACCTTTGATATACTGTTCATGTGGACCTCAATTCTATATAAAGAATGTCCATACTGATTTGTCATGGTACCCAAGTTAAGGGAACCATATTCTACCTAGATTTTTATCGATATCGTGATTATACCGTTATTATCGCCATTCTATGTCCTTTGTCATATTTTGGACTCTATTCTATCAAAGTTGTCATACGTGTCTACAAGCTTGATTATTGAAATTCTACGTTGGCTATAAACAAGAGTGGATGTCAAAACACATGATAAATGCCTGCGTATATAGGGCCCGATCTGGTCCTGGGAGGAGCACCCGAAAGTACTTGTGCCCATGGGAGTTAAAATGATAAGGTATCTGGCATTATACCGAGTACTTGACTTGCTTGATTGGACATTCCACACACATCTTGTACTTGAATCGTACTTGACTTGACATGAATTGCGTGGCCCGAAAAAGGGTAATTTACTTGCTTGATACATGATAGCCAAAGTTCTTGACATGACTTGTTAAACGTACTTGCTTGAATATCTTGAATAAACTTGTTATCTTGTTGAAAGTTCATGATTAAGTTCATCTTATTTCCTTGATATTACATTCTCTCTATCTTGTCGTTTTATGCGAGCATGCATAGCTTTATTGCATTCATGAAAGATGTAATTACTTACACCCCTTGCTAGTACTTGAGATATAATTTCCTACTGAGCGTTCGCTCATTCCGTTTGTCCCTTTTTACTTTTCAGGTAAGTCCGACGACGATGGAAGTCAATCGGATGGGAATGGTCAAGAGTGAAAGTGATAGAGCTGCTCAAGTGTCATCTAGTCTTTTCTATAGTTTCTTGAGTCAAATATGTATTCTTTTCCTTTTTATTAAACAGAGTATTGGATTTGTAATAGTCTATCCATTATGAAATAAAGGATTGGGTTATCTTGTTATTTTGCGCATCTCTGTCTTTGTGTCGAATACACGACCACTCTGATTGACATGATTGATATAAACTCGTCACGCGTCTCTGGGTATCTTCCGCGCTCGGGGCGTGACAGTTTTTGTGGTATCAGAGCCTAAGGTATTCAATTCCTAGGAAAAACCCAAGTCCAAGGATAAGTTGAACGTTTAACCAAGTGAGATTGGGTAGAACCAAGGGGTAAGAGTCAATGAGTCTTTTAATAAGATCACAGTGATATAATACTAATGTAGCTATTATAATTGTAGGATAATGGCTGCCGAACGTGCTCAATGGCGCAACATGCAGCGTACCCTCCAAGGGATGACTCAAGTGCTACAACAGGTAGCACAAGGTGGTACTCCACGAGCTGGAAGCTTACACCAAGCCTTTAAGAACATGAATCCCCCGAAGTTTATGGGATCGACCGATCCGGACGATGCCGAGCATTGGGTTCGGGAAACCGAACGCATATTCCGTGTCATGCAATGCACGGATCAGGATAAAATTCTATTAGCTACATTCCAGTTAGAGAAAGATGCTAGATGCTGGTGGGAGTCTATTGAAGCAACCATCGATCCTACTCAAGTAACATGGGAAGAATTTGTGGAATACTTCAATGCTAAATATTTCTCGGACCGAGTCCAAGAAAAGAAGGCTGCAGAATTCGCTGCATTAAAGCAACGATCTTTATCATTAGCAGATTATGAAGCTCAGTTCTCCAGGTTGTCTAGATATGCTAAGCATCTTATTAGCACAGAGAAGATGAAAGCCCGAAGATTTCTTAATGGGCTTAGGCCCCACTATATTACTCAACTGGCGCCTATGGATATCCAAGTTTATTCCGAAATCGTGCGCCGAGCTCAATTACTTGAAGATGCCACGGAACTATCTGATAGGATCCGTGGAAAAGACAAGAAGGAACAAGTCACAGGTTCAGGTTCTTTTAAACCCAACTTTAAGAAGAGGCCTAGTAATGGAGGTTCTTCCTCTCAAGACCATAAGTTAAAAAAGACCAAGCCTTTCTCTATCACAACTACCCCTTCTAATACAGTGTGCAAGCATTGTGACAAGGCTGGTCACAAGACAGAAGAATGTTGGAGGAAATTAGGAGCTTGTCTCCGTTGTGGAAGTCGCGAACATCGGATTCCCGATTGTCCATTAATGAGTGACCAAGCCGGTGACGGTAAACGCCCGGTTGCAAAGAATGCTCGTCTTCATGCAATCCAGGAGACCGAACCAGAAGAAGAAGGTGGACTGGTAGAAGGTACATTAACAGTTTGTTCCAAAAGTGCTTATGTCTTATTTGATACGGGTGCATCGCATTCCTTTATTTCTAAGAAGTTTGCCGACCCGTTACCGTTAGAACCAGAATGGATAAAAATAGTTCTAACTACTCCTCTTGGAAGCGAAAATGATATTACTCATCACTACCAAAACTGTGAGGTAATGGTTCAAGGTAGGAATTTACCTATAGATCTCATATGCCTCGATCTAAAGGAGTATGATGTTATATTGGGAGCGGACTGGTTATCCAAATACCAGGCAACGGTTGATTGCCGTAATAGCCAAATTGCTTTCAAAGATTTTCCAGAGTTAGTCTTTACTCGCCCCAAGAGTCGGAACAAATCCCCTCTTATTTCGGCTCTTCGAGCAAGCAAGCTCGTCAGGAAAGGATGTGTAGCCTTCCTTGCTTTCGTCACTGTTAAAGAAGCTAAGGAAACCAAGATAGAAGACATTCAGGTAGTGCAAGAATTTCCAGACATATTTTCGGAAGATTTGCCGGGATTACCCCCTCAAAGAGAAGTGGCCTTCACCATTGACTTAGTCCCTGGTGCTGGTCCAGTTTCAAAGGCACCCTATAGAATGTCCCCTGCGGAACTCAAAGAGTTGAAGGAGCAGTTGATGGAGCTAATTCGAAAAGGGTTTATTAGACCAAGTACTTCCCCGTGGGGAGCACCAGTCTTATTTGTGAAGAAGAAGGACGGATCCATGAGATTGTGCATCGACTATCGACAGTTGAATCATCTCACTATCAAGAATAAGTATCCACTGCCGAGAATCGATGAGTTATTTGATCAGATTTCAGGATCCAAATATTTTTCCAAAATTGATCTCAGGTCGGGATATCATCAGTTAAGAATCAAGGATGATGACATTCACAAGACCGCATTCAGAAGCAGGTATGGCCATTACGAGTTTGTTGTTATGCCTTTTGGACTAACAAATGCCCCTGCTGCCTTTATGCAGTTAATGAATAGCATATTCAGGCCTTACTTGGATCAATTCATAGTAGTCTTCATTGATGATATATTGATATATTCCAAGACTAAGGAAGAACATGAAAAGCATTTGAGGATTGCATTGCAAGTCTTGAGGACAAATCAATTATATGCAAAACTCAGCAAGTGTGAATTCTGGCTTGAAGAAGTGGCTTTTCTAGGACATGTGATTTCAAAAGATGGATTATCAGTAGATCCGTCAAAGGTCGAAGCTGTTAGAAACTGGGAAAAACCAACCAATACTAGCGAGATCAGAAGTTTCTTAGGCCTTGTAGGATATTATCGGCGATTCATCAAAGACTTCTCCAAGATCGCCGTGCCCCTCACAAGGTTAACTCGCAAGGAGATCCGATATGAATGGAGTGAGGAATGTGAAAGAAGTTTCCAAACTCTCAAGGATCATCTCACTACAGCTCCGGTGTTAGCTCTACCAATAGAAGGAGAGAAATTTGAGGTCTACACAGATGCTTCTGGCATTGGCCTCGGATGTGTCCTAATGCAACAAGGAAAGGTCATAGCATACTCTTCACGGCAACTGAAGAAGCATGAGGAGAATTACCCCGTCCATGACTTAGAACTGGCCGCGGTGGTATTTGCCCTAAAGATATGGAGACACTACTTATATGGAGTGCAGTTTACTGTATACTACGATCACAAAAGTCTCAAATATCTATTTTCACAAAAGGAGCTAAACATGAGAGAAAGACGCTGGCTAGAATATCTCAAGGACTTCGACTTCAATATACAATATCATTCCGGAAAGGGTAATTATGTTGCTGATGCCCTTAGTCGAAAGCCGAGAGCAATGATAGCCAATTGTATGATACAAGAATGGAGGTTGCTAGAACAATTCTCCGAGCTCAATATAAGCTTGGACAAGGAAGCCAAATTTGTCACATTATCTCATGTAAGCATACAGTCAGATTTATTATCTGAGATACAAGCGCTTCAGGATGATGATCCTATATTAGTGGAAATCAAAGGCAGATTAGAAGGACAATCTGATTTTCAACTAACTTCTGATGGAAGATTATTATTCAAAGGTAGAACTTGTATACCCGACTGTCCGGAATTAAAGAAGAAGATCTTAGATGAAGCTCACCGATCAAGGTACACTATTCATCCAGGATCAACCAAAATGTATCAAGATGTAAAGAAGAACTTTTGGTGGCCTAATATGAAAAGAGAAATAGCAGACTATGTATCTCGCTGTCTCACATGCCAACAGGTCAAGGCAGAACACCAAAAGCCTGCTGGAAAACTACATCCTCTAGATATTCCTAAGTGGAAGTGGGAGGACATTGGTATGGACTTCATCATGGGTTTGTCTAAATCTAAAGGAGGACATGATGGAATCTGGGTTATCATTGACCGATTAACTAAATCGGCACATTTCTTGCCAATAAAAAGCCGATGGTCAATTGATGTGCTAGCTGCACTATACATCAAAGAAATAGTCAGGTTACATGGAATTCCTGTCTCAATCGTGTCTGACAGAGATCCCCGTTTCACTTCTCATTTTTGGAAGGGATTACAACATTCGTTGGGAACAAGGCTCAACTTTAGTACTGCTTTCCACCCACAAACGGATGGTCAGACCGAGAGAACTAATCAAGTTGTTGAGGATATGCTAAGAGCCTGCATCATTGACTTTGGTGGAAGCTGGCATGAACATTTGCCACTAGTGGAATTTGCATACAATAACAGCTACCAGGCAAGTATTCAAATGGCACCTTTCGAAGCTTTATGTGGAAGGAGTTGCCGATCACCCTTATGCTGGAACGAAGTTGGAGAGAAACAACTGTTAGGTCCAGACATGGTAAGGGATACAACTGAGAAGATACAAGTAATCAGGGAAAGATTGCAAGTTGCTCAGACCAGGCAAAAGGCTTATGCTGACACAAGAAGAAGAGATCTTGAATTCCAGGTTGGAGATCATGTATTTCTTAAAATATCGCCTGGACGTGGCATACGAAGATTTGGTGTTAAGGGCAAGCTTACGCCAAGATTCATCGGACCATTTGAGGTACTCGAAAGAGTTGGCGAGGTTGCTTATCGCATCGCGTTGCCTCCTCAATTGTCCGACGTGCATAATGTGTTTCACATATCCATGTTGAAGAAGTATGTGCACGATCCATCTCATATTATTGAACATGGAGATCTGGTGATCCAGAAAGATCTCACCTATGAACAGAAGCCTATGAAGATCTTAGATCGAGAAATACGAGCTCTAAGGAATAAGATTATTCCCATGCTCAAGGTGTAATGGAATAAGAATCCTGAACACGAAGCGACATGGGAGACCGAGGAATCTATGAAGAAACGATTTCCCGAGTTGTTCTAAGAGGTATATACTCTACACTCTCCGCGTGTATACATGATATGCAATTGAATTTGGGGACCAAATTCTTTTTAAGTGGGGGAGGGTGTAGCAACCCTGATAAAATATTAATAATAATAAAGATTTTAAAATAAATCAAATAAATAGATAAATAAAATAATATAAAATAACGCCTCGGATAAAGGCGCTATTTAAATTATAAACGCCTCTAGCAAAGGCGTGATTCAAGAAGGGACGCCCTGACAACACGGCGTCAAATTCTAAACGCCAAAAATGGTAAGGCCAAGAAACGCCCCTATCTTGGGCGTGTTTTAAACAAAGAAACGCCCTAACGAAAGGCGCTTCTTAAGAAACGACCTGAACCAGGTCGTCAATTCAAGAATCGACGCCTTGACCAAAGTCGTTAATTCATTCGAGTTCCGTTCGACATCAGAGCTTATCCAGGGAAAGATTAACCTAATCCAGTAAGTGTCTACTAGGGTAAGGACTCTATTAGGGATATATTACCCTCACACGAACACTAACTCTAATAGGATTTCCATAACCCTATAAATAATACGTTCGATCCAAACCTAAACCTATTTGACCAATCGACTGCAGAGGTACGTGAAGAACCAATAGTTCTTCTTATTTCTTATTTGTTCTGTTCCCTTTTCTTATGTACGTAGCACATGAAGAATTAACGATTCTTCATCCCTTCTTACAGGTTAAGAAGCTCCTACGAAAGAACCAGGTGATGTTCTTTCTTCCTTAAATCCTCATCGTTTCCTATTATACGATCATGTATTGATCTTCTCTTATGTGTAGGGAGTTTGTTTTTCATCAACCGGTTACTCCATCTGACCTTGCTACTGTGGATATTGGGTTGACAAAACTCAACTTCCTTCCTTCCGAGAAGGCCCTGTTAACAAATAGAGTTTTTCACCTTCATTCGACCAGCTTCAGACAGTTATTAAGGTAGGTTTTCTCAAGTTACTGTAGCCCAAATGAAATTAATGCAAGATATATATATATATACAAGCATGTCATGCATACGGTTATTATAGTTTCCATGCGTTTTCTGTAATATTTTGAAAGAGACGCCCCTGTCAAGGGCACTAATTCACATGAAACGACCCTTCCCAGGTCGTAAATTTCATGTTTAACGCCCCGCACTCAGGCGTTAATTTCTTTAAACCGTTAATCACCCATCTTAAGAACTGATTATCTAAGAAATCATGATTATAAATATATGCATGATCCTATGTCTTCAACCTGCTAACTTTACTGTCATGATATTACATTCGTTCCTCTGTTATCCTGAAATTATTACTGTCCTTAAAGTTTCTGAAGGAACTTGAATTAACGACTTGGACAAAGTCGTTTTCCACATATTAGCGCCCCCTCATAGGGCGTGAATCTGAAAGATAACGCCCCTTCCTAGGGCGTGTATCGGTTAAAATCCTGAAATTTATATATTCTGAAAAATAGAATTAAATAGTAACGCCCCTGCCCAGGGCGCGTTTTGATAATTCCTGAAAATTAATTATATTCTGTCAAATATGTAAACAATAAGACGCCTTCTGGTGTAGTCGTCAGATCTTGAAGAAACGACCTTGACCAAGGCGCGTTTTAGATAAATTACTGATTTAATGAAAATTCTACAAAATGGAAACACGTGTAAACGCCCTTATGTTAGGCGTTAATTACTTGAGAAACGACTTGACCTAAGTCGTTATTTTCTGTAAACTGATTTTTATCCTGATTCTGTTAACCGATGGTTTCATATTATACATATACGTATATATCGAAACTATTCTCCACTCCGTGAGTATAGTCCCACTTTTCACGTTGTTTTATCGATCACACTCAACTCTCATTGACATACCAGCTCTCCATTGGATATTCCGTTCCGTTGGACTAGCGAGTTAGTCATAGAGACCTCCGTAAGACGCCTCGTACCTTGGATTCCCTCAAGGTCCACTGAGCTGGTTGTACCCTAAAAATCTATTACACCATTGATGCCATGTCACTCTAAAGAAACATGGGATACCGGCCCTTATGATTATACAAAGAGTATATCATAAGAAATTCTTAATGGGATGATGATATCATGCCATATCATGTCGTTCTTGTAAAAACCTCAATTCTATGATAGGAATGAGGGTATCTTATCTTTGATATACTGTTCATGTGGACCTCAATTCTATATAAAGAATGTCCATACTGATTTGTCATGGTACCCAAGTTAAGGGAACCATATTCTACCTAGATTTTTATCGATATCGTGATTATACCGTTATTATCGCCATTCTATGTCCTTTGTCATATTTTGGACTCTATTCTATCAAAGTTGTCATACGTGTCTACAAGCTTGATTATTGAAATTCTACGTTGGCTATAAACAAGAGTGGATGTCAAAACACATGATAAATGCCTGCGCATATAGGGCCCGATCTGGTCCTGGGAGGAGCACCCGAAAGTACTTGTGCCCATGGGAGTTAAAATGATAAGGTATCTGGCATTATACCGAGTACTTGACTTGCTTGATTGGACATTCCACACACATCTTGTACTTGAATCGTACTTGACTTGACATGAATTGCGTGGCCCAAAAAAGGGTAATTTACTTGCTTGATACATGATAGCCAAAGTTCTTGACATGACTTGTTAAACGTACTTGCTTGAATATCTTGAATAAACTTGTTATCTTGTAGAAAGTTCATGATTAAGTTCATCTTATTTCCTTGATATTACATTCTCTCTATCTTGTCATTTTATGCGAGCATGCATAGCTTTATTGCATTCATGAAAGATGTAATTACTTACACCCCTTGCTAGTACTTGAGATATAATTTCCTACTGAGCGTTCGCTCATTCCGTTTGTCCCTTTTTACTTTTCAGGTAAGTCCGACGACGATGGAAGTCAATCGGATGGGAATGGTCAAGAGTGAAAGTGATAGAGCTGCTCAAGTGTCATCTAGTCTTTTCTATAGTTTCTTGAGTCAAATATGTATTCTTTTCCTTTTTATTAAACAGAGTATTGGATTTGTAATAGTCTATCCATTATGAAATAAAGGATTGGGTTATCTTGTTATTTTGCGCATCTCTGTCTTTGTGTCGAATACACGACCACTCTGATTGACATGATTGATATAAACTCGTCACGCGTCTCCGGGTATCTTCCGCGCTCGGGGCGTGACAATTCACGACTGTATCACTGCCGTGTTCCGAATAACACGTTCCACTGCTATCGGTTCGGGGTGTGACAGTTTGTGGTATCATAGCCTAGGTATATTAAACCCTAGGTCTTGACTATAGGTTGCCATAAGTTCTAGGTTCAACCCCATTATTGCCCGGTGAGATTGGGTAGAACCTGGGGTTAAGAGCTAAAAAGGAAATTAAAATACTAATAAGATTAGTTTATGATGATAGCTTAGTAAAATTTCACGAGAATTACTTGATAATCTTACATGAGATTGTTTGTGTCTTGTAGAACTAGATAGATAATAATGGCCGCTGAGCGTGCCCAATGGCGTGAGATGCAAAGGACAGTTCAAGGATTGACTCAGGCTCTTCAACGGGTAGCCGAGGGTGGATCCAATCGTGGAGCTGGAGAGTTGCATCGTGAGTTTCGGAACCTCAATCCCCCTAGATTTAGTGGAACTACTGATCCTGATGTGGCGGAAGATTGGACTAAGGAGATGGAAAGAATCTTCCGAGTAATGCAATGCTCGGATCAAGATAAGGTCCTTTTAGCAACATTTCAACTAGAGACGGATGCAAGGGCTTGGTGGGAGTCCGTAGAAGCCACTTTGCCAAACATTCAAGTAACTTGAGTAGAATTTTTAGAACACTTCAACGAGAAGTATTTCTCGGAGAGAGTTCGGGAGAGAAAGGCAGGAGAATTTGCTTCACTCAAACAAAGAAGCATGTATGTGGCAGAATATGAGGCTCAGTTCTCGAGGTTATCACGGTATGCACCTCATTTAATCATGACGGAGAAGATGAAAGCTAGGAGGTTCTTGAATGGGTTAAGATTGCAATATATACCCCAACTAGCACCGATGGATATTCAATCATATGCCGAGATGGTTAAGAGAGCTCAACTCTTGGAAGACGCTATGGAATTATCTGACAAGGTCAAGGCACGAATGGAAAATAATAAAGTAGATAATGGCAATAAAAGGTCTAATGATGAGAATAGAGTTCCGAATGGTAAGAAGCCTAAGGATGAGACGTGGAAGCATTGTGGGAATGTAAGTCATCGATCTGAGAAGTGTCGCTGGAAGAATGAGCTTGCTTTCATTGTGGAAGCCAAGAACATAAGGTATCCGAGTGTCCCATTCCTAAATATCAACCTCAGCAGGCAAAGGATCACAGGGAAGCACGACATCAAGGACAATTACAAGCAATAAGACAAATCGAACCTGCTGACAATGAAGTAACTAGAGGTACCCTTTAACCTTGGCATAGTTCCTTGGTTTTTTTTTACTAGCATGCCTAGATGATTTGTCTTGTGATTGGGAACTAGAACTGGATACCCCACCAGTAAAGATTGGAAATGAATTGCATTGAATTTGGGGACCAAATTCTTTTAAGTGGGGGAGGGTGTAACACCCCGGATAAATAATAATGAATAAACATATTCTAAAATAAATTAAACTTGCATTAAAAGGCTAATAGTAATAATCAAGGCACTTAATGGACCTTAACTTGTAAATTCTCTTCTTCCATTAACACAAAAATATGTAAGGTTTTAGCCCAAATAATACAACTCATATATATAATGGGCTAAACACACACATATATATCTCAACATATACATTAAGCATATTTAATACATTACAGATGTATATAATCACCTATATCTATATAAATGGGCTTTCACCCCACACTAAAAGAGCACCAAAACCTTCACTATATGGCTTTAAGCCCAAAACAACATCAAAGGAGCCCAAAGCCCATGGGAGCTTCTCACCAATGGGTCAACCCCAACCCAAAAACCATAAAAGAAAACCCAAGCTTTTTATATGCTTGTGTTCATGAGCTTCTACCTACACAAAGCACAGTAAAGACAACCCACGTGTGTACTCACAAAGCCAACCCTCACTCATACCAAACCCAAGCCCACATGAGCCACAAAACCCTCATGCGGCCAACCATGTAGGCATGCTCGTAAGATAGATGTTCTAGGGTGTTAAACAAAAGATGGTAAGCGGCTGTAGTTTGGCAAGGGAGGGGATTTGCATGGAATGGGTTAAAACCGTTAGAATCATTACTTGGAAATTTCAAACCCATTAGGACTCTTAGTTTTCCATAGGTTCCCTCTCCTATAAATAAAACCCTAGTGGCAGTGCAACACCACGCTACTGCTGCTACTGTTCGTGGGTTGATGGGCTTCTTCCCGGCGTTTTCTTCTTCCACGTCCTGCTGCCACCTGCTGCAATTATTGCTCTTGTTGTGGAAGAATCTACTTCTTCCTCTATCTTCTTCTTCTTCCTGTGATTTGCCCTGTTCAAAACAGACTGCCGTAGCAGCAATCTAGTTCTTCACTATTCATCTGTTTAATCGCCCGAAAGGTAGGTGATCTCTCTGACAGCTAAACTTGTTAACAAAGATCATACGCACACGTGATACTATTAGCATGCTTGTGTTTTCGTGGGTTCATAGTCTCTAATTTTCTTGTAAGTGTTCTCAATATTTCAAGCTAAACTCATTAATCAATTGAACCTTAAACGATCTCTGCATATACCATGATGCTCTCTCTCTGTAAGGCCCGTGCCTTAATGGATCCTTGATGGTTTTTGTTCTATTATTTGTTCTGGAATTTCTGACTATTTTCCTGGATTTTTAGGAATTTGTCTGGTATTTTTCCGGATTTATTTGGAGTTATTTGAGGGTTATTAGAATTAATGAGATTTTAATATATATAATAATTATATTATACATATTTTAATTTCTTTTTCTTTCTTGTAATCCCTCTCTGACCCTCTCTCCCCCGTCGATCTCTCTTTCACCCTCACGCTCTCTCTCTCCTCCATGCGATCGTCCTTTCCCCTTCCTAGGGATCGTGGACGAGACGAGGTCGGATTGAGACAAGGTTGGCGCCATTGGATTCCTCGCGTCGAGAGGAGCGCGTAGGTGTCCACTTCGGCATGGTTCGGTGATCGTGGGAGCGAGGTGGAGCGTGAAGGCTTCGTAGCTCTTCCTCCTTGCATGCGGCCTTTTCGTCCGTTTCGGCTTGCAAGAGGTAGGGGGATGGAATCCTGATCTCGCTAGGATCATTTCATGTGGCTCGTTCCGTTGATTAGAGCCCGTGGCATGCATAATGTTCATTTCTTCCATTTTTAGGGTTTTAATGAAATTCTTGAGATTAATGCTTATTAGGCCTTGCATGTGATGTTTTTAGTTGTTATATTGTCGTATGGGTTGCATGGTTTGACAGGTTACAGGTTTTACGTCGTTCCCGGCGATTCAGATCGTCCGGGAGGGAACCGATTTTTATATATAACCCGTCCGCGACCCAGGTGAAGTGACGGTCTCGCCAGGAACCGTCACATCTCCGACGGTCTTTCGTGAGCGCGTTACTTCAATGTAACGGCCCATCGTGGGTGCGTTACATTGAGAGTAACGGTAGGGCTTCCAGCCGTCGCTCCCTCGTTGATTTACGTTGGTTTGGTCAGGCGGTGCGCCCGACGGCCAGTCGGCCGGCCGTCGTTTCCAAGCGACGCGCCGAGCCTGGGGCGTCGTTTCGCCTGCGATCGATTTAAACGCTGTACGTTGGTTTTTGGCCTCGGGTGAAAGTAACGGCGGTGCTCCCGCGCGTTGCTTCGAAGCAACGCATAGGACCCCCACCGTCACTCTCCCTCTTAGGTCCTTTGAGCTGGAACTCAGGTGGAAGTAACGGATGGAAACCAGCACGTCGTTCTTGGTGTAACGCGCCAGTCCCCGACCGTCACTTTCAAGTAGTGCGTGGGTATTCGACCACCGCTTCCCTGATGGTTTTAATATGTTGCCAGCCCATTTGTTATGCGTTCCTTTTTATACTCATGCCATATTCGTATTGTTTTAAATGTTTAGTGGCGTGTTTTATTACCATTAGAGTAGCCTTTCTTTCCACGCAATGGAGCCACTGTTGTTGCCCTAAGGTCTGTTGAGTGCCGACCCGCTTGAGGATGGCGGAGGGGTGTGTTTCCCATGCACGGTTTATAAGCTAGTTCCGTGGGCTCCCAGCCAATGGTAGCGTCCTACCAAGGGAGAAAACTAGCTAGAGGGCCTAGCTCAGGCTAGAGCCAGTGTGTGCACATGTGGTCGGAGACTGTGGACTGACACCGACGGGTGCCACTCCGACTGGTCACTTGGTTTGGTACTGTTTACGCGCTTAGCTTGTCGCTTCGTCGACTGCGAGTGCTTGAGACGCAGTGTAAGTCGTCAGTGGACGCTTCTGGTTTCTACTCCAGTGGTTGTCCTTCCTTGTTGCTTGGATTAGTTAAGACTTATTCTATTTGGTAGCTTTAGTTTTAATCGCTTGCATTTAGTTAACTGTGGCATACTTTGGCTGTTATACCTGTTTAGTTAGAGTTTACAGCTTTACTTGAGTAGTTATTCATGCCATTGTCTGTTAGCTATTTAAATGCATGCTCTACTTGCCTTATTTATGCATGTATGTTCGTTTAGTGCGAGGTAGGGATTCGCGTGACCCCTACTGAGTCTGGCTGTGACTCACCCTTCTCCTTTCAGGTGAGCCGCGCCCGTCGTCTCCCGGTGCTTTGTGAGCCGTTTCGGAGACCGTGCTTAGCTGCCAGCTTTAGTCGAGGCGCCTTTTGTGGCTTGCTTGTACTTTTGCCGGGGTATGCCCCTCGTAGTTGTACCTTGTGGACTAGTACTCTTGTTTCTCTGGACTAGTATATGAATATCACTCCAATTATTTTTGAATTGCTTCCGCACTTGTGTTAATTTCTTTACTTAATTGTAAATTACGCGTTCCAAATTCCAATTCGTTATGCATATCCCTCAGCACTTTTCTTCTAACCCTTCAGGGGCCTCATCAGCCTCTTGGGTGGCTTCCCCAGTTCTTGGTATCGGTGTATCGATGTTATCGGTATATCGGTATCCTGAACTCTGGGTCGTTACAGTTGGTATCAGAGCATTAGTTGAGGATTTGTATAAGGAATTGAAATTTGTGCTTTGTCCAGAGCTAGTCCTGTAGTCGTCTATTGCTGGCATAGGATGTTTTCCGTGTGATTGATGAATTGTGATTGAATTATGTTTTGGCAGTGTAATTATGCCTCCCCGTCGAGGAAGACCCCCTCGAGCTCCTCGTGTTCCTCGAGATGCGCCCAGGGAAGATAGTGGTTCTGCACCTCCTCCTGCAGTTCCTGCTGTTCCAGTTGTTCCTCCTCCAGCGCCGGTTATTGCTCCTCTCGTTGAAGCGCCTGGCAGTCGAGGCAAGGCATTGAAAGAATTTCTTATGTTCAATCCGCCTGCTTTCGATGGTCAAGTTGATCCAGAGGTGGCAAGGCAATGGTTGGATGCGATCGAGCGTGTGTTCGTATCGATGGAGTGTGCTGAAGATGAAAAAGTTATGCTTGCTGATTTTCAACTCCAGGGTACATCCATCACGTGGTGGAAAGCCGAGTGGTAGATTGCCTTCCGTTCAAGACCTCTTCGGCAGATCACTTGGGCAGAGTTTGTTGCTGCTTTCGAGCGTGCCTATACTCCCGCCTGTCTTCAGATGGACAAGATGTATCAATTTATGGAGCTGACTCAGGGCAGTATGACTGTGCTTCAGTACCGGAATAGGTTTATGGAATTGGGTCAGTATGCGCCTCATGTGCTGGCTAGTGAAGCTTTGAAGACTCAGCAATTTTTGCGAGGTTTGAGGCCTGAATTGAAGATGCCTCTTATCGCCAGTCGTGTTGCGGATCTTGATAGTGCGTGCCAGACAGCGGTGGCTTTAGAGCTGGAGATGACGAGACCTGGTGGATATCCTCAGGCAGGGTCAGTGCAGTCGGTAGCTCAGTCGCAACAGACTTACCGACCGCCAGTGCCAGGTATTCCCTCGGTCCGGTCAGAGATTTCTAGTGCTTCCTCTCCTTCCAAGCCCAAGTTCAAAAGGTTCAAGAAGAAGAAGAAGTTTTTCCAACAGTCGTCCGGTACAGATTCTGTTCAGCAGCCGACAACACCTTCTTCTCAGACTCGTCAGAGCTCAGCTGTCAGTCAGCCATGGTCGTGTAGGAGATGCGGTGGTCATCACAAGGGCCAGCCGTGTTCTCTTCCTGTTGTTTGCTTTAGGTGTGATCAGCCGGGTCATGTGGTTCGTGATTGCCCGCTGAGGCCGAAGCAATTGCAAGTTCCTCAGTTTTCTCAACCTCAGCAGCCGCAATTCAGACCTCCGACTGCACCTCAAGCTCAGCAATTTTACTCTCAAGCGTCGGCGTCTTCTCAGCAATCTTCAGCTGGTTCTAAGAAGCAGAAAGGCAAGGTTTCTCATTTGACTAGAGCTGATGCTGTTGCGTCCCATCTTGTGGAAGGTACGATTATGCTTTATGGTCATTCAGCTCGTGTCTTATTTGATTCTGGTGCTTCTCACTCTTTTATTTCTGAGGATATCATGGCCTGTATTGAGGAACCGACTTCCGAGGTATCCTGTGAGATGTTTGTTGAATTGCCTTCTGGAGATTTCATGGTTACACCTTTGTGCCTGGAAGAATCTCCTGTGATGATTGATAATCACCAGTTGCCGGCGAGATTGTATGCGTTGCAGTTGGCAGATTATGATGTTATTCTGGGAATGGATTGGTTGGAGCATTATGGAGCTGTGGTTGACTGCAGATCGAAGAAAGTCTATTTTCAGCCACAGGGAAAATCAGCCTTTTATTTTCAAGGTATTCGATCCCGATCTTCTCGTATGATTATTTCTGCTATTCGAGCCTATAGGTTGCTTAGCGCAGGTTGCCAGGGATTCCTTGCTTCAGTGGTTATTGTTGAAAAATCACGACGGGATGTTTGTGATATTCCGGTTGTCTGTGAATTCCCTGATGTGTTTCCTGACGAGTTGCCAGGCTTGCCCCCAGAGCGAGAGATAGAAATGGTGATTGAACTGATTCCAGGTACCGGCCCCTTAGCAAAGCCGCCGTACCGAATGGCCCCAGCTGAATTGAGAGTACTGCGAGCACAGCTACTAGAGTTACTGGAAAAAGGTTACATTCGTCCCAGTTTTTCTCCGTGGAGTGCCCCAGTGCTGTTTGTGAAAAAGAAAGATGGAAGCCTGAGACTTTGTATTGATTACAGGCAGTTGAATCAGGTGACTATCAAGAATAAGTATCCGCTTCCCAGGATTGATGATTTGTTTGACCAGTTACAATCTGCTACTGTCTTTTCACGGATTGATCTCAGATCTGGCTATTTTCAGTTACGGATCCGGGAATCCGATGTGGAGAAGACTACGTTCAGCACTCGTTATGGTCATTTTGAATTTTTAGTCATGCCGTTTGGGTTGACTAATGCCCCAGCAGCTTTCATGGACCTGATGCAGCGTATCTTTCGTCCATTTCTGGACTAGTTTGTGGTGATCTTTGTTGATGATATTCTGATCTATTCTGCCTCTGATAATGATCATGTGCAGCATTTGAGGATCGTTCTGCAGACTCTAAGGGATCACGAGCTTTTTGCGAAGCTCAGTAAATGTGAATTCTGGCTTCGGGAAATTCATTTTCTTCGTCATGTGATTTCTGGTGATGGAGTGGCAGTGGACCCTGCAAAGATCGATGCTATTTTGAGTTGGCAGAGACCAAGAACTGTAACAGAGATTCGAAGTTTTCTAGGTTTGGCTGGGTATTACCGCAGATTCATTCAAGACTTTGCGAAAATTGCAGCCCCGATGACTAGATTGACTCATAAAGATGCGTCCTTTGTCTGGTCGGATCAGTGTGAGGCTAGCTTTGTTGAATTGAAAAGGCTATTGACTTCTTCTCCTGTGTTGACTTTGCCTTCCGGCTCGGGTGGATTTATGGTCTGTACAGATGCTTCTCGAGTAGGTTTGGGTGCAGTGCTAATGCAACATGGTAAGGTTATTGCATATGCATCCCGGCAGTTGAAACAACATGAAGGAAATTATCCCACGCATGATCTAGAGTTAGCTGCAGTTGTTTTTGCCTTAAAGATCTGGAGACATTATCTGTATGGTGAGAAATTTCAGATTTTCACCGATCATCAGAGTTTACAGTATATTTTCTCCCAGAAAGATTTGAATCTCAGGCAGAGGCGATGGATGGAATTCATGAAAGATTATGACTTTACACTCTCCTATCAGCCTGGTAAAATGAATGTAGTGGCTGATGCTCTGAGCAGGAAAGTGCAGGTCAGTCATTTGTTGCTTCATGAATGGAAATTGTGGGAACGGCTTCGAGCGAAGCATTTAATGCAGAGTTTCCTGCTGATCCGAAGATGGCAGTTTGTGCTAGCTTAGTTTTGGGTTCAGCTTTATATCATCAGATTAAAGATGCCTAGCAGACTGATTCTGATTTGGCTCGTGTTATATCAAGCTATGATGTGGATTTTGATACGGAGCTAGTTGTCAGTCTTCAAGGCAGATTATATATTCCCGTTGATGATGATTTAAGACTTGAGATTCTGAGTGAGGCCCATGGTTCTCGTTTTGCTATTCATCCGGGTGTCACCAAGATGTATCAAAATTTGAAGAAGCAGTTCTGGTGGCCAGGTATGAAGAAAGACGTGGCTGTGTTTGTTTCTAAGTGCTTGACTTGTCAGTTAGTTAAAGCCGAACATCAAAAGCCAGGTGGTTTGCTTCAGCCGTTAGAGATTCTGGAAATAGGACCATGTTACTATAGATTTTGTGGTGGGTTTGCCTCGGACTTCTCAGGGTTTTGATGGCATCTGGTTGTTAGTCGACAGATTGACTAAAACTGCCAGATTGTTGCCGATTAAAGTTACTTGGAATGTGCAGAGATTGGCCGAGCTGTATGTGCAGAAGATCATGCCACTGCATGGAATTCCTGTTTCACTTGTGTCAGATAGTGACCCACGTTTTACCTCCGGCTTCTGGCGTAGTTTCCAGAAAGCTTTGGGCACTGAGTTAGCTTTCAGTTCAGCGTATCACCCTCAGTCAGATGGACAGTCAGAGAGGACTATTCAGACTTTGGAGGACATGCTGCGATTGTGTTGCCTTGATTGGCAGGGTTCGTGGAGTCAGCATTTACCACTTGTTGAATTTGCTTATAATAACAGTTTTCACTCCAGTATTGGAATGGCTCCTTATGAAGCACTATATGGTCGTCCTTGTCGAACTCCTCTGAACTGGTTTGAGGTTGGGGACAGATTGTTGACAGGACCCGACATGGTGCAGCAATGTTCTGATGTGGTTCGTCTGATCAGGCAGAGATTGTTGACGGCTCAGAGTCGACAGAAAAGCTACGCAGATCAGCGCAGACGTCCACTACAATTTGAACCTGGAGATATGGTGTTTGTTAAAATATCTCCGATGAAAGGTGTTTCCAGATTTGGGAAGCGTGGAAAGCTTAGCCCGCGGTATGTTGGCCCTTTTCCGATTGTTGAAACTATTGGTCAGGTGGCTTATCGTTTACAACTTCCTGCGGCTATGCAAGCTGTTCACGATGTGTTCCACGTGTCTCAATTGAGGAAATATGTGCCAGATGCTTCTCATGTTCTAGATGATTCAGTGTGGCCTGAGGTGACTGCTGATTTGTCCACGCCAGAATTTCCTATCAGAATTCAAGACCGTCGCGAGCAGCGGTTGAGAAATAAGGTTATTCCTCTGGTAAGAATTGCTTGGTAGCGTCACTCCGGTAATGAGTCTACTTGGGAGCGTGAAGATGAGATGCGTCAATTTTTTCCCTTTTTGTTCCAGTGAGGTATAAGTCCTTTCTCAGTTTCCTCCTTTTCGGTTGTTGTAAATTTCGTGGGTGAAATTTCTGTAAGGAGGGAGGGACTGTAAGGCCCGTGCCTTAATGGATCCTTGATGGTTTTTGTTATATTATTTGTTCTGAAATTTCCGGCTATTTTTCTGGATTTTTAGGAATTTGTCTGGTATTTTTCCAGATTTATTTGGAGTTATTTGAGGGTTATTAGAATTAATGAGATTTTAATATATATAATAATTATATTATATATATTTTAATTTCTTTTTTTTTCTTTTCTTTTAACCTCTCACCCTCTCTCCCCCGTCGATCTCTCTTTCACCCTCACGCTCTCTCTCTCCTCCATGCGATCGTCCTTTCCCCTTCCTAGGGATCGCAGACGAGACGAGGTCGGATTGAGACAAGGTTGGCGCCGTTGGATTCCTCGCGTCGAGAGGAGCGCGTAGGTGTCCACTTCGGCATGGTTCGGTGATCGTGGGAGCGAGGTGGAGCGTGAAGGCTTCGTAGCTCTTCCTCCTTGCATGCGGCCTTTTCGTCCGTTTCGGCTTGCAAGAGGTAGGGGGATGGAATCCTGATCTCGCTAGGATCATTTCCTGTGGCTCGTTCCGTTGATTAGAGCCCGTGGCATGCATAATGTTCATTTCTTCCATTTGTAGGGTTTTAATGAAATTCTTGAGATTAATGCTTATTAGGCCTTGCATGTGATGTTTTTAGTTGTTATATTGTCGTATGGGTTACATGGTTTGACAGGTTACAGGTTTTACGTCGTTCCCGGCGATTCAGATCGTCCGGGAGGGAACCGATTTTTATATATAACCCGTCCGCGACCCAGGTGAAGTGACGGTCTCGCCAGGAACTGTCACATCTCCGACGGTCTTTCGTGAGCGCGTTACTTCAATGTAACGGCCCATCGTGGGTGCGTTACATTGAGAGTAACGGTAGGGCTTCCAGCCGTCGCTCCCTCGTTGATTTACGTTGGTTTGGTCAGGCGGTGCGCCCGACGGCCAGTCGGCCGGCCGTCGTTTCCAAGCGACGCGCCGAGCCTGGGGCGTCGTTTCGCCTGCGATCGATTTAAACGCTGTACGTTGGTTTTTGGCCTCGGGTGAAAGTAACGGCGGTGCTCCCGCGCGTTGCTTCGAAGCAACGCATAGGACCCCCACCGTCACTCTCCCTCTTAGGTCCTTTGAGCTGGAACTCAGGTGGAAGTAACGGATGGAAACCAGCGCGTCGTTCTTGGTGTAACGCGCCAGTCCCCGACCGTCACTTTCAAGTAGCGCGTGGGTATTCGACCGCCGCTTCCCTGATGGTTTTAATATGTTGCCAGCCCATTTGTTATGCGTTCCTTTTTATACTCATGCCATATTCATATTGTTTTAAATGTTTAGTGGCGTGTTTTATTACCATTAGAGTAGCCTTTCTTTCCACGCAATGGAGCCACTGTTGTTGCCCTAAGGTCTGTTGAGTGCCGACCCGCTTGAGGATGGCGGAGGGGTGTGTTTCCCATGCACGGTTTATAAGCTAGTTCCGTGGGCTCCCAGCCAATGGTAGCGTCCTACCAAGGGAGAAAACTATCTAGAGGGCCTGGCTCAGGCTAGAGCCAGTGTGTGCACACGTGGTCGGAGACTGTGGACTGACACCGACGGGTGCCACTCCGACTGGTCACTTGGTTTGGTACTGTTTACGCGCTTAACTTGTCGCTTCGTCGACTGCGAGTGCTTGAGACGCAGTGTAAGTCGTCAGTGGACGCTTCTGGTTTCTGCTCCAGTGGTTGTCCTTCCTTGTTGCTTGGATTAGTTGAGACTTATTCTATTTGGTAGCTTTAGTTTTAATCGCTTGCATTTAGTTAACTGTGGCATACTTTGGCTGTTATACCTGTTTAGTTAGAGTTTACAGCTTTACTTGAGTAGTTATTCATGCCATTGTCTGTTAGCTATTTAAATGCATGCTCTACTTGCCTTATTTATGCATGTATGTTCGTTTAGTGCGAGGTAGGGATCCGCGTGACCCCTACTGAGTCTGGCGGTGACTCACCCTTCTCCTTTCAGGTGAGCCGCGCCCGTCGTCTCCCGGTGCTTTGTGAGCCGTTTCGGAGACCGTGCTTAGCTGCCAGCTTTAGTCGAGGCGCCTTTTGTGGCTTGCTTGTACTTTTGCTGGGGTATGCCCCGCGTAGTTGTACCTTGTGGACTAGTACTCTTGTTTCTCTGGACTAGTATATGAATATCACTCCAGTTATTTTTGAATTGCTTCGACACTTGTGTTAATTTCTTTACTTAATTGTAAATTACGCGTTCCAAATTCTAATTCGTTATGCATATCCCTCAGCACTTTTCTTCTAACCCTTCAGGGGCCTCATCAGCCTCTTGGGTGGCTTCCCCAATTCTTGGTATCGGTGTATCGATGTTATCGGTATATCGGTATCCTGAACTCTGGGTCGTTACACACTCTCTCCAGCCTAAACTCGTTAACAATACATACATCATGGGTTAATTAATATTTGAAGTCTATAGACACTAAATCGTTTGCATACTTTATTCTTACTGTTTTGCATATAAAGTAAATAGCGACCATTACATGGTTGTCAAATCAGTGAATAGCGTCAAAATCCCTTCCGTCATTTCAATTGGGCGACTTTAACCATGTCATCAATAGCTTTGTGAATTATCAAGTTTATACATCGAACACTATAACTAGTTAGTTATGGAGTTTTTGATTTGTCGGCTTATTCGTTGCGCCGGAGTGACCTTTAGTCATGAAATTTTATGGGTCTGTTATTGGGGTGAAGACCGAGGTAGTGAGAGTGGTTACATCATTTTCCATGCCTCCTATCTCAAGATCTCCCATCTCTCAACGAAAAATTATTTTGAACGTCCGGTTAAGTAGAAGTTTTCGAGCCCGTCATTTCGGTATATTATAAGCTCGATTCCGACGTGGTTACGTCGAGAAACGAGAGGGCCTAAGAGTTGACACTAATTGTTAAATGACGACACACTGTGTGGCGTTGATTTTTTTTTTGACGCCTTCACGTTAAGTCATTAAATCAATATATATATATATATATATATATATATATATATATATATATATATATATATATATATATATTGTAACCATACCCTTGAAAATCCATATCTACTAAACTATACAACAGAAATTTATAAAAAATATATATTTGGAATCCTTGAATTTTTCTCCTAATTATCATATATTCTATTTTATATAAATAAATGTGTCTTTGAATGTATGTTTTAAAATTATTCAATGAAGATGTCAGAATTTATGTTTTTGAAATAACAACATTCAGAATGTCGTTGATTTATTTTGACGACATTTTGTAATGCCGTCATATCTTTAATATATATATATATAAATTTATGTATATATTTGTAACTATATCTTTGAAAATTCATATCTCTTAAGATATGTAACGAAAATTTATAAAAAATATAATTTTGGAATCCTTGAATTTTTCTCCTAATTATTATATATTTTATTTCTCTAAATTATTTTAAATAAATAAATATGTCTTTGAATGTATATTTTTGAAATTATTCAATTAAATAGATATTGAGGTGGAATCTTGTTAAATAAATTAAGTTAAAAATCATAGAATTAACGTCCCTCCAAGTGGACGCTAATTAATAAATGACACTACTCACGGACGTCAATTAAAATAAGTTTATTTAATTATAGTTAATTATAGAATTAGATTGACGTGAATTCTATAATTAACGCAATCATGTTCTCACCGTTTCTCCCGGTTTTGACCCATACCTCGGGTCTTTTGGCACTCTCATCTCACGTCCGTAGATGGAGTCTATTATTCATGATTGGTTCGCGTTTTACACCTCAACTCTCGGTGACATACGAGTCCTCCGTTGGACATTCCGTTCCTTCGAACTGGCAAGTTAGTCATTGAGACCTCCGTAAGTCTCCGCTAGCCTTGGATTCCCTCAAGGCAGCCGAGCTGGTTGTACCCTAAAAACCTCGGGATCCGATCCGTGTCACTTTGGTTTTCCATTAGTCTTGACACTCTACTCCTTTGGAATCTTCTTGTCATCAATTCGAGAACATAACCCTTTGACTCTGTATTTGGCCAAACTGATTCTGAAACATTAGGGGCTGTGGGTCTGCGACTTTTCAGTGCCAGGTAGGACGGAAGTCCTATTCTGTAAACCATGGGAATTCTGGGTGTGGCATTGCACCAAAATCTGTACATCTATTATATTCTGTTATTCTGTTATATCTGTCATTCTGCAACTGTTAATTCTAGAAGTTCTGTTATTCTGATATTTTGTTGTTCGGTTATTCTGATAATTTAGATATTCTGCTAGATTGTTTAATTCTGCTTATATTTATTGAAACTCTGTTATATTCTAGCCAATTCTGAAGTTATGTTCATCCGAGTAACTATCCTTGTTATATTCTGATAGCATGTCCTTGACTCTGCATGGGAAATTCATCCCTATTTCTCATGAGCTCGTAACTGCCTTTGACTTTAATATTCATCTTTCCTGATAGATTGATCGTCATGATTTTCTAGTTCCATGCCTTGCATCTTCATGAACATGTTAATTGGCTAATCACTTATATTCTGCTTGACAAGAGATGTAATTCCTACTGAGTGTTTTGCTCACCAGCCTATCTTTAACGTTTTTCAGGTACGACATTGAAGATAGTCCAACAGATGGGGAAGGGCAAGAGTGATGAGCGAAATGGAGAATCGTGTCGGTGTCTTTCTTTGAGTCTCGTCCTGTTATTTCAGCCCTTTCTCTTTAGTAGAGTGTAATAGTGAGTCTTTTCGTCACTTATGTAAGTTGAGTCAAGGTATGTAATTCGAATATTTGAATATCAATAAAGGTTAAATTGGCCCACATTGTCCAGGTTGTAATTTCACGTCTTATGTTCGCTCTGATTATTCACGACTGTATCACTGCCGCGTTTCGAATAACACGTTCCGCTACTATCGGTTCGGGGTGTGACAGTTTGTGGTATCAGAGCCTAGGTATATTAAACCCTAGGTCTTGACTATAGGTTGCCATAAGTTCTAGGTTCAACACCATTATTGCCCGGTGAGATTGGGTAGAACCTGGGGTTAAGAGCTAAAAATAAAATTAAAATACTAATAAGATTAGTTTATGATGATAGCTTAGTAAAATTTCACAAGAATTACTTGATAATCTTACATGAGATTGTTTGTGTCTTGTAGAACTAGATAGATAACAATGGTCGTTGAGCATGCCCAATGGCGTGAGATGCAAAGGACAGTTCAAGGATTGACTCAGGCTCTTCAACGGGTAGCCGATGGTGGAGCCAATCGTGGAGCTGGAGAGTTGCATCGTGCGTTAAGGAGCCTCAATCCCCTTAGATTTAGTGGAACTCCTGATCCTGATGTGGTAGAAGATTGGACTAAGGAGATGGAAAGAATCTTCCGAGTAATGCAATGCTCGGATCAAGATAAGGTCCTTTTAGCTACATTTCAACTAGAGAAGGACGCAAGGGCTTGGTGGGCGTCCGTAGAAGCCACTTTGCCAAACATTCAAGTAACTTGAGTAGAATTTTTAGAACACTTCAACGAGAAGTATTTCTCGGAGAGAGTTCGGGAGAGAAAGGCAGGAGAATTTGCTTCGCTCAAACAAAGAAGCATGTCTGTGGCAGAATATGAGGCTCAGTTCTCGAGGTTATCACGGTATGCACCTCATTTAATCATGACGGAGAAGATGAAAGCTAAGAGGTTCTTGAATGGGTTAAGATTGCAATATATACCCCAACTAGCACCGATGGATATTCAATCATATGCCGAGATGGTTAAGAGAGCTCAACTATTGGAAGACGCTATGGAATTATCTGACAAGGTCAAGGCACGAATGGAAAAGAATAAAGTAGATAATGGCAATAAAAGGTCTAATGATGAGAATAGAGTTCCGAATGGTAAGAAGCCTAAGGATGAGACGTGGAAGCATTGTGAGAATGTAAGTCATCGATCTGAGAAGTGTTGCTGGAAGAATGGGGCTTGCTTTCATTGTGGAAGCCAAGAACATAAGGTATCCGAGTGTCCCATTCCTAAATATCAACCTCAGCAGGCAAAGGATCACAAGGAAGCGCGGCATCAAGGATAATTACAAGCAATAAGACAAATCGAACCTGCTGACAATGAAGTAACTAGAGGTACCCTTTAACCTTGGCATAGTTCCTTGGTTTTTTTTACTAGCATGCCCTGGATACCCCACCAGTAAAGATTGGAAATGAATTGCATTGAATTTGGGGACCAAATTCTTTTAAGTGGGGGAGGGTGTAGCACCCCGGATAAATAATAATGAATAAACATATTCTAAAATAAATTAAACTTGCATTAAAAGGCTAATAGTAATAATCAAGGCACTTAATGGACCTTAACTTGTAAATTCTCTTCTTCCATTAACATAAAAATATGTAAGGTTTTAGCCCAAATAATACAACCCATATATATAATAGGCTAAACACACATATATATATCTCAACATATACATGAACCATATTTAATACATTACAGATGTATATAGTCACCTATATCTATATAAATGGGCTTTCACCCCACACTAAAGGAGCACCAAAACCTTCACTACATGGCTTTAAGCCCAAAACAACATCAAAGGAGCCCAAAGACCACGGGAGCTTCTCACCAATGGGCCAACCCCAACCCAAAAACCATAAAAGAAAACCCAAGCTTTTTATATGCTTGTGTTCATGGGCTTCTACCTACACAAAGCACAGTAAAGACAACCCACGTGTGTACTCACAAAGCCAACCCTCACTCATACCAAACCCAAGCCCACATGAGCCACAAAACCCTCATGCGGCCAACCATGTAGGCATGCTCGTAAGATAGATGTTCTAGGGTTTTAAACAAAAGATGGTAAGCGGCTGTAGTTTGGCAAGGGAGGGGATTTGCATAGAAAGGGTTAAAACCGTTAGAATCATTACTTGAAAATTTCAAACCCATTAGGACTCTTAGTTTTCCATAGGTTCCCTCTCCTATAAATAAAACCCTAGTGGCAGTGCAACACCACGCTACTGCTGCTACTGTTCGTGGGTTGCTGGGCTTCTTCCCGGCGTTTTCTTCTTCCACGTCCTGCTACCACCTGCTGCAATTATTGCTCTTGTTGTGGAAGAATCTACTTCTTCCTCTATCTTCTTCTTCTTCCTGTGATTTGCCCTGTTCGAAACAGAGTGCCGTAGCAGCAATCTAGTTCTTCACTATTGATCTGTTTAATCGTCCGAAAGGTAGGTGATCTCTCTGACAGCTAAACTTGTTAACAAAGATCATACGCACACGTGATACTGTCAGCATGCTTGTGTTTTCGTGGGTTCATAGTCTCTAATTTTCTTGTAAGTGTTCTCAATATTTCAAGCTAAACCCATTAATCAATTGAACCTTAAACGATCTCTGCATATACCATGATGCTCTCTCTCTCTCCAGCCTAAACTCATTAACAATACATACATCATGGGTTAATTAATATTTGAAGTCTATAGACACTAAATCGTTTGCATACTTTATTCTTACTGTTCTGCATATAAAGTAAACATCGACCATTACATGGTTGTGAAATCAGTGAATAGCGTCAAAATCCCTTCCGTCATTTCAATTGGGCGACTTTAACCATGTCGTCAATAGCTTTGTGAATTATCAAGTTTATACATTGAACACTATAACTAGTTAGTTATGGAGTTTTTGATTTGTCGGCTTATTCATGGCGCTGGAGTGACCTTTAGTCATGAAATTTTATGGGTATGTTATTGGGGTGAAGACCGAGGTAGTGAGAGTGGTTGCATCGTTTCCCGTGCCTCCTATATCAAGATCCCACATCTCTCAATGAAAAATTATTTTGAACGTCTGGTTAAGTAGAATTTTTCGAGCCCGTCATTTCGGTATATTATAAGCTCGATTCCGACGTGGTTACATCGAGAAACGAGAGAGCCTAAGAGTTGACACTAATTGTTAAATGACGACACACTCTGTGGCGTGGATTTTTTTTTGACGCCTTCACGTTAAGTCGTTAAATCAATATATATATATATATATATATATTGTAACCATATCCTTTAAAATCCATATCTACTAAACTATACAATATACAATAGAAAATTATAAAAAATTTATATTTGGAATCTTTGAATTTTTCTCCTAATTATCATATATTCTATTTTATATAAATCAAAGTGTCTTTGAATGTATGTTTTAAAATTATTCAATGAAGATGTCAGAATTTATGTTTTTGAAATGACGACATTGAGAATGTCGTTGATTTATTTTGACGACATTTTGTAATGTCGTCATATCTTTAATATATATATATATATATAAATGTATGTATATATTTGTAACTGTATCTTTGAAAATTCATATCTATTAAGATATGTAACAAAAAATTATTAAAAATATATTTTTGGTATCCTTGAATTTTTCTCCTAATTATCATATATTTTATTTCTCTAAATTATTTTAAATAAATAAATATGTCTTTGAATGTATATTTTTGAAATTATTCAATTAAATAGATATTGAGGTGGATTCTTTTTAAATAAATTAAGTTAAAAATCATAGAATTAACGTCCCTCCAAGTGGACGCTAATTAATAAATGACACTACTCACAGACGTCAATTAAAATAAGTTTATTTAATTATAGTTAATTATAGAATTAGATTGACGTGAATTCTATAATTAACGCATTCATATTCTCACCGTTTCTCCCGATTTTGACCCATACCTCGGGTCTTTTGGCACTCTCATCTCACGTCCGTAAATGGAGTCTATTTTTCGTGATTGGTTCACGTTATACACCTCAACTCTCAGTGACATACGAGTCCTCCGTTGGACATTCCATTCCTTCGGACTGGCAAGTTAGTCATTCAGACCTCCGTAAGTCTCCGCTAGCCTTGGATTCCCTCAAGGCAGCCGAGCTGGTTGTTCCCTAAAAACCTCGGGATCCGATTCGTGTCACTTTGGTTTTTCGTTAGTCTTGACACTCTACTCCTTTGGAATCTTCTTGTCATCAATTCGAGAACATAACCCTTTGACTCTGTATTTGGCCAAATCTGATTCTGAAACATTAAGGGCTGTGGGTCCGCGACTTTTCAGTGCCAGGTAGGACGGAAGTCCAATTCTGTAAACCATGGGAATTATGGGTGTGGCATTGCACCAAAGTCTATACATCTGTTATATTCTGTTATATCTGTCATTCTGCAACTGTTAATTCTAGAAGTTCTGTTATTCTGATATTTTGTTGTTCGGTTATTCTGATAATTTAGATATTCTGCTAGATTGTTTAATTCTGCTTATATTTATTGAAACTCTATTATATTCTGGCCAATTCTGAAGTTATGTTCATCCGAGTAACTGTCCTTGTTATATTCTGATAGCTTGTCCTTGACTCTGCATGGGAAATTCATCCCTATTTCTCTTGAGCTCGTAACTGCCTTTGACTTTAATATTCATATTTCCCGATAGATTGATCGTCATGATTTTCTAGTTCCATGCCTTGCATCTTCATGAACATGTTAATTGGCTAATCACTTATATTCTGCTTGGCGAGAGATGTAATTCTTACTGAGCGTTTTGCTCACCAGCCTATCTTTAACGTTTTTCAGGTAACGACATTGAAGATAGTCCAACAGATGGGGAAGGGCAAGAGTGATGAGCGAAATGGAGAATCGTGTCGGTGTCTTTCTTTGAGTCTCGTCCTGTTATTTGAGTCCTTTCTCTTTATTAGAGTGTAATAGTGAGTCTTTTCATCACTTATGTAAGTTGAGTCAAGGTATGTAATTCGAATATTTGAATATCAATAAAGGTTAAATTGGCCCACATTGTCCAGGTTGTAATTTCGTGTCTTATGTTCGCTCTGATTATTCACAACTGTATCACTGCCGCGTTCCGAACAACACGTTCCGCTGCTATCGGTTCGGGGCGTGACATAAATGAAGATCAAGGTAACCAAGTTATCAATATCAGATTTTTAAGAGATCATCCAGTAAGTAATGTCATTGGTAACTTATATGAACCCCCCAGGACTAGAGGCTACTTTAGAGCTCAGCATGAATTAAATACATATGCATTGGTTTCTTATGTTGAAGCCAAGACCATTGACAGTGCCCTAAAGGATGTGCATTGGATCAATGCCATGCACGAGGAGCTTAATCAGTTTGACAAGAACAAGGTGTAGCACCTTATCCCACCTCCTGATCATGGGACTGTGATTGGAACTAAATGGGTTTTTAAGAATAAAACTGATGAGCTAGGTAGTGTAATAAAGAATAAGGCCAGACTTGTTGCTCAGGGGTATAACTAGGAATTCAGAATTGACTTTGAGGAGTCTTTTTCCCCTGTAGCCAGGTTAGAGGCAATTAGAATTCTTTTGGCTTATGCATGCTCATTAGGAATAACTCTCCAGCAGATGGATGTTAAATCTGCTTTCCTCAATGGGAAATAAAAGAGGATGTCTATGTCCGACAACCTCCTGGATTTGAATGCATAGATTTCCCTTCTCATGTCTATAAACTGGACAAGGCTCTTTATGGCTTGAAGCAAGTTCCTAGAGCTTGGTATGACAGGCTCAGCAAATTCCTTATCGAGAAGAAGTTCTCGACAGGTGAGATTGACCAAACGTTATTTACAAAGGTAAGTCAGGCTGACATACTTATTATTCAGATTTATGTGGATGACATTATTTTTGGTTCAACTAACCCAAAGATGTGTAAGGAATTTTCTGATTTAATGACACAAGAGTTTGAAATGAGCTCAATGGGTGAGCTGAAACTCTTTCTTATATTGTAGGTGACTCAAACCAAGGATGGAACCTTCATCACCCAGTCCAAATACATTAGGGACCTTCTGAAGAAATACAAGCTCGAAAACCTCAAGGACATTGTAGCTCCAATGGGTACCTCCACAAGTCTTGATGAGGATACTAAAGGTAACCTAGTGGATCAAAAGCTGTATAGAGGTATGATCGGATCCCTTTTGTATCTCACTGCATCTAGGCCTGATATATAATTTGCAGTGTGTTTATGTGCTAGATTTCAGGCTAGTCCTAAGGAGTCTCATTTTAGTGCAGTGAAAAGGGTCCTTAGGTATCTGTTAGGCACCCAAGAACTTGGTCTTTGGTACCCTGCTAGGTGTGAGTTAGAGCTTCTAGCCTACACTGATGACGACTATGCTGGGTGTCGGATAGATATGAAGAGCACTAGTGGTTATTGTCAATTCCTAGGTGGTTGCCTAGTATATTGGGCTTCTAAAAAGCAACACATAGTGGCACTCTCCACTGTAGAGGCAGAATATGTTGCTACAGGTAACTGTGCTGCCCAGGTACTATGGATTAAACACCAGCTCTCAGATTATCAGATAAATCTGGGATGCATTCCACTTCTATGTGATAACATTAGTGCCATCTGCCTTATAAAAAATCGTGTTAACCACTCTAGGACTAAGCACATTGATATTAAACACCATTTTCTTAGAGATGCAGTGAGCAAGGGTGAAATTGAGTTAGTCTTTGTTGAAACTGAAAAACAAGTTGCTGATATTTTTACTAAACCCCTCGGAAATGAAAGATTTAGATATCCAAGAAGAGAACTGGGGCTCTATAAATTTCAGCAGAAGAATGACTAATCTCTCTCTTAAATTGTCTTTTGGAGTGCTTGAAATCATTGTGTCTGCCTGTTTTTGAATTAGTGAATAAAGTTGTTTGATGATAGAATAATCACTTGAGCACTGAGTATATATAGTTGCTGCACGTCTTGCAAGTATTATCTCTGAAGTCGATGCATTGTTATGCATATAGTCAATGCATGGTTGTGCATATAGTCCATCAATTGCATATATAGACTTTATGTCGATGCATGCTTTGCACATAGTCGATGCACATTTGCACCAGGGTATATAAGTCGATTCATCCTATGTTCAAGTTGCATGTAGGTCGGTGCATCTTGCATAACATATATGTCAGAGTCAGTGCATCTTTATACCATCTGCATACAGAGTCGGTGCAACTTAAGTTGATGTATCATGATGTCAGGGGGAGTGTTGTTGAGTCTGATTCTTGTTTAACTTCTCTCATCCTTTTTCAGATATACCTATCCATTGATATCAGTTCATATAATCTTGCAAACCTTTTTGAGCTACTTCTATGCGTCTTTATCACCTTTTATTATCTGATATCACTATCACTTGGTATCACTCTGACTGGATAACAATCTTGCTATCGGTTCATTAAAGTAAGCTGCAGATATTGGAACTCTTCCTTTATAAGAATCATGGTTGCTTCTTGACTGAATTGAAGGTTTAACCTTAATAGACTGGAACATTCAGAGACTGTCCATCAGAAAATAAGGTATTCGAAACTATTTATAGCTCTTAACGTTATTTTCGCATGGTTAGAATAGAAAGGTCTTCACTGTACCTGAACATAACAATTTTAGTGAAGTCAAGGTGTAGAAGACTTGAGTGTGTATTGTCTTTAAATAGTCACTCTAAAAATCATAAGGGCAGCAGAGATAAGGTCATAAAAGATAAGAAATGAACAAAGTGGCAGAGCAATGATTGAATTACACTGAGAAACTGAGGCCTCCATCAGAGAAATGGAGAATACGTTAAGTCATGAAGTGATTCAGATTAACTCTGTATCCTTGATCAACTCTACATGGGTAGTTTCACTAAGTAACTAGGGGTACTGGCCTCTAATCAAGTTGTACTCTTAATGTCAAAGGTGCAAACTATTTTTGTAGATTTTGACATAAAATAGATCCAGTATTTTATGCCTAGTAACTGGGGGTACCTGCCTCTGATCAAGGTGTACATCTAATGTCAACGGTATAAATGCCACTGATCTGTTCACTAAGTTCAGAATCAGAAACATCAAAGGTGAAAAAAGAACTGTTGTAACCCTTACATAACAAAAGTCATTGAGTGTCAATTGTTTAACTTCAATACAAATTCAACTGACCTTCCTTGATTTTCACTTTTCTGAAGTCAGTAGGGTACTGTCCTGACTTAGCTTATTATGACTATGTGTTTTATGTTCTGTGCTATAAACAGAGTCTATAGCCCTATTTCCAGATGTCAGTTGCTTTACTCAACTTTCTATAACTGTTAAACCTAGATTTAATCAAGCAAACACATTGTTGATTCCTATATCCCAAGGGTTGATTTATAAATTGCTCATTTTCTGAACCATTGCATGGAATGTTATCTAATACATCCTCCCTGGTTTCCTTATCTCTTACATTCCTCCTTTTTGATAACGTCAAAGGGGGAGACTTATTGTTTCACGTCAAAGGGGGAAAATTAAAGGGGGAGACGTTTTGTTGTGTATTACGTGTTGCTGAGTAATTCATTTAGGAGGAGCATTTTAGATGCATCAATCTACATATGCATTGTCCATTGGTGTTGTGTTGCCATCATCAAAAAGGGGGAGATTGTTGTGGCCCTTTGTTTTGATGATAGCAAACACCATTAGTCAACTTCAAAGTGCATATCAGTACATGTAGTCCGTGCATATCACTTCAAGTTTGTACAACCCATGTTGCTACATTCGACCAAGTCAGTGCAAGCATCATTCATTTATTAGCTCAGCTCGCAGCCTAGTCAGTGTAGTCCGTGTTCATTCCGCATCCATAGTCAGTGCATCTTTTTGCTCCATGCATACACAAAGTCAGTGCATACTTCGTTACCAAGTCCGTGCAACTTCTATTGTGCTAAGCACAGCAAGTCGGTATGACTCTCGCATCAAGCATATATAGTCAGTGCATGTTTTACTTCGTGCATGCATAAGTCTGTGTAGGGTTGTGTCTTTCAGCATACAAAGTCCGTGCACCTTGCATCTATCGCATACGAAGTCCATGCACTTGGTGTTAAGATCAGCGCATGCTTTCCTTTTGTTCATATCAAGTCGGTGCATGTTCTGACTCTTATGTATACAGAAAGTCGATGCATAGTTTTTAGTTAAGTCTGTGCATGCATAACTGAAGTCAATGCAACTTTTGTTGCTGCACGCGACTAAGTTCATGCATGTGTGCATCCTTTGTACCATGCACACAAAGTATGTACATTCGTTGGTGGCATGACTGTGCATCATCTGTTCCATACATACAGCTCGTGCATATGAATAGTAAATCTACACTCGGCTGCCTTGATGACTTAGCAAGTCTATACATTCTTGAACCAACTCTGTGCATCTTTCTACTATCCTCATATTGCTTCTAAATGATATTAAGTCTGACCTTGGCAGGATATCTACTCGAGGAGTTTAAGAATGGCACGTGATCCAAGAATGGAGGATATGCCAGGATCGTGACACGTGCAAAGCAGCGAGCTGAAATGCCGCCACGTGGTCAAGGCACGTGGGCGGGAATTCGTGGAGGACACATGCCCACCTATATGCTGCTGATATAAAAGGGAAACTTCTCCATCTGGAGGAGACAAAGCGTGAATTGTAAAGATTGTGATAAATACTTCAGAAGAGCAGAAGCAGAGAGAGCCAGCACGATCTAGAGAGAAGAAAAAGAGAAGAAAAAGAGAAGAAAGAAAGAAGAAGAGAAGGAGAGAGTTGAGAGAAAGGTGTCTGAGAGAAGTTTCTTGAGAGTTTATTCCTCAGTCTCTTGGTTCAGATACCAGAGCTGAGATTGCTCATTGTGAGCTACATTCCTTTTGGGGATTTTGTAATTTTCATTTGTTTTCTCTTTGTTTTCTGAAACATTGTTTTCAAGCTGTTCGTCAGCAGAGCAAACTGTGACGCTTAGCGGGCAGAGGAGGATTCCTTTGGACGGGTGAAGTTGTAAGTCCCCAGCGGTTTGTAGAGGAGGATTCCTCTGGACGTCATAAGCTGTAACGCCCAGCGGTTTGTAGGGTTGTGACCCCGAAGCTGTGGATCAGCGAAGCTGTGTATCAGCGGTTGAAACAACATTCCGATTTGGAGTGTGGGGTGGACGTAGATCTCGGGTTTGAGATCGAACCACCTTAAAAATCCCTGTCCACAGTGTGATTATTGTGTGACTGGTGTGCAACGTGTTTGTCTCTTCGATCCATAGTAGATGCATGTTTAGGATCGTTTAAGTTCAGATCTACTTGAGTTGGCATTCTATGATCGTGTTCGTTTATTCTTCTGCCGTCCAGCAGCAGCTTGCTTTTATTCCGCACTTGAAGCTGTTATAGTTGATTTTATTGGGTGACTGATCTATTCACCCCCCTCTAGATCGTATATATCGCACTCATCAATGACTTTATGTCTAAGCCATTAAATATTATTGTCTAGCGTCATGGCTTTCTACCTAAGCCGGTAAATATTTTACCTTGGCGTCATGGCCTTCCGCCAAAGCCAAGTTGTACGGCGTCATGACTTTATTTCTAAGCCATTAAATATTCTTGTTCGGCGTCATTGCTTTCCGCTTGAGCTGGTAAATATTTTACCTTGGCGTCATGGCCTTCCGCCTAAGTCAAGTTGTACGGCGTCATGACTTTATGTCTAAGCCGTTAAATATTCTTGTCCGGCGTCATGGCTTTCCACCTGAGCTGGTAAATATTCTGCCTTGGCCTCATGGCCTTCCGCCAAAGCCAAGTTGTACGGCGTCATGACTTTATGTCTAAGCCGTTAAATATTCTTGTCCGACATCACGGCTTTCCGCCTAAGCCGGTAAATTTTCTGCTTTGGCGTCGTGGCCTTTCGCCTAAGTCAAGTTGTACGGCGTCATGACTTCATGTGTAAGCCGTTAAATATTCTCCCTTGGCGTTATGGCCTTCCGCCTAAGCCAAGTTGTACAGCGTCATGACTTTATGTCTAAGCCGTTAAATATCCTTGTCTGACGTCATGGCTTCCGTCTAAGCCGGTAAATATTTCACCTTGACGTCATGGCCTTCCGCCTAAGCCAAGTTGTGCGGCGTTATGACTTCATGTCTAAGCCGTTAAATATTCCCCCTTGGGGTCACGACCTTATGTCTAAGCCAAGTCATTCGGCGTCATGACCTTCAGTCTAAGCCAACAAACCTCTTACCATTTGCTCAGAATTACTGTCCAAACTAATGAACAAAAAGACCCCTCTTGGTTCCACACCAACCCTTGATCCCTCCAGGGATTCACCACAATATATAACACCTTCTTTCCACTGCCATGGCGTTGATCGCTTGACACCAGAATCGTTGACCTGCGCGTATGCCTGCTAAGCCCTACAAAAAGAAAAAGAAAAAAAACAAAAAGAAGAAGAAAAGGAAAAAAAAAGAAGAAGAAGAAAGAGATGAGAAAAGAAGAAGAAAAGGCAAGAAGAATAAAAGAAAAGAGAAAAAAAAGAAAGAAGAAACAAAAAAAAGAAAAAAAGTGAAAGAAGAAAGAGAAAATAAAAAAAGAAAGAGAAAGCAAAAAAATAAAAAAAAAGAAAAAAGAAAGAAAGAAAAAAGAGGAAAACAAAAAAAGAAAAAAGAAGAGAAAAAGGAAAATATGAGCATAACATGTTTTGCTTGTCTGCTTGTCTCGCGTGCATGCTTGCTTGTAATATAGTATTAATACACTTCAAATTTCTAACACCGCATACTTCCTTGCTAAATAATGCTGCCCAGATTTTAGGTTTGTGTGCATCACGGCACACACTAAAAAATAAAAAAATCAATTCTCGATGAGTGCATACGGTTAGGGGAAGAGTTATAGCCATGTTGCTAGCACAACTCACAGGATACACCCTAGGTGAAACTCCCACACCTCGCACACAATATGAGCAGTGGTCTTTAGCCATAGGGACGTCATAAATTCTTCTTCACACTTCACGGATGCTCAAATCTCTACACTCGCGTAAATGGTGACCATGAGGAAAAAGCTGCCTACCCCCTTTATAAAAAAAAAGGAAAGAAAAAAATGATGATAATGATAAGTGGAACGTGGATCTAAGTAGCCAGGAATCCCCATTGAGACACATGATGAAACTCGCACGAAAACGGTGTAGCAAACTCCACAATTTAAATAAGGATAGATCCTAGTAGCCGGAAATCCCCATTGAGACATATGAGGAGACTCACGTCAAACGGTGAATCTTGCCATAAAATCATAATAAAGGATGAATCCGAATAGTCGGGAATCCCCATTGAGACATATGAGGAGACTCGTGTCAAATGGTGAAATCTATCATAAAATCATAAAACAAGATGAAGCTAAGTAGCTGGGAATCCCCATTGAGACACACGAGTAAACTCGCGTCGAACGGTGAAGTCCGGAATTAAAATTAAACAAGGTGGTTGGGCGAAGCTACCAAAAGTCGAGAGCTCCGAATGTATGTGTAGGCGATAAAGTAATCCTCTAGTGTTACTCAAAATGTCTGCACGTCCCTATGTCTAGGTTTCACTACACATATAACTGCACTTTAACACTATGGAGGAATAGTCCTGGGTGTAGATCGTGGTTTATGCCATGCATATGTTCTACGCGATGTCCCCTTTACGTATGCACATCTCCCTTAGTTATGCTTCGTGGGCCGCACTCCGTCTATGAATTATGGGTACAATCCTTATACCATCCCTGATATAGAGTACTATGTTACATATATCTACTCTATGCTTGCGGACGATGAATGCATGTGTGCTTGAGTGAGACTCTATAGGGTGAATAATTAAAGTGAATGACGAAATGAAAAAGGAGATGCCATGAAGCAAAATAAAAAAATGAAAAAATGAATGCTGATAAATGGAAATGGAGTAAATAAAAAGAATGAATAATAAAAATATACATACAATATTTTCAAAACGGGCTATGGGCTACACCCGCAGGCCCCGCTTTTTCGTCCCTCTGCCGCAACACCTGTGGGTGGGGGGAATTTGTTAACACTGAAAATATTCCTAATTTTTCCTAACTTCTTCTTCTATGGGTCTTAAGTTCTGATCTAGTGCTCCTATGCCGACAGAAAATAAAAGAAAGAAAAGAATACAAAGAATGGCGGAAGCCGAACAAAAGACGAGACTGAAGAAAATAGAAGAAAAGAAGAGATGCTCGGCTCCAACGAACAACCGCCAAAGCAAGACCCGAGAGCTCAGAAAAATATTCGGGACCATTCCCGAAGAAACGAGCAGCAACCCTGACAACAAGTACAAGACGGTCGATTAGCCAACCTTCACAAAAGAAGAAAGTAAACACAATTGGGCATAGACAACCTAAATGGACCGAAAGATGTTGGAAACGGGAATGGAGAGGCCCTAAACCGGTGTTGCAGACTTAAAACCGGCGCCATACTAAACTAGCGCGCAAAAGCTCCAAGGTGGTTAATCCGGCGTGCGAAAAATGCTTCAAGGCCAGTCACCTGGCGTGCCAAGTTCCCACGCCATATCAAGAGGCCCTCCATCCTGTAAAGTACATGCTTCGAGCGCAAAAAGGGGGAGAGCGGGAGAAGAATAGGAAAAAGGCAGAGCAGAAGAAGATAGAGGGAGAGAGCCTCTGAAAGCAAAAAAAGGGAAAACCAAAGAAGAGGGGGGGGGGGAACTTTTCCTGATACTCTATTTTTCGTCCCAAGAAGAAGAGGTGGGTTTGTGCGAGCTCAGTCATCTCCCATCCCCTTCCCATCCAAAAATCTCTCACAGTTAGTATGTGTAGGGCGATGATATGAGCCCAACTGTAGCAACCCTGATAAATTTAAAAGGAATAAATAAATCAAAATAGATTAAAAGATTTAGTAAATAAACGAAAGAGCTTGGAATAAAAATAATTAAACCCTGATGAAAATAACGCCTCAGATATAGGCGCTACTTTACAATAAAACGCCTTCACCTAAGGCGTGTTTTGAGAAAGGACGCCCACACTTAAAGGCGTCAAATTTCAAATGACCAAAATAAATAAAAAGGGCAAGTTAGCGTAACGTCCTTTGAGTGGACGCGTTTCAACAAGTAACGACGCTTGACAAGGCGTCAATTCAAAATTCGACGCCCTTACTTAGGACGCTAATTTAGTTTGAGTTTCGTTCGACCCTCCAGGGTAAGTTGATAACTATGAGAAAGAGTTCGAATGTAGTAATAACTTTAATATGGAAGTATTACTTCCCATCAAACACTAACTCTATTAGGATTCTAGAAATCCTATAAATAACCTACTGCTTGAACCGAGAACGCTATTTGGCGTTCGGACTCTTCTAAGGTACGTAAAGAACAGCATGTTCTTTTTCTTTACTCTGTCTATCGAATTTGTGAAGAATACTGATGATTCTTCATCTACTTCTGATTACAGGTTGAAAGCTTCTGTCTTCCGAAGAACAAGTAAGTTCTTCCGCTTGCTTTCGGTTACGTAAAAGAAGATTTTAATATCTTCTTCTTCGTTTCTTCTGTCTCTACAGGTTGTCTGTAGAAGTGAACCCGGTTGACTGAAGAATTGAGGGTTCTTCATCTGCATCCTCTTACTACCCTTACTGCTGCTATTAAGATCGAAAGCTTCAAAAGACTCTGTTTATAAAACAGAGTATCGTTCTTTCTTCACAGAACCTGCGTCCGTTCAAATCAACTATAAGGTAGGTTTTCTCAAGCACTGTAGCCCAAATCACCATAATAGCTATGTTAAACCATATATATTAATTCATGCATATAGTTTTCGAGAGCTTTGAATGTTTCTATTGTTGGAAAGAAACGCCCTTTCCAAGGGCGCTAATTTTATACACGACCCAGACTAGGGCGCTATTTAAATAAACGACCCTGACAAGGTCGTCAATTCAAAAGATTTGACGCCCTGTACACAGACGTCAATTTAATTACCTGATAATTACCCATGTTAATTAGTCCAATATTCACTTAAACATGATTCTAAATCAATGCATGATCATAAATCTTGATATTATCCTGTCATGACCATATCTCGTTTTCTGGAAATTTTAATACTTGAAAAATTGTAAATTCTTGAAATACACGACCCTATATAGGTCGTCTCTCATTTGACTAACGCCCCTGTTCAGGGCGTGAATTGAAAAGTAACGCCCCTGTACAGGGCGTGTTTTTGATAAATTACTGAAAATATATATTCTGTAAAAATAGAAGTAAAGAATGAACGACCATTGTATACGTCGTCAACTTGTAATTAAACGCCCCTTACCAGGGCGCGTTTTTGATAAAATACTGAAATATTGAAATCTTGTAAAAATGTAAAATAGATAAACGCCCTTACTGAAGGCGTTAATTACTTGAGTAGTGACTTTACTTAAGTCGTTATTTTCCTGTAAAAATGTTTTTACCCTGTTTCTGATAACCGATGATTTCAGTATATCTATATATATGTATATCGGCACTATATCTCCACTCCGTGAGTATAGTCCCACGTTTCATGATGTTTTATCGATCACCCTTAATTCTCATTGACATACAAGCTCTCCATTGGACATTCCGTTCCTTTGGACTAGCGAGTTAGTCATAGAGACCTCCGTAAGACTCCTCGAAGCCTTGGATTCCCTCAAGGCCGATTGAGCTGGTTGTACCCTAAAAACCCATTGCACTATTGACTGCCATGTCACTCTAAAGAAACATGGTATACCGGCCCTTATGATATGCAAAGAGTATATCATGAGAATTCTTAATGGGATGATGATATCATGCCATTTGTTGATGTTCTTGTAGACCTCAATTCTATAATAAGAATGAGGGTATTTGACCTTTGATGTACTGTTCATGTGGATCTCAATTCTATATAAAGAATGTCCATACTTGTTTGTCATGGTACCCGAGTTAAGGGAACCTAATTCCACCTAGTTTCATCGTTTATCGTGATTGTACCGTTGTTATCGCCTATCTATGTCCAATGTCGTATTTTTGGACTCCATTCTCTCAAAGTTATCCTACGTGTCTACAAGCTTAAATTGTTGAAATTCCATATTGGCTATATATATATACAAGAGTGGATGTCAAATATACATGATAAATGCCTGCACATATAGGGCCCGATCTGGTCCTGGGAGGAGCACCCGAAAGTACTTGTGCCCATGGGAGTTGAATGATAAGGTATCTGGCATTATACCGAGTGCATGACTAGCTTGATTGGACATTCCACACAAATCTTGTACTTGACTCGTACTTGACCTGACATGAATTGCGTGACCCGAGAAAGGGTAATTACTTGCTTGCTTGATACATGATAGCGAAAGTTCTTGACATGACTTGCTAAAAAGTACTTGCTTGAATATCTGTTATCTTTTCTTGAAAGCTCATGACTAGTTCATTTTGTCGTCTTATTGATAAATTCTCTCTCTATCTTGTCGTTTTATACGAGCATGCATAGCTACAGTACATACATGAAAGATGTAATTATTTAAACCCCTTGCTAGCGCTTGAGATATAATTTCCTACTGAGCGTTCGCTCACTCCGTGTGTTCCCTACTTTCAGGTAATTCCGACAACGAGGGAAGTCAATCGGATGGGAATGGTCAAGAGTGAAAGAGATAGAACTTCTCCAAGTGTCATCTAGTCTTTTTTCCTATTTTTGAGTCAACTATGTACTTTTCCTTTTTGTTTGAATAGAGTATTGGATTTGTAATAGTATATCCATTATGAAATAAAGGATTGGGTTATCTTTCTATTTTGCGCATCTCTGTTTTGGTGTCGAATACACTACTACTCTGATTGACATGATTGATATAAACTCGTCGCGCATATCCGAGTATCTTCCGCGCTCGGGACGTGACAGTTTTTGTGGTATCAGAGCCTAGGGTATTCAATTCCTAGGAAAACCCAAGTCCAAGGATAGGTTTTAACCCTTTAACCAGTGAGATTGGGTAGAACCAAGGGTTAAAGTTAACATAGAATGCTAGTCTTTAAGATACAAATCACGTATTAATCTAGTTATTATAATTGTAGGATAATGGCTGCCGAACGTGCTCAATGGCGCAACATGCAGCGTACACTGCAAGGCATGACTCAAGTGCTGCAACAAGTAACACTAGGAGGTGGACAACGAGCAGGAAGTCTCCACCAGACTTTCAAGAACATGAACCCGCCCAAGTTCACGGGTTCTACTGATCCAGATGACGCTGAATACTGGATTAGGGAAACAGAACGAATATTCCGTGTTATGCAATGCACAGATCAAGATAAGGTCTTATTAGCTACTTTTCAATTAGAAAGGGATGCTAGATGCTGGTGGGAATCAATAGAGGCTACTATAAATCAAGATCAGGTTTCGTAGGAGGAATTCGTTGAACACTTCAACGCAAAATATTTCTCGGACCGAGTTCAGGAAAAGAAGGCTGCAGAATTTGCTGCATTAAAGCAACGATCTTTGTCAGTGGCCGAGTATGAGGCCCAATTCTCTAGATTATCTCGGTATGCTAAGCATCTAGTTAGCACCGAGAAAATGAAAGCTAGGAGGTTTCTTAATGGGCTCAGGCCCCAAGCTATTACTCAACTGGCGCCGATGGACATTCAAGTCTACTCTGAGATAGTACGCCGAGCTCAACTATTAGAAGATGCCACGGAACTGTCTGATAGGATTCGTGGTAAGGATAAGAAGGAACAAGTTACAGGTTCGGGTTCCTTTAAACCCAACTTCAAGAAGAGACCTAGCAATGGAGGTATTCCCTCGCAAGAGCAAAAGTTCAAGAAGACCAAGCCCTTCTCTATCACCACTACCTCTCCAAATACAGTGTGCAAACATTGTGATAAAGCGGGTCATAGAGCAGAAGAATGCTGGAGGAAACTAGGAGCATGTCTCCGTTGTGGGAGTCGTGAGCATCGAATTCCCAATTGCCCATTACTTAACAATCAAGCCAATGTCGGGAAACGCCCAGTAACCAAGAATGCTCGTCTTCATGCAATCAAGGAGACCGAGCAAGAAGAAGAAGGCGGCTTAGTGGAAGGTACATTGAAAGTTTGTTCCAGGAATGCATATGTCTTAATTGATACTGGTGCATCGCATTCTATTGTTTCTAAGAAGTTTGCTGACCCATTACCCCTAGAACCGGAATGGATAAAGTTAGTTTTGTCTACTCCTCTGGATGATGAGACTGATATTACACATCATTACCAAAACTGCGAAGTATTGGTTCAGGGTAGAAATCTCCCTATTGATCTCATATGTTTAGATCTGAAAGAGTATGATGTTATACTAGGGGCAGATTGGTTATCCAAGTATCAGGCAACGGTTGATTGCCGCAATAGTAAGGTTACATTCAAGGAATTTCCAGAACTAATCTTGACTAGCCCCAAGGGTCGGAGCAGATCCCCTCTTATTTCAGCTCTTCGAGCTAGCAAGCTCATCAGGAAAGGATGTACATCTTTCATTGCCTTTGTCACAGTTAAAGAAGCTAAGGAAGCTAAGCTAGAAGACATTCCAGTGGTACTAGAATTTCCGGACGTGTTTCCGGAAGATTTGCCGGGATTACCCCCGCAAAGAGAAGTGGCCTTCACCATTGACTTAGTCCCTGGTGCTGGTCCGATTTCAAAGGCACCTTATAGGATGTCACCAGCTGAACTCAAGGAGTTAAAGGAGCAATTGATGGAACTCATTAAGAAAGGATTCATTAGACCAAGTACTTCCCCGTGGGGAGCGCCTGTATTATTTGTAAAGAAGAAAGACGGATCCATGAGGTTATGCGTCGACTATCGACAATTGAATCATCTCACTATCAAGAACAAGTATCCACTGCCGAGAATCGATGAATTGTTTGATCAAATTTCAGGATCCATGTACTTTTCCAAAATTGATCTTAGGTCCGGATATCACCAACTAAGAATCAAGGACGAGGATATTCATAAAACCGCATTCAGAAGCAGGTATGGCCATTATGAATTTGTTGTTATGCCTTTCGGACTAACGAATGCCCCTGCTGCCTTTATGCAGTTAATGAATGGTATATTCAGGCCTTATTTGGATCAATTCGTGGTGGTCTTTATTGATGATATATTGATTTATTCCAAGACCAAGGAAGAGCATGAGGAATATTTGAGGATTGCATTACAAATATTGAGGACAAACCAATTATATGCAAAACTTGGCAAGTGTGAATTCTGGCTTGAAGAAGTGACTTTTCTCGGACATGTTATATCAAAGGATGGCTTGTCTGTAGACCCATCAAAGGTTGAAGCTGTAAGGAACTGGGAAAGACCGACCAATGCTAGCGAGATCCGAAGTTTCTTAGGCCTTGCCGGCTATTACAGGCGATTCATCAAGGATTTCTCAAAAATCGCCGTGCCACTTACGAGGTTAACTCGTAAGGAGATCCGTTATGAATGGGATGAAGAATGTGAGAGAAGCTTCCAAACTCTCAAGGATCATCTTACTACAGCTCCTATCTTAGCATTGCCAATTGAAGGAGAAAAGTTCGAGGTATACACTGATGCTTCTGGCATTGGCCTCGGGTGTGTTCTAATGCAACAAGGGAAGGTTATAGCCTACTCTTCTCATCAATTAAAGAAGCATGAAGAGAACTACCCCATCCATGACTTAGAATTGGCCGCGGTAGTATTTGCACTCAAAATATGGAGACATTATCTTTATGGAGTACAGCTTACTGTATACTCCGATCACAAGAGTCTCAAATATCTTTTCTCACAGAAGGAATTAAACATGAGACAAAGACGATGGCTGGAATATCTCAAGGACTTTGACTTCAATATACAATATCATCCCGGAAAGGGTAATCATGTAGCAGATGCCCTTAGTCGAAAGCCGAGAGCACTGTTAGCCAAATGTCTGATTCAAGAATGGAAATTGCTGGAACAATTCTCTGAACTCAATATAAGCATGGACACGGACCCTAGATGTGTCACATTATCTCATATAAGCATACAGTCAGACCTATTAACTGAAATACAAGCACTTCAAGATAATGACCCAATGTTAGTAGAGATCAAGGGCAGATTAGAAGGACAATTGGATTTCCAATTAGCTTCTGATGGAAGATTAATTTTCAAGAATAGAACTTGTATACCGGACTGCCCAGAATTGAAGAAGAAGGTCTTAGATGAAGCTCATAGGTCAAGGTATACGATTCATCCTGGATCTACCAAAATGTACCAAGATGTAAAAAGAAATTTTTGGTGGCCCAACATGAAAAGAGAAATAGCGGACTACGTATCACGCTGTCTCACGTGCCAACAAGTCAAGGCGGAACACCAAAAGCCTGCTGGAAAACTACATCCTCTAGATATCCCTAAATGGAAGTGGGAGGATATTGGTATGGATTTCATCATGGGTTTATCTAAATCAAAAAGAGGATATGATGGAATATGGGTTATCATTGACCGATTGACTAAATCAGCGCATTTCTTGCCAATCAAGAGTCGATGGTCAGTTGATGTCTTAGCTACACTATACATCAAGGAAATAGTCAGATTACATGGTATTCCTGTTTCAATCGTGTCTGACAGAGATCCCCATTTTACTTCTCATTTTTGGAAAGGACTACAACATTCGTTGGGAACGAGACTTAACTTTAGCACAGCCTTTCATCCTCAAACGGATGGTCAGACCGAGAGAACCAATCAAGTAGTCGAAGATATGCTAAGAGCATGCATTACTGATTTTGATGGAAACTGGCATGATCACTTGTCTCTAGTCGAATTTGCATACAATAATAGCTACCAGGCAAGTATACAACTGGCACCCTTCGAAGCCTTATACGGAAGGAGTTGCCGATCACCCTTATGCTGGGATGAAGTTGGAGAGAAACAACTGTTAGGTCCAGACATGGTAAGAGACACTACCGAGAAGATACAATTGATCAGAGAAAGACTACAAGTTGCTCAGTCTAGACAAAAGGCTTATGCTGACACAAGAAGGAGAGATCTTGAATTCCAAGTTGGAGATCATGTATTTCTCAAGATATCGCCTGGACGTGGAATACGAAGATTTGGTGTTAAGGGCAAGCTTACACCAAGATTTATCGGACCTTTTGAGATACTAGAAAGAGTTGGCGAGGTTGCTTATCGCATCGCATTGCCACCTCAACTGTCCGAAGTACATGATGTGTTCCACATATCTATGTTGAAGAAGTATGTACATGACCCATCACATATTATTGAGTATGGAGACCTAGTGATCCAGAAGGATCTCACATATGAGCAGAAGCCTATGAAGATCTTAGATCGAGAAATACGTACCCTAAGGAATAAGATTATTCCCATGTTAAAAGTACAATGGAATAAGAATTCAGAACATGAAGCTACATGGGAGACCGAGGAATCTATGAGGAAGCGATTTCCAAATTTATTTTAGAAGGTACATACTCTACACTCTCCAAATGTAAAAATATGATATGGAATTTGGGGACCAAATTCTTTTTAAGTGGGGGAGGGTGTAGCAACCCTGATAAATTTAAAAGGAATAAATAAATCAAAATAGATTAAAAGATTTAGTAAATAAACGAAAGAGCTTGGAATAAAAATAATTAAACCCTGATGAAAATAACGCCTCAGATATAGGCGCTACTTTACAATAAAACGCCTTCACCTAAGGCGTGTTTTGAGAAAGGGCGCCCACACTTAAAGGCGTCAAATTTCAAATGACCAAAATAAATAAAAAGGGCAAGTTAGCGTAACGTCCTTTGAGTGGACGCGTTTCAACAAGTAACGACGCTTGACAAGGCGTCAATTCAAAATTCGACGCCCTTACTTAGGACGCTAATTTAGTTTGAGTTTCGTTCGACCCGGGAGTCTATCCAGGGTAAGTTGATAACTATGAGAAAGAGTTCAAATGTAGTAATAACTCTAATATGGAAGTATTACTTCCCATCAAACACTAACTCTATTAGGATTCTAGAAATCCTATAAATAACCTACTGCTTGAACCGAGAACGCTATTTGGCGTTCGGACTCTTCTAAGGTACGTAAAGAACAGCATGTTCTTTTTCTTTACTCTGTCTATCGAATTTGTGAAGAATACTGATGATTCTTCATCTACTTCTGATTACAGGTTGAAAGCTTCTGTCTTCCGAAGAACAAGTAAGTTCTTCCCCTCGCTTTCGGTTACGTAAAAGAAGATTTTAATATCTTCTTCTTCGTTTCTTCTGTCTCTACAGGTTGTCTGTAGAAGTGAACCCGGTTGACTGAAGAATTGAGGGTTCTTCATCTGCATCCTCTTACTACCCTTGCTGATGCTATTAAGATCGAAAGCTTCAAAAGACTCTGTTTATAAAACAGAGTATCGTTCTTTCTTCACAGAACCTGCGTCCGTTCAAATCAACTATAAGGTAGGTTTTCTCAAGCACTGTAGCCCAAATCACCATAATAGCTATGTTAAACCATATATATTAATTCATGCATATAGTTTTCAAGAGCTTTGAATGTTTCTATTGTTGGAAAGAAACGCCCTTTCCAAGGGCGCTAATTTTATACACGACCCAGACTAGGGCGCTATTTAAATAAACGACCCTGACAAGGTCGTCAATTCAAAAGATTTGACGCCCTGTACACAGACGTCAATTTAATTACCTGATAATTACCCATGTTAATTAGTCCAATATTCACTTAAACATGATTCTAAATCAGTGCATGATCATAAATCCCGATATTATCCTGTCATGACCATATCTCGTTTTCTGGAAATTTCAATACTTGAAAAATTGTAAATTCTTGAAATACACGACCCTGTATAGGTCGTCTCTCATTTGACTAACGCCCCTGTTCAGGGCGTGAATTGAAAAGTAACGCCCCTGTATAGGGCGTGTTTTTGATAAATTACTGAAAATATATATTCTGTAAAAATAGAAGTAAAGAATGAACGACCATTGTATACGTCGTCAACTTGTAATTAAACGCCCCTTACCAGGGCGCGTTTTTGGTAAAATACTGAAATATTGAAATCTTGCAAAAATGTAAAATAGATAAACGCCCTTACTGAAGGCGTTAATTACTTGAGTAGTGACTTTACTTAAGTCGTTATTTTCCTGTAAAAATGTTTTTACCCTATTTCTGATAACTGATGATTTTAGTATATCTATATATATGTATATCGGCACTATATCTCCACTCCGTGAGTATAGTCCCACGTTTCATGATGTTTTATCGATCACCCTTAATTCTCATTGACATACAAGCTCTCCATTGGACATTCCGTTCCTTTGGACTAGCGAGTTAGTCATAGAGACCTCCGTAAGACTCCTCAAAGCCTTGGATTCCCTCAAGGCCGATTGAGCTGGTTGTACCCTAAAAACCCATTGCACTATTGACTGCCATGTCACTCTAAAGAAACATGGTATACCGGCCCTTATGATATGCAAAGAGTATATCATGAGAATTCTTAATGGGATGATGATATCATGCCATTTGTTGATGTTCTTGTAGACCTCAATTCTATAATAAGAATGAGGGTATCTTACCTTTGATGTACTGTTCATGTGGACCTCAATTCTATATAAATAATGTCCATACTTGTTTGTCATGGTACCCGAGTTAAGGGAACCTAATTCCACCTAGTTTCATCGTTTATCGTGATTGTACCGTTGTTATCGCCTATCTATGTCCAATGTCGTATTTTTAGACTCCATTCTCTCAAAGTTATCCTACGTGTCTACAAGCTTAAATTGTTGAAATTCCATATTGGCTATATATATATACAAGAGTGGATGTTAAATATACATGATAAATGCCTGCGCATATAGGGCCCGATCTGGTCCTGGGAGGAGCACCCGAAAGTACTTGTGCCCATAGGAGTTGAATGATAAGGTATCTGGCATTATACCGAGTGCATGACTAGCTTGATTGGACATTCCACACAAATCTTGTACTTGACTCGTACTTGACCTGACATGAATTGCGTGACCCGAGAAAGGGTAATTACTTGCTTGCTTGATACATGATAGCCAAAGTTCTTGACATGACTTGCTAAAAAGTACTTGCTTGAATATCTGTTATCTTTTTTTGAAAGCTCATGACTAGTTCATCTTGCCGTCTTATTGATAAATTCTCTCTCTATCTTGTCGTTTTATACGAGCATGCACAGTACATACATGAAAGATGTAATTATTTAAACCCCTTGCTAGCGCTTGAGATATAATTTCCTACTGAATGTTCGCTCACTCCGTGTGTTCCCTACTTTCAGGTAATTTCGACGACGAGGGAAGTCAATCGGATGGGAATGGTCAAGAGTGAAAGAGATAGAACTTCTCCAAGTGTCATCTAGTCTTTTTTCCTATTTTTGAGTCAACTATGTACTTTTCCTTTTTGTTTCAATAGAGTATTGGATTTGTAATAGTCTATCCATTATGAAATAAAGGATTGGGTTATCTTTCTATTTTGCGCATCTCTATTTTGGTGTCGAATACACTACTACTCTGATTGACATGATTGATATAAACTCGTCGTGCATATCCGAGTATCTTCCGCGCTCGGGGCGTGACACCAACCTTGTTTTCTTTAGGGTGATGAGTGTTCTTTTCCATTCCATCTTGCCCTTACCTTCTGCCATGGCTATGGGGTTGTAATGCCCGACGGCTGGCTTCCAGGCGACAACGTCGGGCCCTGTTCACATATGTATTAAATGGGCCTTTCATTGGCAGTTCAACAGTGTGATGTGAATATTCCTGTTGCATTTAGATATTATTCCCTACACATTACAAATTTCTATAGTTTCTATCGGATGTTGTTTTGGTTTTCATGTTCTAGCACACAAAATGCCCTGAGCTATTCAAGGGCTACACAAAACCCATCCCCCTCCCCGGGGTTCTTTCCCTCAGTGGGTTGATTATGTCGAATATATTCTGTGCTCATCATGGTTTTCACCGCCGGAGACAGATATATATATGTGTATCCCCATTCACCATCGGAATTGGCTCCCCACCATCCCTACATTCACAGTTATGAATTGGAGGGAATAGGGCCACTCCTACAATCTGGGCACGGAGTCTTCCAGCACGGTTAATCTCCCACATGTCGCCTGCCAACTGCTTGAGTGTGTGCTTCTTACAATCCCGGTGGTTCGTCAGCTCACGGCTAAACTCTAGGTGCTAACCAATTAACCCCTCTGTGCTTGACCCACCATCTATGATTTAACGGTCGAATGCTTTTGCCCGAGAAGGACAAGGTGAGGGTCTGTTTGATATGGCCCATCCCTCTTTCCTGTATACGGGTGACAGTCATTTTGTTTCGTCTTCTCGATGATGATAGTCCAGTGACTAGGGAGGGGGAACATCCCCCAGCAAGCACTCATGTTACCTTTCTCTGAATCACCATAGGGCCATAGGATCCCGCCCCCCTGTGTTGTGGAGCCTTATGAGCCTTCAAAGGTGCATAGAAATGGGTCCTCGACCCGACATTAAATCCATGTTCCCTCGGGAATTGTGGTGGCTATGTGTAAGGTACCTCTTGTAGGCTAGCTCTAGAGGTTCCCCCCTTTTGGCCGTCCCTTTAAGCAATGCTTTTGGCCCATGGAGTAATGGTGCCCCTCGTAGTCTAGTCCTCGGGGTTTCCATCCATCTGGGCATGCTGGTCACCGTTTGAAATTCTTGACTTTAAGTAGCGTACGCCAGTTTCTGTGGGACTGTCTCCACTTTTCCCCTGCAACCCTTCTTGGTATGGGGAGCTGCTGCCAAATTTTTGGCTGAATACTTAGTCTGGATCATGGCGGAACCTCAGTGCTGGGATTGTGAACTTGTTTTGGACTGTGCTTGAGTAGGAACCTCGCACAAGTCTTGATTTGCCGTGTTTGCAGAGAAACTAGAACCTAAATTAACTCATTGATCGACCTTATTAACATTAGAAGGCTGAACATAGCCTCAGTGCAGCTCAACAATCTAAAAATCATCAAACCTGCCCTAAACTGGCACACCCCTAATCCGGCGTGCCCTCAACCTGTGCGGTACACCCCCGTGCCGTTTTAGCCCTACACTCAAAACCTATTTCAACCCCATGGGCCCTAAACCGGCGCGGTCTTAGTGCGCCGTTTATACCCCTTGGGAGCGCGCCATTTACACCCTTTGGGACCGTGCCGTTTTAAACCCCTCACATGCATCGACCTTAGGCCCCCACATGCATCGACCTTAGGCCCCCATATGTATCGACCTTAGCCCACTCACGTCGACCTTACCCCCTATATGCATCGACCTTAGGCCCTTTGATGCAACGTCATCTCTTGTGCACATAACTCAGCCCCTGCTGCTGTATCGACCTCACCTACCAACCCATTTGGTAACATGTATTTACAAGAGCATACACATACATATCCCATGGGTATATAAATCATCATAAGCATTTAGGCCCTACATTCGTTTCACTGCCCCACGTCCATTTGGCTGTTTGTTGGGTTTATGATTAAAGGCCCGTGGAATATTGGTACCCCTCATAGCCTAGCCCTCGGGGTTTCCATCCATCTGAGTCCGCCGGTCACTGTTTGGCTTCCCGGCTTTAAGGAGCTTACCTCAATTCCGTAGGTATGTCTCCACTTTTATCCAGACACTCCGGGTCTAGGGGAGATGTTGCTGGATTGTTGCCAGGACATTTTGACCATTTGCAAGATCGGGAATAAATCAAAATAAATGAAAATGAAATAAAAAAATGATAATAATAATAATAAAATAGACAAACAACAACCAAAATAATAATAAAAAAATGAAAAAAATTAAAAAATGTTAACCATCGAGCTCCTAATCTGATGCGCCCTCAATCGGCGCGGTACCCCCCGCGTCGGATTAGCACCACACTCAAAACCTTAAAAAACCCCAATGGCAATTATTCGACGCGGTACCCCCACACCGTTTTAATACTTCCCCATCACCGCGCCGTTTTACCACCCACGCAAGTCTCCCGCCATTTTCATAACACTTAATATACACGTAACACACCCATCTCCAACACATATTCACACCCGCTAATGCCCCATTAACACTAAACCTCCATTAATGCTAAACACCCATCAACCTTTAAACATACACCCACGTTTAATGCATACCCCATCCATACATATAAATATATATATAAGAAAAAACCCAATAATAAAAGAAACCAACACCACATATACGTTCACCCCCATCCTATATATACATATGCATATTAAAAAAATGGCGAAAAACAAACAATAAAATAAACGAGACACTCTCATTTAAAAAATGGAGAAAAAAAGACTAAAATAAAATAAAATAAACAAATAATGGGTGACAAAATGACATAATAAAATAATAAAAAAATATGAATAAAAATAATAAATAAATAACAAAGAATTGATTAATTAATAATTATCGAATAAACGCCAATAAGGAAATTAAAAGATGTATGCATCCAATAAAAACAAACAAACAAACAAAATAAGTAAAACAAATAAATAAAAAAGGGGGAAAATATAAATAAAAAAATAAAAAAATAAGAATAAAGAATTTAAGAAAAAGAAGCACATTCATGCATCCAAAATAATAACAAGAACAAATAAAGAATAATGAACATGACTATGTCTGCTCCGGAGCTCTCACCTCCTCTGGACCCCGGGTATGGGAACACTAATGACGCCCCGACAAGTCATGCTTGGACCTCGGGATTAATCCCGTTATAGCCAAAGCATGACCTAGTCCCGGGCTAATAAGCCACTGAATCTAATTCGTTTTGACCGGGTTTTAACCGTGTCCCTCATTTCTCAAATATCAAATTTGTCGTACCACGGCATACATTGTCCCGATGATACACGAGTCTGCCTGAATATGGTCATACTCGGCCCACCTCATCGGTCCATATGTATGCACCGTAATGTCATGAGCAGCCTCAAAATAAAAAGGGCCCAATACCCCTCGGAACGAGGGAGGTGTGGCCAAAACCTCCTTTGAAATTACTAATAAATGACCGAATAAACGATGAACAATATATGATATTGTTACCTTGCATGCCTGCATGGTCTGATTCTCTGGTGTATTAAATGGTGACTAGCGAAAAGTCGAGTTATGCCTGGCCGGAGGCTTTCACTATGCGTGAGGTGGTCTTCGGACCTACGTTCTCTGCCACGTATCCAGAATTAATTCAATAAAAATAAGTATTATCATACTGTATGTTTGCATGTGCAATCACATCTTTCACATATTCTATCGGCCCCATGGTCATTCTATTTCGGTGATTAATCAAGAGTTTTCCTTCTTCTGGAAGGATGTAATGAACGTCGTAGTCTTTATGGTGCGGCGGGTTTTGAGTCCCGACATGATCACCTATGATCGTCTGGTTAGTCAGACGGTGCGCAAAATAAACTTGTCACTCAATTACTGGCACGCCCTACGCTAAAGTAAAATCCTCAATAAATAAACCAAATAAATCAATATAAAATATTTTAATAAAATCCATCCCCACAAGCTGGCACGCCCTACGCTAAGATAAAATTCTTAATAAATAAACCAAATAAATAAATAAAAATATTTTAATAAAATCCATCCCCACACATGCCAAAACTCTTATAATTTGCATTAAAGTTAATTCTACATGGTTCATGGACTTGTCTTATTGTTATTTTGATCGTTGTTTTAACACAATCTCACTCCCATCATTAGAGTCGTTTGTTAAGTACATGGCACGTATTCCGGTACGATATCATTAGTTACACTTTGCACTTGATAGGAGCACAATCTTCGACTTGTGATCCTCTCCATTGGATATTCCTTCCACCGGACTAGATGATATTGTTTCAAGGCCTCCGTAAGCCTCCGTGAGCCTGGGATTCCCACTAGGATGCCGAGCTGGTTGTATCTTCAAAACTCAATTGTCTAGTAAGCACTCACATGACCGGTTTTTTATGAATCCTGGCTAGTAGCGGCCATCAAGGAGACTGCAACTATCAAGTAGAGGCCTTACCATGACCGCTATCTCCCAGAGGTTTCATTGCATTGACACTTCTTTCTTCATGCGTTGACGCTATTTAGAAACTTTGGTGTCCCCTTCCCGCGATCTCGTATCGTGTCCGGGGACGTCACAGCAGATAGATGGAATTGTTGTGGGCTGAGATATCTGCAAGGCACTAAAGGCCAAACCATCGCATCTGTCTCGGAAATATCGAGAATCGAATTACCGACCGTTATCACTCACTATCACTCGGGGGATGCCGAAGCGACAAATGATCGATTTCCAGACGAAACTCCAGACTACTGTCTCGGTGATACTTGCAGTGGCTTCGGCCTCGATCCACTTAGTGAAGTAGTCGATAACGGTCGGCAATTCGATTCTCGATATTTCCGAGACAGATGCACCGACCTAGACATCCGCAACCACTTCACTTCGTTCGCCCACCCTCAGGCCAACGGGCTGGTCGAAAATGCCAACAAGACTATCCTGAAAGGCATAAAGACCAGACTCGGCAAAGCCAAGGGAAGTTGGCTCGAAGAATTGCCTAGCGTACTGTGGTCACACCGAACGACTCCCATGACGGCAACCGGTGAAATCCCCTTTCAGTTGGTGTACGGCACCGAGGCCGTCATTCCATTGGAGATCGCCAACCCGTCTCTCCGAGTCATCCGCTACTCGACCGAGGAAAACAACCAAAAGTTACTCGAGAACCTCGACCTAGCAGATGAACTCCGGGACATTGCCAGCATCCGAGCGACGGAATACCAGCGACGCCTCACTCGATACTACAACGCCAGAGTCTGAAGCAGGCACTTCCGACCGGGAGACTTCGTCCTCAGGAAAGCTGAAGCCTCTGGACCACTAGAGGCGGCGGGCAAGCTGTCCCCTAACTGGGAAGGCTCCTACCGAGTGGTCGAGACGCTCGGGAAAGGTGCGTACAGGTTAGCAACAATGGAAGGGGAACCCATTCCTCGGACATGGAATGCAGCCGCACTACGCCTTAAATGACCCCCCCTTTCGGTCCTTCTTATAGGCCAAAGGAGGCCACACACCTTAAATGAACCCATTCCCACAGACGGCGCCAGATGAAGAGGCGAAATCTCGCGCTGGTTCCTGAGCTGGCTGGTAATCACCAAGATAATGAAATGCAAGATAGGGAAACGGGTCAGAGGGCCCAGGGGGATTCCCTGGGGTAAAATCCTCCGACGCTCAAGTCAGTAGAGCAATGGTGGGAGCAGCGATAGGGAGGGGGAGATGAGGGCGCGAGATCCCTCTCCACCGATGGGGTGAAGTGATCCTGGGCCTTGGGGGTCTTGACGAGCATGTCGTCAATGTAGGCCTCGACGTTCCGACCTAGCTGTTCCTCAAACATGTGGTTGACCAGTCTTTGGTATGTGGCTCCGGCGTTCTTCAACCCGAAAGGCATCCGGGTATAGTAGTACACGCCGTAGTCGGTGATGAAGGCGGTCTTCTCGATGTCTCCAGGGTTCATCTTGATCTGATGGTAACCCGAATAGGCGTCCACGAAGCTGAGCATCTCGTTGCCCGATGTCGAGTCGACCAGTTGGTCGATGCTGGGCAAGGGATAGCAGTCTTTAGGGGTCGCCTTATTCAAGTCGGTGAAGTCCACGCACATCCGCCATTCGCCGGAAGCCTTTAGTACCAGGACGACATTGGCTAGCCACGTCGGGTACATGACCGGTCTAAAAAGACCAGTCTCTTGCCCCTTGGTGACCTGCACCTTGATGATCGTCTGTTTCTCTGGTGCGTGCTTCCTTCGGCGCTGCTGCACGGGCTTCACGGTGGGGTTGAGGTTGAGTCGGTGTAGCACGGTCTCCTCAGGTATCCCAGGGAGCTGATCGTCGGACCATGCGAATACTCGGATGTACTCAGAAAGAAAATTCTTATATTGCTGCTATTCCTCGAGTGGTAGGTCGGCTCCGATCCTTACTCCTAGGGTCGGGTCGTCGTTTAGGAAGATCGTCAGCAACTCGCCTCCTGGCTTAGTAGCTGCGGACTTCTCCTCGACTTCCCGGGGGCCCTTATTATTCCCATCCGGCTGTGTGGCCTCCACCGAGATATTGTAGCACCTTCGGGCCGTGGCCTGGTTACCTCGGATTTCCCCTACCCCATTCTTGGTGGGGAACTTCATTTTCTAGTGATAGGTAGATGGTACTGCCTTGATCCGGCTGAGGATTCCCCGGCTGAAAATGGCGTTGTACGCTATCATCCCTTTGATCACCATGAAGTCTACCATGACCGTAACGGTTTTGGGTGGGGTGCCGAGGGTAACCGGCAGGCTCAGGGCTCCCTCGGGGAGAGTGGCCAGGCCATTGAACCCACAGAGGGGCGTCCGGATCGGGCGGAGTTTGGATGGACTCTCTCCCATTTTGAGGAAATAGTCATAAGACAACACATCAGGGGCACTTCCATTGTCCACAAGAATCCGATCTATGTTACAATGGTTTATAGTGGCCGAGATTACGAGGGCGTCATCGTGCGGGGTGCTCAGCCCTTCCAGGTCTTGATCGGAGAAGACTATGACCTGGGGCGGGGCCTTGGGTGGCTCTAGGGCTCGGCTCACCCGCTTGGCATGACGCTTCCTTCCACGGCTGCTGTCGCCTCCTGATGCTATTCCTCCAGAGATGACGTTGATGTGGACCCCTCGGGGGGCGTTGTCATTCTCCTCTGCGGCGCCTTGATCTTCTCTACGCTCGGCAGTGAACCGAGCCAGATGCCCCAGGCGGACGAGGCGCTCGATCTCGTCTTGGAGCTGGTGGCAATCACCGGTGTGATGCCCTTGATCGCCGTGGAATAGACAATGTCTGTCTCGCTTGCGGTTCTTCGACCTCATCGGCTCGGGCCGACGGAGAAGTCCCGAGTCTTTGACGTCTTCATAGATTTCATAGACCGGGGCGGTTAATGGGGTGTACCGCTCGTACTTCCGCTTGCGCTCTCCATCTCGATCCCGCTTCTTTCCCAAGATAGGATTTGGCTCGGGGCCCCGCTTCTTGTCCCCCTCCCGACCCGAGCCGGTTGCATCTCGGCAAGCGCTGAGCACTTCCTTGCACTCGGCGTGGCGCAGAGCCAGAGTCACTAGCTCGGCAAGGGTCGAGGGAGGGTGGAGGACGAGTTCACGGTGGAGATTCTAATCCCTGGTACCCCCGGTCAGTGCGGTTGTGGCCGAGGCCACATCCAGGCGGGGGATTCGGAGGGCTTCTGATTTAAATCGGTGGATGTAAGCCCGGAGCCTTTGCCCTTGCGCCTGTTTGAGGGCCAAGAGCCCCGCCACCGATCTTGGGGGAGCACTCCCGGCGAAGCTCTCCTTGAAGATTCGCCTGAACTGCTTGAAGTCTCGGATGGATCTGGGGGCGAGGGCCCGGAACCATGCTTGAGCGCCCTGGACCAGAGTGGTCACGAAGGCTCGGCACTTGATGGGGTCCGACGCTCCGTGTAGAGTCATCAGGGCGTCGAAGCTATCGTAATGATCGGCCGGGTCGCCTTGGCCGTCGTAAAGCTTGAAGGTTGGTATGGGGGCTCTGGGAGATACCTCCGCCTTCAAGATATACTCGGAGAACGGGGATTTCTCCTCGTCTTCCGGGGAAGAGGCCTTCTGCAGGGCGCGAAGGGCGCGCTCCTGCTCAGCGAAGCGCCTTTCGAAGTCTCGCAGCCGGAGGGATAGCTCCGGTTGCTGTCGTGCCGCGAGGCTAGGGGGGTGCCTTGGCGGTCTCCGGGGGCGTTGGCTTCCGGATCGGGCCGTTGCGTCCCCTGCCTTCCTTTCCTTGGTGTGGAGGAGGCCTCTTGCTCCGGAGGCGGAGCTTGCAAGGGTCCTCCGACCCTGTTACGGATGAGCTGCTGGCTGCGGAGGGTGAAGCGGCCCCCAGCTGTGTGCTGGGATGTACTCCTGCAGGGGGGGGGGTCCCTGACGGGGCACGGGACCTTGCATCCCTTGACGCCTGGGTCTTCATGAGATCCACGAGGACATCCAGTTTGGCATTGAGGGCTTGGAAGGCTTCGGCGCCACCGTAGGGGGGTAGCCCAGCTGTCGCGGGGGGGGGGGGGGTGGTGGTGGTCCGTCGGCGGGGATGCTGGAGTTGAAGGGAGGGTTCTGTGAGGCCATGGAAGGGCCATCCCCTGCCGCTACCACGGCCTTACCCCTCTCACCGGCGGACCTCCTCCCTGAGGTCCTCCTCACCATGTTGGCTCTTCGTGCGTTTCCCACAGACGGCGCCAGATGAAGAGGCGAAATCTCGCGATGGTTCCTGAGCTGGCTGGTAATCACCAAGATAATGAACTGCAAGATAGGGAAACGGGTCAGAGGGCCCAGGGGGATTCCCTGGGGTAAAATCCTCCGACGCACAAGTCAGTAGAGCAATGGTGGGAGCAGCGATAGGGAGGAGGAGATGAGGGCGCGAGATCCCTCTCCACCGATGGGGTGAAGTGATCCTTGCTCAGGAGTTCGGGGGTGGAATCATACCCTTCTTGACCTGCCTTTCGCCGGAGGGTATCCCAGGTTTTTATAGTGTGCCGCCTTCTGGAGTCCTGCAAGCTGAGAGGTCTCCGGTGGAGGTTACGTCCCCGTCGTGGGCTTTGATGGCCTCATCATGGGGGCGTTATCCTCGCGGGGAAACCGGGGCTCCTGGACTTCTTAGTGTTTGGCCTGCTGTGGACTCTAACGGCTGCAATGATTTCATCGGTCGTCCCGAGCTTAAGGGGGCCGGCCCTATCGGGCGATAGGCTTAGCTCGGTGAGGTGATGGGTCGGACAGACCGGCTAGCGCTTCCCCCCTTCGGGCGGAGGGGTAGCTCATGCGCGGGTCTTCCTGTGACCTGACCGAGGCTCGGGCTCTCCGAGCCTTGGGGCCGCCTAGGAGAGTTGTTTCCTCGAGCATTATTTTATTGGGCTTTTCCGAGTGGGCCCTGTGGGCTATCACTTGGGCGAGCTTGCCTCGTTGGGCCTTGTTGGGCCTAGTTGGGTCTGCTCTTTGAGTGGGCTGCAGGAATCCCCCTCTCCAGGTTTGATCCTAGTTCTGTTTGCCATGACACAAATTATGGGATTGTCGATGTCAAGCATAGGTCTAAACTTAAGACCTATGAACCATTCATTTTAGCTGCACAAGCCCAGCAAGTGTACTATTCAAGCTATCCATCATCCAAGAATAAAGATTGGTGGGCAGTTTGCAGGGTTAATTCAAAACTCTTTCCCACTTATGAGTTAACTATGAGTGGAGATCTCTCAGAGGTTGCTAGTGCTGAATATTATCAATCAGACGAAGTTGGCGTTGTCGGTTCCTCTAGGTTTAATCTGGACGAATTTGATGAGCCACTGTCATTACGTACGCGAGATGAAGTGGAAGAAGTCGATCCAATGGAGAGAAATGTTGATGTTAGAGGGGACGAAGAATCAGATGAAGATGAAGAGTTTGAATCTGATGAGGCTACTATGGATGACGAAGATGATGATGAGTTAGATATATCATCAACATGAGGGAGACACGTTTTCATAATTTAGTGAGATATCCTCACCTTTTTGCATATTTTGTAATAACAGAGATTTTAGTCTAGTGCAATTGAGGATTAATTAATATGTATTAATTGTTTTGTTAGTAATAAAGAAATGGTTCGAGGAGGTCGTATTGGGAGTGGGAGGAGATAGGGCAGTGACAAGGGCTCTTCTCCCTCTTGTTTGGCGTCTTCTTAGGGCACATGTATATCTATTAAAAAAATTAGCTATATAAATGTTTACATCATTTACTAGCCTAAAAGAATTTTTTTTAGGTTCAAGTGTCGGCTCGTTGCCTGTTGTGCAGACGCCATCCCCACCACCTTCCGCTGCAGGTATGAAAATTAAATCTTGCAGGTGCCAGTGGCCTCCCACCTATTGTGCAGATGTCACCCCGACCACCTCCCGCTGTAGGTATGTATATTTTAATTATAAGTTCGTAATCTTTGTATCACTCCACCTGAAAATTAATTCTTGCAGGTCTCAGTGGCCTCCCACCTGTTGTGCAGACGGCACCCCCACCACCTCCCGCTGCAGGTATGTATATTTTAATTTAAAGTTTCCAATATTTGTTTTACTTATGAAAATTAATTCTTGTAAGTGCCGGTGGCCTCCCACCTATTGTGCAGATGTCACCCCGACCACCTCCCGCTGCAGGTATGTATATTTTAATTATAAGTTCGTAATATTTGTATCACTCCACCTGAAAATTAATTCTTGCAGGTCTCAGTGGCCTCCCACCTGTTGTGCAGACGCCACCCCCACCACCTCCCGCTGCAGGTATGTATATTTTAATTTAAAGTTCCCAATATTTGTTTTACTTATGAAAATTAATTCTTGCAGGTGCCAGTGGCCTCCCACCTATTGTGTAGATGTCACCCCGACCACCTCTCGCTGCAGGTATGTATATTTTAATTATAAGTTCGCAATATTTGTATCACTCCACTTGAAAATTAATTCTTGTAGGTCTCAGTGGCATCCCACCTATTGTGCAGACGCCACCCCCACCACCTCCCGCTACAGGTATGTATATTTTAATTTAAAGTTCCCAATATTTGTTTTACTTATGAAAATTAATTCTTGCAGGTGCCAGTGGCCTCCCACCTATTGTGCAGATGTCACCCCGACCATCTCCCGCTGCAGGTATGTATATTTTAATTATAAGTTCGTAATATTTGTATCACTCCACCTGAAAAGTAATTCTTGCAGGTCTCAGTGGCCTCACACCTGTTGTGCAGACGCCACCCCCACCACCTCATGCTGCGGGTATATATATTTTAATTTAAAGTTCCCAATATTTGTTTTACTTATGAAAATTAATTCTTGAAGGTCTTAGTGGCCTCCCACCTGTTGTGCACTTATGAAAATTAATTATGTTATTTCAAAGATCTGTAATACACTTAGTTTTACTTGTGAAGATCTATTCTTACAGATCCCAGTACCCTCCCACCACCTCCCACTTGTACAGGGCACATCCCCACCAGTCAGCCACTTGACGATGCCGGCAGTCGTCACGAGGGAGGCACGGCCCATGATAGACGTCGCCCGTGTTGGATCTTCGGGTAAATCTATAAGGTTATATTACATTAATTAGCCTTCAACTGTCTAATATGAATATTTTGACATTTGCAATTGCATTAAGAAATTTGAACCCCACAATGCTGTCCATCATTCCACCGAACTCATGTTGGCACATGTGCCCGGGGCAGCATCCACTTTCAGAGAATTTCCGATGGCCATTCGCGATTCATTGTACAACATGTTCTTAGTAAGTAATTACGTCATTTAATTCAAGTATTTCCCAAACTCATTTTACAACAGTATACTAAGTGTGAAAGTAATTGATTTACAGCGGTCTTTTCAATTCACGTGTGGACATGATGCGGCGAGATGTCGTCGTGCCTGGGAGTCTACTATGCAGTCAAGTTACAAGAGGAAAATACATGAGGCCCGAGCACACGCTAAAAAATTGAGTGGGGGGAGTGAAGACCGACAATTGTGGAAGGCGCACCGCCCTCTATGGATGAGGCAGGAGGATTGGGAGATACCTTGTGACCATTTTGCCGACCCCAAGTGGATAGAAAAGTCTAAAAAAGCCAAAGTAAACAGGGCGTCAAAACCAGGTTCAATATTGCATACGAGTGGGTCCATCTCTTATGCGGCTCATAAACAAAAATTGGTAAGTAATATAACAATTTATCTTCTTAAAATTTATCCCATTATTTGACTTTTTTTTACTATGAATTGTATAACATGCTGTGGAGCTTAATCGACCTCCGTCGTTCCTCGAGGCGTTCGACAGAACACACAAAAAGAAGGGGACTAATCAATTTGTGAGTGAGACAGCTAAGTCAGCAGCGGTAAGTTTATCTACATATGTAACTTGTACCGTTCATTTAAATCGGCATGTAATTCATATGAAATTGACTAGTTATTTTATTCAATTTGTAGGAAACATATAGCAAAGCAGTGACAGAGAAGTACGGGGAGGGAGACACGCAGTAGCTGGCGTTCGATCCGGTGGAGTGGGAGGCAGCAGCTGGCGTACCGAAGAAAGGCCGACTATATGGTTTTGGGGAGAGCCTAGACACTAGCGCGGTGATATCATCGTGTGCGAGTTCTAGCTCTGCCCAAACCAGTAGCAGTGCCTTCACTATACCTTCCATTGCCCCCAGCGCTTCTGCCAGTGACATGATGGACATGGTCCGATCACAGATTTCTGATTTACAGCGGCAGCAGCAGCACTTCCAACAGGAGATCTCTAGCCAGCAGGCAATCATTTTGCAGGCAATCAGTGGCCTCCTCTCCTAGGGGGGTCTTGTCTCTCAGCGATCCACCACCACAACAACACAGGCCGCACAGGTGAGTGTTTACTATGTTTTTATTTTGATGGAATTACTCAATTATGTTCATTTGAAAATTTTAAACTCCCTAGTTTTCAAAACTCACTTAGTTTAGAAGAATTGAGAAAATCCGGGGTTCGAGGGTCGGATGGCCGTGCCGATCATTTCAACATGACCTTGGAGATGAAAGTGACTTGTCAGAATGGACGGGATCCAAATCGGATGCCTGGTTTGAGCTCGGCGCTCAAAGTTCATTTTCAAAGTACACTTAGTTTAAATGAACTGCCAGGTGGGGTCCGGGGGTCTGAAACCTGAAATACCGGTCGGATGGCCGTGCCGATCATTCCAACATGACTTGGGAGATGAAAGTGACTTGTTAGAACTGACGGGATCCAGATCGGATGCCCGGTTGGAGCTCGGCGCTCAAAGTTCATTTTCAAAGTACACTTAGTTTAAATGAACTGCTAGGTCGGGTCCGGGGGTCTAAAACCTGAAATACCGGTCGGATGGCCTTGCCGATCTCTCCAACACGACCTGGGAGATGAAAGTGACTTGTCAGAACTGACGGTATCTAGATCGGATGCCCGGTTTGAGCTCGGCGCTCAAAGTTCATTTTCAAAGTACACTTAGTTTAAATGAACTGCCAGGTGGGGTCCGGGGGTCTAAAACCTAAAATACCGGTCGAATGGCCTTGCCGATCTCTCCAACACAACCTGGGAGATTAAAGTGACTTGCCAGAACTGACGGAATCTAGATCGGATGCCCGGTTTGAGCTCGGCGCTCAAAGTTCATTTTCAAAGTACACTTAGTTTAAATAAACTGCCAGGTCAGGTCTGGGGGTCTAAAACCTGAAATACTGGTCGGATGGCCATTCCGATCGTTCCAACACAACCTGGGAGATTAAAGTGACTTGCCAGAACTGACGGAATCCAGATCGGATGCCCGGTTTGAGCTCGGCGCTCAAAGTTCATTTTCAAAGTACACTTAGTTTAAATGAACTATCAGGTCGGGTCCGGGGGTCTAAAACCTGAAGTACTAGTCGGATGGCCATTCTGATCACTCCAACATGACCTGGGAGATGAAAGTGACTTGTTAGAACTGACGGGATCCAGATCGGATGCCCGGTTTGAGCTCGGCGCTCAAAGTTTATTTTCAAAGTACACTTAGTTTAAATGAACTGCCAGGTCGGGTCCGGAGGTATAAAACCTGAAATACCGGTCGGATGGCCGTGCCGATTGCTCCAACACGACTTGGGAGATGAAATTGACTTGTTAGAACTGACGGTATCCAGATCGGATGCCCGGTTTGAGCTCGGTGCTCAAAGTTCATTTTCAAAGTACACTTAGTTTAAATGAACTGTCAGGTCGGGTCTGGGGGTCTAAAACCTGAAATACCAGTCGGATGGCCATTCCGATCACTCCATCATGACCTGGGAGATGAAAGTGACTTGTCAGAACTGACGGGATCCAGATCGGATGCCCGGTTTGAGCTCGGCGCTCAAAGTTCATTTTCAAAGTACACTTAGTTTAAATGAACTGCCAGGTCGGGTCCGGGGGTCTAAAATCTGAAATACTGGTCGGATGGCCGTGCCGATTGCTCCAACATGACCTGGGAGAGGAAATTGACTTGTTAGAACTGACGGTATCCAGATCGGATGCCAGGTTTGAGCTCGGCGCTCAAAGTTCACTTTCAAAGTACACTTAGTTTAAATGAACTACCAGGTCAGGTCTGGGGGTCTAAAACCTGAAATACCGGTCGGATGGCCATGTCGATCATTCCAACACGACCTAGGAGATGAAAGTGACTTGTCAGAACTGACGAAATCCAGATCGGATGCCCGGTTTGAGCTCGGCGCTCAAAGTTCATTTTCAAAGTACACTTAGTTTATATGAACTGCCAGGTCGGGTCCGGGGGTCTAAAACCTGAAATACCAGTCGGATGGCCATGCCGATCATTCTAAAATGACCTGGGAGACAAAAGTGACTTGTCAGAACTGACGGAATCCAGATCGGATGCCCGTTTTGAGCTCGGCGCTCAAAAGTTCATTTTTTAAGTACACTTAGTTTAAATGAACTGCCAGGTCGGGTCTAGGGGTCTAAAACTTGAAATACCGGTCGGATGGCTGTGCCGATTGTTCCAACACGACCTGGGAGATGAAAGTGACTTATCAGAACTGACGGAATCCATATTGGATGCCCGGTTTGAGCTCGGCGCTCAAAATTCATTTTCAAAGTACACTTAGTTTAAATGAACTGCCAGGTCGGCTTCGGGGGTCTAAAACCTAAAATACCGGTCGGATGGCCGTGCCGATCGTTCCAACACGACTTGGGAGATGAAAGTGACTTGTCAGAACTGACGGAATCCAAATCGGATGTCCGGTTTGAGCTCAGCGCTCAAAAGTGCATTCTTCCAGTGTAATTAATTTAAATACTGTTTCAAGCTAGTAGTTGATCTATAAAATCTGCAGTTATCAATTTCATGTCTGATTTTAATTTATGCTAATTTCATCGCACTAATTAATTTTTTTATCTATAAATGAATGTTATTATTTTTTTAATGTAGGGGGATCCTTTTGCGTGCGGCGACAGAGGAGATGAGCAGGGCAGGGAGGATATGGACGATGTGCCGGATATTTCTTGATGTTTGATGATATTCAGACGGATCAATAGGGTTGATGTGTTTTTTTTTGTTGTATTTATTTGATCAGCATGGTGTTGAGTTTTTTTTTTCGGTGGTGTTTATTTGATCAGCATGGTGTTGGTGTTGAGTTTTTTTTCGGTGGTGTTTATTTGATCAGCAGGTTCCCAATATTTTTTTCAGCAGGATATTTCTTGATGTTTATTTGTGATCCAAAAGGTTTTTTTAGAATAATTTAAGATTTTTTTTAAAAATAAATTTTTATATTTTAGACGGATTTTCAGACGGTATTTGAGACGAAGATTGTCCGTCTGAAGTTTTAGACGAACGGTTGTCTTAACCGTCGTATAATCCGTCTGAAATTCAGACGGAATTTGAGACGAAATTTATCCATCTGTAATTATCCTTCTGAATTTCAGACGGAATTCTCATCAATTTTCGGACGGCTTAAGACCGTTTGAAATTCAGACGGAATAATGGATAGACGGTATTTCAGACGGAAAAAATCTCGTATGATTTTCAGACAGAATTTGTGACTGAATTTAATCTATCTGAAATTTTATTTTCAGACGGAATTTCAGACAGAATATAAAACTATCACAAATTTGTGAATAAGAATATCAGACGGTCTATTTCCGTCTGAATTCCGTCGGAAATCCGTCGCAAACATGTTTTGTGACGGATTTTCAGACGGATCTGAGACGGATCCGGCCGTCTGAAATCCCGCCTTTTCTGGTAGTGTAGCCCTGTACTTGATAAGGGCCCCTATATGTATACACAGGTGTTTAAGAGAACCAAATATCACTTAAAGACCAATAGACCAACCCATAGGTAACGCTATAGAAGCTTTTCCCTTTTTCCCACACAAAGGGAATGGGCGCCCCTTACCTGGGCGCCATTTAAACTTTGATTTAGACAACCCACTAATGGGTGCCCCCTCAGGAGGGTGCCAATTCTCCTTTGACTGGTCAAACCAGCCGAATGGGCGCCCCTTACTTGGGCGACATTTACACTGCTACACGCTCCCGTACAAGGGCGTAAATTAATTGGCACGCCAGTACAGGGCGCCATTTCTTCAGCCCCCCCCTAAACCATTATTTCATTGGCCTACAAACACATTAATGGCACTCTGTTGGTCTAAAAACACATTAATGGCACGGAAACTGCCCGTTGGGGAGACAATGGCCTGAATCCACAGATCTGGATCTGAGTTTTTGGGTGCATAGTGATTGTGCACTTACAAACGGGTTATATCAAGGGATCTGAGAAGGAAAAATACCTCGCAGGGGTTATTTTTCTCTATTCGTGCGTTCTTCTTCCTGCTGCAATGTGAGGAGGCTACTTCCTCTTCTTCTTTCTTCTTCCTTCTGCTTCTAGTACCTCGTTATTCACGCCAAAAAGGTAGGTGTTCTCAAGATCTTACCCAACTAGTAGCTAATATAGGGGTAACATAGCATGCATGCGTAGAACAAGTAGAGTTCATCTTCCATGTAATATAACATGTTACACGGGTTTTTATGTAGATCAAATATATCATGTTACACTAGTTTTACGATCGAATATATAGATCTTTTACGGAATCAGAAATTTCTGCCTTCAAGTAATGGGCGCCCATCACTGGGTCGCGCATTGCTGAATAAGCAACCCAGTGATGGGTGCCCATTAATTGAAGACTCTTCAACCAGTCACCAATTCATTTTCCTGTAATTAATAGTCACCATGTAAGAAATTTTATATCTATGAAACTAAACCATAAAGTTCTTGCATTAGTATAATTCTGTGATCCAGATATTTTTCCCTATTTATTCATATCCTTATTTCTTGATTTTGAAAACTTTAGAAAGAATGAATAGTAACATGTGTCTCAAAACGTACCTGTGTGATGCGTAGATGACCCAGATGAATGGGCGCCCCTGACCAGGGCGCCATTTACTTAATTAATGACCCTCTACAGTGTCGTCAATCAAATGATGACACTGTAGAGTGGCGCCATTTCTTTAGGGCATACAAAAAAAAAATGAAAACTTGAATGGGCGCCCTTTCAATCAGGCACCCGTTTCTTGAATCATGGCAGCCCTCTGGGCGCCATTTATTGAAATAAAGGAAGCCTCATGGGCGCCAATTTGTTAAATAATGGCACCTGTCTGGGCGCCATTTCCCTGAGTCCTAATTTCTTGACTTTTCCGAGCCTGTCTTGTCATAGAATGGGCGCCCCTCTATGAGGGCACCAATTCCAGATAGAATGGCTGCCCGAAGGGCGCCAATTCAGTAACCTGTGGCAGCCTTTGAGGCACCAATTCCACCCAGATTCCTGACTTGTCCCGTGTTTCATGCCGTGTTAATCGTAGTTCATCTTTACACACAAATATGTCCTTGAACTTCATTCCATGTTGAACTACCTTATATATATATCCTACAATGGTTAAACCCTTGGAATTCAATATTGGCTATAAATGAGATTGGATGTCGAACAAATACATGACTCAATGCTGTGCATATAGGGCCTTGTCTTGTCCTAGGAGGAGCACCCAAAGGTACTTGTCCCCATGAGAGTTGATTGACCATGGTTGTAATACCCTGATTATTTATTAAGTTTTATTGAGCTTTTATTAATTAAAAATTGAATTAAAATGAATTAATGTTTTAATTTTGAAATATTAATATTTAATTCATTAGAAAATAGAACCTATAAAATTTGACTACCTTAGAAAAATCTGTAAAAATAGTAATTGGGTAAAAGATCATTTTTATAGCAATTTTGTCTTCTGGACTTGACCCAAATTAATTACGTAACCTAGTCTAATTAGAGGATTAATCCTGAATTTGACTTCCACCTACCCTTTACCTAATCGTAACTTAAAACGTGAAATTCGACCTTATTACTCAACCAAATGATCTGAAATCAAGGGCAAATGGAAGGCCACGAGGTAAGGAACATTTACCCTCAATCAATTTGAGGTAAACCTATCCCTAAAACGTGCTGCCGACATAGATTTGGTCGAGTCAAGGATTCCGGCGCCGTTTCTAAACACGAAACTTGTAGCGCCCAATACTCCCAACTCCGAAGGCTCCAGAAGCCCCATGACCTATAGAAATGTAGCTCTTCGACTCTAGTTTCATTTGGTAGCTGGGTCAGCCGACGAGGAGTCCAGATCTAGGAGCATTCGTCGTTTTGGTGGAGGGTGTTGGTAGTTCGTCGTTCTTCATCTCCGGCCCTTTAATCCGTCGATTAAGGTAGGTACCCTTAACCAATTGAGACTTGTAAATATAGTATCTTGATCAGCTCGACGAGAGCTATCCAATGGGACTGAAAGCCCCAAATTTCATTAGGTATCCGTGGAGATATCGAGCTTTTTGTGAGCTGCTGTCAAGCTTGTTCTTCATTCTAGGGTTTCGAATTCTTTCTCCGATTTGAGGTAGGATCTAACAACCAAACTCTAATTAACTTACATGATGTAATCAGCATGTTGTTAGCTTTCATTTGACGAAGAAACCCCTAATTTGTATTGAGCATGTTGAGAGTATTTTGCATCGAAGTAAGAGCATGTCTAGAACATGATTCATATAGTGTTCCTTTAAGTCAGATCTTGATTTCGGGCTAATTTTGAGTCATGTAACCTGATCTTCATGTAGCATATCATACATGGTTGGATTCATAATCGAGTTAGCTTTCTTTTGACGCAAGAAGCCCCAAAATTCATTGCTTATGTTGAGAGAATTGCATGATTTAGTAGAAGTAGGTCAGGAACTAGGGTTTTCATGTATTTATCATGTATAAGTTGAGATTTAATTGATTTCTGTGAAAATTCATATTTCTAAACTCATGTATCATGACCCTAGAATGTCTATTAGGATTCCTAGATCATGTGGTTTTGATTTCAACTCAATTGGACCTCATTTGGATGAGTTCATGTGTTTTCCGGAGGCAACTCACGTTGCTGTTCTTGCAGGGGTCGACCCCTGGGGTCGACCCATTTTCTGGGCAGCCCAGCAGGCCCGAGGGTCGACCCCAGGGGTCGACCCATCCACTCCCTGCAAGGGGGTCGACCCTAGGGGTCGACCCATGCGCAGGAATGAAGGGGTCGACCCCAGGGGTCGACCCATCCTTCAGAATTTGCTGGGGTCGACCCCAGGGGTCGACCCATTCAGCTGCCCGACCCCATTTTTACAGGGGTCGACCCCATGGGTCGACCCATGTACCAGAAGCCCGGTTTTCATCGTTTTGCGACCCGTGGATCGATCCGGATCATTAGGGGATCGACCCATTGAACTTAGACCAATTGAAAACTATACTTTTGAAGAACCAGTGACCTAATCATGAGCCTTATGATTTTCAAACTGCATTGGTTCCTATGTTCTATCACGATGTAAAAGCATGTCATTCATCATCTTAATTGCAATGTATACATTGGTTAAATAGAAACCCACATAATTAGTGGTTAATGGTGTAATTAAATCTCTGTTAATGCATTCTTTTTCCTTCCTGTACAAGCTTGTTCCTTTACCTTATCATCTTGAATCAGCTTTTGGCAATTGTCTTAATGCAAATGATAATGGATAATCTTTGACATATTAACTTGATAATTAGGATTAATATGTTGATTAGCTTGTTGGTTAGCTGCTGTACTACAGTAGCGCAGCATGATTAACTCTTATTGTGATTGGTTTTCAATCTTCTTGATGATTGTGCTTACCTTGAAATTCTGAAAATGAATCTCCTTCCTACTTGAAATTGTTATTGCTATATGGTTCAAACCTTGGAATTCTGGCCATAAATTGTGGAAGTCTAGATTCGTGGGATCTTTGATCCAAAGAAATCAATGCCTGGCAAACAATTAAGGGCTCGGTCTAGTCCTGGGAGGAGCGCCCGAACACTACGTGTACCCCCGGGGAGGTGATTGACTAGGTGTGGCATTTGGCACCAGTACCATGACATGAGTTAAATCTAGGACTGTCCACTACTGTCCACTACTCTTCACTACTCTCTACTACTCTCTACTACTTTTCACTTTCCACTCTTCACTGTTCTATACTCTACTTGTTGTTACTTACTTGCTGTTACTTGGATGTGGAAATGAAACTACACACGTGCTTGACATGACTTGAATTATCTTGATATGGCCAACTCTTTATCGTTATCACCTGTAGTAAATTCTTGTCTTTGTTATTCCTCTTAAGTATTACCATTCTATTCCTTTATATTTCTTGACCTTGCGAGATCTTTAATTTTTGTTTCATTATATCATCATTATCTTTTATTGCATTATCCTTTGTAGCATGATATTTTGAAAATGTAATTAAACTGCTAATCACTTATACCTATCTGTTATTTCTTACTAAGCGTTAGATCATAGTTGTTGTTTCCCCCCTTTCCAGGCTTTTCAGGTGACGCGCTTACCGATGGGGAAGGGCAGGAGTGATGTTTTGAGTGTATCAGTTAGTTGTGTTTAGAGTGTGTTGTGCTTCAGCTTTGTTATTGTGGTTTAGAGTTGTTATCCCAGTTGTATTGAGTTGATTTGAGGATTATGTACAAGTTATGTTTTGTTTATTGGTCAATAAGTTATTTCCATTTCTTAGCATTTGTATATATTTAGATTAGTTCTCTCTCTTTCCAGCTCGTTTCTAACTGTACGTCCCGATATTCCGCGTCGGGGCGTGACAGTTTAGTTGGTATCAGAGCCCTAGGTTTCATATTCCTAGGTTCCCTAAGTTTAGGTTTTCTTGCATTGCATCCCAATAATCGGTATATCAAAAGGTGTTGTCCGAACGTTAGGCTACGCCTATCGGGAAGGTCGCATACTTGCGCGAGTGGTCTTCGGACCAATTAGCTCTGCCAGGTACCGAGTTTTAGTCGTGTTTAGGTGCATTAGACCTCTAACCTTGTTAAAGTCTAGAACCTGACCTGGTGAGATTGGGTAGAAACTTGGGTTAAGTTCGTTCCTTAATCGTGTTATTATCTATTTTTTTTGGACCTAAGTAATCTATTTCTCGTGTAGATGGCAGCCGATCGTGCTGAATGGAGGAACCTGCAGCGCACGGTTCAAGGCCTGACTCAGGCGTTACATCAGGTAGCTCAAGCTGGAGCAGCGGGTCATGGCACCGGTGACTTATACCGAAACTTTCGAGGAATGAACCCGCCAAGATTTGCTGGTTCGACTAACCCCGATGAGGCCGAGCATTGGCTCCACGAAATGGGGAGAATTTTTGAAGTCATGCAATGCACCGACCAAGAGCGTGTCCTTCTTTCTACCTTCCAATTGGAGCGGGACGCGCGTACTTGGTGGGATTCCGTCAAGGCAACTCTAGGCGATCAACAAGTCACATGGGAAGAGTTCGAGGAATTCTTCAACGATAAATATTTTTCCGATCGTGTACAAGAGAAGAAGGCGGCGGAGTTCGCGGCTCTAAAGCAGCAAAGCTTATCGGTGGCCGAATATGAAGCACAGTTCTCTCGGCTTTCGCGCTATGCTACTCACCTTATCTCCACAGAAAAGATGAAAGCTAAGCGATTTCTCAACGGGTTGAAGCTTCACTACATCAATCAACTGGCGTCGATGGAGATCTCTACTTATTCTGAGATGGTGAGAAAGGCACAAGTTCTAGAAGATACCTTAGAAATGACGGAGAGGATCCGTGGGCAAGGCATGAAGAAGGAACAACCAACTCCTAGACCCGGATTTGGCACTAGCAAAAAGAGGCCCATGAGTGGGTCTAGTTCGTGGATCGGATCGGGAACGTGGAAAGGCAAGATGCCAAGAAATGAAGAGAAGAAACCCGGCCCTATTGTTCCATTCAAGGGCAAGTGCAAGTATTGTGATCGTCCAGGTCACAAGATGGAGGAATGCTGGAGCAAGCTAGGTGCGTGTTTACGATGTGGGAGTAGGGAACACCGTATCCCTGACTGCCCTCTTCTATCGGAACAAGCTACACCGGAAAAACCTTAAGTTATCAAGAAGCCGCAAGGAAGGCTCCAAGCTTTACATGCGGATGAAACTGGGATTTCTGATGATGGCGGACTCGTCGAAGGTACCCTTACTATAATCGACAAGCCCGCATTTGTTCTCTTTGATACTGGTGCAACGCATTCTTTTATTTCTCAGAAATTTGCGAAGTCGTTATCTGTCGAACCTATTATGATGAATTCTCCATTGGTTATATCAACTCCTATTGGTTCTGGAGCGGCTATTCAATATTACTATCCTTCTAGTAAAGTTATTATTGATGAACGGAATTTTCCAGCCGACTTAGTTTGCATGGATATGAAGGATTATGATGTAATCCTTGGAGCAGATTGGTTGGCCAAGTATGAGGCCAGTGTTCACTGCAGTTCTAGCTCAGTGACTTTTACTGGACATTCTGGTTTATCTTTTACGGGGATCAAGCACCATAACCCCGTATCGCTCATCTCTTCTCTTCGAGTCGACAAGCTGATGAGGCGAGGTTGCGAGGCTTTTCTAGCCTTTGTCCACGCTACACCGGAACAGCGAGTTGAGATAAAGGACACTCCTATTGTCCGAGAATTCTCCGAAGTCTTTCCGGAGGAACTACCAGGACTTTCGCCTGAGCGGGAAGTTATCTTCTCCATTGATATTGTTCCTGGCGCGTCTCCTATTTCTAGAGCTCCTTACCGTATGTCCCCTGCCGAGCTAAGGGAATTAAAGCAGCAGCTGATGGAATTGCTCGAGAAGGGCTTTATTCGTCCGAGTACTTCACCTTGGGGAGCTCCTGTATTATTCGTCAGGAAAAAGGATGGTTCGATGAGATTATGCATCGATTATCGGCAACTGAACCAGCTAACTATTAAGAATAAATATCCATTGCCGAGGATTGACGAATTATTCGACCAGATAGCGGGAGCACATTATTTCTCTAAGATCGATCTTCGATCTGGATATCATCAGCTGAGGATTAAGGAAGATGATATTTATAAAACGGCTTTCCGCAGCAGGTATGGTCATTTTAAGTTTGTCGTTATGCCTTTTGGTCTAACGAATGCACCAGCAGCTTTCATGCAGTTAATGAATAATGCATTCCGACCTTATCTTGATCAATGGGTCATGGTATTCATTGACGACATACTAATTTATTCCAAGACTGAAGAAGAGCATGCCGAACATTTGAGAATGACATTGTAGATATTGAAAGATCATCAACTATATGCCAAATTCAGTAAATGTGATTTCTGGCTGCAAGAAGTGTCCTTCTTAGGACATATCATCACCAAAGAAGGTATTTCAGTTGATCCTTTGAAAGTGGAGGCAGTAAGGAACTGGGATCAGCCTACTACAGTGACCGAAGTGAGAAGCTTCCTAGGCCTGGCAGGCTATTATCGGAGATTTATTCAAGACTTCTCCAAGATTGCGGTACCTCTCACTCGATTGACCCGCAAAGACAACAAGTTTGAATGGTCCGAGGAATGTCAGCAGAGTTTCCAAACATTGAAGGATTGCCTCACTACTGCACCCGTATTGGCTTTACCTTCTGGCGACGGTGGTTTCGTGGTCTATACCGATGCTTCTGGTATTGGCTTAGGCTGTGTACTCATGCAACATGGTAAGGTGATTGCTTATTCTTCTAGGCAGCTGAAGAAGCACGAAGAGAACTACCCCGTTCATGACTTGGAACTTGCAGCAGTTGTTTTCGCCTTAAAAATTTGGAGGCATTACTTGTATGGAGAAACATTCACAGTATTTTCAGATCATAAGAGTCTGAAGTATTTATTTTCTCAGAAAGAACTTAACATGAGGCAGAGAAGATGGTTGGAGTACTTGAAGGACTTCGACTTCTCGATTGAATATCATCCCGGTAAAGGCAATGTGGTGACAGATGCATTAAGCCGGAAGCCTGTGGCTAAATTATCAAGTCTCATGTTACAAGAGTGGAGGCTATTGGAACAGTTAGCTAGCCTGGATCTAAATGTTGATAATGATCGGGTTATAATTACACAGATTCGACTTAAGCCCGAATTATGGATGGAGATCAAATCCTTGCAAGATAATGATCCCGAGCTGGTTGAGATCAAGGGAAGTTTGAGCAGCAGACCCGACTTCGTGGTGGCTGACGATGGAAGATTGTTATTCCAGGGTAGAACTTGTGTACCTGATAAAGCTGAGTTAAAGAACAAGATTCTGGAGGAAGCACATAGATCCAAATACACTATTCATCTTGGAGGCACTAAAATGTTCAAGGATTTGAAAAGGTCCTTTTGGTGGCCAAATATGAAAAGGGAAATTACAGATTTCGTGAGTAGATGTCTGGTTTGTCAACAAGTTAAGGCTGAACATTTCAGACCGGCAGGAAAGTTGAAACCGCTCGACATACCCCAGTGGAAGTGGGAAAGCATTGGCATGGATTTCATTATGGGTCTACCTAAGACTCGTGGTGGATTTGATGCGATATGGGTGATCGTCGATCGCTTGACAAAATCGGCTCATTTCTTACCCATTAAGTCCAAGTGGACAGTTGATGTATTGGCTGCTTTATATTTGAAGGAAGTGGTAAGGCTCCATGGTATACCTGTCAGCATTGTGTCTGATAGAGACCCGAGATTTACTTCACATTTCTGGAAGGGACTGCAAGAGTCTCTTGGTACTCGTCTGAATTTCAGTACTGCTTTTCATCCACAGACAGATGGACAGACTGAAAGAACCAACCAGATAGTGGAAGATATGTTGCGAGCTTGCATGATTGATTTCAGAGGCAGTTGGAGTAATCACTTGGCATTGATTGAATTCGCCTACAACAATAGTTACCAATCTAGCATACAAATGGCTCCATTTGAAGCTTTGTATGGAAGAAGCTGTCGTTCCCCATTGTGTTGGGACGAGGTGGGCGAGAAATAATGGCTTGGATCGTATCTTATTTCGGAGTCATCACAGAACATCCGTGTTATCCGAGACCGGTTACAAGTGGCTCAGTCAAGACAGAAGAGTTATGCCGACACAAGGAGAAGAGCATTAGAATTTCAAGTTGGCGAGCATGTGTTTCTGAAAGTCTCTCCTTCGAGAGGGATTCGAAGATTTGGCATTCATGGCAAGCTGAGTCCGAGGTATATTGGTCCATTCGAGATCCTAGATAGAGTGGGAGAAGTTGCTTACAGACTGGCATTACCGCCTCAGTTATCTGGCGTACATAATGTTTTCCATGTGTCTATGTTACGGAAATATGTGTACGATCCCACTCACATCATTCAACATGTGGATTTTGAGTTAAAGGAAGATTTGACTTATGAAGAAAGACCTATCAAGATTCTAGACCGGAAACAGCAGCAACTCCGGAATCGGTCTATACCGATGGTCAAGATTCAGTGGAGTCGACGTGGAACCGAAGAAGCTACTTGGGAATCGGAAGATAATATGCGGAAGCGGTATCCCGACCTATTCTAGGTGATCTATCTTTTCCCTACTTTCCGTTTATAGTGCAGTGAATTTGGAGGACCAAATTCTTTAAGTAGGGTAGGGTGTAATATCCCGATTATTTATTAAGTTTTATTGAGCTTTTATTAATTAAAAATTGAATTAATGTTTGAATTTTGAAATATTAATATTTAATTCATTAGAAAATAGAACCTATAAAATTCGACTACCTTAGAAAAATCTGTAAAAATAGTAATTGGGTAAAAGATCATTTTTATAGCAATTTTTTCTTCTGGACTTGACCCAAATTAATTACGTAACCTAGTCTAATTAGAGGATTAATCCTGAATTTGACTTCCACCTACCCTTTACCTAATCGTAACTTAAAACGTGAAATTCGACCTTATTACTCAACCAAATGATCTGAAATCAAGGGCAAATGGAAGGCCATGAGGTAAGGAACATTTACCCTCAATCAATTTGAGGTAAACCTAGCCCTAAAACGTGCTGCCGACATAGATTTGGTCGAGTCAAGGATTCCGGCGCCGTTTCTAAACACGAAACTTGTAGCGCCCAATACTCCCAACTCCGAAGGCTCCAGAAGCCCCATGACCTATAGAAATGTAGCTCTTCGACTCTAGTTTCATTTGGTAGCTGGGTCAGCCGACGAGGAGTCCAGATCTGGGAGCATTCGTCGTTTTGGTGGAGGGTGTTGGTAGTTCGTCGTTCTTCATCTCCAGCCCTTTAATCCGTCGATTAAGGTAGGTACCCTTAACCAATTGAGACATGTAAATATAGTATCTTGATCAGCTCGACGAGAGCTATCCAATGGGACTGAAAGCCCCAAATTTCATTAGGTATCCGTGGAGATATCGAGCTTTTTGTGAGCTGCTGTCAAGCTTGTTCTTCATTCTAGGGTTTTGAATTCTTTCTCCGATTTGAGGTAGGATCTAACAACCAAACTCTAATTAACTTACATGATGTAATCAGCATGTTGTTAGCTTTCATTTGACTAAGAAACCCCTAATTTGTATTGAGCATGTTGAGAGTATTTTGCATCGAAGTAAGAGCATGTCTAGAACATGATTCATATAGCGTTCCTTTAAGTCAGATCTTGATTTCGGGCTAATTTTGAGTCATGTAACCTGATCTTCATGTAGCATATCATACATTGTTGGATTCATAATCGAGTTAGCTTTCTTTTGACGCAAGAAGCCCCAAAATTCATTGCTTATGTTGAGAGAATTGCATGATTTAGTAGAAGTAGGTCAGGAACTAGGGTTTTCATGTATTTATCATGTATAAGTTGAGATTTAATTGATTTCTGTGAAAATTCATGTTTCTAAACTCATGTATCATGACCCTAGAATGTCTATTAGGATTCCTAGATCATGTGGTTTTGATTTCAACTCAATTGGACCTCATTTGGATGAGTTCATGTGTTTTCCGGAGGCAACTCACGTTGCTGTTCTTGCAGGGGTCGACCCCTGGGGTCGACCCATTTTCTGGGCAGCCCAGCAGGCCCGAGGGTCGACCCTAGGGGTCGACCCATCCACTCCCTGCAAGGGGGTCGACCCATGCGCAGGAATGAAGGGGTCGACCCCAGGGGTCGACCCATCCTTCAGAATTTGCTGGGGTCGACCCCAGGGGTCGACCCATTCAGCTGCCAGACCCCCTTTTTACAGGGGTCGACCCCAGGGGTCGACCCATGTACCAGAAGCCCAGTTTTCATCGTTTTGCGACCCGTGGATCGATCCGGATCATTAGGGGATCGACCCATTGAACTTAGACCAATTGAAAACTATACTTTTGAAGAACCAGTGACCTAATCATGAGCCTTATGATTTTCAAACTGCATTGGTTCCTATGTTCTATCACGATGTAAAAGCATGTCATTCATCATCTTAATTGCAATGTATACATTGGTTAAATAGAAACCCACATAATTAGTGGTTAATGGTGTAATTAAATCTCTGTTAATGCATTCTTTTTCCTTCCTGTACAAGCTTGTTCCTTTACCTTATCATCTTGAATCAGCTTTTGGCAATTGTCTTAATGCAAATGATAATGGATAATCTTTGACATATTAACTTGATAATTAGGATTAATATGTTGATTAGCTTGTTGGTTAGCTGCTGTACTACAGTAGCGTAGCATGATTAACTCTTATTGTGATTGGTTTTCAATCTTCTTGATGATTGTGCTTACCTTGAAATTCTGAAAATGAATCTCCTTCCTACTTGAAATTGTTATTGCTACATGGTTCAAACCTTGGAATTCTGGTCATAAATTGTGGAAGTCTAGATTCGTGGGATCTTTGATCCAAAGAAATCAATGCCTGGCAAATAATTAAGGGCTCGGTCTAGTCCTGGAAGGAGCACCCTAACACTGCGTGTACCCCCGGGGAGGTGATTGACTAGGTGTGGCATTTGGCACTAGTACCATGACATGAGTTAAATCTAGGACTGTCCACTACTGTCCACTACTATCCACTACTCTTCACTACTCTCTACTACTCTCTACTACTTTTCACTTTCCACTCTTCACTGTTCTATACTCTACTTGTTGTTACTTACTTGCTGTTACTTGGATGTGGAAATGAAACTACACACGTGCTTGACATGACTTGAATTATCTTGATATGGCCAACTCTTTATCGTTATCACCTGTAGTAAATTCTTGTCTTTGTTATTCCTCTTAAGTAATACCATTCTATTCCTTTATATTTCTTGACCTTACGAGATCTTTAATTTTTGTTTCATTATATCATCATTATCCTTTTATTGCATTATCCTTTGTAGAATGATATTTTGAAAATGTAATTAAACTGCTAATCACTTATACCTATCTGTTATTTCCTACTGAGCGTTAGCTCATAGTTATTATTTCCCCCCTTTCCAGGCTTTTCAGGTGATGCGCTTACCGATGGGGAAGGGCAGGAGTGATGTTTTGAGTGTATCAGTTAGTTGTGTTTAGAGTGTGTTGTGCTTCAGCTTTGTTATTGTGGTTTAGAGTTGTTATCCCAGTTGTATTGAGTTGATTTGAGGATTATGTACAAGTTATGTTTTGTTTATTGGTCAATAAGTTATTTCCATTTCTTAGCATTTGTATATATTTAGATTAGTTCTCTCTCTTTCCAGCTCGTTTCTAACTGTACGTCCCGATATTCCGCGTCGGGGCGTGACAATGGTGTTTAAGCATTGCACCGAAGTACTTGCTTGCTAGACTTTAGACATTCCACTCACTCTCTCGTGACACTACTTACTTGACTTGACTTGCATGGCCCGGAATGGGCAATTACTTGACTTGCGTGGCCCGAAAAAGGGCAAAGTATTTGCTTGATTGAAATAGCCAATTTCAGTTACATATACTTGATGTTGCACGTACTTGATATTACATGTGCTTGATATTACTTGCTTTAACATTGATTCTTACTTCTTGGAAAAATATTATGCAACCACTTGCTAGTACCTCATTAATACTTGAAATCATGCGATGTTCATTCTATACAGTTCTTGATTCTCGCTTGTCTTGCATGCATAGCTAAACCTGCATTGCACATAATATGTAATTTACTTAAAGATTGTTAGAACTTGAGATGTAATTCCTACTAAGCGATTTGCTCACCTAGTTGCATTCTAACATTTTTCAGGTAACTTGGATAGCAACCACCACCCGGATGGGAATGAGACCGAGTGATGAGTGCTAGAATCACCGATCGTTGATCCGTCAGCTAGTCGTGTCTTTTGTATCTTAAGTCCTTACTTTGTATTTCCTGATATGTTAGTGGTCAGAACATGTTAAGGCTTGTAATCTCATTATTAGTTTGGGTCCTTACCATTATGGTTATTATGGAGTATTAGTACTATTTTGGAAATTTTAAATTGGTCAGTAATATCCATGTCTTTTGTGCACTCTATCTTTGTGTAAAAAAATATTTGTGTCAAAAAATTATTACCGCTCTGATTGACACGATCATTTTAAGACTTGTCATGCGTACCGGGTCCCTTCCGCGCTCGGAGCATGACAGTCTTTTGTGGTATCAGAGCCAAAGATTTCAATTTCCTGGGAAAACCCAAGTCCAAGGATATGTTTACTCCCTACACCTAGTGAGATGGATAGAGCCATGGGTTAAGTTCTATAACGTCACCCTACCTTATAATTATACCTGATATTTATTATGTTTAAATTCCCTTATAGGATTATGGCCGCTAAAAGATCTCAATGGCGCGAGATACAACGCACTGTGCAAGGTCTTACGCAGGCGCTACCGCAAGTGGCGCAAGGCGGTGCTAATCGTGGAACTGGTGATCTCCACAGAGGTTTTGGTAACATGAACCCATCAAGGTTCATGGGTTCGGCTGACCCCGAGGATGCAGGTTCTGGCTCGAGGAAGTATCCTTCTTGGGCCATGTAGTCTGGAAGAACGTTATTTTTGTAGACCCATCAAAGGTCGAAGCTGTGAAGAATTGGGAACGACCAACAAATGCAACGGAGATTCGAAGCTTCTTAGGTCTAGCTAGTTACTGCCGACATTTCATCAAGGATTTCTCAAGGATTGTTGTTCCTCTCACCAGGCTAACTCGTAAGGAAGTCCCTTATGAATGGAATGAAGAATGTGAGAAGAGTTTCCAATCTTTGAAGGATCTCTTGACCACTGCTCCAGTCTTGTCATTACCAATTGAAGGAGAGAAGTACGAGGTGTATACCGATGCTTCTGGTATCAGCCTCGGGTGTGTATTGATGCAAAATGGAAGAGTCATTACATACTGTTCCCAGAAATTAAAGAAGCACGAAGAGAACTACCCGGTGCATGATTTAGAGCTAGACGCGGTGGTATTTGCCTTAAAGATCTGGAAACACATATCCGATCACAAAAGACTCAACTATTTATTCTCTCAAAAGGAGCTGAACATGCAGCAAAGGCGTTAGCTTGAATATCTCAAGGATTTCAACTTCACTATTCAATACCATCCTGGCAAGGGTAACTTCGTAGTAGATGCCCTCAATCGGAAGCCGAGAGCAATTTTGGCCAGTTGTATGATTCAAGAATGGAAGTTGCTGGAGAAATTCTATGAACTCAATATAAGTATAGATGAGAAGAACGGGTGTATTACTCTATCCCACATGAGTCTACATCCATATTTGCTACCTAAAGTTAATAAGCTACAAGAAGAAGATCATGCACTGGCAGAAATAAAGGACAAGCTATACAAGAGACTCAATTTCAAGCTGGCACCCGATGGTAGGTTGCTATTCCATGAACGGACATGTGCATCCGACTGTCCTGAGTTGAAGAAGAAGGTTCTTGAAGAAGCTCACCGATCAAGATACATAATTCACCCTGGAGCCACTAAGATGTACCAAGACTTGAAACAGACTTTCTGGTGGCCTAATATGAAAAGGTAGGCAGCGGACTTTGTATCTCGCTGTCTGACATGCCAACAAGTGAAGGCGGAACATCAAAAACCCGTTGGAAAATTACATCCGCTAGATATTCCCAAGTGAAAATGGGTGGATATCGGCATGGATTTTATCATGGGCTTGCCTAAGTCTAGGGGCGGACATGATGGAATTTGGGTAATTATCGACCGTCTAACTAAATCGGCTCATTTCTTGCCCATTAAGAGCCGATGGTCAGTTGATATCCTACTACTTTGTATATCAAACAGATGGTTAGATTGCATGGAGTCCCTGTGTCGATCATATCTGACCGAGACCCATGCTTTACTTCTCATTTCTAGAATAGTCTACAACACTCTCTGGGGACGAAACTCAATTTTAGCACTGCTTTCCATCCCCAGACAAATGGTCAGATTGAAAGGACAAATCAAGTTGTTGAAGATATGTTAAGGGCATGTATTATAGATTTCGGCGGTAGCTGGCATGACCACTTACCCCTGGCCGAATTTGCCTATAACAACAGCTATCAAGCCAGTATCCAAATGGCACCTTTCGAGGCACTTTATGGCAGGAGTTGCCGATCTTCAATATGCTAGGTTGAAGTAGGCGAAAAATAAATGCTAGGCCCAGATATGGTAAGAGATTCAATTGAGAAGATACACCTTATTCGAGAAAGACTCAAGATAGCACAGTCCAGACAAAAGTCGTATGCTGACAATAGAAGAAGAGATCTGGAATTTCAAATAGGAGACCATGTTTTTCTCAAGGTCTATCCCGACCGAAGTATTAGAAGATTCGGTGTTAAGGGAAAGCTTACACCATGATTTATTGGTCCATTCGAGGTATTGGAAAGAGTGGGCTAGGTGGCTTATCGCATTGGCTTGCCTCCACAATTATCAGAAGTGCACAATGCAGTCCATATTTCTTTGCTGAAGAAGTATGTGCACGATCCTTTCCACGTCATTGATCACAATGACTTAGTGATAAAGAAGGACCTTACCTATGAGCAAAAGCTGATGAAGATCCTCGACTAAGAAGTCTGAGTTCTGAGGAACAAAATGATCCCTATGGTGAGAATCTAATGGAATCAATGCTTAGAACAAGAAGCTACGTAGGAAACCGAGGAGTCTATGAGAAGAAGATTTTCGGAGCTATTCTAGTCCGTAAGTACTCCACACCCTCCATGTCTCCTTATATGCAGTCGAATTTGGGGACCAAATTCTTTTAAGTGGGGAGGGTGTAGCACCCCGATAAAAATAAAAGAGAAATTAAACCTTTTCCTAAATAAATAACTCTAAATACCATAGCCATGTACTTGATAAGGGCCACTATATGTATACACATGTGTTTAAGAGAGCCAAACATCACTTAAAGACCAACAGACCAACCCATAGGTAACTATAGAAGCTTTCCCCTTTTTCCCACTCAAAGGGAATGGGCGCCCCATACCTGGGCACCATTTAAAATTTGACTGGGTCAACCCAGTAATGGGCGGCCCCTCAGGAGGGCGCCAATTCTCCTTTGACCGGTCAAACCAGCCGAATGGGCGCCCCTTGCTTGGGCGCCATTTACACTGCTATACGCCCCCGTACAAGGGCGTCATTTATTTGGCGCCCTAGTACAGGGTGCCATTTATTCAGCCCCCCCCCAACCATTATTTTGTTGGTCTACAAACACATTAATGGCACTCCGTTGGCCTACAAACACATTAATGGCATGGAAAGTGCCCATTAGGGAGACAATGGCATGAATCCACAAATCTGGATATGTGTTTTTGGGTGCATAGTGATTGTGCACTTACAAATGGGTTATATCAAGGAATCTCAGAAGGAAAAATACCTCGCAGGATTTATTTTTCTCTGTTCGTGCGTTCCTCTTCCTGCTGCTATGTGAGGAGGCTACTTCCTCTTCTTCTTTCTTCTTCCTTCTGCTTCTAGTACCTCGTTATTCAGGCCAAAAAGGTTGGTGTTCTCAAGATCTTACCCAACTAGTAGCTAATATAGGGGTAACATAGCATGCATGCGTAGAACTAGTAGAGCTCATCTTCCATGTGATATAGTATGTTACACGGGTTTTTATGTAGATCAAATATATCCTATTACACTGGTTTTACAATCGAATATATAGATGTTTTACGGAATCAGAAATTTCTGCCTTCAGGTAATGGGCGCCCATCACTGGGTCGCCCATTAATTGAAGACTCTTCAACCAGTCGCCAATTCATTTTCCTGTAACTAATAGTCATCATGTTAGAAATTTTATATCTATGAAACAAAACCATAAAGTTCTTGCATGAGTATAATTCTGTGATCCAGATATTTTTCCCTATTTATCCATATCCTTATTTCTTGATTCTGAAAATTTTAGAAAGAATGAATAGTAACATGTGTCTCAAAACGTACCTGCGTGATGCGTAGATGACCCAGATGAATGGGCGCCCCTGACCAGGGCACCATTTACTTAATTAATGACCCTCTACAGGGTCGTCAATCAAATGAAGACACTGTAGAGGGACGCCATTTCTTTAGGGCATGCAAAAAGAAAGAAAAATGAAAACTTGAATGGGCACCCTTTCAATCAGGCACCCATTTCTTGAATCATGGCAGCCCTCTGGGCACCATTTCCTAAATAATGGCAGCCCTCTGGGCACCATTTACTGAAATAAAGGTAGCCCCATGGGCGCCAATTTGTTAAATAATGGCACCTATCTGGGCGCCATTTCCCTGAGTCCTAATTTTTGGACTTTTCCGAGCCTGTCTTGTCATAGAATGGGCACCCCTCTATGAGGGCGCCAATTCTAGATATAATGGCTGCCCGAAGGATGCCAATTCAGTAACCTGTGGCAGCCTTTGAGGCACCAATTCCACCCAGATTCCTGACTTGTCTCGTGTTTCATGCCGTGTTAATCGTAGGTCATCTTTACACACAAATATGTCGTTGAACTTCATTCCATGTTGATCTACCTTATATATATCCTACAATGGTTAAACCCTTGGCATTCTATTTTGGCTATAAATGAGATTGGATGTCGAACAAATACATGACTCAATGCTGTGCATATAGGGCCTCATCTGGTCCTGGGAGGAGCACCCAAAGGTACTTGTGCCCATGGGAGTTGATTGACCACGGTGTTTAAGCATTGCACCGAAGTACTTGCTTTCTAGACTTTAGACATTCCACCCACTCTCTCGTGACACTACTTGTTTGACTTGACTTGCATGGCCCGGAATGGGCAATTACTTGATTTGCGTGGCCCAAAAAAAGGCAAAGTATTTGCTTGATTGAAATAGCCAATTCCAGTTACATATACTTGATGCTGCACGTACTTGATATTACATGTGTTTGATATTGCTTGCTTTAACATTGATTCTTACTTCTTGGAAAAATATTATGCAACCACTTGCTAGTACCTCATTGATACTTGAAATCATGCGATGTTCATTCTATACAGTTCTTGATTCTCGCTTGTCTTGCATGCATAGCTAAAATTGCATTGCACATAATATGTAATTTACTTAAAGATTGTTAGAACTTGAGATGTAATTCCTACTGAGCGATTCGCTCACCTAGTTGCATTCTAACATTTTTCAGGTAACTTGGATAGCAACCACCACCCGGATGGGAATGAGACCGAGTGATGAGTGCTAGAATCACCGATCGTTGATCTGTCAGCTAGTCGTGTCTTTTGTATCTTGAGTCCTTACTTTGTATTTCCTGATATGTTAGTGGTCAGAACATGTTAAGGCTTGTAATCTCATGATTAGTATGGGTCCATACCATTATGGTTATGATGGAGTATGTTGGGTCCCACAGTGTAGTGGCACGGATCTAGAGGGGGGTGAATAGATCCCTCTCTAAAAATTAGGACCAATTAAAACAACTTGAAAGGCTTCTCAATCAAACCTCACAAAACGTGCAGGTGACAAGATCACACACGGAGATTTAGTAATATGAACTAGCCGTATACATTGACAAATTTAGCATCGATGTGCAACGCAGTTCATAATCCATCCTGTGAATGGTGGTAGAGGATAAGGAACAAACACACAACCGATCACACAAGCACAAATATTTTTAGGTGGTTCGGGACCACGACGGGTACCCTACGTCCACCCCTCACCACCTCGGTCAGGCTTCACTAAAACGGTACACGAGGTAGCACACGGGGACGAACCCCAATACACCTCACACTGCTCGATGGCAGCAAACCACACACACACGAGGGTGAACCCTCAACACGGTGCTCAGCACCACACACACACACCAAGACAGGGAACGCACCCCAACAATCAATCCACACTCGGAGACACCGCTCCGAACACACACACAGTTTTCTTCAATTTAAGAGATGGACATAGATGTACATTTGGAAGCTCAATAAGCACAAATCTTCAAAGCAATCTCACTAAACATCAACTAAGCACTAGACTGCAGCAAGTAAGAACAAGGATGGGTTGAGAGAACTCCTGAACGTCAAAGATGGGATTTGGTTCGTTGATGACTTTCGGGGATGAACAGATTGACGAAGATGTCCTCATGATGCTTCTTTGGTTCAGATCGGAAGAAGGGACGCAGATGCTTCAATCCCTTTCACTTCCCTTGACTCACCATCAAGACCATGGATGATGGATAGATGATTACCCAGGGTGCTTCAACAAACTCACTGCAGGAGGATAGATTACAAGCTTCTCTTCCCTTGAATCGAACTCAGAACAGCTTGGGGAGAGGCATCATTCAGCTCCGGCTGGAGTCCCTGCAGAAACCCCAAAAATGAAAAATTTCATTCGATGCTTTCTCTCTTCTTAAAGAAACCCTATCACATATGATTTATATCACCAGGGATGGAGGGGACACGTGGAGGACATCAGCCCCCAAGGGCCAATCACAATTAAGCACTAAAAGAGAGGAAAGGGGCAAGGGCTCCGGCCGCCGCGCGAACCGACGAATTTCCCGGTTGCCGGAAAGTGTCGACCCCATGGGTCGACACTCGCGTTCGGGCAAGACAGAACAACGCCCAAACAGAACCCAGCATAGAAAGTGTCGACCCTTGGGGTCGACACTTTCTACCTGTGGCATGTGTTGCATCCCTACGGTTTTGATGATGTCTCACACTATAAATCAATCTGCTTTTATCTCTTGATCAATTCATGCTTGATCATTTAGGACAGTGCTGATTCATGCATTTGTGCAAGTCTACACATTGCTTGTAGACTACACAAAGTCTGCACATGGTTTCTTTGATGCTGCGTCAAGTCTATACATTGTTTCATCATGTGCTTCATGCATTAGCCAAGTCTGTACATCCGACTGTCTCATTCAGCGTCTCACGCATTGCAAGTCTATACACTGTTTGCATTGCACGAGCTGAAGTCTATACATTGCATGCTATAAAGTCTGCACATCCCGTTTGCACTAAGTCTGTACATTGTCTGTGCATTCACTTGTCTGGTTGCATGAGACAATAAGTCTATACATGGTCCTGGCGCTGGCAAAGTCTATACATTCATGAGCCATGGCTGTACATCGTCTGCTGCATGCCACTTGAAGTCTGTACATGGTCTTGGCATATGCATTTATAAAGTCTATACATCCATCAGTTGATAGTTGGCCAAGTCTATACATTGTCTAGCACATACACGTTCAAAGTCTATACATCCGTCTCATTCAGCGTCTCGCGCATTCAAGTCTGTACATCAATATCGCTGCATACATCAAAGTCTATACATCCGTCTCATTCAGCGTCTCACGCATTCAAGTCTGTACATCAAAATCGCTGCATACATCAAGTCTATACATCCGTCTCATTCAGCGTCTCACGCTTTCAAAGTCTGTACAGCGTTAGCCTATAGTGCATCGTCTCATGCATCATCTCTCTCAAAGTCTGCACAGCGTTAGCCTACAATGCATCGTCTCTTAAAGTCTGTACAGCCAGCTCTGTCTCACTTAGCGTCTCATCAGGTATGTACATAGTTTGGCTGCATAACACAAGTCTATACATCCGCATGCTAGCAAGGCATTCATCAAGTCTATACACTCTTTAACTCAGTTCGCGGCTGAGTCTGAAGTCTGTACAGCCTTTGCATTGCGCATACTTTGAAGTCTATACATTGTTTGTTTAACTCCAGCCTTTGCATTGAAGTCTATACATTGGATATGGTTGTGCATCACAAAGTCTGTACACTGCTTTCTCATGCACGCAATCAATGTGTGTACAGCCTGTGTTCGCATCGGTTAAGTCTATACATTTGCTATGGCTTGTTCATGCATCATGTCTACACACGCTTTGTTAAAAGCCTGAACTAACTCGATACATTCCTTTCTGTTATGTTCATGCATCCCTCAAGTCTGTACATTAAGGTCACATGAAGGCATTCCAGTCTATACATTCTCACATTGTACATACTTGCCTATATACTGCATCTAAAGTCTGTACACGCCTAGTTCAAAACCTGAACTAACTGGTTGCATCCTTTTCTTCTGTTCCTACAGATTGATGCAAGCTGATGATTGGGCACGTGATTCGAGATTGGTGCTTGGCACGTGATCCGAGGTGTCTCTGGAAAAGGAGGGCACGAGCCCTACTCACGCCACACGAGTGAAGTCATGGAATTCAGGTCGGAAGCCATATAAAAGGATGACCTCTGCGACTGAAAGAAAGAACTGGAGGAAAAGCTGAGAGAAATCAGTGCCTGAGCAGAAGAAGAATAGAGAGAGCCTCCACGTTCCAGAGAGAAGACAGAGAGAAGAATTTGAGAGAATTTCTAAGAGAAAAGGTATTTGAGAGAGAGAGAAGAGTCTGTGACTGTGAAGATCTGCTTCTTCGGAAGCTACATTGTTTTTGGTTTTCAGAAACGATTGTCTTCATCGATTGTCTTGTTTTCTATTTTTCACTTCATCTTTCTTATTCCATCTTGTTACCCTCCAGTGTTCGGAGGAAGGGAGAGATTCTCCGGTTTCCCTCTGGGCTTCAGAGGAAGAGAGATCTGTGATCTCTGGTTTGCCAGTGACGGGCTGTCACTAGCAGGTTCCCTCCGGTTTGGAGGAAGGGAGATTCGTCTCCGGCTCTGATCTTGTGGGTAGCAAGATCAGGTGTCAAGCTTCTGTGGGTTGCAGAGCTTGGGTTGAGGGATTTGTTTCCATTGGTTTGGCAAGCTGTTCGGCAGCATATGTTTGCAGACTGAGTCTGCTGTTTCTAGCCTTTGGTAGTGGAAGCCTCACTCTGGTTTGGAGTGAGGGTTGGATGTAGATTGTGGATTACAATCGAACCACCTTAAAAACTCTCTGTCTCTTCTGTGGTTTGCTTCTTACTACTGTGTTGCACTTCCTCTGCTCGTCATTTTGCTTCACTATGAACAGCCCTCTCAATCGCACTTACTTATTCTGTCTTGGTTATTGACTGCTTTAGCAATACGTTTTGCTGTATCTGAAGGGTTTAAAAACGAAGTTGTGGTTTATCGCTGAGAATTTAATTTTAGGGAGTGATCTATTCATCCCCCCCTTCTATGTCACTCTACGCTACGCATATCAATTGGTATCAGAGCAGGTTTGCATTATGTGGACCAACGGTCAGGGTAATCCTAATGGTCCTCGAAGTTTCATGCTTGAGGGTCAATCCATTAGTCGCCCTCCATTCTTTGATGGTAATAACTATCTCTTCTGGAAAAATAGGATGGAGGTGTTCATCAGGGCACAGAGCCACAAGCTATGGAGGGTAATCACTACAGGGCCGTATGATCTGCCACCGAACGAGGACGCATGGACAGATGATCATGTCAAGTTATCTTCACTTAACTGGACGACGCTGAACATCATCCAGTGTGCTGTACACCCAGATGAATACGCCCGCATATCAGCCTATAAGACGGCCAAGCGAATGTGGGATGAGCTGCAACTAATCTACGAAGGTACAACTCAAGTGAGAGCCATGAAGGTAAATCTCTACACCTCTGAGTATGAATTGTTTAAGATGAAACCAGAGGAGAACATCACTGAAATGTATGCCAGGTTGTCTTTGATCACGAATACTCTTAAGGGGCTAGGGAAAGAGATGGCTGAAGCAGATGTAGTCAGGAAGATACTTAGGTCTCTAACCCCAGCATGGCACACTAAGGCCATCGTGATAGAAGAGTCGAAAGATCTGACGGCTATGATAGTGACTGAACTCATAGGATCTCTCATGACCTATGAGATGAACTTTAAAAGAGGTGGTGAAGGAAGTGACAGGAAGGGCAAGAATATTGCTCTCAAGACATCCCGCAACAAGGGTAGCAGCAGCAGTAGCAGTAGCAATAGCTCCGGGTCCGATGGTTTTTCCGATCTCGATCAGGAGGAGCAGGCAATGCTCACTCGACAGTTCAGTAAATTTTTAAGGAATAAGGGGAAGATCTTTAGGAGGAAGAAGCCATACTCCTTTAGTAAGAACGTTGAATCCAGCAATGATAAGGATAGAAATACTAAGAGAATGACTTATTTTCATTGCAAGAAACAGGGACACATGAAAGGGGACTACCCAGATCTCTAGAGGAAGGGTCCCAACTTTCAGAAGAAAAGCTCAAAGGTGCAGAAAAGGAAGAAGCCACAGGCAATGGTCTGCATGTGGAGCGATGAGGAAGAAGATCCTGAAGACACTTCCTCAGAGGAGTATGAAGAAGGAATTTGCCTAATGGCAAACAACGAAGAGGAGGTAACAAATGTCTTTGAAAATTTTTCTATTGATGACTAGGAAGATGCCTATGCTGAATTATTAGATAAGTTCAATTCACTTAGTAAAGAGCATAGGGTTCTGAAGAGAAAATTCAATACCATTGTTGAAGAACAAACCCAAGTCTATGAGGAAAATCAGAAACTAAAAGAAGAATTAGAAGAAATGACTTCCCTAAGAAAAGAAAATGAAAAGCTCAAGGAAGAAAACCAGGAGAGTCACACCCAGCTTAACGAACTCAAAATCAAAATTGAAGAAAGTCTGAATGAAAATAGAGTGAACTCAGAGAAATATGAAGCTGTTAAGAAAGTGAATGCTGAACTCTTAAAAAACTCTGAGTCCCTGCAAAAAGAGCTGGAAGACAAACAGAAAGTTTTGGAAAAATTTGTCCAAGGAAAAATAAGTCTGGATGCTATAGTAGAGACAAGGGTTAACTTCAATAGGGAGGGTCTAGGCTATGACCCAACTAACAAGAGACCATTTCAATTCAAAACCACCACCTTCTGCCCAGAGAAGGGAAAAGAGAAGCTGGACACACCATCCAGCTCAAATAGTAGTCAAGGAGCTTAATGTCCGAAAGAAAGTTCGACAAACAATGCTGGTTGACCATTTAAATTGGGAATGAATTTTGTGAAGAACTTCACTAAGCCCACTCACCAGAACATAAATGGTAGATGGACCAAGCAAGTGGTTCAGAATAAAAGCTGGAATTACTACAAACAGATGGATCCAAACAGGATGTACTAGAGAAATAACCATCATCCTCAAAAATCTGTTAATCAACAAGCTCACAGGAGATATCCGAGGAATGGGAAGCCTAATGACTGGAATAGAGCTTACTTCTCCAGACCAGCTGGACATAACCCCGGTTATAATTTCAATAAACCCGAAGTAAAGGTGCCAGAGAAAACCAGGTTGAAGCAAATCTGGATTCCTAAACATCTGCTTTGAGATTTGAATAATGTCTTTGGACCCAACTCATCTTGGGTTCCAAATCACTTTGCTTGATTTTGTTTGTGTAGGTCTGCCTGGCAGCTGAGAACAACAAGTGGTACCTTGACAGTGGCTGCTCCAGGCACATGATAGGAGACTGATCCATGTTCAGCAAGATAGAGATGAAGGTAGGGGGTCTGGTCAAATTTAGAGGAAAGGACAGAGGTAGGATCATTGGAGTTGGCACAGTAGGTAAGTCTTCCACAAACTCCATTGAAAATGTCCAACTTGTGGAAGGTCTTCAACACAACCTGATTAGCATTAGTCAATTATGTGACAAGGGTCACAGGGTTGTGTTTGATGATAACTCATGCAAAATTTTTGAAATATATTCCGATGTGGTTAAATTTGTAGCCAACAGGGTGAATAATGTCTACATGATAGACTTAGACGCTGAATCTGAACCTAATCTTTGTTTATCTGCTAATTCTGAAAATGATGATTTTGAATGGCATAGACGTCTAGGCCATGCTAGTTTCTCTACTTTAAATAAATTGGTCAAGCATGATTTAGTTAGAGGCATGCCTAGAATTAAGTTCAATTCTATTTCAAAATCATGTGATGCCTGTGCTCTAGGCAAACAGACCAGAAATTCCTTCAAGCTAAGATCTGAGCCATTATCCTCTAGACCAATGGAACTTCTCCATATGGACCTCTTTGGTCATACTAGGACTCAGAGTCTTAATGGGAATAGGTTTGGCTATGTGATCATTGATGACCACTCTAGATTTTCATGGATCTTTTTCTTAGCCAATAAAAGCGATGCTTTTCAAAAGTTTAATCAGTTTTTCAATAAGGTCAAACAAGAAGGAAAACACAAGATTTGTTCAATTCAATCTGACCATGGAGGTGAGTTTGAAAATTCCATGTTTTCTGATCTTTGTGAAAGAGAGGGACCAACACACAGGTTTTCTTCTCCCAGGACACCTGAACAGAATGGAATTGTGGAGAGAAGAAATAGAACTATTGTGGAGATGGCCCGAACCATGCTGATTGAGAGTCAATTACCAAGGAAATTTTGGGCAGAGGCGGCCAATACAGCAACTTATATAATCAACAGGGCCATGGTAAGACCTATTCACAAGAAAACACCCTATGAGATACTAAAAGGTAAGAAACCAAACTTGGTTCATTTCAGAATTTTTGGAGCTAAATGCTTTTTTCACAATAATGACAAGAAAGACTTAGATAAGTTTGAAGCTAAAAGCTCCCCTGGAATATTCTTAGGATACTCTGAAGTGTCAAGGGCATATAGGGTCTTTAACAAAATAGACCAGAAAGTTGAAGAGTCTCCACACATCATTTTTAGTGAAAAGAAAGGTGTTACTAACATTGAAAATATTGACAGGGATTCCAATCACGATGGGGAATTCCTAGAAGACCAAGAAGAAGAGAAGACTCAGCCGAGTGGAACATCAAATCCTCCCAACCAGGAAGGGCCAGAAGAAATAGGTGAGTCTTCAATAAATGTTAGATTTCTTAAAGATCATCCGATAGATAATGTCATAGGCAACCTTGAAGATCCTCTTCGGACTAGGTCTCATTTTAGGAATGTTAATAATCAAGACCTAATTGCTTTAGTCTCACAAATTGAACCTAAATCAGTAGAAGAGGCCTTGGCTGATCAAGCTTGGGTCAATGCTATGTGTGAGGAATTAGGTCAGTTCGAAAGAAATAATGTCTGGGAGCTTGTTCCAAGACCAGAAAGTGTTAATATCATAGGAACTAAGTGGGTGTTTAAAAATAAAATGAATGAAGATGGAATCATTTCTAGAATAAGGCCAGACTAGTAGCCAAGGGCTACTGTCAGGAATTTGGAGTTGACTTCAATGAATCCTATGCACCTGTTGCTAGGATGGAAGCAATAAGAATTTTGCTAGCTTTTGCATGTTCCAAGAATATAAAACTCCAACAAATGGATGTTAAAAGTGCCTTCTTAAATGGAGTCATTAAGGAAGAGGTTTTTGTTGAACAACCCCCTGGATTTCAATTCTCTCCTCAACCTAACCAAGTTTTCAGGTTAAACAAAGCCCTATATGGTCTAAAGCAAGCTCCTCGAGCATGGTATGAAAGACTGACTGAATTTCTGATCAGCAAGGGCTACAACAGAGGTAAAGTTGATCAAACTTTATTTACCAAGGGTACAAATAAAAATCTCCTCATAGTTCAGGTATATGTAGATGACATTGTGTTTGGATCAACTAGCTGTGAACTATGTGATGAATTCTCTAAAATGATGTCTGCTGAATTTGAGATGAGTTTGGTCGGTGAACTAAAGTACTTTCTTGGCTTGCAGGTACAACAATTAGAAGATGGATGCTTCATCAACCAGACCAAATACACAAAGGAAATATTCAAGAGGTTTGGTATGAACAACCTGAAGCACATTACAACACCCATGGGTACCAATACATCACTGGATGCAGATGAGACAGGTAAAGAGGTAGATGCCAAGCTCTATCGAGGTATGATTGGATCTCTACTTTACTTGACAGCCTCTAGACCTGATATATAGTTCAGTGTAGGAATGTGTGCAAGGTATCAGTCTAGACCCACTAAATTACATTTAGCTGCAGTGAAAAGAATTTTTAGATATTTGTCTGCTACACACTCTCTTGGTTTATGATTTCCTGCATCACACACACTTGATTTAGTTGCATACACAGATGCAGATTATGCAGGGTGTAAACTAGACAGGAAAAGCACTAGTGGTCACTGTGAATTTTTGGGTGTTGTTTAGTTTCTTGGGGCTCCAAGAAACAACATTCTGTGGCCCTCTCCACTGTAGAGGCTGAATATGTAGCTGCAGGGAGTTGTGGTACACAAGTCATTTGGATTAAACACCAGCTTCAGGACTACCAAGTAGACCTGGGGTGCACACCTATCTTTTATGATAATTCCAGTGCCATCAATATTGCCAAGAACCCTGTTTTACATTCCCGCACCAAACACATAGAGATAAGGCATCATTTCATAAGAGATGAGGTCTCTAAAAACAACTTTGAACTGATTCATGTAGGCACTGATAATCAGATTGCTGACATTTTCACTAAACCTCTGGACAATGAAAAATTCACTACACTGAGAAGAGAATTAGGCTTATTCAAGTTGTCTTAATTGTGAAGTCTATTCCTATTGTGAGGGGGAGCTCTGTATGTCTGTTGGTTAGCTTTCAGTAATGCTATGATTAAGGGGGAGCTGGTTGAGCTGTGAGAGGGAGAGTTCTTTGACAGATTCAAAAAGACTGACCAGATGTGTGTCATTGCTGGTTCTCATGACTGAATTAGTGCGGTTCTCTCAGACAGTAGAATCACACTCATCTCTTATGTCTATAAGTCTGTGTTACTAAAGTCCAGTTAGAATCTTCCCTCTGGTAGTCTATCAGAGATCTGAATTAATTATTAAAGTATATCTTCCTACATTGTCAGTGATTTCGGTTCAGGCCAAAACCTGTATGTCTTGATATCTGACCAAAACAACTTGAAATCTAGACTTCAAGATTCACTTCAAGAAATAGTCCTTTGGGTATTGTTTTCAATCATTCCATCTTCTCAACACAAGGGATAAACTGAATTAGCAAAGGTCTTGATTTTTTCACTGAGAAACTGGGAGCTTCATCAATGAAATGAAGTTTTCTCCTATGTCATGAGGTGTCAAATGCTTAACAAAAACTGAAAAGTCATGACATTAATATTCTGACGATCACAGAGCAATGGTGGCTAGTCGGTGAGTAACTGGGGACTCTGGCCTCTAATCAAGGTGTTTCCTCATGTCAAAAGCCACAGTTACTAACTCTGTTCCTTTAAAAAAAAAAGAGAAGTAATGAGGTACTCACACTGAGTAACTGGAGATTCAGGCCTCTAATCAAGGTGTCTCTCTAATGTCAAAAGAGTGAATTACCAACTTACTCATTGGTCTTCTTGAAAAATCACCTCAAAATTCCTTGTCTTTACAAGTTAATGGATTGCTTGTCCTCAATACCTTGAGTACACCTTCTCTGATTTTGTCTCTTGTTGTCTTCTGGGATAGTTGCCTGTTCAGCTAAATCATGCCATACTTGTTAACTCCTGTTCTAAATCATATACTATGTCTGTTGATAAACTTTTCTCTCATTCTAGCTCTCTATTGTTTACTGGAGTTCAAGAATCTTCACTTGAGTTTAGCACCTCACTTATTCTCTTAAAACTTGCTCGTGTCTTTCTACACTAAGATGTTACTGTACTTCTTCCTCATGTCTCCAGCACTTTCATATATCCTTCATTTCCTTTTGATGATGTCAAAGGGGGAGAGAGGTTTTGCAATATCAGTAGGTCATGAGTTGTCATGAGTTTTGGGGGAGAATTGTTCATGAGCTGTGGGGGAGAATAGTTTGTTATGACAATATCTGAGAGTGTGTTGTGGGGGAGTGCTTTGAATTTGCTTTGATTATTAAAGCTGCTGTTATTTCTTTTTAAGCCTTGATATTGCTTGATTCATAGTGTTGCCATCATCAAAAAGGGGGAGATTGTTGCATCCCTACGGTTTTGATGATGTCTCACACTATAAATCAATCTGCTTTTATCTCTAGATCAATTCATGCTTGATCATTTAGGACAGTGCTGATTCATGCATTTGTGCAAGTCTACACATTGCTTGTAGACTACACAAAGTCTGCACATGGTTTCTTTGATGCTGCGTCAAGTCTATACATTGTTTCATCATGTGCTTCATGCATTAGCCAAGTCTGTACATCCGACTGTCTCATTCAGCGTCTCACGCATTGCAAGTCTATACACTATCTGCATTGCACGAGCTGAAGTCTATACATTGCATGCTATAAAGTCTGGACATCCCGTTTGCACTAAGTCTGTACATTGTCTATGCATTCACTTGTCTGGTTGCATGAGACACTAAGTCTGTACATGGTCCTGGCGCTGGCAAAGTCTATACATTCATAAGCCATGGCTGTACATCGTCTGCTGCATGCCACTTCAAGTCTGTACATGGTCTTGGCATATGCATTTATAAAGTCTATACATCCATCAGTTGATAGTTGGCCAAGTCTATACATTGTCTAGCACATACACGTTCAAAGTCTATACATCCGTCTCATTCAGCGTCTCGCGCATTCAAGTTTGTACATCAATATCGCTGCATACATCAAAGTCTATACATCCGTCTCATTCAGCATCTCGCGCATTCAAGTCTGTACATCAATATCGCTGCATACATTAAGTCTATACATCCGTCTCATTCAGCGTCTCACGCTTTCAAAGTCTGTACAGCGTTAGCCTACAGTGCATCGTCTCATGCATCATCTCTCTCAAAGTCTGTACAGCGTTAGCCTACAGTGCATCGTCTCTTAAAGTCTGTACAGCCAGCTCTGTCTGACTTAGCATCTCATCAAGTATGTACATAGTTTTGCTGCATAACACAAGTCTATACATCCGCATGCTAGCAAGGCATTCATCAAGTCTATACACTCTTTAACTCAGTTCGCGGCTGAGTCTGAAGTCTGTACAGCCTTTGCTTTGCGCATACTTTGAAGTCTATACATTGTTTGTTTAACTCCAGCCTTTGCATTGAAGTCTATACATTGGATATGGTTGTGCATCACAAAGTCTGTACACTGCTTTCTCATGCACGCAATCAATGTGTGTACAGCCTGTCTTCGCATCGGTTAAATCTATACATTTGCTATGGCTTGTTCATGCATCATGTCTATACACGCTTTGTTAAAAGTCTGAACTAACTCGATACATTCCTTTTTGTTATGTTCATGCATCCCTCAAGTCTGTACATTGAGGTCGCATGAAGGCATTCAAGTCTATACATTCTCACATTATACATACTTGCCTATATACTGCATCTAAAGTCTATACACGCCTAGTTCAAAACCTGAACTAACTAGTTGCATCCTTTTCTTCTATTCCTGCAGATTGATGCAAGCTGGTGATTGGGCACGTGATCCGAGGTGTCTCTGGAAAAGGAGGGCACGAGTCCTACTCACGCCACACGAGTGAAGTCATGGAATTCAGGTCGGAAGCCATATAAAAGGATGAGCTCTGCGACTGAAAGAAAGAACTGGAGGAAAAGCTGAGAGTAATCAGTGCCTGAGCAGAAGAAGAATAGGGAGAGCCTCCACGTTCCAGAGAGAAGATAGAGAGAAGAATTTGAGAGAATTTCTGAGAGAAAAAGTATTTGAGAGAGAGAGAAGAGTCTGTGACTGTGAAGATCTGCTTCTTCGGAAGCTACATTGTTTTTGGTTTTCAGAAACGATTGTCTTCATCGATTGTCTTGTTTTCTATTTTTCACTTCATCTTTCTTATTCCATCTTGTTACCCTCCAGTGTTCGGAGGAAGGGAGAGATTCTCCGGTTTCCCTCTGGGCTTCAGAGGAAGAGAGATATGTGATCTCTGGTTTGCCAGTGACAGGCTGTCACAAGCAGGTTCCCTCCGGTTTGGAGGAAGGGAGATTCGTCTCCGGCTCTGATCTTGTGGGTAGCAAGATCAGGTGTCAAGCTTCTGTGGGTTGCAGAGCTTGGGTTGAGGGATTTGTTTCCCATGGTTTGGAAAGCTGTTCGGCAGCATATGTTCGTAGACTGAGTCTACTGTTTCTAGCCTTTGCTAGTGGAAGCCTCACTCTGGTTTGGAGTGAGGGGTGGATGTAGATTGTGGACTACAATCGAACCACCTTAAAAACTCTATGTCTCTTCAGTGGTTTGCTTGTTACTGCTGTGTTGCACTTCCTCTGCTCGTCATTTTGCTTCACTGTGAACAACCCTCTCAATCACACTTACTTATTCTGTCTTGGTTATTGACTGCTTTAGCAATACGTTTTGCTGTATCTGAAGGGTTTAAAAATGAAGTTGTGGTTTATCACTAAGAATTTAATTTTAGGGAGTGATCTATTCATCCCCCCCTTCTATATCACTCTACGCTGCGCATATCAATTTCTTCAGCAAACCCAACATAGAAAGTGTCGACCCTTGGGGTCGACACTTTCTACCTGTGGCATGGAAACAAGCCACGGCAGAAAGTCCCGGAATAAGTGTCGACCTTGTGGGTCGACACTTATGTCCAAGGTTCTGAAAAATGAAACCAGGCAGAACCTAGTGATAAAAAGGTCGACCCCGTGGGTCGGCTTTTTATCCCCAAGTTCGAAGACATAAGAGGGCCGGCTTAGAACACCAGACCCTTGGACAAAGTGTCGACCCATGGGGTCGACACTTTTCCTGACATAATGCAAACTAAATAAAACATGCACAGGGGTAATTCAAAAAGGATGATACATTAAAGATGAATACATGTAAGAGAGAAATGGGTATTAAGTACCCCAAATCATAGATATACAAATTAGAGGTTGTTAGGGAATCACCTTGAGAGATGTCCATCCATTTTTCACAATTAACCTCCTCCTACCATTCAACCAAAGCAACTTACCATTTTGTTAGTCCACATGCATGTGAAGATCCAATTGGAAGATATCCAATGTTGTCTTTATATTCAATGATGTTCGATACACCTGTCACATTGCATACTGGAAGTTAGTCTTCTATAACACTCAATTTCTAAAAATTGAAATCTATCTCTCATTATTCACTTAATTTCACACTTAAGATCCTGCATCACAACCGTTAAGTGAATCAAATAGGGAAGAGTTAGAAGAGTTTCACCCAGTTCAGTCGGAGACTATTCTTTCTCACTAGCTCCTGTAAGCATATCAAAGCACATGTCAGTTAACTTCATCAAATCAGTTGGCCGTGACATATACTAGCCCGTTCATACAAAATGGAGTTTGCTCAGTTCCTTTCAAATCCACAACAACATATGCAAATTGTTTACATGGAGGCCAGTCACATGGTATTTAGTTCATCATCAAAATTCCTTAAAACACGGTTGTGCACGGGGTTCAACAATCTCCCCCTTTTTGATGATGACAAATACTATGTGCAATTTGACAAAATATAGTTGACGGATAAAAAGTGTTTCAAGGAAATTCATTACACATCAAGCATTCTAGACATGAAACCATGCTTATCAATCCAGTCACACTCATTCTCAAAAAGCAGTCAAAGTATAGTTCACCCTGTTTGAACACACTAGGCATCCTGTAAACCATTTGATAACACAATCAAGAATAAAATGTATTCTAACCATGAATTAAGATACCATTATGCATCAATGATGAATTATCCATCAAACATGACATCCACCAACAAGACATGTTCTTTAAGCATAAGTGATCATCCCAAAAATTAAACACAAGTCCACAGAATTTTTCATTCATAAAATCAAGATAACTGATAACTTCAGCATTGTTCATAAGACAATCACAACTACTGTCTATATCTGGACAACCATGTCCACAAAATAAGCAAGTCCAAGTTTTCCACAAAAGTAAACACAAGACACCCTTGTCCACATGATAAACATTCACACCAAGATACCAATTGTCACAAGACACATAAACATAACCAAAACATAAACATAAACGACAAAATGTCCGCATAACAAACAAGACACGCAACCATAACATCCACACATATAGCACATTTCAAATCCCCCTTTGTCATCAACAAAAAGGAGTGGTAAGGGGGGAAAAGTTAATTAGCTTGGTCATTAGAAGTATGGTGCTAGAGATCAAAGCCTCAAGGAGAGGCGGGAGGTGTGCGTGGACGCCGGAGAAAATCAGAGAGATCGTCAAACTTAGAGTTTTGAATGCCAATAGCAGTATGAAGGGAATCAATGGAGTCGGCCATGGCAGCAAACTTCTGAAGATAAGTATCATGGTGAAGCTTCAGTTCCTTTACTTCCCGTGTGAGGGCATCCACAGATTCTTTAACATTGCACACTTCATCAGCTAGTTCATCGAATTTGGTGCTCATTGATGGAGTTGTTGAAGATGTGGCCTGTGATCCTCTTGTTCTGGCAGTTCTGCTGATGGGTTCTTCATGATCTTCACCTTCATTCTGCCCAGACCCTACTGCCGGGGCTTTACCTTTCTTTGACGGAAGTGTGCGAACAAGAACACCATTTATCAATTCATATCCCATGTTGGTGCAGATGGATGGGATAGTATAGATGTCGGCATCCTTAATTGGATGACTGACCTACTGACTCAAGTCAATATGCAAGGACTGAAAAATTGGTGTTAAAGCGGCTCCATAAGGTAAATTTCGGTTCTTGGACTTCCTGCAGCTGGTTATGTACTGCATCATCACCACTGGGAAGTTCACCGGTTCTCCACTCATGATTTGAACAAATAGGAATTTGTGCATGTCAGTTACTTGTTCCCTAGACCCTGATCTTGGCAATAGAGTAGTGGTCATCATGTGATGCAGAATTCTCTGAAGGGATGTGAATTCATTTGCATTGAGCTTCGGTACACACCCTGGTGTTGCTACCTTATCTGTCATTAGTTCATATGGAAGTTCTTCGGAATAAATGGCTTCTTCATAAATCACCCCACTATCCCAAGGCAAATTCAGAGCTTTTCCTATCAACTGAGGAGTTAAAGGAACAGAATGCCCATTTATCTCAGTGTACAGTTCATCATTTTTGACAACCATATTTGCATAGAATTGATGAACTAGGGAATGATAAACTCTCCGGTGATCTGAGATGAAGAAATTAAATTTGGCTGCTTCCTTAAGAGTTCGACTAACCTTGGTAGATTCTTTTCTATGCTCCTGAAATCAACCGCACGAGAGTGCAACACTTTCCTTTCTGCCAACATCTTCGTCTCAGAGGCTCTTTTCCTTCTTTCAACCTGGGCTTCCTTGTCTTTACGCCTTAGCTCAGTTTGGATGCGGGCTTCTTCTCGTTCTAGCACAGACCTTTTCTTGGGTGCCATGGATGCAGTTCGTATGGCTTCAAGTTGATGCTGACACTATCCGGTCTTCACTGAATCAGTTGGACGAACTCTTGAGCAAGTGGAAAGAGACCGGTAGTGATACCCTCGAGCAGATGAAGGGCTTCCTCTGATTGGCTTGAGTTCACACCAAAAGCAGCACCTTCTCCAACAGGATGTACTTCGAAGGAGGGCGCCGCGACTGCTTCCAGAGGAGGACAAAGAGCCAAGGCCGCCGCCCGCCGGAGGGTGCTTTTAGAAGAGATGGGGTGGATGGAGAGAAACGAGGGCTGGAGGAGGAATAGAGAGGAGGAGCCGCAGAGGCTTGGGAAGTGGAGGATCGTCCATGGGGTGTTGCGGATGGAACGATAGGGTAGAAGAAGATGGGGTGATGAATGGGTTTAAAGGAGTAGAGAAGGGTTTTGGGTTCGATGGGGTTCGACCAAAAGAGAGTCGGGCCAAAACGGGTTTGATCCAAAAGAGAAAGGGCGTGAGAAGTGAGCCCTACGGTCCGGTTGACAAGCTAGGTTCCGTGACAAAAGTGTCGACCTTGTGGGTCGACACATTTTGGAGACGATTCTATCTGGCGAGAAACAGAGGGACACACGATAAGAGTGTCGACCTTAGGGGTCGATGTTGACACCCGTTTTTAGCCCACAAGTTGAGTCATTTCTCTTATTCATCTTTTTTGATGTCCCAAATTAGCCATTGTTTTAGAGCTTTCTTGGATGGATTTTGAGCCAATTTTCATTGTTCCATATTGTTTAAGTCTTGGAGATCATGATTTCCTAGAGCCCTGGAGCTTATCTTATCAAATTCCGGCTTCCAAGTCAACTTTCGGCCCATTTAGGCCGGCTTCCCTCAAGTAATCGGCTCTCTCTCACTGCGCAGTCCTGAAAGTAGTCATTTTCATCTCATTCTGTCCCTTTATTCAAAAAGTTGTCTTCACCAAAGTTGTTCCTCTTTCAACGATCTACAATTTCTTCTTCTACGCTGTTGGCCATTTCTGCCCCGTTTGTGAGCTTTTAGCATTTTTCCGATGTGCTGTGCTGTTTAGATATCTTTCTCTCTCTTCTAGCACCCATTTCTCCCTCTTCTGATCATTTTCTCATCTTTCTTTCTTCATAAACGTTGTTCCTCTCTCGGTTATCTACAATTTCTTTTTCTACCACCATCGCTAGTTCTGCCCCGTTTGAGAGATACGCTTCCATTTCTAAAGTTGCGCGTAGTCTGCCCAGAATGTTCCTTCATCGGTGTGAAGGTGTAGTATAAGTGCGTCAGAGCACATGTGACGGTCTAGTATAGATGCGTCAGAGCACTGTGACGGTCCTATACTAGACCGTCACAGTCAAACTTATCCGAAATCATCCCGTTCGACCCCCAGAGCGTGACGGACCTACCCTAGGCCGTTACATAACTCTGACGGTCCTACGATAGACCGGTACACATAACTGAGAGTCCAATTTATGCTGGACTCTACCTCGAAAACTGCGCGGCGAGCCTATCTTGCAGAGCCCATAACTTCTTCAATTCTTATCCAAATTGATTCCCATTTTTTCCTACTTCTAGCCCTTTATATTATCTTGAATTTGGGTCTTAGAAATCAAATTGTTATTGGCTATATATCTCGAGATCTGGGTCACAAGATCAGGATTTAAGCATCCTAGTACAACTAAAACTCTGTTTTCCAGTGCGACGAGACTACCTTCCAAGAGCCATATCTTCTAGAATCCTCCTCCGAATTGATCCCCGTTTGTTTCTATCTCTTGTCCTTAGTATTATCTCGAGTTTGATCTAGAGAACTCGATTTATCTTGGACTATATCTCTGGGAATCATGATAAGAAGATGTGGCTTTCTTGCAAAACTCTATAAAAACTGCCCAGTTCACAGTCGCGTCGAGGGAGCTCTTTCTTGGTTCGGGGCGAAGCCATGCTGCAACTCCAACTCACAACTTCGACCCTGGCTTGAAGAGGAAAGTATTAGCTTTCAATTCCATCCTTCTGGGCTTGATTTCATGGTCTATATTCTTAGTTCTCTTCCTCTTAAACTCACAAATCATTACAGTTTCCTGCACTTTTCTGCTACATGCACTTTTGCACGTTTTGCATCATCATTTTCTCTCTATTCTCTCAATCAAATCTCGTGATTTCAAATCTCATGCATGCACAACACACCCACCTATTATTTTCACCCTTCCACAGGGGTTAAAAACCTCCCCTCGGTGCGTTCTCCCTTAATTTCTACCCCTATTTTATCACTGCGGGACTGATGCTACACATGCATGTTCTAATGGTTTTTTTGTCCTTATTTTGGCTTTGTTCTGCAGGAGAGTATGAATACAACGTGAGGCCCTCTTTCTCTAGCCGGCTGGAAGGAGAGGAGGTTTGAATCCATAAGTTCCCCACACCCCGTTTCAAGCGCGATCAAGTCTTTAAGTTTCAAGGTAGACGGCGCCGTTCTTTACACTTCTTCATCCTTTGGCGTTGGAACCTTGGTGGCGATCACGGTTAGTATTTCTCATCCTTTCATCCCCCTTGTCTATGATTCACATGTTTATGCATGTATTAGTTTAAAGGGGGCGGGATTGGAATCGAATTAAAACAAATCTATAGTTTTTTGGCGATCACGGTGGGACCCCAATTCCCATCACGTTTGTTTTAATGCTCTTTTGTAAGTTGGGTGTGTGCATGTGCATGTTTAGGAGATATTTTATCCATTCTTCCACTGTTTGGGGTGTTTTAAGGGCTCTGGTAGTGTGACGGTCCTATAGTAGGCCGCCAGAGTCGTGTAACGGTCCTTTGGTAGACCGTTACAGATTCTGGCAGTCCTGCACGCATGCTCACATGGCCGTGTTCGTCGAGGCATAACTTTTGATCCCGATGTCCGATTGTGCTGATTTTTCTTTCGTTGGATAACTCTTTGTATTATCTTTCCATCCATATATCATTTTTATCATTTGGGTAACATTTACATATTCGAATATTGTCCAACTTTTTGAGTTTTATGCATAAGTTCTGCAGGCAGGCTCAGGGACATGTTCACATGTACATCTTTACTCAGTGATTTGACTACCTTCCCGGTGTCTGATTGTACTAATTTTTAATCCATTGGATAGTCCTTTGTATTGTCTTTCCATCTATAGCTTATTTACATCATTTGGGTCTCATTTGCTTAGTTAAAAATTATCATCATTTTAGCAATTTGTCCATAAAATCTGCATGTGGTCTGCGCACAGGTTCACGGGGGCAACTTTACTCAGTGATTTGATTGACCTACCAGGGTCAGATTGATATGTTCTTGGGCCCGTTGTGCAGACCTTTGTATTGTCTTTCCATCCATATACTATTTGTCTTAGTTGGATCAAGTTTGCATAGTTTAATCTAGTCTTGATTTTTAGTTTTAAGCAAGAATTTGTATGCACTCCGGTGCACATAGGGCCATACATTGCATATCATAGTTGCACTTCCTACCTTGGTAAGTGATCCTCTTGCCTCCATATTCCTTGGAGTCGACTAGGTGATCTTATCCGGGACCTCCATAAGTCCCCGTGAGCCGTGGATTTCCACATGGACACCGGGCCGGTTGTACCTTTCCACCCCTTAGACTTGCATTTGCATAAGTGTGAGGGAGTTAACCTTAGTCAACCCAAACTTTAGACCTTATTCCCATAGGATTCCTTTCTTGTGGGAATTATTATTAATTCAAATCATTAAAAGGTCTATTAAAATCTCTAAAATATTTCCCATCATATCAACTTGTTTGACTTGGGTGAAAACTCTCACATTGCATTGTTTGTGTTGTTTGGGCTTGTCCAAGCCCATTAGTGGTGTTTTGTGTTGCATCCACATCTTTCGTCATTGTTAGGCCCACTTAGGTTACCCCATTTTGTATGTATGTTATCTAGTCCATTATCCCTTCGTCCGTTGTCCATTCGTCTTTCCATTAGTGGGTCATCCCCCCTTGTTCTCAAGCCCATTAAGCCCTTGCTTCCCCACTTGTATTGTCCTTGATATCCTTGTATTAAGTCTCTATTTTCCCTCATGGAGCATCATTTCAACCCCTTGTATAATCCTTTTTCCTAATCTTCTTCCTATTCCCGCGTGGAATCCTCTTCCCACGTGGGCCCATCTTCCCATGGTCCTTCTGACCCATTTGAAGAGCAAGCTAATCTCATGGCCCATATTTCAAGCCTTGTTCGCCAAATGGACCCGGCCCGGGCCCAACGTCTTATTACATCTCATCTTCATGGGCCTCATTCTCTTAATGGGCCTTCTTCTCTCTTTAATGGGCCCCATCATCTTAATGGGCCCCGTTCTCCTAATGGGCCTTATTTTTCTAATGAGACTCATTCTTCTTCTCCTTATGCTGCCAGCCCAATGGGTCCTTATACTCATGCTTCTTCCAGGCCCACATATCCTTCCATTCCCGGAATGGGCCCTTCTTCTTCTCAGCCCGGATCCTCTTATCCGGCCCATTATCATCATACTGGTCCGAATTCACATCCTCTTGCTCAAGCTGGCCCATATTCTTCTCAATCTCTCCCTAGCTAGGAGATGATTGTTCAAACCCAACGCCAACTTGATGAGCTTCAACGTCAGATCGATCCTAAATCCTCTTTAAGTGTTCCGTTCACTTTCCAAGGTCTTCGGCTCCCTCCTCCATCACAAATTCCCACATATCACCGTTATAGTGGAGTCGGTGACCCGTATATGCACTTGAAGGAGTTTGTTTATGAGTCGGCCCAATTTCGGAATGACCAACGCTTGATGGCCTATCTATTTGGTCTGTCGTTGGAAGGCCCAGCTCAGGATTGGTTCTTCTCTCTTCCGGAAGAGCAAGTTGTGAGTTTTCATGCCGTTCAAAAAAAGTTTATTCAACAGTATCAAGACCAGGTTGGGCCCAAGTATTCTATGGCGGATCTGGCCCATGAGATGATCAAGCCCGATGAGGAAATCTGCACCTTTGCTGACCGCTGTCATCGCTTGGCCGCGCAAGTCCCGGGACACATTCTAGAGGGAGAACAAATCAAGATGTTGATATCCAATGCCGCGCCCGAGTATCGGTTTATCTTAGCCCTCAACGACATCACCTCCTGGCAATAATTATACAGCTGAGCCCGCTTCATTCGCCAATAAATCCAAGATTCTCTTGACCCCGAGTCTCCACCATCCACCTCCACATATCAACCTTCACCCTCCACGTGCCAACCCTACGCTCCCATGAGTCAGCCCACGAGTCAGCCTTCCGCCACATATCCCTCTTCGAGTCAACCCCCTGCCTATACATACCTATACGCCTCCACATATCAACCTTCCGTGAGTCAGCCTCCTACGTCCGCATACCCGTCTCCGTTTCCACCCCCGGTCAAGGTCACACCACATCCCGAGCAGGTGGATGCCGTCTACATACCTCCCCACTCCGTTCCACATATACCTTCACCAAATCCCTCCTCTAGCCAAGCACTATTGCCTATGCAACATTCACTTCCATCTCCACAACCTTCTCCACCACCTCATACCCCTCGGCATCCACCTTGCCCGAAGCGGGCTCCTTGTCCTCCATTGTTGGAGTGCTTTACCGACATTTTTAGGGCTTTGATGGTCGCTCACGCGTTGCTGCTCTCTCCGGCTGTGCCTTGCCAACCCGCGGTCAAGAATATGCTTCAATATTGTGATTTTCACTGCCAGCAGGGGCATTTGGTTGAGGATTGTCCCGAGTTCTGAGAGTATGTTTATGACCTGGAAGATAATAAAAGGATTGATTGAACCGCCATGGGTAAAGTTATTTTAGATCTCCGTAGCAAGAAGTAGCAACAAGTAGCACCGCCCAAGCAGCCGTCTCCATCTCTACAAGACTGGGGGCACCCCAATGATTCTTCGTCTAGCATTGAACCCGCTCCATCACCTACTACCTCGCCTACTCTGTTACCTTTGCTATCATTTATCCAATCTCCGTAACCTCCACAAACCTAAGCCTCTGCTCAGGCTAGTGCCACCTCCCATTCTTCTACTTCTTCCACCACTACTTCCACCCCCAATGTCGTTCGGCGCGTTGTGTCGATACGTCGATGGTGGGTGCCACAACCCCCTCTTTCACCCTTGCCATGTCCACTACCTCCATAGACCACATCACCATCTCCACTATCCTCTCAATCGCCTACACCATCTCCACCACCCTCACCATTGCCTAAACCTCCATCACCCCCGCCATCACCTTTGACCAAGCCTGAGCAAATTTCACCTTTGCCGCCCTCGCCCGAGCAAGTCATACCTCCACCCTTACCTTTGCCTCCACCTAAACACACCATACCCGTTGAAACCCCCGCGTCTTCTGAACCTACTCCTATCCCCATTTCTCCAACCACTTCCACCCCACGGAGCGGGTGTGCGTTACCCATGGTGCCCCTTGGGTCTAATCCCTAGGGAGACAATAAGCCAAGTCAGGATGATTCAGTGCCGGCCGTGCATTTCAAGATTCAGGATTTTATCTGTCGGATGTCGGTTCGCGTCCTGGTCCCCGGTCATCTTTGGGATAATGAGTCTAAATTTCCTCTGGAGACGGTTGCTAAGAAGAGTTCCCTTGCATTAGTGCCAGTTTCTTCACAAGCGAGGCCGGTGGCAATCTCATTGCTTACCGGAGGATTCGCTATTGATACTGTTATTACCTCTTGCTCGATTGTGGTTCAGTTCACTAGCCAAGAAGGGTTCTTTACTCAGTTTGTGCTAACCCATACGGCTGCCAAGAGCTTGATGGATTCCTTATTCAAGGGGCAATTGGACGTATCTTCGGCATTATCCAAGGACATTCTACACTTGTTATGCAATCTTCCTCGGTTTGATGGTATGCTGGCCACATCAACGCTGTGCATTACTCTCCCTCAGTTTCGTCATGCTCTTTTAATAAGAGAGTTGTGCTTCAGGCTTGATTACCAAGTGGAGTTGCCGAATATCATGTTGCTTGTGCCGAAAGACAAAACTTTATGGTTTTTTGATATTCATCCTTCTAAGGAGTCACTTGTGTTATGTTAGATGGAAGCACTCTATTACCACGTAGAGTGGATCTAGAGGGGGGTGAATAGATCGATTGCCTAAATTAAGAACACAGTTATACTCTAATGCGGAATTAAAATGAGCAGCTGTTGAACAAACGAAGGAGCACAATGAAATCACAAGATCCACAAGCAATCGCATAGTAGATAGCAATTTTAAGGTGGTTCGATCTCAATCCAGAGATCTACGTCCACCCCACACTCCAACTAGAGTGTGGATTCCGCTGACTCACAGCTTGAACAGCTGGGCTTCATAGCTTGCCTACAGACCGTTGAGCTTCATAGCTTGCTGTTCGAGACCTAGTCTCACATACTGAGGAGTTACAGCTTAACATATCCAGAGGCTACACCTCTGCAAACCCGCTGGGGATTACAGCTTACCCGTCCAGAGGCAGCACCTCTACAAACGCTGACTCAGCTTGAAAACAAGAGTTCGAAAAACAAAAACAGAAACATACGAAAACAAGAAAGCCCAGAAGGGAATATAGCTCTCAATGAGAAAAACTCAGCTCTGGTATCTGAACCAAGAGTCTGAGTAACAACCTCTCAAATAAACTCTCTCAACTCATCTCTCTCAATCTTCTCTTCTCTCTTTTTCTTCTTCTCTCTGGATCGTGAATTTTCTTCTCTGCTCTCAGTGGCTCTCTGCTGCTTCGAGCTTCTCTGCTCTCTAGCCTTTTCTTCTCGATCAGCCTTATTCTGAGGAAGAAGACTTCCCTTTATACCAACAGCAGTTTGGATAGGGCGTGTGGCTTCCACATTTCCCACCCAGAGCTTTTGCCAGATCTGAGGAATTTTGACCACATGGCAGCATCCTGGCTGGGCTGCATTCCACGTGTCACAATCTGGGCACCTCATCCATCCTTGGATCACGAGCCATGTCATCAATCTCTGCAAAGAGTCCCTGTTAGTCAGTCGAAGACACTTATCAGTTTAAGGTTGAAACCTTGTACAGACTTTATAGTATGTAATGTGCAGACATTGTATAGACTTGCTGAAGTGTAATGTAGAATGCACAAGGTGAAGTATGCAAAACAAAACTGAATGCACTAACATGCCGTCGACCATTGTACAGGCTTCATGTTCACTATGCAGACGTTGTACAGACTTGCTAATGTGTAATGTAGAATGCATCAAGCAAAGTGTGTACATTGAAGATGAATTCATAGACGTGCCGTCAACAGATGCGTGGACTTGGTGTACATGCGATAGCAGTGTATAGACATTGCAATGCCTAGTGTTAAAGCATGAGAGCACAATGCACAAACTAAGTGTGTGCATGTGTGCACTTTGAATGCATGACACTGGGCGATGTACATACTTGCCACTATCAAATGTGCAGACTCGATGAGCATGCAGCAGCCAATGTATAGACTTGCAGACTTGTGCAGACTTCGTGCAATGCATGAAGAAGCAATGTATAGACTTGGCGTTCAAGACACTGTATATGCATGAACGATGTATAGACTTTGTGTTGCGAACACAGGCTGTACAGACTTGTGCTAATGCTGCAAGTGGACAATGTACAGACTTCAAGTGCGTGTAACAAGACAATGTGTAGACTTTGAATGCCAACATGCGACCTCAATGTACAGACTTGCTGGATGCAATGTAGTATGCATATAGTGCAATGTATAGACTTATAAGTGTGTGCGACCAGACAGTGTGCAGACTTCAGCTCTAAGTCTATACAACCAATGCAGTGTACATACTTTGTATGAGACGCTAGACGCTGTACAAACTTGGAGACAATGCATGCTGCAATGTATAGACTTAACATATGCATAAGACGCTAAGTGAGACAGACAATGTGTAGACTTAGCCGATGCAGACTTAGTCCGATGTACAGACTTTGCAATTGATGTACAGACTTGCTGATCAAACAGACAAAAACTCTGTACAGACTTTAGCGTGCAGACAGGCCATTTGAATGTATAGACTAGTGTTCTAGACGATGCACAAACACAACACAAAGTAATGTATAGACTCTACGTGCATGCTTCAATGCAATGTATAGACTTTGAGTGTGTTGACTTGTGTGTGTGTGCAATGTGTAGACCTGTGTGCGTGTCCATGACGATGTATAGACTCTGACTGCATGGAACACACAGACAATTTGATAAAGATAGTTTCATCAAAACATAAACAGTTGCCAATCAATCAAAACAAGCTGTTGCCAATGAAGTAAAGCTTATTGTCAACATCATCAACACAGAGGAGTCACAACAATCTCCCCTTTTTTGATGATGGCAACACCCTATCATATAGAATAGCAGCATCCTGTCATACAGATATTTTTTTGATGAAAGACATGATTTGTTAGTCAGATTTGTCATGCAGATGCTATGAATGCATGCTAAGAAATAAAAACTAACTCCCTGCTCACAAGATCTCCCCCTTTGCCATAACATGATGCATACACTCCCCCTGGAATTCAACAAACAGATAATATATTCTCCCCCTTTGCCATCAATAAAGAGGAGGGAAAGAAATTACAAGGGAAGGAATAAGAGAAATCATCTGAATGGCATTCTGAACAAGTAGTTTAGGAATAAGCATTCTAAAGCACAGAGTCTTCAGTCATATGAATTTAGAAACTGCTTTCAGATAGAGTTCTGGTTTAAAGATTATAAAATTTAGAGTTCATGCACTACATTCATTGGATAAGTTTGCTGTGCATGATAAAAGGAATAAACCAGAATCACATTTGAGCATGCGAGATTCAGTTTCAAAAATATCTTACTTTCTTAGACTCAGTAAAAATTGTCAGGAGATACCAGGTCATGTATTGAAATTAAACAGTTTGACATATCTAATTTTCTTTTGAAGGAGCAGCATTTTCAATTTTATTTCATTAAGGGCATTCAGGTATCTTTTGTCTTTTTGCGTAAGGGTACACGTTTATCAGATGCCAGTACCCCTAGATACTCAACATAATGAACCATTCTGCCTATGATCAATTTCAATAAAGCTGATTTACACCTTTTTATGTGAGGGTACACGTTTATCATACGCCAGTTACCCCCAGGTACTCAGTGAAACCACCTCACTGTTTTGATCATTTATACAGAGATAACTGATACACCTCATGACTTAAGTATTGTCCATTTCTTTGATGGATCACTCAGTTTCTCAGTGCTTTACCAGTCATTGCTCTGCCAACATTATTTTTCAAATATTTTTTCAAGATTTTCAACATTTTCTTAGCTGTCCTTTATTTGTTTCAGAATGACTTGTTTAAGGACAATACACATACTTAGCCTTCTCTAACAGGATTTCAGGTGAGTTTTCAGATTTTAGATACAGTTAACTTTGTCTGACATGTAATGAAAGAGGGGTTGAGAGCTTTATCAATTATCAGTATTCTTATTTTCTGATTGCAATCTTTAAACTCTAAAGATTATAAAATTTAAATCATTAAGTCAGTCTTTAAGCAATTAAAATTCTTATAAAGGAAGAAGTTTGTTTTCTATTGCTTAAGAATTAGAACTGACTAACAGATTGCCATATTGTCAGACTCAACTCATCAGGGTCAAGGAATGAATGAATTCATGAGAGACAAGAATTTGAGTTGCAATGAAGTTGATACCTTCTCTGAATTACATACAACACTCCCCCTGTCTATATGCATGTAGTTATGATATGCATGTTATGCAATAAATATGACATGAAGAATGTGAATGTGATGCATGCAAGGTTTGATTCATTATTCAACTGCCACCGAATTTTATTCAGACAAACAAGTTTAAAACGAGATATTCAAACCAACTGAATTCTATTCATCATGCTGAAATTTACATAAGCCAAGTTCTCTTCTAAGAAATTTGAACCTTTCATTCCCTAGTGGCTTAGTAAAGATATCAGCAATTTGTTTTTCAGTTTCAATGAAATTCAGTTCAATTTCCTTTTTATTAATAGCATCTCTAAGAAAATGGTGTTTGATCTCTATGTGCTTAGTCCTAGAATGATGAACAGTATTTTTAGCTAAACATATGGCACTAGTATTATCACACAAAATTGGAATACATTCCAGTTTTATTTGATAATCAGCCAGTTGGTGCTTGATCCAAAGTACTTGGGCTGCATAGTTACCAGCTGCAATGTATTCAGCTTCAGCTGTGGACAAAGCTACACTGTGTTGCTTCTTAGATGCCCAAGTCACTAGACAGCCACCAAGGAATTGACAGTAGCCACTAGTGCTCTTTCTCTCTACTCGACATCCAGCATAGTCTGCATCAGTGTAGGCTAGAAGTTCTAACTCACACTTGACAGGATACCAAAGACCAAGCTCTTGGGTGCCTAGTAGATACCTAAAAATCCTTTTCACAGATTTAAGATGTGACTCTTTAGGACTAGCCTGAAATCTAGAGCATAAACACACTTCAAACTGAATATCAGGCCTAGATGCTGTAAGATATAAAAGGGATCCGATCATACCTCTATATAGCTTTTGGTCCACTAGTTTACCTTGAGGATCTTCATCTAAGCTGGTCGAGGTACCCATTGGAGCAGCTATTTCTTTGAGGTTGTCCATCTTGTATTTCTTCAGTAAATCCCTTATGTACTTGGACTGAGAGATGAAGGTTCCATCTTTTGACTGTGTCACCTACAGTCCAAGAAATAATTTGAGCTCTCCCATTGAGCTCATTTCAAACTCATTAGTCATAATCTGAGAAAACTCCTCACACAGTTTGGGATTAGTTGACCCAAAAATAATGTCATCCACATAAATTTGAATAATAAGAATATCTGAATGACTTACCTTAGTGAACAAGGTTTGATCAACTACACCTCTTGTGAAGTTCTTATCTGTGAGGAATTTGCTCAACCTGTCATACCAAGCTCTAGGAGCTTGCTTAAGACCATAGAGAGCTTTACGAAGTTTATAAACATGATTGGGGAAGTCTAAACATTCAAAGCCAGGAGGCTGCCTCACATAGACATCCTCACTGATTTCCCCATTCAGAAAAGTAGATTTTACATCCATCTGCTGAAGATTTATTCCTAGGGAACATGCATAAGCGAATAAAATTCTGATTGCTTCTAACCTGGCTACAGGGGCAAAAGACTCTTCAAAGTCTATTCCAAATTCCTGATTATACCCCTGAGCTACAAGTCTGGCCTTATTCTTAATCACATTCCCTAATTCATCAGTTTTATTCCTGAAGACCCATTTAGTCCCTATGACTGTCTCATGATCAGGAGGTGGGACCAAGTGCCACACCTTATTCCTGTCAAATTGATTGAGCTCCTCATGCATGGCATTAATCCAATGCACATCCTTGAGAGCACAGTCAATGGACTTGGGTTCTACATGTGAAACAAAAGCATATGCATTCAGTTCATTTTGAATTCTTAAATGGCCTCTAGTCCTAGGAGGGTCATGCAAATTGCCAATTACATTATCTACAGGATGATCTTTCAGATATCTAATGTTGACAATTTCATCATCATGATTTTCATTTACCTCCCCCTGAACTGTAGGCTCTTCTCCAATAAGCTCTTCATTTTCTTCCTCATCTTCGGATTTGTCTGCAGGATTCCCTTCTTTCAGAATATCACCATTGTCTTCATTCCTGCATTGACCAATATTAGTCTTTACCAAAGATTCATCAACAATAATGTGTGGAGATTCTTCAACAGATTTAGAATTTAGATTATACACTCTATATGCCCGGGTGTTTTCAGAGTAACCAAGAAAAATTCCTGGTTCACCTTTAGGTTCAAATTTATCAAGTCTCTTTTATCATTTATATGAATAAAGCATTTGCAACCAAAAACCTTGAAATGAGAAATTGAAGGTTTCTTACCCTTTATGATTTCATAGGGTGTTTTCTGGGTAGAAGGTCTTACCATAGCTCTGTTAATTACATAACAGACAGTATTTACTGCTTCAGCCCAGAACTTCCTTGGCAAACCACCTTCAATTAAGAGTGTACGACCCATCTCCACCAAGGTTCTGTTTCTCCTCTCCACAACTCCATTCTGCTCGGGTGTTCTTGGTGAGGAGAACTTGTGATGAATTCCATTTGTCCTGCAGAAATCATCAAACTGTGAGTTTTCAAACTCACCTCCATGATCAGTTAAAATATTTTTAATTTTATGGTTTATTTTAAGATAGAACTCCTAAAATTCTGTGAATGCATCACTTTTATGTGATAAGAAATATACCCAAGTGTACCTAGAGAAGTCATCTACCATGACAAACCCATACTTCCTCCCTGATAAGCTGACAGACCTGGTTGGCCCAAAAAGGTCCATGTGTATCAGCTCATAGGGTTTAGAGGAAAGATTTTATGTTCTAGATTTGAATGACTTCCTGGTTAACTTAGACTCAACACATGCATCACAGAGTTTATTTTCTTTCTTAAACGAAACTTCAGGAAGTCCCCTAACCATGCTATGCTTATTCAATTTATGCAATACTATGTAACTAGCATGGCCTAACCTACGATGCCATAAGAATGCTAAGTCCTCTCTACTGGCAGTAAGGCATAGGTTAGAATGTTGTATATCATCCAAGTCTATCATGTAAGTATTATTTATTCTTTTACCATAAAATTTAACAATTTCGGAATCAGGTTCAAAAACTTTACAGCATTGAGAGTCAAAAAGAACTTTATATCCTTTATCACATAGCTGGCTGATACTAAGTAAATTATATGCTAAACCTTCAACCAGCATGACATCTTCAATGCAACAGGTAGTACACTTACATACCTTACCTGTCCCGACAATATTACCCTTTGTGTTGCTACCAAAGGTGACAAGGCCTCCATGTTTCTCTGTCAGCATGTAGAACTTGGCCTTATCCCCTGTCATATGCCTGGAGCAGCCACTATCCAAGTACCACAGATTGTTCTTGGCTGCCAGGCATACCTGCACACACAATCAGGTAGAGAATTTTGGAACCCAAGTCTGATTGGGCTCCAGAGCAGATGAAATAGAAGCAAAGCAAGAAAGTAAACTTTTTGGAATCCACATTTGTTTAGAAAAATTTTGTTCAGTGGATGCTCCAGATTTCTTTTTGTTGTTTTTCTTCTTATTTGCACCAGCATTATTATTGACAATGTTGCTACTTCTGTGCCAGTGCCTTGGCCAGGGTGTATTCACGAAACTTTGGCCATAGTAATCTTTGGGCTGGCTGAAGAAATGTTGGTTCCTAGGTGTCCAATTGCCATACCCACCAACCCAATTTCTGGTGTAAGGTCTATAAGACTGTGTAGCCTGATGTCCATGACCTGTAAACCTTCCCTGAGTCCTAGTCCACCCTGACCTATTTGGATAGGTTGACTGTGCAGTGTAGTAGGACTGGGCTCTAGATTGGTAGAAATGGTTGGGTTGTACTCTAAATGCATTCTGTCTCCCCTACACCTTGGACCCTGCTGACCTATTCACAGGTGTGTATTGGGTCTTCTTCTGAGATGGTGGTGGTGGTGGAGACTTGGTGACCTTAACATTGGGTTTATGTGCATGTGTAGGCTGACCCCTAACCTGAGACTGAGCCTTAGACTTTGGCTTGGATGTACCAGCTCTACTAGGGTCACTAATCTTTTGTTTGCCCTTCTCCTCAGCACTGGGCTTCTTCAGATTTCCAGTTTTGTTCATAGAAATTTTTGAATTCATGTTAATCAGAGGTCCTTTCTCTTTTTGTGCGACAAATGAAATAGTCTTCATTCAAAACTTTTTGTTGCGCTAGAATTAAATCCAAGGCCCTCTCTCCTGAAATTGACTTTTGACCCTAACAAAGTATTTAGGTTGTCTGAACCTTGGGTCATTTTCTCAATAATTTTCAGCTTGTCCTCATTATCTTTCTGAATATCTTCAATGGATTTCTTCAGTTCGGTGTTCACACTTAGGACAGCTTCATATTTTTTACTCACAATTTTCATCTCACTCTCATATTTCTGAATTTTTAATTTCCATTCATCAGTTTCTTTTTATAACCTCTCATTATCTTCTTTAGAGGCTCTTAACTCATGCTTGATTTCTTCTATTTCAGAGCATGTGAGTTTCAATTTATTTTTCTCTGATTCACGGCATGCAATTTTATCAGTTAGAGTTGTGTCATTTTGCATGGAATTTATCTTTCTTCTTAGATGCCTATTTTCCTTTCTGATATCATCTGCTTTATCAGCTATGTCATGATAGGCATCTACCCAATCAGCAATAGTGAAATTATCGAATCGAGAGGATACCTCATCTGAGTCTTCCTCTTTGTCTTCAGAGCTTGTTGCCATAAGGAAAATGGGCTTTTCAGCTTCTCCCTCACTGTCTGAGCTGCTGCTGAAGGAGCCTTCGTCCTCATCACTCCAGGTACTCACCATGGCTTTCCCTTTAGTGTTCTTTCTCTTGGACTTGTCCTTGTGCTTCTGGTTCTCTAGACAATCAGCTTTCAGATGGCCGGTCTTCCTGCATTGGTAACATGTATTAGTTTCAATTTTCTTTGCAGGATTATATTTATACCTTGTATCCCATCGGCCGCCACCATGGTTCCTTCGGCTGAATCGCCTTCCTTCTTTCCTGAGAAACCACCTGAATTCCCTGGTGATCATTGCCATCTCATTACGTTCTATATCTTCTCCAGTCAGGCTCTCCTCGGATGATGATCCACTAGAGCTGGATCGGCTGGATTTACTAGCACTAGCTTTCAGAGCAATTGGTTTCTTCTTCTTCTCAGCTTCCTCTATCTTTGGCCGATTTATTTCATACACCATCAGCGAACCAATTAACTCATCTGCCCTGGTGTTGCGCAGATCCCTTGACTCTTCCATCACAGTAGCTTTGGTGTGCCAAACATGAGTCAGGGAACGTAGAATCTTCCTTACTATATCATATTCTGTCTGTGTCTTCCCAAGACCTCTGAGACTATTAGTAATGATTGTCAATCGAGCGTACATCTCCTTGATGGTCTCGTTGGGCTTCATCTTGAAGGCTTCATACTCTGACACTAGGAAATTCGCCTTCGTCTCTCTAACCTGAGAAGTCCCTTCATGGATAACTTCCAGTGCATCCCACATCTCCTTAGCTGAACTGCAAGCCGATACACGAGAAAATTCTGTGGGGTGCAGAGAGCATAGGATAGCATTTATGGCACTCCAGTTCAGAGTGGACCTTCTGATCTCTTCCTTGGTCCATACATCCTCGTTAGGGGACAGCTCATAAGGTCCCTTATTGACTACCTTCCAAATCTCGTAGTGTTTCGCCCTTAAGAAGACTTGCATACGATTCTTCCAGTATGCATAATTCGATCCATCAAAGAAAGGGGGCTTGGTGGTTGAGTGTCCTTCAGCGATCATTCCTCTAGCATCCATCTGTGCCTTTCCTCTTCGGGCGGTAAGTCCCTGTAGAAGAGTTAGGCTCTGATACCAACTATTATGTTAGATGGAAGCACTCTATTACCACGGAGAGTGGATCTAGAGGGGGGTGAATAGATCGATTGCCTAAATTAAGAACACAGTTATACTCTAATGCGGAATTAAAACGAGCAGCTGTTGAACAAACGAAGGAGTATAATGAAATCACAAGATTCACAAGCAATCACACAGTAGACAGCAATTTTAAGGTGGTTCGATCTCAATCCAGAGATCTACGTCCACCCCACACTCCAACTAGAGTGTGGATTCCGCTGACTCACAGCTTGAACAGCTGGGCTTCACAGCTTGCCTACAGACCGCTGAGCTTCACAGCTTGCTGTCCGAGACCTAGTCTTGCCTGCTGAGGAGTTACAGCTTAACCGGTCTAGAGGCTACACCTCTGCAAACCCGCTGGGGATTACAGCTTACCCGTCCAGAGGCAGCACCTTTGCAAATGCTGACTCACAGCTTGAAAACAAGAGTTCGAAAAACAAAAATAGAAACATACGAAAACAAGAAATCCCAGAAGGGAATATAGCTCTCAATGAGCAAAACTCAGCTCTGGTAACTGAACCAAGAGTCTGAGTAACAACCTCTCAAATAAACTCTCTCAACTCATCTCTCTCAATCTTCTCTTCTCTCCTTTTCTTCTTCTCTCTGGATCATGAATTTTCTTCTCTGCTCTCAGTGGCTCTCTGCTGCTTCGAGCTTCTTTGCTCTCTAGCCTTTTCTTCTCGATCAGCCTTCTTCTGAGGAAGAAGACTTCCTTTTATACCAGCAGCAGTTTGGATAGGGCGTGTGGCTTCCACATTTCCCGCCCAGAGCTTTTGCCAGATCTGAGGAATTTTGACCACATGGCAGCATCCTTGCTGGGCTGCATTCCACGTGTCACAATCTGGGCACCTCGTCCATCCTTGGATCACGAGCCATGTCATCAATCTCTGCAAAGAGTCCCTGTCATTCAGTCGAAGAAACTTATCAGTTTAAGGTTGAAACATTGTACAGACTTTATAGTATGTAATGTGCAGACATTGTATAGACTTGCTGAAGTGTAATGTAGAATGCACAAGGTGAAGTATGCAAAACAAAACTGAATGCACTAACATGCCGTCGACCATTGTACAGACTTCATGTTCACTATGCAGACGTTGTACAGACTTGCTAATGTGTAATGTAGAATGCATCAAGCAAAGTGTGTACATTGAAGATGAATTCATAGACGTGCCATCAACAGATGTGTGGACTTGGTGTACATGCGACAGCAGTGTATAGACATTGCAATGCCTAGTGTTAAAGCATGAGAGCACAATGCACAAACTAAGTGTGTGCATGTGTGGACTTTGAATGCATGACACTGGGCGATGTACATACTTGTCACTATCAAATGTGCAGACTCGATTAGCATGCAGCAGCCAATGTATAGACTTGCAGACTTATGCAGACTTCGTGCAATGCATGAAGAAGCAATGTATAGACTTGGCGTTCAAGACACGGTATATGCATGAACGATGTACAGACTTTGTGTTGTGAACACAGGCTGTACAGACTTGTTGTAATGCTGCAAGTGGACAATGTACAGACTTCAAGTGCGTGTAACAAGACAATGTGTAGACTTTGAATGCCAACATGCGACCTCAATGTACAGACTTGCTGGATGCAATGTAGTATGCATATAGTGCAATGTATAGACTTATAAGTGTGTGCGACCAGACAGTGTGCAGACTTCAGCTCTAAGTCTATACAACCAATGCAGTGTACAGACTTTGTATGAGATGCTAGACGCTGTACAGACTTGGAGACAATGCATGCTGCAATGTATAGACTTAGCATATGCATAAGACGCTAAGTGAGACGGACAATGTATAGACTTAGCCGATGCAGACTTAGTTCGATGTACAGACTTTGTAATTGATGTACAGACTTGCTGATCAAATAGACAAAAACTCTGTAAAGACTTTAGCGTGCAGACAGGCCATTTGAATGTATAGACTTATGTTCTAAACGATGCATAAACACAACACAAAGTATTGTATAGACTCTACGTGCATGCTTCAATGCAATGTATAGACTTTGAGTGTGTTGACTTGTGTGTGTGTGCAATGTGTAGACCTGTGTGTGTGTGCATGACGATGTATAGACTCTGACTGGATGGAACACAGACAATCTGATAAAGACAGTTTCATCAAAACATAAACAGTTACATATCAATCAAAACAAGATGTTTCCAATGAAGTAAAGCTTATTGTCAGCATCATCAACACAGAGGAGTCACAACAACTTGCCCAAGAATGTCCGCATATTGCTAGCACCGGATGTCTAGGGGCAACCACCCCGATGAAGCTACATATTCATGGTCGGGTCAGGTCCTCTGCCAGATGGGCCCGTTATTTAAGGAGACACTGTAAAATAAGAGGCCTGAAGGTCCAAGGTCGCATCAAGCCGGTCCATTTCAAGCCAATTTCAGCTAAGAAGAGACGGCGGCGCAGGTTCAGGAGCCGTCAGTTCTGCATTCAGTGGTCCACCTCTTCCTCCCTTTCTTTTCATTCATCGTTCCTTCTGCTCAGCTCCCACCCTTGGGTGGTGTATCTTCTCTCTTCAGAACTGACTTCTATGATCTTCTCCTCTCTTCTAGGGTCTGCAAGCCCCTATTCTTCCTCTCCTCCTCTTCTTCCGGAGTCTCCGGATTATCCCTCCTCTCACGATTCCCGGCCCTGGCCTATGTCATCCTTCCATCTCAATCTCGGGACATCACCTGATTCTTCCTCCCCGGGACTTCCGGGTGTTGCCTCTAATTCTTCCCCGGGACTTTCAGGTGTTGCTTCTGATCCTTTTCTGGCCCTGCTGGATGACTACTACTCTCCTTCTCTGGCCACGTCGGATGATCATTCTCCTTCTTCCTCATCTTCACAGCAATCCTCTCACTGTCTTTCTATTCTCTCCTCTTCTCCCTTTCGGGGTCTTCGCCCTTTTTCTTGCTATTTTCGAGGCTTTAGCCCGCCTTGATCTCAGTTAATCTGGTTTCTTCTGTATTTGGTTCCTTGTTATCAAGGTCTCTGCACCTTAACGAGGGAGTTCTAGCCCTTGTCTCTCTTCCTTTTTATCCTCCTTTGTCCAGTTTGGTGTCTGTCGCTCCTCCATGTCAAGGAATCTTTCAATCCCTTTGCTATCCTCTCCCTTTTGCCCTGTCAAGCAAGGAAAATAAAGCTCGCACTCCTCAAAGCTCGATGGTCAAGATCACTCCACAGATTTGCAAAGGTATCGTTATTTTATGTTATCATCACTGTTATCTCTATTACTCCTGCACATGCTTATAATGTCGTTTCCTTAAAATATGGTTGAGTGGCCTAGGGCTTAGTTAAGCTTAATCAAATGAGTCGCTTCTGCAGCATCGTTAGGCCAGTGATAGCTCCGCGCTGGGAGTCTAGTTCTTTCTCCGATCGTTGAGGGTGACCTTTGAGCATGGGTTTTTCACACACTTCACGGCGAGCCATAGCCGATTCCTTTGAGCAACACCGTCGCTGCTTTGGCCATACTTTGGGTATGTACAAAGGTCGTTTTCTCTTCTCTGCTCGACCAAGTGCAGGGGCAAGAGATTGATGGATGAGATGACCAACCTAGGAGCTCCCTAATACGAGAGAGGTCTCAAATAGGGGCAGTCTTGACCCTCAAAAGTGAGCTTTCATGCTATATCTAGCCAATAAGGGCTGTCAAATGAAAATCATATATGAAAATCAAAAGAAAATTACAAATCAAAGGCATGGCAAGAGTGGCAGTATAGTTCCCCGCGGGACGTCATGAGCCCGGTCGCATGCGTGCCTGATAAATATGGGTCTAAAAATCAAAGACAGAAAGCCCCGGCGCAACAGACCTATCTCTTTGAGGGGTGGTGCCTGGGAAGGAAGTCGAATCTTGATATCTCCCATCCTGCATAAAGCTTGTCTCTAATTTTTCTTCTATTTCTCCCTCTTAGGCTGGGTTGTATCCCGGGTATGGCCTTAGTAGGGGCACCGTTCTTTAGAGGTAGTTGGTTGTGGTAAGCCACTCTCACATGCACGCCCTGCTCAAGGGAAATCTTTAATGAGAGGGGAGGGACGACGATCCATGGCCAGTAGTTCGAGCCTGTCTTTGGGTGCTGTGGATTGCTATTTCAAAAATCTAAAAAAATGAGATATTGTCAAAAATCTAAAAAAAATGAGATATTTTTAAAATTCAAAAAAAATGAGATATTGTCAAAAATTCAAAAAAATTAAGATATTGTCTAAAATCCAAAAAAATGAGATTATAAAAAAATGAAATATTGTTCAAACAAAACAAAAAAATCAAATATTTTCAAAATCTAAAAAAATTAAAAAAATTAAAAAATCTAAAATTATTTATCTTTTATATTTTATTTTGAGAATAGATACGTAATCTGTTTGCTAAGTGTGCAGGTTGCAGGTACTCAGTCATTCATGTCTCTCGATATGTTATGAAGCTTATGTCCTTCTCAGCTTTTATTTGCAATTATTATATCTATATGAGAGGGCTTTGCCTCACGATTATAAACCTGGTGGTTTTGCTTCGTCTGATCTTGGGTTTTGATTGAAGGTGTATTTGTTTATGTCCTTTATCCCGCCGTGTCTATGTCCAACCGTGTTGTCCCACGCATGTTATTTTGTTCCTCACCACGTATTGTTGGTTGTCTTGCACATGTTAGTCGTCCATTTATGTCCCATGTTCTTTTCCGAACCGTGTCTTTGTCCCACCATGTCCTTATACCACCACGTGTGCTATCCCACCGCTTACGTGTTGTCTTGTCCCATAGTGCCTTTAGTCGCAAGCATGCTTGCCATTTGTTTGTTTGTTATGTTTCATCCATCTTCATTATGTTATGTTGTGTCATGTTCGTTCATATTTCTCTTATTATGTTATGTTCATGTCATGCTCATTCATATCCATTCATATTCACATCATGTCATGTCATATGGATGTCTTATGATGAAAATTCATAAAAAATCAAAAAATATAAAAAAATTCAAAAAAAATGCCGCTTCGCTTGGCAGGTAAGTCAGGTATGGCTCTCTATCCATTCTCATTGTTGCATTACTATATGGTATCTACGTTGTTATAGCCTCTCAAGGACCGGCTAGTTGCCCGTGTGTTCTGAGATCTGATGTTCCCCTTTAACAAAAATGATGATGATCTAAGAGCATAAGGTTAATCGTTGGATAGGCCGCTCGGTTGAGTCGGGTGAGGGACGATAGACTCTTTCTCGCACGCCATGGTTGAAAGAAGACTCTTGACCCCATCTTGGCTCAGTCTAGCAATATTATCCTTGAGTACTTTCTATTTTATACTTTCTTTGCATTCGTTTTGATGATTTCTTTATTTTAGCCCAGCATGTATCATGTCATTTTGAGCACTCACGTCTCGTGATCCATTCAAGGATTTCTCCTCAGTAATGGTTAATTGCACCTCAGCTCTCTTGGATAAGAGATTCCTCATTCCAGTCTGGATTTGAACAATTTCTCTGATCTCACCACTCGATCTGTTTGGCCTGTGTGATTCATGTCTGGATTTTATTTCAGTCTTATCTCTCCTTTTCCAGCTCTTACGCTGTGTTCCTACCGACCCACTCATTGTCCGTGGATTGTGTCCCCGATGAGGTTGGTCATGTTTCCTTTCCTTTCTTAGTTAGTTCTCCAGACATGTCTCATCCTTGTCATCCATTTCAGGTGGTTAGTTCGACGTTTTCCGGAGAATTCCTATCGCTTATTGGTTGTGACTGGTGTCTTTTTACCTTGATGCCCGCTTTTCAGTTCTCTCCGCTTCATCTCCATTTCATGTCGCTGTCGCTTTCGTTCCACCTCCTTTCTATTTTGCCTCCGCATCACTTTCGCTCGTTCCCTTGCAAAGCGGACATTAAGGAGGGGCCACTGTTGACACCCATTTTTAGCCCACAAGTTGAGTTATTTCTGTTATTCATCTTTTTTGATGTCCCGAATTAGTCATTATTTTGGAGCTTTCTTGGATGGATTTTGAGCCAATTTTCATTGTTCCATATTGTTTAAGTCTTGGAGATCATGATTTTCTAGAGCCCTGGAGCTTATCTTATCAAATTATGGCTTCCAAGTCAACTTTTGGCCCATTTAGGTCGGCTTCCCTCAAGTAATCGGCTCTCTCTCACTGCGTAGTCCTGAAAGTGGTCCTTTTTCATCTCCTTATGTCCCTTTATTCAAAACATTGTCTTCACCAACGTTGTTCCTCATTCAACCATCTACAATTTCTTCTTCTACGCCGTTGGCCAGTTCTGCCCCGTTTGTGAGCTATTAGCATTTTTCCGGCGTGCTGTGCTGTTCAGAATTCTTTCTCTCTCTTCTAGAACTATTTTCTCCCTCTTCGAATATTTTTCACATCTTACTTTCTTCATAAAAGTTGTTCCTCTCCATTATCTACAATTTCTTATTCTACCACCTTCGCTAGTTCTACCCCGTTTGAGAGATACGCTTCAATTTCCAAAGCCGCGCGTAGTCTGCCCAGAATTTTCCTTCATCGGTGTGAAGGTCTAGTATAGGTGCGTCAGAGCACATGTGACGGTTTAGTATAGATGCGTCAGAGCACTGTGACGGTCCTATACTAGACAGTCACAGTCAAACTTGTCCGAAATCATCCCGTTCGACCCCCAGAGCGTGATGAACCTACCCTAGGCCGTTACATAACTCTGACGGTCCTACGATAGACCGTTACACATAACTGAGAGTCCAATTTATGCTGGACTCTGCCCCGAAAACTGCGCGGCGAGCCTATCTTGCAGAGCCCATAACTTCTTCAATTCTTATCCAAATTGATCCCCATTTTTCCTACTTCTAGCCCTTTATATTATCTTGAATTTGGTTCATAGAAATCAAATTTTCATTAGCAATATATCTCGGGATCTGGGTTGCAAGATCAGGATTTAAGCATCCTAGTACAACTAAAACTCTATTTTCCAGTGCGACGGGGCTACCTTCCAAGAGCCATATCTTCTAGAATCCTCCTCCGAATTGATCCCCGTTTGTTCATATCTCATGTCCTTAGTATTATCTCGAGTTTGATCTAGAGAACTCGATTTATCTTGGACTATATCTCTGGGAATCATGATTAGAAGATGGGGCTTTCTTGCAAAACTCTATAAAAACTGCCCAGTTCACAGTCGCGACGGGGGGGCTCTTTCTTGGTTCAGGGCGAAGTGATGCTTCAACTCCAGCTCACAACTTCGACCCTGGCTTGAAGAGGGAAGTATTAGCTTTCAATTCCATCCTTCTGGGCTTGATTTCATGGTCTATATTCTTAGTTCTCTTCCTCTTAAAATCACAAATCATCACAGTTTCCTGCACTTTTCTGCTACATGCACTTTTGCACATTTTGCATCATCAGTTTCTCTCTATTCTCTCAATCAAATCTCGTGATTTCAAATCTCATGCATGCACAACACACACACACCTATTATTTCCACTGTTCCACAGGGGTTAAAAACCTCCCCCCGGTGCGTTCTCCCTCAATTTCTATCCCTATTTTATCACTACGGGATTGATGCTACACATGCATGTTCTAATAGATTTTTTATCCTTGTTTTGGCTTTGTTTTGTAGGAGAGCATGATACAGCGTGAGGCCCTCTTCCTCTAGCTAGCTGGAAGGAGAGGATGTTTGAATCCACAAGTTCCCCACACCCCGTTTCAAGCGCGATAAAGTCTTTAAGTTCCAAGGTACACAGCACCGTTCTTTACACTTCTTCATCCTTTGGCGTTGAAACCTTTTTGGCGATCACGGTTAGTATTTCTCATCCTTTCATCCCCCTTATCTTTGATTCACATGTTTATGCTTGTATGTATTTAAAGGGGGTGGGATTGGAATCTAATTAAAACAAATCAATAGTCGACACTTCTTCTGCACTTTGAAAAATCAAGTGAAATGAAGTGAATTGAAGGCCAAATGAACCCAACTTGTTATCCACGAAATGATAAACACAAAATGGGCAATATGTGGGTAGCTCAACTGAGAGAAATTGATTTTGGACTAGGGAAATCAAATACCCACACTTGGATGATCAATTCAATTAAACATGCAAGCTTTCATTTCTAATAACCAACACAAATCATTGAAACTGAATTGTTGCACAGAATAGACCAAATTTCAAGTGAGCACACTTCATCCTCATGAATAGCAGTAAAGCCAGGATTGCTTACCTTATCTCCTTCCTTCTGAGCACTTCACTGAACTGAAGATTAAAACATGTTAGGGTCACCAAATGCAATCTAATAACCCTGTGCATCAGAACTTGTTGTCAATGAATTATGAGACAAAATCTGAGGAATGGGCACAATGTCAGAGTAGTAACTCAACGCACAAAAACATTTCAATTAGAATTTGTATTCCTTTTACCCATCACAATTTTTAGTTGGTCACATGGGAGTGTTTCTAATCGACTCAGTTCAACAATCAAACAGACATGGTTTTCTCTTCAGCAAAATCCATTTTAGAGGAAAGTTAGGGAATATGAGTGGGATTGCAGATTCAAAGTGAGTTATGTACTTCAATTGTGGGGGTTCAACAATTGAGTTATTATAATGCATTTTAAGCATGTAGGCAAACAAGCAAGCATACATAGTTATAAAATCAAGCATAAAGGTCCCTTAGGGACGGGTATAAGAAGAATGCAATGGATTTAAGCAATTATGTCCATGAACCATATTAATATGGTTGTGCTTACAAGTAGACGTACTGCTCAACCATTGATGATCAACTAATTCAGGAAATACATTCAAACAATCAAGCTCAGATTCAACATGAGAACAATGAATAATGACTTTCAAAGCAATATGGATGATCATATGTTCTAAGTAACACTAACAGGAATCTCTCCTCCCTACATTTCAATGCAAAATGCTCGGCTTTTGATAGCTTCGCACAGTCCCTTACAATTTTGTATTTGTTTTAAATAGCAACATGACTAGCCTTATGACACGAGGCATGCCCTTTGTTTCAGGAGAAATTCTCGGTTACTCGGTATCGTCATTTATGATAATGTGGATAAGATACTTTCCGATGCGAGTTTCCTCCTTTATTTCAGGGGGGATTCCCGATGTACTCGATATCAAATCACACTTATTCATTTTTGGAGGGACTGACAGCTTTTTCCTCATGAGTCACTTGACTTTAATGTAGGGGTTTAAGAATCCTTAAAAGTGTTTAGTGGAATAACAGAGATCCTTATTGAATGAAGTCAGTTGTATCAAGGTTCCATATGAAGTGAGTGATTGAACATATAGTAGAACATGAATTAGCCTTTTCAAGGTTTTATCTCCCCCTAAGTGTATGCACGGTTGACAAACCAAAATGACCTTGTTAAGATGTGTCATGAGGCATTCATGCCTGAATCAATGCAAGTTCATTTAACAAGGTTGTTTGGTCGTAGAGGACTTCAAAAAGAACCGGGTTATATTATATACATTCAAGCATGTCAAAATGATGTATTCAAGCAAGTTGATTACCGGTACGTGGCAGAGGACATAGGTCCGAAGACCACACTCATGCATAACGAAAGCTTCCAGGTGGACTTAATCCACCTTTCCACTAACGTCATTTTATATACCGGTGAATCATGGCATTCATGCACACGAATATGAGGTATATGCAAGTCAGTACAACAAAGTGACAGATGACTGAAATTTTATTTGTATTCACAAGTGTTCAAAAAGGTGTGATGTGTATGGATGTAAGATGTGTGTGCTTTATGTGTAAAATTCAACTCTATGTAAAATTCAACTCTTATTCACAAAAAGAGACGAGTGTAGCTAGAAGTAACTCTATGAACAGTTGCAAAAGATTGTTGTTCACATACGAAAGTAAAAGTGGAATGTATTACCACATTGGCTCATCAATTTCTTGCCTTGGAGGAGTTTTATTCTATTGAGAGCTTTTTCCATCACAAGGCATCCCTGCAAAACAAGATTTTCATTTTGAGGTTTTTTGAACCCAAGTCATCTTGGGACCCTGGGGGTTAGCTGCACCACGACTTGTAGCTTTCCACATTTTCGTTGCATTCAGATCGTCAAGGTGCAATAACGAGCAATCATTCATGACATGTCCCACATAACCACAGTATTGACAATACACACGTGGTTTCAATTTCTTTGGTAGAACATAAGCATTGGGCTTTTGAGCATGTTTGGGGGGTCTCTAATTTTGAGTGTGCAATTTAGGTTCGACATTTAACAACCAACAGAATTTCATAGTATGACCCATTTTTTCACAATGAAAGCATTCAACCTTCTTTTTCTGATGAACTTGAGATTTATTGTTATGCATCTTACAAGCATTCAAGTCATCTTCTTTCATTAAGCTACAATCATGCATTAAATGTCCAAGCTCACCACAATAGTGACATGAAGTATTGTTGTGTTTTGGAGGTTGGGATTTCACATCAAGTTTCTTTGCATGCATAATGGACTTTTGTTTGATAGATGAAGAGGTATTTGGTGTACTTGAGGAGCTAGAAGCATGCACAAATGAAGTTTTTCTTTTCAGATTAAATGCTTCCTTTTTACTAGGATTGTATCCTAGTGTCCTTCCCTTTGGAAGTTCACCTTAGTTCCCAAGAGTTTGTTTAGATTCTCCTCCCCACTCATGAATTTTCCCAATGACCTATTCAAATCAGAAATCTCAGATTGAAGAGATGCTACATGAAGTTGATATGAGATAATCTGATTTTCACAAGAACTGACCTTTTCATTTAGAGTGGCATTTATCGTCTTGTAAGATTCTATTTCCTGTTCTAGAATACTTACATTGTCACTCTCTTGAGAGACCATGGACTTGCCTTTTTCAAATGTCAAAAGTCTTTCACACATGGTTCTATTCAAGTGCTTTAGTTTTTCAAGTTCGGATTTCAGCAAATCGTTTTCTTTCTCAGATTTCTCAATTTTGTCCAGAAGGGACTTGGCAACAATTTCAGAGTCAAGTAGTTTATCAAACATTTTTTCATCGTCTGACAATGAATCTAACTTGTTCTTTAGAGTTCTTTCACTTTTCTCAAGCAAGGTAACTTTACATCCCAAGAGTTCATTTTCTTTTTCCAGTTCGTCAATTTTTGAACTTAGATCAATGCATTTCACACAAGAAGAATTATCATGGATATTTTCATTAGGCCTTTTCTTCAGTGCGTTGTTTTCATGTTTCACCTTTTGATATTTTTCTGACAGTTTATCATAGGCATCTACTAAATCTTCGAAAGATAATTCATCTTCATCTGATTTAGAGCTTACCTCCTCAGCACTTTCATCACAGGTTTGATAGATATCATCAGCCATTAATCCCTTTAGTCCTTGCTTCTCTTCAGCTAGCATCAATTTGTCCATAATTTCTTTGGCGGTTCTGCAAGAGGTGACAAACGTAAACCTGTTAGTATTGACAGAATTTTTTAGCAATCTCAAAATTGTAGCATTTTCATGACTCTTTAGTCTATCTTGGTTGGACCACTTGGTCTCATCCCGAGGCAGCTTATGAGGACCATCATTAACTAATTTCCACAAATTTGGATCAATTGAGTTTATGGTCCTACACATTCTTCCCAGCCATGAGTTAAAGTCATCACCATTAAAAATAGGTAAAGAAGTCAAAGAAGTAATATCTGAAGAAGCATTCATCATTCAAAACTACACTAGGATCCCTCTGAAGATCGTTTGATCTAATATAACAGAGCCGGGCTCTGATACCAATTGTTGGGTCCCACAGTGTAGTGGCACGGATCTAGAGGGGGGTGAATAGATCCCTCTCTAAAAATTAAGACCAATTAAAATAACTTGAAAGGCTTCTCAATCAAACCTCACCAAACGTGCAGGTGACAAGATCACACACGGAGATTTAGCAATTTGAACTAGCCGTATACATTGACAAATTTAGCATCGATGTGCAACGTAGTTCATAATCCATCCTGTGAATGGTGGTAGAGGATAAGGAACAAACACACAACCGATCACACAAGCACAAAGATTTTTAGGTGGTTCGGGACCACGACGGGTACCCTACATCCACCCCTCACCACCTCGGTGAGGCTTCACTAAAATGCTACACGAGGTAGCACATGGGGACGAACCCCAATACACCTCACACTGCTCGACGGTAGCAAACCACACACACACGAGGGCGAACCCTCAACACGGTGCTCAGCACCACACACACACACACCAAGACAGGGAACACACCCCAACAGTCAATCCACAGTCGGAGACACCGCTCCGAACACACACAGTTTTCTTCAGTTTAAGAGATGGACACAGATGTACATTTGGAAGCTCAATAAGCACAAATCTTCAAAGCAATCTCACTAGACATCAACTAAGCACTAGACTGTAACAAGTAAGAACAAGGATGGGTTGAGAGAACTCCTGAACGTCAAAGATGGGATTTGGTTCGTTGATGACTTCTGGGGATGAACAGATTGACGAAGATGTCCTCACGAAGCTTCTTTGGTTCAGATCGGAAGAAGGGACGCAGATGCTTCAGTCCCCTTTAACTTCCCTTGACTCACCATCAAGACCATGGATGATGGAGAGATGATTACCCATGGTGCTTCAGCAAACTCACTGCAGGAGGATAGATTACTAGCTTCTCTTCCCTTGAATCGAACTCAGAACAACTTGGGGAGAGGCATCATTCAGCTCCGGCTGGACTCCCTGCAGAAACCCCAAAAATGAAAATTTCATTCGATGCTTTCTCTCTTCTTAAAGAAATCCTATCACCTATGATTTATATCAACAGGGATGGAGGGGACACGTGGAGGACATCAGCCCCCAAGGGCCAATCACAATAGGGCACTAAAAAAGAGGAAAGGGGCAAGGGCTCCGGCCGCCGCGCGAACCGGCAAATTTCCCGATTGCCGGAAAGTGTCGACCCCATGGATCGACACTCGCGTTCGGGCAAGATAGAACAACGCCCAAACAGAACCTAGCGTAGAAAGTGTCGACCCTTGGGGTTGACACTTTCTACCTGTGGCATGGAAACAAGCCACGGCAGAAAGTCCCGGAATAAGTGTCGACCTTGTGGGTCGACACTTATGTCCAGGGTTCTGAAAAATGAACCCAGACAGAACCTAGTGATAAAAAGGTCGACCCCGTGGGTCGACTTTTTATCCCCAAGTTCGAAGACATAAGAGGGCCAGCTTAGAACACCAGACCCTTGGACAAAGTGTCGATCCATGGGGTTGACACTTTTCCTGACATAATGCAAACTAAATAAAACATGCACATGGGTAATTTAAAAAGGATGATACATTAAATATGAATACATGTAAGAGAGAAATGGGTATTAAGTACCCCAAATCATAGATATACCAATTAGAGATTTTTAGGGAATCACCTTGAGAGATGTCCATCCATTTTTCACAATTAACCTCCTCCTACCATTCAACCAAAGCAACTTACCATTTTGTTAGTCCACATTCATGTGAAGATCCAATTGGAAGATATCCAATGTGGTCTTTATATTCAATGCTGTTCGATACACCTGTCACATTGCATACTGGAAGTTAGTCTTCCATAACACTCAATTTCTAAAAATTGAAATCTATCTCTCATTATTCACTTAATTTCACACTTAAGATCCTGCATCACAACCGTTAAGTGAATCAAATAGGGAAGAGTTAGAAGAGTTTCAACCAGTTCAGTCGGAGACTATTCTTTCTCACTAGCTCCTGTAAGTATATCAAAGCACATGTCAGTTAACATCATCAAATCAGTTGGCCGTGACATATACTAGCCCGTTCATACAAAATGGAGTTTGCTCAGTTCATTTCAAATCCACAACAACATATGCAAATTGTTTACATGGAGGCCAGTCACATGGTATTTAGTTCATCATCAAAATTTCTTAAAACACGGTTGTGCACGGGGTTCAATAGAGTATTAGTACTATTTTGAAAATTTTAAATTGGTCAGTAATATCCATGTCTTTTGTACACTCTATCTTTGTGTGGAAAAATCATTGTGTCAAAAAATTATTACCGCTCTGATTGACACGATCGTTTTAAGACTTGTCACGCATACCGGGTCCCTTCCGCGCTCGGGGCATGACAATCTTTTGTGGTATCAGAGCCAAGGATTTCAATTTCCTAGGAAAACCCAAGTCCATGGATATGTTTACTCCCTACACCCAGTGAGATGGATAGAGCCATGTGTTAATTTCTATAATGTCACCCTACCTTATAATTATACATGATATTTATTATGTTTAAATTCCCTTATAGGATTATGGCCACTAAAAGAGCTCAATGGCGCGAGATACAATGCACCGTGCAAGGTCTTATGCTGGCACTACAGCAAGTGCCGCAAGGCGTTGCTAATCGTGGAACTGGTGATCTCCACAGAGGTTTTGGTAACATGAACCCATCAAGGTTCACGGGTTCGGTTGACCCCGAGGATGCAAAGAACTGGCTAAAAGAAATTGAAAGAATTTTCCATGTAATGCAATTCACGGATGAAGAAAAGGTTCTACTGGCCACATTCCAACTGGAGCGGGACCCTCGATGTTGGTGGGAATCTGTTGAAGCAACATTGCCCGGTGACCATGTCACATGGGATGAGTTTGTTGAACATTACAAAAACAAGTACTCCTACGACCGCATTCATGAGAAGAAGGTTGCGGAATTTGGCACACTAAAACAATGGGCCTGAAGGTGGCCGAGTATGAGGCTCAGTTCTCAAGACTATCTAGGTATGCACCCCACATGGTGTGTACTGAAAAGATTAAGGCAAGAATGTTCCTCAATGGACTTCGGCCCCATTACATTACACAACTTGCGTCGATGGACATTTAAGTCTATTCAGAAATAGTTCGGCGTGCCCAGTTGCTAGAGGATGCCACTGAATTTTCTGATAAGATTCGAGGAAGGGATAAGAAGGAACCTGCAACAAGCCTAGGAAATTTCAAACCATCATTTAACAAGAAGAGGTTCTACAATGGAGTGGGATCCTCCAAAGAAAAGAAATTTCAAAAGAATGACAAGCCATTATCCACCACCACACCGTCTAAGGAGGTTTGCAAGTATTGTGACAAGGCTGGTCTTAAGACTGAGGAATGCTGGAGGAGACTCGGAGCCTGTCTCTGATGTGGAAGCCGAGAACATCGAATCCCTGATTGCCCATTGATGAATGAGCAAACCAATAAATATGAGAAGCGTCTGACAAAGAAACAAGGCCGTTTGCAAGCTCTCCTCGAAACGGAACCCACGGAAGGTGGAATTATGGAAGGTACACTAACTGTTTGTTCTAAGACTGCTAATGTTTTATTTGATACTAGAGCAACTCATTCATTTGTTTCCAAGAAATTTGTTGCTTCATTTTCTAAGAAACCTGAACTGTTAGATTTGGTGATATCTACACCTCTTGGGAACGAGTCCGATATCACACATCACTACCCAAACTGTAAGGTTATGGTTACAGGAAACAATCTACCTGTCAACCTGATATGCCTAGATATGAAGGGGCACGATGTCATACTAGGTGGCGACTGGTTATCCACATACCTAGCAACTGTAGACTGCCGGAATGGCAAGGTAACTTTTATGAATTATCCAGAGCTGGTTTTCATTGGCCCTCAGAATAGATCACCTCTTATCTCAGCTCTCGGAGATAGTAAACTCATAAGTAAAGGATGTGTGGCTTTAATAGCATTTATGACTGCCACGGAAGTCGAGGAGTCTAAACTTGAAGACATCCATGTAGTTCGGGATTTTCCCAATGTCTTTCCAGAAGAATTGCCCGGCTTACCCCCAGAGAGGGAAGTGTCATTCACAATAAACCTTATTCCTGGTGCTGGTCCTGTCTCTAAGGCACCTTACAGAATGTCCCCCGCTGAGCTGAAGGAACTAAAAGAGCAACTAATGGAGTTATTGAAAAAGGGCTTCATCAGGCCGAGTACTTCCCCATGGGGAGCACCCGTACTATTTGTCAAGAAGAAGGACAGATCAATGAGACTCTGTATTGACTAACGGCAGTTGAACCACCTCACAATCAAGAATAAATACCCGCTGCCGAGAATTGATGAGCTGTTCAACCAACCATCTGGAGCTAAATACTTCTCCAAGATTGACCTACGATCTGATTATCATCAACTAAGAATCAAGGAGGAAGACATTCATAAAACTGCGTTCTGAAGCAGGTATGGGCATTACGAATTTACTATTATGCATTTCGGACTAACAAATGCCCCTGCAGCTTTTATGCAGTTAATGAACAGCACCTTTAGGCCACATCTGGATCAATTCATTGTGGTCTTTATTGATGATATTTTAATTTATTCAAAGTCTGAAGAAGACCATGAAGAACATATGAAGAAGGCATTATAGATATTGAGGGAAAATAAATTATATGCCAAATTTACCAAGTGCAGGTTTGGGCTCGAGGAAGTATCCTTCTTGGGCCATGTAGTCTCGAAGAACGAGATTTTTGTAGACCCATCAAAGGTCGAAGCCGTGAAGAATTGGGAACGACCAACAAATGCAACGGAGATTCAAAGCTTCTTGGGTCTATCTAGTTACTACCGGCGTTTCATCAAGGTCTTCTCAAATATTGTTGTTCCTCTCACCAGGCTAACTCGCAATGAAGTCCCTTATGAGTGGAATGAAGACTGTGAGAAGAGTTTCCAATCTTTGAAGGATCTCTTGACCACTGCTCCAGTCTTGTCATTACCAATTGAAGGAGAGAAGTACGAGGTGTATACCGATACTTCTGGTATCAGCCTCGGTTGTGTATTGATGCAAAATGGAAGAGTCATTGCATACTCTTCCCGGTAATTAAAGAAGCACGAAGAGAACTACCCGGTGCATGATTTAGAGCTAGACGCGGTGACATTTGGCTTAAAGATCTAGAGACACTATCTCTACTGAGAATAATTCACAGTAGACTCCGATCACAAAAGACTCAACTATTTATTCTCTCAAAAGGAGCTGAACATGCAGCAAAGGCGTTAGCTCGAATATCTCAAGGATTTTGACTTCACTATACAATACCATCCTGGCAAGGGTAACTCTGTAGCAGATGCCCTCAGTCGGAAGCCGATAGCAATTTTGGCCAGTTGTATGATTCAAGAATGGAAGTTGCTGGAGAAATTCTATGAACTCAATATAAGTACAGATGAGAAGAACGGGTGTATTACTCTATCCCACATGAGTCTACATCTAGATTTGCTACCTGAAATTAATAAGCTACAAGAAGAAGATCCTGCATTGGCAGAAATAAAGGACAAGCTAGACGAGAGACTCAATTTCAAGCTGGCACCCGATGGTAGGTTGCTATTCCATGAACGGACATGTGTACCCGACTGTCCTGAGTTGAAGAAGAAGGTTCTTGAAGAAGCTCACCGATCAAGATACACAATTCACCCTAGAGCCACTAAGATGTAGCAAGACTTGAAATGGACTTTCTGGTGGCCTAATATGAAAAGGGAGGTAGCGGACTTCGTATCTCGCTGTCTGACATGCCAACAAGTGAAGGCGGAACATCAAAAACCCGCTGGAAAATTACATCCGCTAGATATTCCCAAGTGGAAATAGGAGGATATCGACATGGATTTTATCATGGGCTTGCCTAAGTCTAGGGGCGGACATGATGGAATTTGGGTAATTATCAACCGTCTAACTAAATTGGCTCATTTCTTGCCCTTTAAGAGTCGATGGTCAGTTGATATCCTGCTGCTTTGTATATCAAAGAGATGGTTAGATTGCATGGAGTCCCTATGTTGATCGTATCTGATCGAGACCCATGCTTTACTTCCCATTTCTAGAATAGTCTAAAACACTCTCTGGGGACAAAACTCAATTTTAGCAGTGCTTTTCATCCCCAGACAAATTGTCAGATTGAAAGGACAAATCAAGTTGTTGAAGATATGTTAAAGGCATGTATTATAGATTTCGGCGGTAGCTGGCATGACCACTTACCCCTGGCCGAATTTTCCTATAACAACAGCTATCAAGCCAGTATCCAAATGGCACCTTTCGATGCACTTTATGGCAGGAGTTGCCGATCTCCAATATGCTAGGTTGAAGTCGGCGAAAAACAAATGCTAGGCCCAGATATGGTAATAGATTCAATTGAGAAGATACACCTTATTCGAGAAAGACTCAAGATAGCACAGTCCAGACAAAAGTTGTATGCTGACAATAGAAGAAGAGATCTGGAATTTTAAATAGGAGACCATGTTTTTCTCAAGGTCTCTCTCGGCCGAGGTATTAGAAGACTCGGCGTTAAGGGCAAGCTTACACCATGGTTTATTGGTCCATTCGAGGTATTGGAAAGAGTGGGCGAGGTGGCTTATCGCATTTCCTTGCCTCCACAACTATCAGAAGTGCACAATGCATTCCATATTTCCTTGCTGAAGAAGTATGTGCACGATCCTTTCCACGTCATTGACCACAATGACTTAGTGATACAGAAGGACCTTACCTATGAGAAAAAGCTGATGAAGATCCTCGACCAAGAAGTCCGAGTTCTGAGGAACAAGACGATCCCTATGGTGAGAATCTAATGGAATCAATGCTTAGAATAAGAAGCTACATAGGAAATCGAGGAGTCTATGAGAAGAAGATTTTCGGAGCTATTCTAGTCCGTAAGTACTCCACACCCTCCATGTCTCCTTATATGGAGTTGAATTTGGGGACCAAATTCTTTTAAGTGGGGGAGGGTGTAGCACCCCGATAAAAATAAAAGAGAAATCAAACTTTTTCCTAAATAAATAACTCTAAATACCATAGCCATGTACTTGATAAGGGCCACTATATGTATACACATGTGTTTAAGAGAGCCAAACATCACTTAAAGACCAACATACCAACCCATAGGTAACATTATAGAAGCTTTTCCCTTTTTCCCGCACAAAAGGAAAGGGCGCCCCTTACCTGGGCGCCATTTAAAATTTGACTGGGTCAACCCAGTAATGGGCGGCCCCTCAGGAGGGCGCCAATTCTCCTTTGACCAGTCAAACCATCCGAATGGGCGCCCCTTGCTTGGGCGGCATTTACACTGCTACATGCCCCCGTAAAAGGCCGTCATTTATTTGGTGCCCTAGTACAGGGTGCCATTTCTTTAGCCCCCCCCCCCAAACCATTATTCCATTGGTCTACAAACACATTAATGGCACTCCGTTGGCCTACAAACACTTTAATGGCATGGAAAGTGCCCGTTGGGGAGACGATGGCCTGAATCAACAGATCTGGATCTGAGTTTTTGGGTGCATAGTGATTGTGCACTTATAAATGGGTTATATCAAGGGATCTGAGAAGGAAAAATACCTCGCAGGAGTTATTTTTCTCTGTTCGTGCGTTCTTCTTCCTGCTACTACGTAAGGAGGCCGCTTCCTCTTCTTCTTTCTTCTTCCTTCGGCTTCTTGTACCTCGTTATTCACGCCAAAAAGGTAGGTGTTCTCAAGATCTGACCCAACTACTAGCTAATATAGGGGTAACATCGCATGCATGCGTAGAACTAGTAGAGTTCATCTTCCATGTGATATAGCATGTTACACGGGTTTTTATGTAGATCAAATATACCTTGTTACACTGGTTTTATGATCGAATATATAGACGTTTTACGGAATCAAAAATCACTGCCTTCAGGTAATGGGCTCCCATCACTGGGTCGCCCATTGCTGAATGGGTGACCCAGTGATGGGCGCCCATTAATTGAAGACCCTTCAACCAGTCACCAATTCGTTTTCATGTAATTAATAGTCACCATGTTAGAAATTTTATATCTATGAAACTAAACCATAAAGTTCTTGCATGAGTATGATTTTGTGACCCTGATATTTTTCTCTATCTATCCATATCCTTATTTCTTGATTCCGAGAACTTTAGAAATCATGAATACTAACTTGTGTCTCAAAACGTACTTGCACGGTGCGTAGAAGACCCAGATGAATGGGCGCCCCTGACCAGGGCGCCCCTGACCAGGGCGCCATTTACTTAATTAATGACCCTCTGTAGGGTCGTCAATCAAACGATGACACTATAGAGGGGCGCCATTTCTTTCGGGCATACAAGAAGAAAAAAAATGAAAACTTGAATGGGCGCCCTTTCAATCAGGCGCCCATTTCCTAAATCATGGCAGCCCTCTGGGCGCCATTTCCTGGATAATGGCAGCCCTCTAGGCGCCATTTACTAAAATAAAGGCTACCCCATGGGCGCCATTTTGTTAAATAATGGCACCTGTCTTGGCGCCATTTCCCTGAGTCCTGATTCTTGGACTTTTCCGAGCCTATCTTGTCATAGAATAGGCTCCCCTTTGTGAGGCCGCCAATTCTAGATATAATGGCTACCCGAATGGAGCCAATTCAGTAACCTGTGGCAGCCTTTGAGGCGCCAATTCCACCCAGATTCCCGACTTGTCTCGTGTTTTATGCCATGTTAACCGTAGTTCATCTTTACACACAAATATGTCCTTGAACTTCATTCCATGTTGATCTACCTTATATATATCTTACAATGGTTAAACCCTTGGAATTCTATATTGGCTATAAATGAGAGTGGATGTCGAACAAATACATGACTCAATGATGTGCATATAGGGCTCGGTCTGGTCCTGGGAGGAGCACCCAAAGGTACTTGTGCCCATGAGAGTTGATTGACCACAGTGTTTAAGCATTGCACCGAAGTACTTGCTTGCTAGACTTTAGACATTCCACTCACTCTCTCGTGACACTACTTGCTTGACTTCACTTGCGTGGCCCGGAATGGGCAATTACTTGACTTGCGTGGCCCGAAAAAGGGCAAAGTATTTGCTTGATTGAAATAGCCAATTCCAGTTACATATACTTGATGTTGCACGTACTTGATATTACATGTGCTTGATATTACTTGCTTTAACATTGATTCTTACTTCTTGGAAAAATATTGTGCAACCACTTGCTAGTACCTCATTGATACTTGAAATCATGCGATGTTCATTCTATACAGTTCTTGATTCTCGCTTGTCTTGCATGCATAGCTAAACCTGCATTGCACATAATATGTAATTTACTTAAAGATTGTTAGAACTTGAGATGTAATTCCTACTGAGCGATTCGCTCACCTAGTTGCATTCTAACATTTTTCAGGTAACTTGGATAGCAACCACCACCCGGATGGGAATGAGACCGAGTGATGAGTGCTAGAATCACTGATTGTTGAACTGTCAGCTAATCGTGTCTTTTGTATCTTAAGTCCTTACTTTGTATTTCCTGATATGTTAGTGGTTAGGACATGTTAAGGCTTGTAATCTCATGATTAGTATGGGTCCTTACCATTATGATTATGATGGAGTCTTAGTACTATTTTGGAAATTTTAAATTGGTCAGTAATATCCATGTCTTTTGTGCAATCTATCTTTGTGTAGAAAAATCTTTGTATGGAAAAATTATTACCGCTCTGATTGACACGATCATTATAAGACTTGCCTTGTGCACATAAAAGGTCGGTGCACATCTACCTTGTTCATATAGAAGGTCAGTGCACATTTGCCTTGTGCACATAGAAAATCAGTGCACATCTGCCTTATTCATTCAGAAGGTCGATGCACATTTGCAGTGCTCATCTTCAAGTCTGAGCACATGCACAGATTCCCGTCTTCGCAAGTCGGTGCACATGCACATATAAAGATGGAGCACATTCACATCGTTAGTTTGTTAAGGTCAGTGCACATGCACTACTTTGCTCTGACTGGTCGGTGCATCAATTGTTATCTCACTAAGACATGTCGAAGCACATACTTTAGTATGTTGCTTCAAGTCTGTGCATTTCTCAAGGTCTGTGCACATGATGCAACAAGGTTTATGCACATGTGCAGACCAAAGTCGATGCACATGTAGATTCACGTTAACAAGTCTGTGCATCAAAATCCATGCTCTAAGGCATTTGCATATACATTCATATTATGGGTCTGAGCATAATTTTTTTTTGATTACTGCCTAAGTATGAACTCTAACGTATACGGTGTTTGACTAAATGCCTATCTTCTGATTGTCAGGATTAAGTCAAACATCAAGTGTATCATAGCAGTAGAAATTCAAGTGGAGCATGTCATCCAAGATTCCAATAATTGGCACGTGATTCAATGCTAATACTGTTATGATATTCTGCCACATGCATCATCTTATCATCTGCACCTGACACGTGGACTTCAAGCAGAGCATCCCTTTTTGAATTTCCTTGGGCGGGAACATGTTTCCCACACGCCACACTGTCACACCCCATACTCTATACCGTCGAGGTATTGTCTGCTTTGGCTTACCGGCCTCACAGTTTTGTCCCTTTCTAACAGTGATCAGCTCCAGAATGGGGGACTTCCCGGGCAGGTCATCTATCCCAGTACTACTCCTCATTAAGCACGCTTAACATCGTATTTCTTTATAAGAACTGAGCCGATACTTAAAAAGGTGCCTCGGTGATATAGAGTACAACTTAGCTATATTTGAGAGTGTTATTGTCACGCCCCGAACCGATAGCAGTGGGAAGCAGTGCTCGGAACGTGGCAGCGAAACAGTCATGATAATTAGAGCAGAAAATGAATAAACACGATAAATAATATTCAAACACATGGAGGCCATTAATTTGAGGAAAATGTAATTTTTATTGATATTTGGAAATTGAATTACAAATTTGACTAAATTTTACAATAATAGACTCAATAAAAGAAATAAAGAAGAAAAAATGGCAAGACCCACCATACTAACTAGACCCAAGAAAACAAAAAGACTCAGGTCTCTAAGTTCCAAGTTCACTCGATCATGCTGACCCGTTCCCAATTTTAAGCGTCCATCTACCGCGTTACCTGAAAAATGTTAAAGTAGGGAGTGAGCGAGAAGCTCAGTAGGAATTACACTCTATCACATGTTAGTATTTAAATAATTTACCATTTCATAAAGATGCATAAACGATGCGTAAAATATGAGTAAAGCAGACTAAATAACAGCACGAACAGGTGATTACTAACATAAGGTTGGAATAGAGATATTGCAGTCAAGATATCAAGAGCAAGTAACTAGAACTTCATGTGAATGGCCATTTATCAAGTCAAGTCATGTCACGCAAGCAAGCAACTTCACGCATTCAAGCATGTATAGCAAGTATCACGAGAGTGTGGAATGTCATAGACTTAACACGCTAGATAGTACTCGGTGACAATGCCACACCTAGTCATTCATCTCCTCGGGGCACAAGTACACTTCGGGTGCTCCTCGCAGGACCAGATTGGGCCCTTTATAAAGATTGCCGTGGCATTGATTGGTTGGATCAAAGATCCCACAAAATCTAGACATCTACAATATTTAATGGCCAAGAGTTCCAAGGTCCAGCTATGTAGTACAAGATGATACATGTAGGAAAAGGAAATTCTTGAAGGATTTCCAAGGATAAGCTCGTTAACGAGAAATAATATTCATACATAAGTCATTACAAGGAATGACTTGCAAGGAAAGGATTAGGCTGTAGACCCATCAAGGTCACATTCTAGGGATAGAATAGCCTAGAGAGGCTAAAGGGAATAACATGCAATCAAACCACGAAATCTCAAATCTGGAAAAAACTGGCTATGAGGTGGTCAAGGAACAACCACAATCAACATTAAAACGGTCTATATTGGACCACTAGAGTCGTTACTGGGCCAAAGAACGAATCCCAGCTAGTCTGAAGAAAATGGTCTTGGTGATGACCGTAAGGTTGTTATGCAGTCCAGGGCATGACCGCAAGCAGGCCCAGGCAGACAGGCCATACGAACTTGGTTTGCCAAGCATAAAAATCATGAGTCGACAGGTACAGGCTTTGATGGTACAACCTTCCCGGCGTCCTAGTGGGAATCCCAGGCTCGCGGGTGTTGATTTATTTTGCTTCCTTCTTTTGTGGGTTTGTGATGTATGATAAAGATGATAAGCAAAAATCAATGATCTCAATCAACCCAAGGACATGTGAACCATGAACCTAGGCAATCCGAACAAGCTCTAGCATGGGCATGCTATCTCAACCAAACTAATCTAAAGAAAGTAAAGAAAAACACACGCCGGGGCGTGGAGCAAAAGCAAATAAAACACACCGCGTGGGTGGAACTAGCAAAGGAATATGAAGATATGAGAGAAATCAATGTCCAATACTAAGGAAAGAATGTGATCGCCACCAAAGTAAACACAAGCCAAAGACTTGAAAATACCTTGGAAATAGGTGGATGAAGCACCCGCCCACGGGAGAGAGAAACCAGTGAAATCTGTAGATCAGCTGAATGTAACGGTCCAAACCCTGTGCGTCACAGCAGTGTGACGGTCGCAAGATGCACCGTTATATGAACCTGACACGTCTTCTCAAGACCGTCAGAAAACCTGTAGAAATAGCTTATGAATTCTTTAAACTCCAAATCTTCCAGCCGGCCAGAAGACTTGGGCCTCGTTTGATGAACCTGTGAACCTGCCAAGGAACATGCAACACAAGAAAACAAACCCAGATCAGCCCTTTAAACAAGCATAGCATCAATTCTTAAGGAAATTAAGATCATTCAAAAGGAAAGGGAAGTACTGGGAAAGTTTTAGTTTTTTAACCCCTCTGGGCGTTTTAAAAGATGGGAAGATGTTTAGATGATGAAAACAGATGAAGAACGTGGAATAAGGAAGAGGAACAATGCTTTGAGAACAAGAGGAAGAAAAACACAAGTGTGACAATGATGGAAACTCAAACACAATGAAACAAATACTCCCTTCACCGTGAAGCAGATGGACGTGAGGAACAATTCTCCTTGGTTGGATGTGGCTCCAGGATGCGGCAGCACTTCGACGTAAACTCCAGATCTTCCTCTCTTAGGCCATAAAGTCAAGGGTGCTATTTATAGGCCCTCAAAATCTCTGGTCGAGCAGAGGATAACCCAGCAAGAAAAGAGGATAACTCTTAGCAAAAACTCGAATATAATATCACCAAGAGTCCATAGAAACAAACAGAAAGTTCTGAGGATCAGATTTGGAAGAGAAATCACAAGATCAAACTCTTATCTCGACCATGGAGTAGCAGAGAAAAGGCCTGAATTGCCAGGACTCTCTGTTGGATGTAACGGCTGCACGACAGACCGTCAAAAGGAAATAACGCATTAGAGGGATACCGTCACATTCAACCTTATCTCAAAAGAGATAAGATCAACGGAAGAAGATCAAAACAATAGGACTCTTGAATGAAAGTAACGGCCATGGGTGAACGCATTAGAGGGACGTAACGGCTGCACGACAGACCGTTAGAGCCAACGGATAAGCAAAAGATAAGGATTGGAACAAAGCCCTTAACTTGCAGGACTCTTCAAGATGTAACGGTCCAGGGCTGATGCGTCAGAAACCTTAAAAATATCAACGGAAGCAGATCAAAACAATAGGACTCTTGAATGAAAGTAATGGCCAAGGATGAACGCGTTAGAGAAAAGTAACGGCTGCACGACAGACCGTTAGACTTAATGGATAGGCAAAAGATAAGGATTGGAACAAATCCCTTAAGTCGTAGGACTCTTCAAAATATAACGGCCATGGGCACATGCGTTATAAAGGAAGTAACACTCATGGTGCAGACCGTTAGAAACAATAAGGATCAAAATGATAAGATCTTGCTAAGCTTCATCAAACGAGAAATCACGGAACCATACTCAACCAAGGAGAAGACCCATGAAATAAACTTCAAACTGATGAAGGAGACTAAACGAAGGAATGAATAACTTGGAGCATCACATAGAATGAACAAGGAGATGACCCGACTTCTCGGTCATAAAATGGGTGTCAACAGATGCCCCTCCTTAACATCCTCTTTGCAGGGGAGCGAGCGGAGGTGAAGCGAAAGCGAAATGGAACATGGAGATGAAGCAGAAATGAAGCGGAGTGGACCAAAAAGTGGGCGTTAAGGTAAACGACACCCGTTCTTCACCAACAAGCGATAGGAATTTTCTGGAAAACTTCGAACTGATCACAAGGAAATAGCTAACCAAAGGATGCAAGTCTGGATAAACTAACAACTAAGGAAAGGAAATATGGCTAGCCGCCGGAGGCAACGGAAAGGAAAGAGAACTGACTAAACTCCAGACAGGAATCTTCAGCCAACCAGATCAAGCGACAGATTGAAGGAAACCTTCGAATTCAGAGTGGAATGTCTCTCCTTATTCGAGATCAAGAACACAGCTATTCACCATCATTGAGACACCTCGAACAGATGAAGATCATGAATGCTTAAAGAATGCGTATGATGTATGCTGGGCTAAAGAAAAAGAAATCGTTAAAACGAATGCAAAGAAAGATAAAATAACAAGATACTCGAGAATAATATTGCTAGATCGGAGAAATCAGGGTCAGGACAATATCTGCAACCACGGCGTGCAAGATAGAACCATCGTCCCCAAATTTTTCCAACCTAACGGCCTATCCAACGATTAAACATGTGAACTTAGATCATCATCATTTTTTTAAAGGGAACATCAGATCCCAGAACACATGAATGACCAGTCGGTTCTTGAGATAATATATCATAGATAACATATAATAATGCATTAAGGGGATAAAGAATCGAGATACAATAACTGACTTACCTGCCTGACGAACAGCATGATGTTTTTCATAATTTCTCCATGAGAAAAGAGGTTATCCAATGATAATAAATATGAGCATGAAACGAGGCATAACCACTCATATGCATGAGAAGCATCAATAATGTGCATCATGAAAGAAAATGTAATCATTCAAGTATCAAATAGACCATTTTATTCATCAAGAAATTTGCAAGCTGTAACGGTCTACTGAAAGGGCGTCACACAAAGTAACGGACCAGGGCAGGACCGTTAGAGACTAGGCGGTTCACATTCTTCAATAAAATAGTTCAAATCCATGTAACGGTCTCAGGAGTACGCGTCAGAGACTGTAACGGTTGGACGACAGACCGTCATATTTCGTGAGCGTTCAAAAAAACAAACCGAACGGTCACAATCTTCATTCAACATTCATTCAAGCCTCAAACGCCAAAGCGCTCCCAAAAAACCCCAACCGAGGAGACCACCGGCGACCACCACCCAGATGGCCGGCGACGAGGGTTCCCGGCCACCGAAGAAGAGGGAGAGAATGATGAAGAAGAAGGTGATTTGCCGCCTTCACCGCCGGATAGAGCGAGAAACCGTCCCGCCCGTGGAGGAAGAAACTAGGGCGAGGAGAGAGCCAAGGGTGGAGGAGGATGTTCCCACAGCCGAAGAGGATCAAGGGGAGATTCCCCTGGACGAGGTAGAACCCAAGGAACAGGAGAAGAAGAGGAAGAGGGTCCAAGACCGAGAGGTGGGCCGCCCACCCCATTTTCCAAAATTTTAATTTTTTTTGTGTTTTTATGTGCATTCATGTGTGAATGGGGGGTAGAAAATGGGTCTATGAACCCATTAGGATCCATTGTAGGCCTTTTGGCCAAAGTGGGAAAGCCACGGAATGCGAGGGAAAAATGCCCTCTAGCAGAGAATGTGACGGTCCTTCTAGAGATCGTCACAAGCCTAACGCGCCACCTTGGATGCGTTAGAGACAACTAACGGCCCATCCCAGGGCCGTTATAACCACCAGAGGCCAGAACTTATTTTTTATGTTTTCAATCATTCAGTTTTTTGTTTTGTTTTTCATTTTAAATGCTTATGCAATGACTCTATGATGCAATTGACTAACTTATGCTCTAAAATGAATGCAGGGAAAGAGACGGACGAGAATCTCTTGGCTTCAGATCCGGGCGGTGTACCAGGCACTGCCCGATTACCAGAGGGAGAGATTGTCCGGCATGGGGTTCGCCGAGGTGCTGAGCATCGAGGTGATCCGGATGGATACGCCACTGCTATACGCTTTACACGAGTGATGGGATCCGATCAGCAGGGCATTCATCTTCCCGTGGGGTCACATGATCCCGACATTGGAAGACATGGCGAGGATTGCCGGACTGCGGGTGCACGGAGCTGCAGTGACAGGATGGACTTACCAAGACTACCGAGAGATGGCCCAGGAGCTGTTGGGGCTAGACTTGATCAGACCGGGGCAGACGTCATCTCAGCTCTCGAGATCAGTACTGCAGAAAAGCCTAGGACTGAGAGGAGTAGCGGTAGCTGTGGGAGAGCTACCAGAGGAGCATCTGGGCAGAGTGATTGACCAGGTGCGCCCACAAGTGGCGGCAGAGGCGGGACCAGAGGGAGATCGCGTCCTGAGGCGATTCCTGATGCTACTGTTCGAGAAGCTCCTATTCGCGACTCGGGCAGATGTCATCAGCTGCAGGCTGCTACCGATGATCAGAGATTCTGGCAGAGTTGGAAAATACGCCTGGGGAGCGGCAGTCTTTGCCTTCCTGTTCGAGTCCCTCAGCACGACGGACCGACAGACGATGCTGGGCGGCTTCTCTCCTTTTCTACAGGTAAATGCAATTAAAAATGCCTTCTATATGATTATGATTATGCTTATGAAAATGATTATGCAGTTGACTGACTTGACTTCTAAATGCAGATCTGGAGCTACATGTACCTCCCGAGCATCGGGAGAGGCACACTACTCCACGCCGGCCGCATCCCGATCGCGAGGCGATGGGTGGTCGCGAGGGACCCAGGGTGTCGATCATCAGATTGACCCGGGCGATCCAGGACGACTTGGATTCCTTCCCACATACGGCGGTAAGCCCGAAACTTCAAAATGCTTTCTAAATGCTCTATATGCTTTTAAAATGATGATAAATGGACTAATATGAATGGACTAACATGCTTTCAGGTGAGATGGACCCCGTACAGAGGTGAGAGTTATGAGGGACAGCCATGGGTGGAGGCATCCCTTTCATACCGGGGATGAGACATATGGTTGCACTGCATCCATATCATCGAGCCACTCCACTACCGACTGGTCCTGAGGACTCGGGGACTACACTAGCCCGAGATGACATTTCCACGCCACAGTGACGAGCGCCCGGGCAAGTCAGCAAAAGGAATTAGCGGCGACATAGATTGGTGCGCCCGGAAGGCGAAGTTCGTCCACGATTGGAACAAGCGGGGCAGAGCAGTGAAGGAGCGGGATGAGAGCGATGAGGCGTACTTGAAAGCCTTCGCTTGACTGTACGGGGACCGGGTGTACCGAGGTACCTGACAACCGGTATGCAACTTCTAAACCCTAAGCTCTTTCTATATGACACAATGCTATATACTATATGAAATGACTCATGCTTCTAAATGCAGCTAGACCCCGAGAGAAGGATAGCTGAGCTCGAGGGGCTACTCCATGCCACCGTCCAGCAGCGGGACGAGTACCGGACCGCCTTGGAGCTTCTGATAAAATTCCCAGACTTAAAATGATTAAAATGATTATGATGATGATTATAATGACTGACTATGACTTCTAAATGCAGCAGGCCGAGGGAGCCTAAAGAGCCGGACCGGATGCCCCATCGTCTTCTTTACAGCCTGTCGGGGATAGAGCTGAGCGGGATGCTGAGTTCGCCCGAGCGGTTGCCCGGGCCAAGGAGGCGGAGGCCACCCTCGCGGAGCGGGTAGGATGCTAAATGCGTTGACTTAAATGCTTTTGTTTATGCGAATTAAAATGCTTATGCAACTAACTATATGAAATGCAATCTATAGGCGAGAGAGCTAGCCACAGCAGCGGCCGAGGTGAAATCGGCTCGGATGGAGGCAGAGCGACTCCGGGCAGAGCTGACTCGGTCACAAGTCGAGGTGGAGCGACTCCGGACTGGGACTGCGGACTTGGATCGCTACCAGACCGAGGCCCGGGACACGCGGCGTCAGATCTTCGAGCTGAAGATCGAGCTACGGATGATGGAGCGTACAGTCAGGATGATGGGCCGGGGACCGGAGCGGAGTGCCTCCCAGAGTGGGGCACGGAGGAGCGTTGCCCCGAGCAGCTCGATAGGGGACTTCCTCGCTAGCTCCTCTGGCCAGCGGAGGAATGAGAGGGTGGAGAGAGGACAGCAGGAGGAGAGCGCCTCCATAGCGCCACCCGCGTGGAGACCCGAGGGCGGAGATGATGATGGCAGCCCGGCGGATAAGTCGGCCAAGTGATGCATTTTTTCAGTTTTCTTATTACTTGTACATAACTTATGATGAAAATGGAATGAGAATTTCTTTTTGGTCTTTTGTTTGTTCTTGTGAATGTGTGGATGTGTGTATGTGAATGCAGGAACAAATGTGTGAATATGTGATTGGTAATGTAGGAAATGCATGTGGACATGTATGGATGAAATGTGTGGATGGAATGATGGACAGGAGGAATAGAATGGAAAGCGTGTAAGACCGCCAGGTCTAAAATAGAGGCAGAAAGGAATAGCACAATCTCGGCAGCAGACAAAGTAACGATCGAGATCCAGACCGTCAGGATCAAGTAACGCATCAGATGGAGGCCGTCAGAGAGGACAGAGCCCAAATTTTCAGATCTAAGCAGCAGGAAGAGTGACGGTCCATAGCCGGGGCATCATATATAAGTAACGGCCAAATTCTAGACCGTTAGAGATGGCAGAGCAATAGGACATCAGGGCAACTAACAGGAAATGTGACGGTTCAAGAGCGGGGCGTCAGAGATAAGTAACAGCCATGAGAAAGACCGTCATACTTGACAGAGCGAGATTGAACTATGAATGCACTGACTAAACTCAAGAGTGTACAGACCTTTCCCAAGTGATGTATAGACTTGACCAAAATGATGTATAGACTTTTTTTTAGCAAAGAGTGCTCAGACTTGAAGAACGTATGGACTTCGGACGAGGAATGTACAGACTTGGAGAAGGTATGGACTTTGGGTCAAGAATGTACAGACTTGGGGAAGGTATGGATTTGAGATCAAGAATGTACAGACTTGGAGAATGTATGGACTTGAGGCTGTGGAATGTACAGACTTGAAGAATGTATGGACTTGAACATGATGTGTAGACTTCAAAATGATGTATAGACTTCAACATGAAGAATAAATGTGCAGACTTCAACATGATGTATGAATGTGCAGACTTCAAAATGTTGTACAGGCTTCAAAATGATGAATGGGATGTATAGACTTAAACATGAAGAATGAATGTGCAGACTTCAAAATGCTGTACAGGCTTCAAAATGATGAATGGGATGTATAGACTTAACAAAATGTGCAGGAAATGTGACGGTTCAAGCGCAGTGCGTCGGAGATAGATAACGGACATGAGCAAGACTGTTTGAGCATGATTGACCAGGAAGAAGCCAAAACTGATCAGCAGAGAATGTAACGGCTCAGAGAGAACGCGTCATAAGAATATAACGGTCTGATGCTAGACCGTTAAGCTTGACAGAACAAGGTCAGACCAAATTAAACCCACAGGAAATGTGACGGCCTAGAGATGGCGCGTTAGAGGAAAGTGACGGTTCGACGATAGACCGTTAGAGAATGAATTGTACTCCGAGACGGATTGAGCCGCAAGGGGCAAAATCTGAGATAAGAAGTCTCCAATCCGTTCTAGACTTCTCCCAAACTTAAGATAAAGCCTTCCAATCCGAATCTTATCTCTTTAAAGCCAAAATCAAGACTTTTAAAACTTGGAAACTTAGCCAAAATTGTATCTTTCTGAATTCTCTGCTAGAAGGGCTAAAAAACCTCTCCTAAAGGGCAGGAAACAAGATGAAGAGAAGCTTCGAGGCGATGGCTATGGAGGAGAAGATCTATACAGGACCCAAAGCTGCAAGAAAGGAGTATGGAGAGCTACAAAGGCTGACTTCATTTCCCAAGCACCTAAGCTCCAATGCTCAAAGAGTGGTAAGCTTCCACGACCTAACGAAGTTCAGAAATTCCCTGCACTTCATCTCTTTGTCATCATCTTCTTCTTTTCTTCTTCTCCTCAAGCCTCTTCCTGGTCCAAGATGCTATTCTAATCTGAAGTGGGTGGCTCCCATGGTAAAGGCACTCCCTTTAGAGGTTACATTAATTCTTAAAGCATGGCACCTTCAACCTCTCTTGGTTTTAGGCAAGAATTTCCAGAAATTGTCACTAGATTGGCCTAGTATTTCAGCCCTCATAGAATTGTGGCATCCACAAACACATACCTTCATCTTCCCTTCCTTCGAAGCAACAGTCCTATTAAAGGAGGTAGAAACCTACCAAGCCCTCCCTAAGACTAAGGCGGGGGATGAAGACCTAGTTTGCTACACGGTTGAGCCTATTGACCCGTCCTTGATCTTGAGTGATTTCATCCATAATCCAAAGGACGTGAGGACCATGATCAGCCCACACCACATTCACTTGATACCCTTGGCATAATGGATAGTCTCTCATTGCAAGAACAAGTGAGAGAGACATGAAGCCATAGCCAAGGCGGTGGCGGTTTACTTATGTGGAGTCTTCCTTTTCACTACAACCGACCACCTCTTAGATATCCAAAATCTCAGCATTATTAGTGGGTTGTGGCGGGGAATGTCCATCTCTCAAGCGATCCTCTCATATCTCTATGAAGGACTAAGCTTGGCTTGCCTAGGAGGACCTTTGTTCTGCTCCATGATACTCCTTGAGTGTTGGATGGGAGTGAGAATCAAATTCCAACCAAAGGAGGATATTACTTCTTCTAGCCGTATCTTCGGGAGCCACCCTCTCTTCTTCATTGGAGGGGCATCTGGATTCTCTCCACAGGTTGAATGCAAGACGGCGGACAAGAAAACATGGGATGAATGGCGCCTCTTCTTCAATACTTTACCAATGGAGAAATTCATTATGCGACCAAGAATCCTTCGGAGCACTCATCTTAGAATACCGCGGCGTCAAGGCCTGGACCTCCAGCTAGTGGGAAATGCTACCATGGCGATCTACAACCCGCACCGGTGCCATCTTCAGATCGGACTACCTCGGATTGAAGCTTCTGCACTATCACACTACCCTCCCCTTCTACCTAGGAAGATGGGGACCGAGGAAGATGAAAGAGCGATCCGAAACGCGCTGACCATGTGGGAGATCAGCAAGGTGCGCCCGTGGCAAGCAGAAGTGGAAGAGAACGACGAAGAACGTCGTGGCTACCTCAAAGAGTTGAGGAAGATCCGCCCTCTTTCGGATAAGAAATTGAATGTAGCTTGATTTTGCTTTTATGAAAGATGTATTTGACAATCAGAGTTGGAATCTTATTAATCTTTTGTTTCATTAAGTTTAATTGAATGAGATGGGATTGCCTTAATTGAATGAGCACGAGTTGTGGCTTGACTTGGCTTAGAGCGGCATGGAAAATAGAGCCTCTGGAGAGTGTAACGGATCTGAGAAGGGCCATTAGAAGGATATAACGGGTAGGAGATAGGCCGTCGGGGTGAAAGACCTGAGGGTTTGGGTTTCTGGAGGAAGTAACGGTCCAACGATAGACCGTTAGGAAGAATAACGGTCGCGTCCCAGGCCGTTAGAGAGAGAGCTGCTGAGAGAATCAAAGCGAAGGCCTGAAGAGATGTAACGGTCTAGCATGGATCGTTATATAAGTGTGACGGCCTGCACCTGGCGCGTCACAGTCTTGAACCTGCATAGTTGTGAGATTTGAGCTTTGGTCTCGATCCTACATTCTGCACACACTTAAACATGGAACAAGTTAGATCTGTTCTTAGACTCAACCCCTTGCCTTGAAGCAAGTTAGATAACGACCGTTTCTTGATATTTGGTCAAGGGGTGGAGCCTTATTAAATAGGCGAGAAACAAAATAGAAATAATGCGATGCATATGATGGTATTTTTGGATTTTGGAAAATATATTTGAATTTTTGTGACATTTTGGAAAATAGTTGATGTTTTTGGGTTTTGAAATATGTGATTTTTTTTGTTAGATTTTGGATTTTTGATGTTTTTGGTGTTTTAAATATGTGTTTTTTTTTTTTGGATTTTGAAATATACGATGTTTTGGATTTTGAAATATATGTTGTTTTTTTTTTGGATTTTGAAAATATATGTTGTTTTTGGATTTTGACATATATGTTATTTTTTTGGATTTTGAAATATATGTTGTTTTTGGATTTTTTTGAAAATCAGTGCTTTCCCCTAGCAACGTGAGCCCTCCGTATCGTATTGAGAGTCCCGAGGTTGGCGTGCAATGAGGTGACAAACCCTGACCAAGGCCCAGATTTTCATGACGGTGTTTCTACCAGGGCCATACCCAGGGTACTAGTCTTAATCCTGAAAAGGAAACTAGAAGGTGGGGTAAGCTTAGGCCAGATCTAGAAGCTCTTAGGACTTGGGTTCCTCTCCAGACAACCCATTAGAAATTTGGTCTGTTGCGCCGGGGCTTTGTGTCCATCATCGAACCTTAGTCCACTCTAGGCATGCGTGCGACCGGGCTCATTCGTCCCGCGGGGAATTGTACTGCCACTCTTGTCATGCCTAGATTCTTTTTCTTGCCTTTCCGGAGCTTTGGAATCATAATTTAATAGACTTCTGAGATGATGCTTTTGATTTTGTCCTTTGCCTTCTTTTTTCCTTGTTTCTTTGCTTGTGGCATCAGGTCATAACGGACTGCCCCTATTTGAGACCTCCTCTTGTTAGGGTGTCCGGATTGGTCATCGCCTCCTTATTCACCTCTTGCCCCTGGATTCAGCCGAAGGAAGAAACGAACAGGGACTTCGACTTTCCCCCAAAGCATGGCCAAGGAGAAACGGTGACTTTTAAAGCGGAAAACCTGACCAGGGACGTCGTGTAGTGTGTGATTGCCTCACTCGGGACTCTTTATCGTAAAAGGGAGGAACATCTTGCTACCGGGGTGGCACGGATTTAGACTCTAAGGAAAGAAACGCTTAAGATACATCCCATTCCAAGCGTGAGAGAGCTCTTCACCTTCTGCGTTCACTAAGCGATAAGCATTCCCTGGATAAGCCTCTTTTACAACAAACGGCCCTTCCCAGTTAGGTTGTAATTTAGACCTAGTACCTGCAGACCGAATGAATTTACGTTTCAAAACCATATCACCTTTTTGAAATTTCCCTTCAATTACCTTCTTTTGAAAATAACGCGAAACTCTCTTTTGATAAACGGATACGTGATCGGTCGCGTTCATCCTCTTCTCATCTAAGAGTTCCAACTGGACGAGTAACGCCTCTCGACGTTCATCGAGATTAAGTTCCTTATCGAGCTACACTCTAAGGGAAGGGATCAAGATCTCATATGGGAGCACCGCCTCCATCCCGTAGGTAAGAGCATAGGGAGTTTGTCCCGTGGGAGTACAGACGGAGGTGCGGTAAGCCCACAGAGCTTCCACTAATCTCTCTGGACAATCGGAAAACTTATGAGATTCACATGTTTTCTTGATGATTTTAAGAAGGGTTTTATTAGTGGCCTCGGCTTGACAGTTGCCTTGAGGATAGTATGGAGATGAATGATGCAATGCAATATTGAACTTCTTACATAGGTCCTTGGGCTCTTGAGATACAAACTTGGGTCTGTTGTCGGTGATGATGCTGCTTGGCACTCCAAACCGCGAGATGATATTCTTCATGATAAAGCGGCACACCATTGAAGCTTTAATCTCTGCGTACGCCTCCGCTTCGGCCCATTTGGTGAAGTACTCAGTGGCGGTAAGGATAAATGATTTCTGCTTGATCTGAGAATTAGGATCACCGAGGGGGCTAACAACGTCGAAAGCCCACATAGAGAATGGCCAAGGAGCAGAAAGAGGATGGAGGGATGAAGCTGGAGCATGGATTTTATCAGCGTGGAGTTGACATTTAAGACACCTCCGGACATAGAGGGAGCAATCTTCCTCTAGAGTGGGCCAATTGTAGCCCTGCCCAAGGATTTTCTTCGCTAGAGCCTGGCCATTGACATGACCTCCACACTCACTAGAATGGGCTGCTTCAGCCACCTTCCAAGCTTCATTATCATCCAAGCATCTCATGAGTATTTCATTAGTAGCGCGCCTGTATAGTTCTCCTGCAACAATGGTATACCTTGAGGCGGCTCTCCTTATTGATTTACGTTGCTCGGCGTTTGCCCCTTCTGGGAATGACCCTTCTTTGTAAAAAAACTCAATTTCATGATACCAAGGTAATTCTTCTTCTTCTAGGATTTCTTCTAGCTCCATTAGAGATACTTCCTTGAGATCTTCCTTCTTAGCCATCGCCTCTACAGTTTTCCTAAGGTTGATGAACCAAGGATCCTGAAGAGAGGGTGCGTCCAATCTCTGAACGACGATAGTCTCAGTGCTCCGACTGAGAGGAAAAGATAGAGAGGAAGCGAGTGATGCTAGAGCATCAGCTAGAATATTCTGAGAACGGGGGGTATGAATGTAGATCAGCTTACGGAATTGCCTAGCAAGGAGCGTGACCAGATCTTGATATGGCTTGAGTTTGGGGTCACAAGTGCGGTAAGTGGACAGAACTTGCCGCAGGACGAGCTGAGAGTCTCCTATGATATTCAAATAGCGCTCGCCCAGGAGATATGCGTGCTTCAGTCCGGCCAGGAGAGCTTCATACTTAGCGATGTTGTTGGTAGCAGAAAATCAGAGTTGATAAGCAAAGGGAATAGTCACTCCCTCTGGAGTGAGCAGAACAGCGCCGATCCCTCGGCCTTGAGAATTGAGTGCACCATCGAAGTGCAGAGACCAAAAGGGATGATAGGAGATAGTAGAGAGATGCTCATCAGGGAAATCGTCCTGAATAGAGTCGGTGTGAGGAATAGGAAGATGGGCAAGATGCTCAGCGATGGCGTACCCTTTGACCGCCTTCTGAACGACAAAAGTGATATCGAATTGGGAGAGGAAGCTCTGCCAGCGAGCTAACCTACTGAAAGGATAGGTTTTTCTAAGAGATAGCGAATCGGGTCCATTCTAGAGATCAACCCAATTGGGTGGGCAAGGAAGTAATGTTTAAGCTTCTGAGCTACCCATACTAAGGCGGCACAAGTATTTTCCATAGCGGTGTATCTAGACTCAGCTGGGATAAACAACCGAGAGAGGTAATAAGCAGCCCACTCTTTCCCTTCATCGTCTACTTGTGCTAAGACCGCCCCTAGGGAGTCCTCAATAACCGAGATGTATAGGATTAGGGGTTTCCCAGGGACAGGAGGTTGCAAAATCGGGGGATTGGACAGATATTCCTTTAAGTCCTCGTAGGCCTTCTGACAGTCTTGATTCCATTCAAACTTAACCCCTGCCTTAAGTAATTCATAAAATGGAGGGCACCTTTGAGAATGTTGGGATATGAATCTTCTAATGAATTGCAATCGACCGATCAATCCTCGAAGTTCCGTAATGTTCTTCGACGGAGGCATCTCCATAACAGCTTGAGCTTTGTTAGGATCAATCTGGATCCCCCGTTTGCTCACTATGAAACCTAGCAGCTTCCCTGAAGAGACTCCGAATACACACTTCTTCGGATTCATCTTAAGCTTGTACTCCCTGGCTCTTTGCAGCACCTTAGCCAAAATAGAGGGGTGTTCTTCTTTGGTCCTTGACTTCACCAGAATGTCATCCACGTAAGCTTCCATATAGATATGCATCATGTCGTGGAAGATGGCCATCATCACCCTTTGATAGATGGCACCCGCGTTCTTCAGACCGAACGGCATAACCACATAACCATACGTACCCCAGGGCGTGGTGAAGGAGGTTTTCTCTTGGTCTTCCAGAGCGAGACGTATTTGATTGTATCCTGAGTAACCATCAATGAACGATAGAGATTCGTACCCGGCGGTGCTATCGACCAGGACGTCTATGTGAGGCAGTGGGAAATCATCTTTGGGACATGCTTTATTGAGATCCCTGAAATCGATGCAGATACGCACCTTTCCATCTTTATTGATAACGGGGACTATGCTTGCCACCCACTGAGGATATAGAACAACTTTAATGAATCTAGCCTTGTATAATTTGCCGACAATCCTTAAGGCCATGTGGGGGTGAAATCTTCTTGACCGTTGTTTCACAGGTGTTGCCCCTGGTTTAAGCACAAGTCGATGTTCCACTAAAGAGGGGTCAAGACCTGGCATGTCCTCATAAGACCAGGCGAAAGAATCGCTATACTCCCTCAGAACATTAATTAAATCTTCTTTTACTTGCGAAGGGAGATTAGCGGCAATAATGATGGGCCTTGGGTCTTCTTCAGTTCCCAAATTAATTTCCTTTGTAGGTTCATCCACTGCCGACGATGGCTTGTCGAATTTCTTAAGTCCTTGTGCATACAAATCGGCAGTGTCATCTACGTTGCTGTCCTCGTTGATCGGATCTTTCTCGTCCAATATTTCATAGACACCGAGTCCGTCATCGCTCCACACCTCCTCTATTTCCTTTTCATCTTCAATCATGATTGCCGTAGCAACAAATTCTGGACACTTTAAAAGAGCATGACAACGATGAGCTAGATCTTGCAAGAACCTATCAGGGACGGATTTGGGAGGACGCGCAAGCGAACGTGGCTGAGAGGAGGAAGGGTTGAACGACCTAGAACAAGACCCTACTTCTCTAGACCTACTTGACTCTACTTCCCTAGACTCGATAGACCCTAATCCTAACCTAGGAGAAAGAAGACCTAGTGGAAGGGAAGGGGCAGGGGACTCGTGCCCCTGGGAGGAGGATGGAGACAAGGTAGTATAATCTTCCACTGAAATCTCTGTTTCGAATTTGAAGTTTTTTTTTGGGGATCAGTAGAGACTACACAACAAGATGGAGGAGGCGGGAGCTGCATGGGGAACAGCTCGGGGAAGATGCAATCGAAGAATGGATCGGAGGAAGAGAACCACATCTTGTGGAGTTGGGCGTTGGGAGGAGGAGGAGTGAATAGAGTGGATAGATCAATGGGCGGGCAATGCCCGCAAGCACAAGGAACAAATAGAATTTCAGGTGGATCAATGAAGGATGGATTTATCATGATAGGAGGAAGACGGGGAAAGAATTCCCATTGCTGGAGGAGAGATTGAAAGCGGGAGGGAGACCAAGAAAAGACAAACGGTGAACTCCCCTTCTCCTGTAGATGTCGGTCTGGCTGCTTCTTCGGCCTCCACTGAACAAGCCGAACCTCTTGCTGTTTCTTGTAGTCTTCTTCATGAAATAGCCCCTGAAGGGCTGGACCATAGTCAATCACATCATCAACTGGCCCCCTTAGCACTGGGGGTGGACTTGCAATCGGACAGACTATATCTTCCCTTGGCAGAGCTGGCTGTGGAGTTAATGTGCTGGGCTAGGGAGGCCCTCGAACAAAGTGTTGACGGTAGTCCCAGGTGAGTGGCCCAGAATCACCCATCATGGACAACACAGTCTCTCGGTAACCGAGGCCTCTTCTGTTCATTTTCCTGCCCTTGGGGATGGGCTTGGTTCTTCCCTGCAATTGAGCACCGAGGCCTCTCCCTGGTTGGTAGCCTAGCTTCAGTATAATGTCCCAGCCCTTGGAATCTTGGATCTGGGGCTTCACCTTGATGTCAACTGCTGCAGTGACGAGCTTGCGAGGTGCGTAAGCCCAAGGAAAGTCGAGATCTAGCACTGACATAACAGGTCGACTGCTTGGCCACAATGTGGGAAGAACTTTCTCTGAAATAGCCTTCACTGATTGGACCGTGGATAAGCTTTTGACTTTGACGACCCTCCCTTGGAAAGGGAATTTAATGCATTGATGTGCAGTGGAGGGTACGGCGCTGAGGGTATCGATCCACGGACAACCCAAGATAGCCTTGAACATAGGGTCGATATCTGGCATGTAAAACTCAATGGGCATAGTAAGAGGCCCAAGCTCAGCTTGAATGGTGACAATCCCGTGACATGCCCGCCGAGAGTTGTCATAAGCAGCTATAGTAGTGGGAGTTGCGCGTAGAAGTTCCTCTGATAGATTACAAGCCCTTAGAGTGCTGAGCGGGCAAACGTTGATAGATGCCCCTGTGTCAACCAATGCTGCGTCAATGCTGACTTTGTTTAGAATGATAGTAATGCACAGTGGCATTTGCCGAGCTTCTGGTGGTGCTAGCTCAGTTTAAGAGAAAGTAATGGCTGGCCCCTTGGAGATTGTTGCCAGTGCGGTAGGTAAGCTATCAACTGCCATATCTTCACTAACCATCACCTTTTGAAGAAAGTCTCTTAATGCATCTTGGTGAAGGGTAGATCTCTTAATCAGTTCCAACACAGATATCTTGGCGGGCACCCTATCTAAATGATGCAACAAATCATATTGGGTCCCGGGTAGTGGCTCGGCCTCTTCTTGCTCGGCAGCCGGTTGAGAGGACTGGGGATTGGAAGTAGAAGGATAGTTTCGGTAGAACATGCGCCCGCTCCGAAGGGCGAAGTTATAAGCTGCCGCGGCCTCAGATGGACTCAGGATATGTGATTTAGTAGGCCCAGCGGGATGGATGAGCGGTGCAGAAGAGGGTGTGGTGGAAAGGATAATGGGCGAGGGGTTAGTGGCAGTGGGCGCGAGCGGAAGTGGGGGTATAAAAGTGGACGGAGGCGTGATGAGTGGAGGGTTAGATGGAGGTATGGCGATAGTGGGTGCAAGCGCGAGCGGGGAGGGGCTAATGGTAGCGGATGTGAGCAATGGTGAGTGCGACGGAGGTGCAGGTGATGGTGCGTGTTATAGAATAGGGGTAAATGGGAGGACGAGTGGAGGAGGGGTTTGGTGTGTAGGTATGAGGATGGGGGAAGCGGGAGGATTATGGTAGTTGTGGTGAAGGGCCATGACCTGTGGCGTGGAGTTATCGTCGTCGAAGGACCACTCGGGGCTAGGAACCGGGGGTTGGATGACATTGACCTGAGCTGGTGTCGGCGGTGAAGGCTGTGGAGCAGGAGGATGGTTTGGCATTGGGTTTTGATGAATACCCAGGTCTTGAACCGGCTGCTGTTGCTGCTGCGACTGCTGCTGTGGCTGTGGTACATGTTGCTGCTGTACTTGCTGCCACGGCGGCTGCCTTCTCTTTTCTTTGATTTCTGTGATGGCCATGTGCATCTCGGCCCAATCAATTCTTTGCCCTTCGTGGAGGTCATAGACTTGGTCCCGGAATTGAAAACACCCCTCAATGGTACGCCCCGGCTGCCAGTGGAACATACAATACTTCGTCTGGTCAACGACCGGGTTCCAGTTAGGCCATTCCGGAGGGAGCTGTATGGCATTCACCGACATAAGAGCTGAGAAGATGTCTGTGAGCATTTCTGGCAAGGGTGGGTACTGAGCTCTTTTAGGAGCCGGGCGCCTGTTGTTAGGGTTGTTGTTGTAGCCGTTGGGTGGAGGGACGTTGTGGTATTGCGGAGGTGGTGGTGGTTGTTGCGGTGCGGTGAAGGCGTTTTGTGGAATGGCGAAGGTGGGCGGAGGGTTTTGCGGAGTGGCCTGGTAGTTTTGGGGAGCGGGATTCTGTGGAGTGCGGGGGTTTTGAGGGAAGCGGAAGGGTGTGGCTTGGAATGGGAAAGCAACGGCTTGAACTTGCTCATTTGTTTGGACCCCCTCGGTGACCGGCCCTTGAGGTTTCTTATGGTATTTGGGCTTTTGGTTTTAAAATAGCGAGTGAATGGGGGAGTCCTTGAACTGTGTTTGGATGAACCGCGCCCGGCTGTAGAGTTGGTGCGTGTTGGCTATGTCATTCATGGCCAGAATGTTTCGGATGGTCGGAGTAGCATTGGAAATAAGTAACTTGACTTTCTCTTCCTCCGGAATATGGCCGGGCACTCTAGCGGCCATTTGCCTCCATCTATCTGCATAAGTAGAAAACTCCTCATCTGGTTTCATCTTTTCGGCCACCAAATCTGTAAATGAGTACTCCGGGCCGACCCTATCTTGAAACCGCTGGATAAACTTATCTTTCACTTCCTTGAAGCTTTCGACGTCTTCCAGTGGCAGAGAGTAGAACCATTCCAATGCAACGACGTCCAATGATCGGCAGAATAAGTACGCCATGAGGCGATCATCATATTGGAATTGGGCCGATTCATACAAGAAGTCCCTTACGTGAATAAAGGGATTGATGTTCCCATCATATTTGCGATAATTGGGGAGCTCGGACTGCGGAGGGAACCGGATGTTCTGAAAGCTAGGAACCAGAACATCTGCCAAGGACTGTGGGCCCACCCGTTTCTGGAGAAAGTCGAGTTGCTGTTGCATGGTGGCCCATTTATCAAGTAATTCATGCTCTCTAGAGGGAGCAGGGGTAGGGAGAGATGATGACTGAAGTTGAGGAGCGGAAGGGTGAATCGCAGCAGAAGGTGGGAGCCCATAAGAAGGAGCAGAAGGATAAACGGCCAAAGTAGGGCGGCCATAAGAAGGACATTGGGTCGGAGACTGATCCAGATTAGAGTGGGTTTGGACAACCCCTGGCTGAGGGCGTGAGAAATCTGAAGGGCCCATAAGGACTTGTGGAACCATAGGGCTGGACATATGATGATCCAACTGAATTAAAGAAGGGACGGCAGACTTCCCTTTGTCAAAAGATTGCTGGGCCGAAGTAGAAGATTGGCCTGTCTCCATGCCAGCAAAGGTGATGGTCCGGGGTTGGATCGGAGTAAGATCGATCGGAGTGGGCTAGATGGAAGGATTAGGTTGACCCTGCATAATCGTGGGAGGGGAGATATTGGATCCTTGCATGGCCTAATAGACAACTTGGAGTTGGGCCGGATCCAATTGGGCCATCATTTGGAGAATGGAGCCCGCCGAAGGAGAAGAGAAAGAAGGGGTGGCTTGATCACCCTCGATGGGGGTGGAGGATGGAAGAGGGGCGGTCCCCTCTCCAGTAGGGAATGAGGTAACCCTAGCAGGGTTTTCCAGAAGTCCTTGAGGAACGGAATCCTCTTGGGAACGGGGAGGGTTGAAAGAAGCCATGGTGGATTCGAAAAGTGGATTTGAGTAGAACTTGGAGAAGGAATTGACCCTAGGTGGTGCTTCCAACGGACGAAAACAACTCCACATGCAACGGACAACCTTGACAAGATGTAAACAACACAACACAAACAACACAATGAGCAACCAAACTTAGATGATTTCTAACAAAGATGTAAGTGACAAGAGATGAAAGCACTCCAAGTCAACCAAGTTGTTTAATATAATGCTTCAAGATTCTTATGATTTCTTCTTTGGAACTTTAGGGGATTGATTGATGTGAGCTCTCAATAATAGGTTCCTGATAGGAGAGGGTGTAAAGCTTGATTTGACTCTAAGTGTGATCACTCCTTCACTTATGCAACCCTAGACACGGGGTGGGAAAGGTACAACCGGCCCAGCGTCCGTGTGAGAATCCATGGCTCGCGGGGACTTATGGAGGTCCCTGGTGCGATTTCCTAGTCGGCCCCAAGGAATATGGAGACGAGAGGTCCGCACACCAAGGTAGGAAAATGCAATCTAATGTATGATAATATGCATGAACCTATGTGCACCGGGGTGCATGCAAATTCTAATCTAGAATCTAGTAAATAATTATGCACACAATGATGTAGATATGTAAACCAACCAAGGAGGAAGTCAGATAACACCCAAGCAAGAATATCACAGCAGAAACTGCGGAAAGAAAATGCACCTCGGGATGCGTACCTGTCTGGAGTATATAACGGTCTATGAGACCCGCGTCAGAAGTATGTAACGGTCGAATGCCAGACCGCCAGAAGCAATATAACGCAGGGAGTCAGGACCGTCAGATGAGCCAGAGAACCAAAAACAGCAGGAAAATAGAAGGGAAATCTGGGGAAAACCAAACAAGGAGATGATGGCAGGTTTAACAGAGATCAAAAAGCACGATTGGCACAAGTTGTCCCACCGTGATCGCCAAAAAATTATCTGTTGATTTATTTTGCTTCATTCTTTTTGTGGGTTTGTGATGTATGATAAAGATTATAAGCAAAAATCAATGATCTCAATCAACCCAAGGACATGTGAACCATGAACCTAGGCAATCCGAACAAGCTCTAGCATGGGCATGCTATCTCAACCAAACTAATCTAAAGAAAGTAAAGAAAAACACACGCCAGGGCATGGAGCAAAAGTAAATAAAACACACCGCGTGGGTGCAACAAGCAAAGGAATATGAAGATATGAGAGAAATCAATGTCCAATACTAAGGAAAGAACGTGATCGCCACCAAAGTAAACACAAGCCAAAGACTTGAAAATACCTTGGAAATAGGTGGATGAAGCACCCGCCCACGGGAGAGAGAAACCAGTGAAATCTGCAGATCAGCTGAATGTAACGGTCCAAACCCTGTGCATCACAGTAGTGTGACGGTCGCAAGATGCACCGTTATATGAACCTGACGCGTCTTCTCAAGACCGTCAGAAAACCTGCACAAATAGCTTATGAATTCTTTGAACTCCAAATCTTCCAGCCGGCCAGAAGACTTGGGCCTCATTTGATGAACCTGTGAACTTGCCTAGGAACATGAAACACAAGAAAACAAACCCAGATCAGCCCTTTAAACAAGCATAGCATCAATTCTTAAAGAAATTAAGATCATTCAAAAGGAAAGGGAAGTACCGGGAAATTTTTGGTTTTTTAACCCCTCTGGGCGTTTTAAAAGATGGGAAGATGTTTAGATTATGAAAACAGATGAAGAACGTGGAATAAGGAATAGGGACAATGCTTTGAGAACAAGAGGAAGAAAAACACAAGTGTGACAATCATGGAAACTCAAACACAATGAAACGAATACTCCCTTCACCGTGAAGCAGATGGACATGGGGAACAATTCTCCTTGGTTGGATGTGGCTCTAGGATGCGGCAGCACTTCGACGTAAACTCCAGATCTTCCTCTCTTAGGCCATAAAGTCAAGGGTGCTATTTATAGGCCCTCAAAATCTCTGGTCGAGCAGAGGATAACCCAGCAAGAAAAGAGGATAACTCTTAGCAAAAACTCAAAGATAATATCACCAAGAGTCCATAAAAACAAACAGAAAGTTTTGAGGATCAGATTTGGAAGAGAAATCACAAGATCAAACTCTTATCTCGACCACGGAGTAGTAGAGAAAAGGCCTGAACTGCCAGGACTCTCTGTTGGATGTAACGACTGCACGACAGACCATCAAAAGGGAATAACGCGTTAGAGGGATACCGTCACATTCAACCTTATCTCAAAAGAGATAAGATCAACGGAAGAAGATCAAAACAATAGGACTCTTGAATGAAAGTAACGGTCATGGGTGAACGCGTTAGAGGGACGTAATGGCTGCACGACAGACCGTTAGAGCCAACGGATAAGCAAAAGATAAGGATTGGAACAAAGCCCTTAACTTGTAGGACTCTTCAAGATGTAACGGTCCAGGGCTGATGCGTCAGAAACCTTCAAAATATCAACAGAAGCAGATCAAAACAATAGGACTCTTGAATGAAAGTAACGGCCAAGGATGAACATGTCAGAGAAAAGTAACGGCTGCACGACAGACCGTTAGACTTAATGGATAGGCAAAAGATAAGGATTGGAACAAAGCCCTTAAGTCGTAGGACTCTTCAAAATATAACGGCCATGGGCACATGCGTTATAAAGGAAGTAACGCTCATGGTGCAGACTGTTAGAAACAATAAGGATCAAAATGATAAGATCTTGCTAAGCTTCATCAAACGAGAAATCGCGGAACCATACTCAACCAAGGAGAAGACCCATGAAATAAACTTCAAACTGATGAAGGAGACTCAACGAAGGAATGAATAACTTGGAGCATCACATAGAATGAACAAGGAGATGACCCGACTTCTCGGTCATAAAACGGGTGTCAACAGCGGGATCTTACGAAACAAGAATACCTAGTCCGGCAGAAGGAGTATCCGATGGAGAGGCACTCATGTTTAAGAAATTAGGCTTATAAACATGCGGAAAATGAATGTAATCGGTCCAGTCATTTTCACCATAGTGTATGACCTTAACACAATTCTGAACCATTCATAAAAGAAGTGAAAGTATGACCAAATCCATTTATAAAGCATTAATCTACTCCCTTTTCAAATACATGAAAGATTGGAAAGAACAATTATAAGAAAGAGAGTTAAACTAAATTCATATGTTTCATAAACCCTCGTTTTAGTGCGTTAATACTAGGTAATTGGCCTGACCAACAAGCTGTTTAATAAGACAAAACATGTCGGGACGATCAATACACTTTACTGAAACAGGGGTGAAACGGTCATAGAACAGGCCGCCAGAGGCCATAATCGGTCAAGAGAAGGGCCGCTTACGTATTGGAAAAACCCCTTTTCATTTTAAAATTTGTTGGCTAGAAACTGTAACGACCCGAGAATCCGATTACCGGGAAGGCTCGATAACCCGAGACTCGCACCGCCACTCACGAGTCCGAAGACTCGGAAGGGTTAGAAGGATGGTGTGAAAACTACACAAGTATCACAAATAATTACAGAAATTAAACAATTATAATATTAAGTAGGAAATAAATTAGCTTTTTACATGGTCCACAAAATAACAACAGTAGTCCACAACTAGTACAGAGACAAGAATGAAAAGTACAGCTACACAGGGCATACCCCGGCTCTGACCTCTGGCACTACCTCTAGGCACCCGCACCACGCTGCACCCCAGACGCGCTCCCCCGGGGCGGCGCCTCACCTGAAACACGGTGAAAACACACAGGGAATGAGTCTCGAAACAAGACTCAGTAGGGATCACTCGAACCCTACCTCGTAAAACGGGAAACCACTACGCTAGCGGTAGGAGAGTACCTCGGAAAGGAAAGCCTTGTACTCTACTAAACAAAGGTCCCACGGCACGCAAACTGGCACACGTGCCACGGTGAGACAACCGAAACTCAACGGTCGACCCAGTAAACCCAAAGGTCAAAGCCAAAAAACTGACAGTCTGACACTCCGTACTCGACAGGAGTACCTCCCACTAGAAGCACAGCCGGTATCGTCCCCTAACGACTTACTCCACACCGCAGGTGAACTGCCTGACGTGGTAGCTCCTACCCAAGGCACGAACACCGAACAAGTAACCACAAACAAGTGACTAGCTGGGGTCACGCCCGTCGACGTGGGTCCAACCATCCCCAGCCACGTGTGCACACACAGACCGTGCGTCCCTGGTCTGGTCCTCTGACCGGTTTTCCCCTTAGCCGGACTCTGGCTGCAAGACGTGGGGCCCGACGGCAACCGGTCCATAAATCGCCTCTAAGGGTAAGCCCGTACACCACTCCCTGGTGCGACCGGTACCGCGTACTAGTAGGCTACGACTAGTGGAGGGTCACTGAAGGAGTAGACTCTCAAGTCACGGAAAATGACGCCTGCATCCGACGATGCACGGGGACCACCCCACGCACCGGCCCCGTCGCACGGTGGCCACAGTCGGACTAAAAACGGGGTTGCAACCCTTTCGGGGCAACCAGGCGCCTGACGGTCCACCCGGGGACCGTCACAAGGCTGTAACGGTCTAGGCAAGACCGTTACACACTCGGTGGTCTAACGCGGGCCGTTGCACGGCCATAGGAACGCACGGAGTAACGCGCCTGGTCCAGTGCGTTACACGAATGTAACGCGCCTGGCCCAGTGCATTACACAAACGTAACGTGCCCGGTCTGGCGCGTTACACGCGCCTCACATTCCCAATGTGAAAGCAAGATGTAACGCGCCTGCCCCAGCGCGTTACGCGCCCCTCCCACCTGGGGTAACCCAGGGAGTAATGCGCTCGCTCCAGCGCGTCACTCCGATGTAACGCGCTCGCCTTGGCGCATTACACACGCAGACCCCAACGGTCAAAAACCAACGGTCGGAAAGCCCCTGACAGCCCAGCCCAGGCGCGTCACATACAAGTGGCGGTCAATCGTGGGACCGCCACAGTCCCTGACCCCCTAGGGCTAAACAAAGGGCATGTGACGGCCCCCTCGAGGCGCGTCACATAATGTGACGGTCCCTGGAAGGACCGTTGGAGAGGGGGATTTCTGTAGCCCACCCAAAGAGCAGCCCAACAAGACCCAACAGGGTCCAACGAGGCAAGCTCACCCGAGTGATAGCCCACAGGGCCCACTCAGGAAAGGAAAGCCCAATGAACAAACGCTCGAGGAACCAACTCTCCCCGGCGGCCCCTAGGCTCGGAGGGCCAGAGTGATGGTCAGGTCACAAGGAGGGTCCGGTCTAAGCCGTCTCCCAGCTTGGGAGAGACAGGCGCCAGCCGACCTATCCGACCCCCCCTTTTTTCGAGCTATGCTCATCGCCCGGACAGGGCTGGCGTTTCAGTAGCTCGGCCGGACCAGACACTAGCCGTTCGTGCTGCCGTTAAGAGTCCCCAACGGACAGGGGAATCAAGAAGCCGCCGGGCTTCAAGGCGATAACGTCCCCACGATAAAGGCCATGAAAGCCCACGTTGAGGACGTAACTCCCGCCGGAGACCCCTCAGCTTACAGGACTCTTGAAGGCGGTATACTACTTAAGCCAGGGCTACCCTCCGATAAGAAGAAGAAGGAAAAACTCTTGAGCAATCCGCTTCACCCCCCTTTTGGTGGAGAGGAGTCTCGCGCACCAGCTTTCCTCCTCCCCTCATTACTTCCACCGCAGCTCTACTGACTTAGCCATCGGAGGGTTTTGCCCCAGGGAGATCCCCTGGGCCCTCTGATACATTTTCCTGTCTTGCAGTTTCATCTTTTGGTGATCCACGGCCCGCTCAGGACGCAGCGCGAGATTTCGCCTCCACCTCCCAAGTTGGCAACAACCAGGAAAAAGGAGCGCCGTGAAGGCCTCCCCTCTTCCAATCTGCCAACTCCTTGGAAGGAAGGAGAGAGCAAGCAGCCCCCGAAGAGTGAAAGAAATGAAGAGCAGAAGAGGGAGAAAGAGGCTGCAGACGGAGGAAGGCCTCGGTGAGGAGGGAGCCGGATACGCCTCCTCATCTCACACGGAGGGAAGTGACGGCAGACTCCCCTGATGCCCCCATCCGTCCTCCGCCTCGGCGTCCACCCGGAAGCCTCGCCGGAGCTAAGAAGAGGCCAACGGCGTGCGTCTACACGCCGAAGTCCTCCCCAGATCCGCGCGGCGACCGTCGGACCCGTCTCGTGCACGCGCGGCGACCGTGGGATCTGTTCAACATCACAGGACAGCAGGAGCCAGCCGCTCCCCGTGATCGGCAGCGTCGCCCTCCGAAGGATCCTCCATGCTCCGAATACAAGGGCACAACGCAAAGTGAAGAGGAAGGAACGAGGAAAGACTGTTAGAGAAAATCCCAAGTGGTGGAGAGGAAAGGGCGCCTTTCGGTCCTTCTTATAGGCCAAAGGAGGCTACACGCCTTAAATGCCCCCCTCGGAAACACGCCGAAGGGTTTCTCCCCTGAACAGTCACCTCCAACTCCTCGTTTCCCGCCCTCGCGGGATTCACGAAGCAGCCTGACATTCGAAGCGTGAGGGGACGGAGGGACGCCCCGTCAGAAACCTACCAAAACAGCGTGCGAAAACTGTGCATGACATATCGGCACCTCTCAACCACACAAGATTCGCCAACCAAATCACGGCAAGGATAGTACTCAAACAGAGCAAGTCATTTATTATCGTACCAAAAGGAAACCCTCTAAAAAGAGGAAAGAGAGACAAAAAGGGAAAGAGGCAAAATACATCAGGCCTCGGGCCCACTTTGACGCTCGAGACCGGCGGAAGGAGACGCGTCACCCCCGGCGCCTTCGGTGACGGTCGGCTCAGACACTGACCTCAGCTGTGCGAGAACTGTCTCAGTCGTGAGCCCTCCCGAGACGCCCGGAGCCGGTGACCCCGACGGAGGTGACCCCTCCGAATCTCCCCCGACCGACAAAGCAGAGCTGGAAACCGACTCATCCGAGTCATAACACTGGCCAATGGGGAACTCGACCGCGGAGTTTTGTTCATTGGCGCAGTCTACCGCCCGGCGATAGCCCTGCTTGAACCCCTTTCGAGCACCTCGGCGTAGCGCTACCTCATAGTAAGGTAGGGCGGCTTCCAACAGGTCGTCCGAGTAAGCATCCGAGCTCCTGTAACGCTCGATTGCCTCCGCCTCGATCTGTCCCGCCCTTCCGACGAGCTCGACCCGAGCCCGCTCTGCCTCGGCCGCACGTTCCTCTGCCCGGGCCCGGTCCACCTCAGCCTCAGCTCGGAGACGCTCCGCCATCTCCGCCCGATCTAGCAGCTCGGCACGCTCGAGCTCCCAGCGATTGTCCAGCTCAAGGCGACGCAGACGCTCCTCCTCCAAGGATCAGCTTGCCCTCTCAAGAGACTCTCGGGTCTTGGCGAGCTGTTCGGTCAACTCCTCGGCTTCCAGTCGGCTCGCCCGCGCCACCTCTCGGAACGCGGAGAACTCCTGCCGGAGCCCCTCATGCTCCCCCTTAAGTCGGGCCAGCTTCCTCTCGCATCCCCCGAGGGTCCGGGCAAGGTTCGACCTCTCCGCCTCCGTCCGTGCGTGCGCCTCCGCCATCAAAGCCGCCGACCGAGCTATGACCAGGCCGCCCTCCATCAGAACACCGAGGAGCACGGGGGGGGGGGGGGGTACTGCGCCTTTCTCCCCCCTTCGTCCTCGCGGCAATCGATCGGCAGACCCGATACAGGTCACCCGTAATGCCGAGCCTTTCCAAGGGCTCCGACAAAGGAGACCGCTCCGCCCGGGGCACTCCACCAGAGGGCTCTGCTCGAGCAACGGGACCGGCCACCTCGCGCGCCACGGTCGGTTGGGGTTGCGACGCCTCCCTGGACGAACCCCCAACCTCGACCGGTGCCGCGGGACCAACCGCACCGGGAGCTCCAAGCACCTGGGGCTGCAACGCCCTTGCGGGCGAACCCCCAGCCCCGCCTGTCTCGGCCCGCACCTCGGCGACTGGGACTCCACCGCCTCCGGCGGAGCCCCGGCCCTCGGTGTCAGCTACCTCAGCATCGGCCCCCTCTACCCCCGTGGGGGGGAGAGCCGACCTATCGCCGTCCTCCGAAGGGCCCCCGTTCTCTACGCCCCCCTCTCGCCTGGCAGATGGGGGAGCTGGCCCCGAGGGGTCGGCCCCATCTTGCCCCCGAGAGGGGAGCGCCGCCGAGCCAGAGTCACCCCCGACAGTAGGAGGGAGACCTGCCTTCTTGGCCCGTTTCTTGGCCTTCGCGGCCTCCCGCAACTTTCCCGCCATGGGATCCTTGCGCTTTGTGCCAACTGGCCGTGAAGACCCCCCGGGGGCCACCCCCTTGCCCTTATCCCGGGCTTGGGCGCGACCCACAGGAGCCTCCGGCTCGTCGGCCGCCGAGTCATCTTCTCCCAGATCGATGACCTCAGCAGTTTCCTCCAGAGGTTCCCGCCTCACGTCTACAGCAAAGAAAGAAGACCCGGTCTAGAGAAGAAAAGTAACTACCACCCCAGGGGAACAACCTAGAGGGCGGTACCTGTCGACTTCAACCGCGTAAGCAGACACCGTTCGATATTCTCCGGCGTCACCAGCTCCTCGGTCGATTGGCGGTTATCCAGTAGATGGGCGGCCTGCCGCTCCACGTGGGGAGGGAACTCCTCCTGGCGAGGAGGAATTTTCGGATGGAAATTGGGCGAGATCCAGCATCTCTAAAACTCATCCGTCGCCTCCGCCTTCACCCAGAAGAATTGGGTTTTCCACCCCTTGTGCAAAGAGTCCTTCGCGGTGAGGGAGATGCAACTTCTGTTCCTCCTCGCCTGGATAAAGTAGAAGCCCTTCCCCGCCGACGGGTGCGCCTTTAACTCGAAAAAATAATGAAAGAGGTCCAAGGAAGGAAAAATGTCGTGCTGACGACAGAGGATCCGAAAGGCGGAAAGGAGGAGGTACGAGTTGGCCACCAACTGAATGGGCGCCAACCGGAAAAATTCGAGAATCTAGAGTACAAGGGGCTCGAAGGGAAGGCGGAACCCGCTTTTCCAAGCCAGAAGGAACGTGCAAATGTGCCCCGTTCGGTCGTCCAGACTCGTCTCGTACGGGGCGGCGACAGCAAAGCTATACCTGAGAGGCAAACGAAAGCGATGCTCCAGCTTCCTCACCTCGGCCTCCCCCAACTCACTACGGTTGGGGACGGGCTCCCGCCTCACCTGCCCGATTTCTAGAGGCGAACTAGCCATCGAGCTGGAAGATGATCCCTCGTATGAGCTTGAGGACTCCGGGGGGGAAGGAAGTTGCCGGATCGCCTCCGCGGTTATCCTCGCCAACTCCTCGAACGCCGTCGCAAGACTTCGCGCCTCCACTGTGCCCTCACGGTGCATCAAGGAGCCCCAAAAGCTAAGAGACTAAGGAAAGCCCGAAACCCTGGAAGCCTAGAACGACGAACAACACCCAACGCCTATAAAACCCTAGAGGGAGGCGGCGCGTCGTTCCGTGCTCCGAGAAAAGGGGGGCCCCTTCGTTTCAAATCCGTCAGGATCATCATTACAGGCCCCGGCGACCACTACACGTGGCTTCATAAACACCAACAGAATTTCACCCACCTGAGCCACACCGGTCCAAAGCCTCAAAAACTACTCAACCGAGCCTCCATGGCTCGGGAGTAGGAGGGGGACAAGTGGAGAGGGGGATTTCTGTAGCCCACCCAAAGAGCAGCCCAACAAGACCCAACAGGGTCCAACGAGGCAAGCTCACCCGAGTGATAGCCCACAGGGCCCACTCAGGAAAGGAAAGCCCAATGAACAAACGCTTGAGGAACCAACTCTCCCCGGCGGCCCCTAGGCTCGGAGGGCCCGAGTGATGGTCAGGTCACAAGGAGGGTCCGGTCTAAGCCGTCTCCCCGCTCGGGAGAGACAGGCGCCAGCCGACCTATCCGACCCCCCCTTTTTCCGAGCTATGCTCATCGCCCGGACAGGGCTGGCATTTCAGTAGCTCGGCCGGACCAGACACTAGCCGTTCGTGCTGCCGTTAAGAGTCCCCAACGGACAGGGGAATCAAGAAGCCGCCGGGCTTCAAGGCGATAACGTCCCCACGATAAAGGCCATGAAAGCCCACGTTGAGGACGTAACTCCCGCCGGAGACCCCTCAGCTTACAGGACTCTTGAAGGCGGTATACTACTTAAGCCAGGGCTACCCTCCGGTAAGAAGAAGAAGGAAAAACTCCTGAGCAATCCGCTTCACCCCACTTTTGGTGGAGAGGAGTCTCGCGCACCAGCTTTCCTCCTCCCCTCATTACTTCCACCGCAGCTCTACTGACTTAGCCATCGGAGGGTTTTGCCCCAGGGAGATCCCCTGGGCCCTCTGATACGTTTTCCTGTCTTGCAGTTTCATCTTCTGGTGATCCACGGCCCGCTCAGGACGCATCGCGAGATTTCGCCTCTTCAACCGTCACACGCACCCGACGGCGATAACGGCGGGAAAGCCCAAAAACTTCAACCTCGCCCCCATGCCTCCACCGGAGAAGGGGAAATCAAAGGGGAAGACCCCTGGGGACCCCTAGCATGATTCTCGGGCATCAAAACGTGAAATCATGCATCAAATCCATAGATCGGGCGAGCTCTCCCCAAATCATGGAAAAACCCCAACATGCTCAATCACACCCCTCTCGGCCTCCCCTCGGCCTATAAACCACGGAAATGAACGGCGGGGAGGTAGGGAACGTCACCCTACCTCAATGGAGCGAATGCTCCGCAGGATCGTCCGCGAACGCAAGAAATCGCTTTGGAAAACCCTCCTTCTTCAAGCTTCCCACGAGCACCGCACGTCCCCACGATCGCCTCGCCGCCGCCCACATCGTCGTGCCATCGCCCCGCCGTTGTCCGCAGCCGGAGAGGAGCTAGCCGCGCTCGAACGGGAGGAAGAGAGGGAGAAAGGGGGGCCGCGGTGGGGAGAAACGGAGGAGGAAGAAGAAGAAGAAAGAGAAGGTGGGGAAGAGAGAGAAAATAGGGGGGGTATTTATAGAAAATCTGGAAAATCCAAAAAATACCAAAAAATAGAAAAATACGTTTCTGGAATCCTCGGAACGCACTGATCGCAACGGTACCACTCGTGCCTAGGTGAACCACCCAGTCTACCCGCAGCGAGCTTCCGAAGGAAAAGTCGAAACACATACCGGAAATCGGAAAACACACACAGAAAAGTCGCGGAACGTCTCCGGGCCTCCGAAACGACTCCGGATCGCGCCGATCCGAACACGAAAGATGTCCGAAACAAAATTTTGAACATAACGGAGCCGGACACTGAGAAAAACCAGATCCGAGACCCACGAAAAGGATCCGAAAGGTCCGGGATATTACAGAAACGGTCTATCGTTGGGCCGCTAGACCATGGCAAATGGTCTATCGTAGGACCGCTAGTTGTCTGGCGGTCCCTGGAAGAACCGTTTCTTCCAACCTGAGGCAAAAATGTAAAAAAAAAACAAGACACCGATCCAATAAAAGCATGATTAAAACATTGATATAGCATGAAAATTAGGCTATTTACTATCAAAATGTAGGTAACTTAAAAACATACATCATGGCATGGCCAATTTAAGGATTCCACTACGATTACTTGATGTAAACTAAACAGAAAGAATGTGAGTAAAAACCCTAATTGCATGCTCTACATAAAACTAGGAGTACGCCCAAATTAGACAGCCAAAATTGGGCAAATTAGACTCAAAAGAAAGCTAAGGACGAGATCTATCTATCCATGTTATTTAATTAGATTGAGACTAAGAGAAATCTACATTAATCAAAGAAGAAAGAGGAAGTCACGCAGAGCCCTAATCCGCGAACACCCGTCGATCCTTGCCCTAATCCCCCCTCGATCGGCCACCATAGGTCGCGCCGCTAATTGCAGAAGCAAATAGGGGCCTAGGGCTATCAAAGCCCACTAGTTATAGGGTCTATGAGGGTTCCTAGCAATCGAATTGGACTCGAGAGTCCAACGGGGAAAAAGCGCCGATAATCTCACACATTGACCAAATCCACGCTGCCGCCGTCGAGAGAAACATCTAGAGGCTAGGGTTTCGAAGGGAAAACGAGCTCCTCGGGTTAACCTTTTGATTGGGCCTAGTTTGGGCTCGATTGATTAAGAATCGGACTTCAATTTGGTCGTTTAAGATTGATCTATTAAACAACGAGTTTGGCCATTAATTCCTTAGTTCAGTCTAATCAAATTTTTATTAGGAGTCGGCCCAGTTAACATTATTGTTTAACATTTCGTTCTCCATAAGAATATATTTTTTTCATATTTTTAGAAATCAGTCAAAACTTTGGCCTACGGGTGAAATTCAATTAATTTAATCTATATACATATTAAATTCAAAAAATCATGAAAAATTCAATTACATCTTAAAATATGAAATTCCTTTTATGGTAATTGTAGAAAAATAATTATTCCTTCTTATTTATATAATTTGGCCACTTACAAAATAAATAATATTCTTTAACTAAAAAATTACTGAAGTCATTTAATAGCAAGTTAATAACTTTAATTCGTTTTAATATATCTTACGTTGAATTAGTAATTTGATTAGTCATTCTATTATTACAAAAATTAGATTTCTCCTTTTGTTTCTTCTATTTACTTCTTCACATGAGATGTAATAATTTAAGCAACAATTAACCACACGTTCTTTGACATTTATTTATATTTATCATATTTTATTCCAATACATATTTCAAAATTTTAATTTAAATTTTATAATTTAATTGGGGTGTTACTGTTTGGGTGCTAGGCTCGGAGTCAGAGGGGGGTGAATGAATTCCCCTTTAAAAATTCTGCCCAATTTAAAGACAAAAACAGAAGGCTTCAAACTACTTGTGGAATTAAAACTGTTTAAGCTCTGCTGAATCTAAAAACCAATGAGACAATAACTGAAACAAATGAACTGCAACAAGCAGACTCCCAAGTAAATCTATGCAGCGGAGTAAACCCAAGCAACCATGTGTAAACAAATTCATATTAGACACAACCGTAGATAGAAGCTAGCCTACCATACATCTAACAGTTGATGATAGAGCAATCAAACCACAGACACAAAAGCAATCGCACAACACTAGGGATTTTTAGGTGGTTTGGTCCGCAGACCTACGTCCACCCCACACTCAAACCAGAGTGTGGCTTCACTACTGACACACAGCTTGCCGTTGATCCACAGCATCGAGGACGAATCCCTACAACCGCTGAGTTTCACAGCTTACTATCCAGAGGAATCCTCCTCTACAACCGCTGAGGATTACAGCTTAACCTGTCAAGAGAAATCCACATCTGCCCGTTGAGGATTACAGCTTAACCTTCGCTGACAAACAGCTTGAACAAAGATGAAAATAGAAAACAAAAATGATAGAAATCAGCAACTAAAAGCTGGATATGAAACCCGATGGTATATAGCTCACGCAGGGGCAAATTGGCCTAGATCTGATCCAAGTGCCTGTGAACGAGACTTCAGAGACTATATTCTCTCCTCGAGCTCTCTATCTATCTCTTTCGTTCTTCTTATTCTTTTGCTTCTTTTTCTTTCTCTACTGCTCTCTCTTTTCTTCCCTCATTCTCACTAATTCTCTTTTTCTTCTTCTCTACTCTTCTCTCGGATGTCTTCTCTTTTTCTTCCTCATCAGTCCTCGTCCTTGTCTTCGTTGTCTTTCTTTGATCACATAAATGGTATATATCTAAAGCTTCAGTCTAGGACCCAGGAACTCACGCCCTAGGCGTGTGAAAGGAACACTCCCGCCAAGAAGCTTCAGGAGTGTCTTGCCCACGTGTCAGAATCTGGACGAATGGGAATCCACGTGGCAACTTCTTTCAGGGACGGTCCACCTTGGATCACGTGCCCTCCTTAAAGATCACGAGCTGTTGACCTGTTAATATATCAAAACATACGATAGTCAGACAGGTATGAAAATTACATAGACTTGATAATGTGTTAAAGCAGGCATGCATAGACTCAATATAGCATAAGATCACATAGGCATGGACTCAACGTTCACATACACTAAATATGTGCTCAGACTTGATTCAAGTGCAGAGCTAAAAGATGCACAAACTATGTGTGAGTGAAATCAAGAAGTGCACCAAGTTACTACATACTCTGCACTAACTCAATGTGCCAAGAGCTATCTTGCACAGACTTTGCGCGTGCAAGAATCAAGAGTTGCACAGACTCTGTTATGCATTATACGAGATAAGCAAAGACATGCCAAAGTAATGTGCACAGACTTTATGTGCACGGTGCAAGAGTTGCACCGACTTGATGGTGTGCAACAGTAACTGTTGCACCGACCTCATGTGCGTAGAGCTAAGCATGCCCGAACTAGATCTATGCAACGATAGACCGTGCAACGACTTGGCCGCGTGCAGCAACGAATGTTGCACAGACTTACCAACTTGCAGCCACAAGTTGGTTAGCACAAGGTAGACTTGCACCGACTGTGAGGATGAGCAACCAAAGGTGTGCACCGACTTGGTGTGTGCAAAACATAGCCTGCACTAACCATCTAAATGCGAAATGCAGATATGCACAGACCTTGTATGCAAAACATGCACCGACCTTTAAGCAGACTATAGGACCATGCATTGACCTTTATGTATGTGGTGTGAACGACTATGCACTGACCTTGGGTAAGAAATCTGTAGGAGCTTGCACCGACCATGTGAACAGACACACAAAATGTGCACCGACCTTATGAGCCTTAGGTTAAAAGATGCATTGACCGTGAACAAAGATTTGTACATACCCTGACAGGCATAGATGTGAATATACTTAGTCAAAATCTGCACCGATGACATATGCGAGTGAGAATAAATATGCACTGACTACATATGTGCATAAAGCAAAAGATGCACCGACTGTATCTAAGTAACATGCAGACTTGCACCGAGGTAAAACATGTATGTGCCTTAGAGAAAAGATGCTCAGACCGAAACTTGCACTGAGGCAGAAGATGCACTAACTCTAAGCCACATGAGACGCAAAGTAAGACACAGGACATACATTGAGGTACAAATGTGAGCATGAACACAATATGCACAGATTCGAATGCACACTTAACACAGACCTTGATGCAAGGTGACACAGACTTTGTGTATTGACGTTAGTTGTGAGAACTGGGGTTAATGTGAAGTTACCTTTATGAACACCCAGATCTTTGAGTAATTTTTAGAACCTGTTCTGACAGATGATCAGATCAACACTGAATGCATCAAGATTATATCATCTAGAATATAAACATATAATGAGACATAATATTTGTCATCATCAAAACTCCATAACCACAGGGACACAACAATCTCCCCCTTTTTGATGATGGCAATATTATGAGTCATTTAAATATAAATCATCATGATGATTAAGCCAGTATAAAACATGAACATAGATAACTCTGTCAGAAAAGTAATACACGTTAGAAAATCAAATGACTTACACAATTCTCCTCCTTTGACACATCAAAAATGAAGGAGCAGGAACCTGTTGTAAGAAAATTCTCTCCCTTTTGACAAAGGAATGCAGACAAAAAGATCTCCCCTTTTGTATTATTATGCAAAAATGGTTCACTAGCAGTTATACTCCCCCTGAATAGAGTCTCCCCTTTTGAGTAAGTAGAAGGAGTGGAATGATAAGAATGAGTAGTGAACCACATGGACATTCAAAGTGAAGTAGACGATTAGACACTTTAGATTAAGACAGTCAGTTGAAGTAGGTCACATGTGCAACCAAGAATCAGTTCATGTCATGACCAAGGAGCATTAAGCACAGAAATTTGGGATGGATTTTCAATGAATGGTAGATTTTCAATAAGATACTTATTTCATAAATCTTAAAAAAAAGGATGGTTCAGATTCTTCCATTACAGGGACTTATGAATTTTTATTTGAACATCATGGTTTAAATATCATGTATACACAGTTTGACAATAAAGTTATATACTCATATCTGAACATCAATGTTTAATACAAGTGAACCAAGCCTTCATATTTATATCTTGATTAACCTCTTTTCATCTTACTCAGTCAATTTCAATGACTTCTTCAGAAATTACAAACATTAGTATTGAGGTTAAACAATATGAAGGAATTCAGATTTGGTTCCTGAGGATTAGCCATACTTCTTCAAATAATTTCAGATTTTTCTTTTTGCATAGTAAAAGTTTTCATAGCAAGTTTACCAGGTTCAATTAAGTTCAGTACACACATTGTAACTAGAGGATACACATTGTTTGGATGCCAGTATCCCTAAGCACTTAGTATGACTAACTGTCATGCTTCAGAGATAGCATAGACACCTCATGACATACTTCACCTTATTTCATTGATAAGTGAGATATATTTTGTAGATTTTAAGAAATCCACTTAGAACAATTAAAAAAAATAAAAGAATTAAGCATGCACGTGGTGCTAAAGGGAAGTGTGATCGCCAGAGATGCGAGGGCCTCAAAGGATATAAATAATAATAAAAGTGAGGGATCGTGATATAAATACCTCAAAAGGATGCGGGGGAGATTGTGAGTGCACCATTCTCTTCCGATCGGCCGGCCGATGAAGAGAGTTCTTCTTGTTGATTACCCTTGCAAAATTAACAAACACCAATAAAAGAATATGGATTAGAACCAAGGTGAGTGTAGCATCAAATTCACTATAAAGATGAGCATGAAAATCATGTACAAGAACACACCTTGTTGGGTGTTGGCCCTTAAACCCCCATGCAAAGGGTGGGATAAAAATATATGATGAATGCTAAGAATAATAAGTGTGCAAGTGTTGCACTGTAGGAGTCTCAATGTGATTGAGAAAGAAGCTTGATAACAGAACAATGACTAAGATGAATGCATGCGATTAATGTAGATAAAAGAAAAAGAAAATAGAGAACAGAGAAATAGAGAAAGGAGGTAAAAAGAGACTGGGCAGTTTTTCCCCTTTGGCCTTGATATGCAATCGGGAGGAAGCCTCTTCAAGGATGAAGATTTAGAACGTGTAGGAGGCTTCTCCTAGAGCCAAGAAGCAGCAGCAGCAGTAGCTCTCCTGTAAAAAATAAAAAAATCTCCTCCCTTCGACAGAGCCGCAGGTCTCTATTTATAGGGTGAATTGGAGTTTTAGTTCCAAGAATAATTGGGATAACTTAGTTTTAGCAAGAGATAAACATTGAAAGAGTCCCTCCTGTCATGGAAAGTCATTCCGAAGTTAAAAGGGGCTCAAAACGAGGAAAGAATGAGGTTCTGGGAAAAATCGGAATTGATCAAGAAATGACGCCTTGGAGACTGTCGTTTCTTAAAATGACGCCGGCGGAGGAAACGTCAATTTCAGAATTGACGACTTGCATAGGGGCGTTATTTATAATTAAACACGAATTTCGGTCGGATCCGAACTCTCAAAATATAGCAATGAAAATGACGCCCGGCCTGGGGGCGTTAATTGGAAATGACGCCTTGCACAGGGGCGTTAATCAAAATGATAAAAAGCCAAAAAGAATAGACGACCGGGGATTCGGGCGTCAATTTAATTGACGTCCAATTCAAGGTCGTTAATTCAAAATATTCAAAACATGGCCATTTTTCATTTCTTAATATTATTTTCCCATTTTTTAGGTGGAGGTGTATCTCACTGTGCTGATTCCAATTACTATTTTTTCGTATTTTTCTGACACCAGGAAGGCCACCAAATCACATCTGGAAGAGGGTTTAAAAATAATATTAAAATATTCAAATTGAAAATGACGCCCTTGCATATGTCGTTAATTCATTTTTTTAAATTTTTGTTTCATTTAAAATCAAAGTAACGTCCCCTGTTAAGTCGTTAATCCCAAAAAAAATCCAAAAAATTCTCAGAAAAATCCAGAAAAATGGAAAAATGAAAGAATGGACGCCCCTATTGATAGTCATCAATTCTTTGAGAAACGCCCAAGGTTAAGCCATTATTTAAAAGACGCCCCACGTCAAGTCGTTAATTCTGAAAATTCATAAAAATAGAGAAAAATACCCAGAAAATCTAAAAAATAGGGAAAAATAAGAAAAGGGAGAAAAAAAGGAATAAATCCAAGAAAAGTGAGAAAAACCACTCAAACAAAGTTAATTTGAGGGTCAAATTGGGGCATTACAAGGTAATATGAGATGCACTCATAGTAACGTCAATTTTGGCGTGTCTACAGCTGCCCCGCCTTGGTGTCTGCTTTGCAAGGGAGCAGAGCGAACTGAAAAGTAGATGCCAAGGTGTGATGAGACACGCAATCAACATCACTTGATGAGAATTAAATCAAAAGCTCGAGATGAAGTAATCTCGGAAATTCAATGAAATCAACGATGTTTGGATAAAAGAGGGAGTGTGCACGCGGGCACGAAGGAGAATAATCAACTTCCAGCGCGGTAGAAGTACCCCAGGTCACAAACCTGTAAGTTTCACAATTGGGGAGCGGTTACCAGCCAATGTGGATGTGCTGCAGCCAAGGTGGATCAAAGGAAAAGATTGAAATAAGATGATAGAAATCCAAACAAGGAGCTTTCGAGAAAATGACCCAAAACAGCGACAAAACGAACTGAGGATTCCATTCAGCAATGAATATCTCATATCTTGAAAGATTAAGATCAATTTGACTCTCCAAATCAGCTTATCAGAATGATTTTTTCAACGTTGATTCAAATTCCTACATGAATGCATGCTGGGTTTAAAGGAAAAAATTAAAACAAATGAAAATATAAGATAATCAAGGATGATATTGTTAAACTGCCAAAACTGAGTCAAGAAACCGATTTCACGAGCTGATACTAAGTCGGAGCCCGTTTATCCGCGCACCAACTCGTAAAAATGAACCATCATCCCCAGTCTTGGACGGCTCAACGGCCTATCCGTATGACTAAGACTCCTCTGGAACCATCATTGTTTTTGATGAAGGGGAACTCAAATTCCAGATTTACCCAAGCCACAAGGTCCTTGATATAATCTAGTAGCGTATGTAACATATAGTAAGAATGCATACAAGAAGATGGTGATAGTAATAAGCATATGGGGAACTGAGAAATGAGGCGCAAGCACCGTGGGGCTTGGATGATGATGTCCAGTCGGTGGGACCAAGAGCTTCTTCCTCGCTCAAAGATTCATCAGCCAAGATATAAAAGATAACAAGTAATGAATAAGGCATTTAAGCATAGCAAGTATAGAATGAATCAAAGCATCAATAAACAATTATAGACATCAAAGCACTCAGAGCTTGGTGTGGATAGCATTCAAGAATGTATTAGTAAGGCGAAGCATGTTTAGCATGAATATCATGAGTTAAATCATATCATTGCAAAGCATCATTGTTTGTTGTTTTGTCATGAAGATGACAATCTTGGCATGTGAGATTGAGATTGGATGATCAGGATCAAGTAATGCCCAGTGGCAAAGTGATCAAGTGAAATCAGCAGGAGTTTATTAAAAGATTTTGGGAGATGAACGATCAATTAATGCCTAGCAAATCATAAAGATGTGATCATTGTGAATATGGGGAGAATCAAAAGGTAGATGACAATGAATGGAGAGGACTCATCCCGTGCTCTTGGTCCTTACAAAATTCTTGTTCTTGCAAAAAAATACTATCAGAAAATACAATGCAAATTTTTGGATTTTGGAATATGCAAGTTTTTGTGGGTTTTGAAAAAGATATTCAAATTTTATGGATTTTGGAAAATATATGAATTTTTTTATGGATTTTTTTTGAAAATATTCAATTTTTTTGGGAACTTGGTTTAGGAAATGTTCAATTTTTTGGATTTTGGATCAGGAAATATTCAATTTTTTTTGGATTTTGGATCAGGAAATATTCAATTTTTTTGGATTTTGGTTTAGAAATTATTCATTTTTTGGATTTTGGTTTAGACTTCGTTGATGCAGCATCAAAGGGTGTTTTTAAACCACTGGCTAGGGGTCCTTGTTCCTTCCCCTTTCGCTAAAAACTGTCCAAAGTCGGGCGTGCATTGAAGGTGGCGCCCTACGACCGGCTGTCCATGGTTACGGTGCCCCTACCAAGGCCATACCCGAGAAACATTCTGTCTTGGAGGGAGAAGAGAAGAATAATTGGAGATAAGCTTTATGCAAGACGGGAGATGTCGGGACTTGAATTCCTTCCAAGATATTTCCCCTCACAGAGGTAATCTGTTGTGCCGGAGCTTTGCGCCTTTAATTTTTAGACCCTTGACATGCATACGACCAGGGTTTTCCCTGCGGGGACTTTGCCACTCTTGTCATGCCATAATTCATAATTTTACTTTTATCAAAATTTTGACTTGATTTTCATAATAGCCCTTTTGGCGAGATGTAGATCATGAAATTTCACTTTATTTTGGGTCAAGACTGCCCCTATTTGAGACTTCTCTCGTATTGGGGATTACCTAGGTTGGTCATCTCATCCGTCAACCTCTTGCCCCTGCATGCGGCCGAGCAAAGAAGAGAAAAGACTTTCAGATATACTCATGGCATGGCCAAAGTAGCAACGGTGTTTAACCAAAGGAGCCGGCTAAGGACGCTGTGAAGTGTGTGGAATGCCCAGGTAAGGGTTGCTCTTAACAAGTGGGGAGAGAATACCGAACTTATAGCACAGGGTTATTATTAACCAAAGGTGCTACAAAAGCAAGCCTAAAGACTATTTTGATGATGATTCAATTAAACAAAGGCCTAAGATAAAAGTCTAAAACACCACTCTTAATCTTGTTAAGAAGCACTTCATTTTGAAAATCATGCGTGAAGTAATGAGATAATGATATCATAAAAATGTTTACTTACGTTAACATATTACCTTGCGATCTTTGTTGAAGCAGCTGCCAGGGGCGAGATTGATCAACATGGGATTTGTCCTCAAGTGGCAGATAAAAGGATTGGAAGCAAAGGATTTGGAAGTGGCTTAACAAGAAGGAGTGGAAGTTAGACCAGACTCAGACGAATAAGGAGAAAAGGAAGAGAGGCGAGGGCTAGAACTCCCTCACTAAGGCGCAGAGACCCTGATCACATGGAACAGTCTACAGAAGAAGCGGAAAATCAAGAAGAGGAGTGAGGACTAAAGCCTCGGAAGCCGTGGGAGAAAGGGCAGATGCCCAAGGTAGTGGATGTGGAAGAAGTTGGGTCGGACCCGTGATTAGGAGGAATTAGAAGAAGAAATTGATAGATGGAAAGAGGCGGATCTGGAGGGTTCGGGGGCAGAGGAGGAGAATCACGGGGGGAAGAAGAATCCAAAGGCTCCGGAGGAGAAGAATCTCAAGGGACGCGATGCCCTGGGAAGAAATATGCAAAAAGATGATGAAAAAGGAAGAAGAGGACCAAGGACGTGATATCCTGGAGGAGCAGGAAGATGATACGGAGGAAAGATGGAGGGTCCAGAGGTTTCGGAGGAATGGAATTAGAAGGGTCGGGATGCCCCGAAAGAAGATAGAAAGAATAAGATGGAGAATCCGGAGGTTCTGGAGGGGGAAGATGCCATGGGACGTGATGCCCAAGGAGAAGAGATAAGAAATCCAGAAGATCCGGACGTGAGGGTGTGTAGGGGCGCGATGCCCAAAGAGCAAGATCCGGAGGTTCCGGAGGGGGAAGATACCATGGGACGCGATGCCCAAGGAGGACGGGAGAGAAATCCGGAGAGTGCGGATGCAAGAGTTGGAAAGGGGCGCGATGCCCTAAGGGAAGATTGGAGGGGGCACAATGCCCGGTGAGTGTAAGGGGACCTGGAGATCCCGAAGATAGAGGCGGAAGATATAGGAAACGTGGGGGATCCGGAGGTTCCAGAAGGCGTGGAAGATACGGGTTTGGAAACCCGAGAAAGAAGAAGTGCATGTGGATGCAATTGAATGGATGCGATGAATGCATGGATGCAACAGAATGCATGAGATGCAAAGAATATGAAGAACATGAAGGGCGAGAGGATGAGATCCTCCTCCTTACCCCTGGAGTGGCCCATGAAGAAAATGCGATAGACAAGAATGTGGATGGCGTTGAATGGAAGGTGGGTAGAATAGTGGAAAGCCCTTTGGCACCAAGATAATCGCCCCTCCATGGCAGTGAAAGTGTATAGCCAATCGGTCCAATGGATAAAGCAAGAGCCCATGATGAAGCTTCAACAATGAATGACCACTCCCTTGGAGAGTGAAAAATAATAGTGTGAGAGAGTTGGAAAGTTGGGATAGGAAGCATCGTGTTACCCAGGGGTTGTGGCGTATAGAGAGTGTTGAACAAAATGATCATTCGCCCCTTGTATGGAAGAATGGGTTCAAGATTTGAAAGTTGGAACAAGGGGTGCCCTGCCCGGCCCTTGGGCACAAACTTACACGGCATCAAGGTTTGACATTCTTTCTTAGTGAGCAGTGGCGGGGACTTGGCCTCTTCGACCATGCTTGGCACAACAACTCGGATTGGTATCCGGCAAATAAACTCTTGCATCTTGAACAGCACGGCCGTGGCCAAATCTTTCTTTTCCGGCTCTTGATCTCTTCAGCACAAGTACTTACAGAAGGACACCCGTTCCGAGTAGTAAAGGGGGGTGAAGCGGAGGCGGAAGTTTCCATGGATGGTGGAGGTATAATGGAAGGTGTTGGAGAAAGGATGAGTGGAAATGGAGGTTCAAACACGTCGAGCTTCCCCCTTTGCTCGGAAGCAGTCGGGGTTGGCTTGAGTGCAAAAAGGGGTGGATCCTGCTCAGGATTAGCCATGGGTGAGGGTGAAGGGTTAAGTAGTGGAATAGGAGTGGCTAGGTCAGGGGTTAAAGGTGTAATGGAGGGCCGAAGTGGCAGTAACGGGAGGTTAATTGAGGAAGGTTCGGTGGTGGATTTGCTGGAGGCCGGTGTTGTGGAGGTTGATGGTGGAGTTGACGGAAGTTTGGTGGAAGGCTCGACGGAGGCTGGTGTTATGAAGGTTGATGGCACAGTGGGAGGTATAAAAGAAGGGGGTTTAGTGCGGAGGAAATGCCGCATGTGGCGAACGGTGTTAGGGATAGAAGGTGACTCATGATGTGTTGGTGTGGGTGATTGAAGTATCGACCCATCATCGTAACACCAGTAAGTCTTAGAAACGGGGGTTGGATTGGGGATGGTGGCTTCGTCCTGAGCAAGGGGTTCATCAAGTGGTAGCGAAGGGAGAGGGAAGCGAAGGAAACTCGGAAGGGATGCCTGCAGAGCTTCATCATCATGCGCCGTCTTGAATTCTTCAATTGCCGGTTCTTCATTATCGGGTTCAAGTGGACACCGTAGTGAAGGCGTGTATGTGGGTGGTGGAATGTAATGGTATTGTGTATGTGGAGGTGGAGAGTCACATGCATGAATTGGGTGAATGGGTGGAGAATGGACAGCGTCCACTTGAACGTTGAAACCCGCCGGCTCTTGCTTGCTCGCACTGTCAATGCCGTAGTCGTCTCTCCTATCCTTCCAAGCTTTCTCCATCTTTGTAATGTCATTCAGAGCGGCGTGGAGGGGATTGACTGGAGTAGAAGGAGCGGGCCGTGGGCTCGTAACCCTCTTAAATTGTTCCTCCAACAAAGTGACTTTGTCGAGAAGAGTTCGTTGGAGAGGTGTGACTTGAGCAACAGAGGGTTGGCAGGGCCTTGAAGGAGGGGCCGTATAAAAAGGCCGTGGAAGGGGATTAATGGGATGACCCATAGAAGAACCCGGATGGGCCGGGTTGCAAGGAATAAATGGGCCTTGGGGCCGTGGTGGAGGAGGAATAGAAGGAGGCGGGTATTGGATCACCCGAGGAGAAGTGTGAATAGGAGGAGATGGGTGATGGGCTACCCGAGTAGGAATGTGAATAGAAGAGGGAAGTGGGTGATGGGCCACCCGCGTAGGATTGGAAGGAGGATGAGAGGAATAAGATGCACCCTCAACAACGGCCTTAAGGGCCTGGATTTGTTGAGGGGTGAGATGATCTAATGCATGCAAGATCTGGGAGACCTTCTCATCGTCGGGAGGAGACGGTCCCGTAGGAGTAGTGGCTTGCGATTGAATCGAGGGACCATGAGATTGGACATTGCCCATGGGTCGGGCAACGCCATAAGAATGAGGGCGTGGTCCCTTAAAATATGATGAGAATTATGATGTTGAGATTGAGGAGTATAGGATGTGCTAGGTTGTGCATCCTCATGAGCATAATTAAGATTGAGCATGTTGTTTTGTCTACCAAGGTAAGCCATTATGCAATCAAACAAAACAATTTACAAAGAAGCACCCAAGTTGGAATGGTTACCGTTGATTTTTTTTGTTTGTTTGAACCTTGGTGAATTAATGATTTTATGCAAATTGGTGTGATCACTCAAGGGATGAACCTAGTTTCAATGTGGGTTCACTTCAATGCCAACTAGGAACACTCTCTCATCATGCATAGGCGAACTAAACCCGGGATTTCAAAGGTACAACCTGCCCGGCGTCCGTGAGGGAATCCACGGGTGCGGGGACTTACGGAGGTCTTGGAAAAGGAATTTTCGGTCCAAAGAGATGGAATGCTCAATGGAGGGTCGTTCCAATTCCAAGAGAAGTGTGAGGGATCCTAATGTAGAGAGAGAGGTCTCCCAACCAAATGCCACGAAAATGCAAGACAATATGATCAGATCAAACAATGTATAATCAGACGATGAATACAATGATCAATCAGGCAAAATACCCATAGCAAACAAGCCTCTGTCAACACACAGGTAATTAGCGACTTATCAGAAGTCGCTATCTGAGGAAAACGTGACAGAGGGGCTGTCGTCAATCACTGTAAGCCACAGGAGCTTTGGAGTTTGGTGGTAGAAGAAATGACGCCTTAGATGAAGGCATTTAAAGGAGAAAAGACGCCCATGTGGAAGGCGTCAATTTAGCAAGAGACGCCTCTGACAGAAGGCGTTAAAACAAAGAGAGATTAGGAGAGAGAGAGAGACGGAGAGGGAGAGAGACGCAGAGTAAGACGAGGGGGAAAATGAGGAGAGGAGAGATGGTGAGGAAGACGGTGGGGGGAAAAGAAAGACGCAGTGGAGAGAGAGACAGAGAGGGAGAAAAGACGCAAGATGAGACGGAGAAAAAAGACGCCTTAGATAAAGGCGTTTTATGAAGAAAAGATGCCTCTGACGAAGGCGTCAATTAAAAAAATGCAAAAATACAAAATAAGTCGGAAGGGGAAGAAGGACAGAGGGCGAGGAAAGACGGAAGATGAGACGGAAAAAAGACGCCTTAGATAAAGGCGTTTAATGAAGAAAAGACGCCTCTGAGGAAGGCGTTAATTCCTCCTGTAACCACTCCAAAGGCCAGAAAGCTCAACAGTGATAAAAAAAACCGACAGAAAAGGAAGCACTCACAATCACAGTATCAAAATCATGGCAATCAACCTGCAAGAGGATATAGCATGCTCATCATTTTTTTTAAGAGATAGATAAATGGAATTTCTAAAAATCTATCAAACTAACGGATCACATAGGGAGAGAGTGCTACGTGGAGCACAAAAGGAGGCACACCGTGGGTGCAAAAGGGGAGATGGCACACGTGGGTGTCCAAAGGGGAAGGGTAATCAAAAGAAAAATAAAAGAATGTCCCACCGTGATCGTCAATTTGTAAATTTTAAGAAATCCACTTAGAACAATTAAAAAAAATAAAAAAATTAGGCATGCACGTGGTGCTAAAGGGAAGTGTGATCGCCAGAGACGCGAGGGCCTCAAAGGATATAAACAATAATAAAAGGGAGGGATCGCGATATAAATACCTCAAAGGATGCAGGGGATATTGTGAGTGCACCTTTCTCTTCCGATCGGCTGGCCGATGAAGAGAGTTCTTCTTGTTGATTACCCTTGCAAAATTAACAAACACCAATAAAAGAATATGGATTAGAACCAAGGTGAGTGTAGCATCAAATTCACAATAAAGATGAGCATGAAAATCATGTATAAGAACACACCTTGTTGGGTGTTGGCCCTTAAACCCCCATGCAAAGGGTGGGATAAAAATATATGATGAATGCTAAGAATAATAAGTGTGCAAGTGTTGCACTGTGGGAGTCTCAATGTGATTGAGAAAGAAGCTTGATAACAGAACAGTGACTAAGATGAATGCATGCGATTAATGCAGATAAAAGAAAAAGAAAATAGAGAACAGAGAAACAGAGAAAGGAGGTAAAAAGAGCCTGGGCAGTTTTTCCCCTTTGGCCTTGATATGCAATCGGGAGGAAGCCTCTTCAAGGATGAAGATTTAGAACGTGTAGGAGGCTTCTCCTAGAGCCAAGAAGCAGCAGCATCAGCACCTCTCTTGTAAAAAATAAAAAATCTCCTCCCTTCGACAGAGCCGCAGGTCTCTATTTATAGGGTGAATTGGAGTTTTAGTTCCAAGAACAATTGGGATAACTTAGTTTTAGCAAGAGATAAACATTGGAAAGAGTCCCTCCTGTCATGGAAAGCCATTCCGAAGTTAAAAGGGGCTCAAAACGAAGAAAGAATGATGTTCTGGGAAAAATCGGAATTGATCAAGAAATGACGCCTTGGAGACGGTCGTTTCTTAAAATGACGCCCGCGGAGGAAACGTCAATTTCAGAATTGACGACTTGCATAGGGGCGTTATTTATAATTAAACACGAATTTCGGTCGGATCCGAACTCTCAAAATATAGCATTGAAAATGACGACCGGCGTGGGGGCGTTAATTGGAAATGACGCCTTGCACAGGGGCGTTAATCAAAATGATAAAAAGCAAAAAGAATGGACGACCGGAGATTCGGGCGTCAATTTAATTGACGTCCGATTCAAGTCGTTAATTCAAAATATTCAAAACAGGGCCATTTTTCATTTCTCAATATTATTTTCCTATTTTTTAGGTGGAGGTGCATCTCACTGTGCTGATTCCAATTACTATTTTTTCGTATTTTTCTGACACCAGGAAGGCCACCAAATCACCTCTGGAATAGAGTTTAAAAATAATATTAAAATATTCAACTTAAAAATGACGTCCTTGCATATGTCGTTAATTCATTTTTTTTAAATTTTGTTTCATTTAAAATCAAAGTAACGTCCCTTGTTAAGTCGTTAATCCCAAAAAAATTCCAAAAAATTCCCAGAAAAATCTAGAAAAATGGAAAAATGAAAGAATGGACGCCCCTATTGATAGTCATCAATTCTTTGAGAAACGCTCAAGGTTAAGCCGTTATTTAAAAGACGCCCCACGTCAAGTCGTTAATTCTGAAAATTCATAAAAATAGAGAAAAATGCCCATAAAATTAGAAAAATAGGGAAAAATAAGAAAAGGGAGAAAAAAAGGAATAAATCCAAGAAAAGTGAGAAAAATCACTCAAACAAAGTTAATTTGAGGGTCAAATTGGGGCATTACAAGGCAATATGAGATGCACTCATAGTAACGTCAATTTTGGCGTGTCTACATATTTCTCAGTATACAAGCCATTGCTCTGCCTGGATTTTTAATGATTTTTATTTAGCAGAGTTAATTATGGCACTTCATGACACAGTCCTCTAGACTTCATGGTCAATGGACTTGGTTTCTCAGTGACCAAAATCATTACTCTGACAGAATTTACCCTTAGGAACATTTCAGATTCATCGGATGTTTAAAAATAATACTGATTTCATATAATTCAACCAAATAAAGTCATGGTTTTAACATTTTCAGATTTCAAAAAAATTACAAGATTCAACATGAAATAGTCGGTTAAAGTTTTTTAAGTTGACTCATATATTTTTAAGATATTCACAGCCAAGCTCAATGAATACATTAGACCTAAACCAATCTAATCTTTTAGACATTCATAAATCGGTCTAATAGGAGATTCTTTAATGAATTGATTTTCAGATTTATGATCAAGGTATACGAATTGAAATCTTCTCAATTTTTTGAATTTTCAATGAGATTCAACAGTAGACAAGTTGTGAATTGAAGCACAAGAGTTTCAAGCATTTAACAAAGATGAGCACAACAATGAAGGTGTCGACATTTCCAATCTGGACAATTAATAAGTGCAGCAAAGAATGTGTCAAAGAGAGTCAGAGATATCCAGAGGTCAATCAGATAGATTTATTCAAGAAAGACCAGCCCCCCCAGTAGATTCAAAAGTAAATCAGAGTCAAATTCAGATACGTGAAATGGATGAGCTCAAGATAAGGATGAGAGCTTTAGTTGACTGATTGAGATAATAAGAAACTAGATGAATAGCCAACAGAACACAATCATATCATATACTCCTCCTTAATGAATGCACTTAATCTTTTTGGTATTTTCAATATGAGAGATGTACAATGAATTCTGAAATAAGTATATGCATTTGACAACATGTATATAATGCATTGACTCCCCCTAACTAAATGCATTGAACCATCATATATGTCATGAAGACAATACATGGGACTTTATGTACGGGAAGTCATGAACTATGCTTATGAATGCATGGGCTATATATATATATATATATATATATATATATATATATATATATATATATGCGATATGACCCATGGTACCTGGCGGAGATACAACCATCTCAAACAAAGTAAGAACTTCTAGATAGATTGCATCTACCCTTTAGTAACTTACCATTTGATATACCATTATGGTCATGCATGACAATGAGGTGCATATGCAGTCCTATCAGATTTTCAGTGAATATGCAAGACAATGCAATGCAATGCATCAAATTTTCAGTAACTGAATGTCACACGAATGTGTAAGCAATCAATTGACATATGCAATTAACATATATGCACAAAATTGTAGATTATACTTATGAGTTTATACTTCTCTATGTACACAATCAAATGTCAAAACAAATGAAAGAACATGTCAGCATGAAACCTTTGACTAATCAGATTTAGCATGATATGCAGTTTCAACTGAACAACATGAAAGATGCAAATGTTATCTGAACAATGCAAGAATGGGGTTTTACCATTTTGGGTGCCTTGGTTTATTTACCGCTATTTATTTTTCAGCTCCAAGGCACTCCTGCAAACACAGATCCTCATTTTATAAATTGAGGTACCCAAGAGTTCTTGAGTCCTCCATGGTCAGTTGCACCTCTGAATAGTGCTCTTCATAGTTTTTGAGCATAAGAGTTATCAAATTTAATCATGAAACAATTATCCATATAATGCCCAAAATTTCCACAGTATTTACATGTACCAACAGAATTTTTGACCTTATTATGCACATCAACATAAGCATGAACTCTATGTGCATGAGCATGAAAGTTTCTGTTGTTTACATGAACATTTTGTCTCTTATTTTCAGTTAGCCAACTATTTGTAGATTTATGACCTGACTTTCCACAATTGAAACATGAAAAGTTCATTCTTTTAAGACTCCTATCAACATCGTGTCTATTTACAGGAAATTTAGCAGATTTGGAATTAAATGTGTTTCCCTGAGCATGCCAGCAATCCTTGACTGTATGGCCATGTTTTCCACATTCGAAGCACCTGATGTACTTTCCTCTAGAGCTAGTATTATTCCTATGTGACCCTAACTAGCATTCAATAGCCTTGTGACCAGACTTGTTACAATTAAAACATATGATGTGCTGGTTCATTGATACAGAATCATTCCTACCAAAGACATGCTGATTCTCATAGGGATTTGTATGATGGGAATGGAATTTTCCCTTGCTCTCAGCATCATTCACATTTTTACAGATGTTCATATCATCAATTTTCATAACATGGCAGTCATGCATCATATGCCCTGTTCTACCACAATAGTAACATGAATTAACTTTTGAGTTTGCATGTGAATGAATTTGAAAATTTTTAACAGCATGCACTGATGAGCTACCAGGATTCTCAGAAATAGCAGAATGAATAGAGTTCATAGCACGAGCAGAAATAACCTTAAGTTTATCCAGATTGGCATTCTTTTTCTGCTTTTCAATC